>JAMJFZ010000882.1:10147500-10817500 GCA_026225945.1 Cricetomys ansorgei
CTGTTAAAAATGCAGTTCTATTGTTTATAAGCGAGCCAGTTATGGCATTTTATTGAAACAACCAAATAGACTAAAACACAGTTTCAACATAGAAACTTAGGGGGACATAGTTTATCAAAACTCCCTTTGGCTTCTCAGAATTTTTTTTTTTATGTTGTTGCAAGAATTATGCATGTAAGAATTATTTAATTATATAGCTTTTCAAAAAATATTAGTTATTTTTACTGGCATCATTAAGGCAATGGTAAGGATTAAAAAATATTAAAGAATATATTCCCTAGAGAAATATCTGCTAGTAGCGAGTGGATGAAGTGAGGATGTCTTCCTCCTGTCCACACTGGCTCTGCTCTTCTTATTAAAACCATCTCTGCCATTCAGGTCCCAACAAAATCACGCTCTCATTACTGGGGGACTCCATAGCTATGCCGATTCTTACCAGTTTTTCCAATTTTTGTGCTCCAAATCTTTAGAAGACACTTGGTAGCTACATTTAAAGCTAATGGCTTAATTACTGTTTCACTATTTTTTAAAATAGCAGAGAATCTATGTAAGCTTCCTGAAGGTATAGAAAAAAAAATCAGAGGATTTAAGAAATGCACAATGAACTGGGTAAAATTGGGGACCCCACGACTTCTCAGTAAGTACTTGATAACTGAGAGACAACATTCGAGTAGCTACTTCTCATCCTTTGTAAACCACATTCATTTTCTAAATCTTGCTTCCTAGCCTTTTACCGATTGAAAGCTTTAGAAATGTTTTAGAATAATGTGCCTTGAATTGGTACCTTTAGAATCACTGGCACATTTTAATTTTGCTTTTGTTTTCTTCCAGTAATAATAAAGACTTGTGAAAGCTTTCCTGGATTCCAAGGTAGGCACCAAAGAGATGGATGCCAGCACATGATCTTAGCACCTTCATTTAGCATGGGTCAAAGGTCAATGTGAGTGCATAGTTCATGCATGCTTATCACTTCAGAACCCCTTGTAGGGTTCTGTCCTGTCCCACTTGCAGGAGTGTAGAACTGAGTAAACCAGCTGTCACCTGTAGAGGTAGAACCAGCAGGGATGTAGTCAACATCATATTCTCCTTGTACAAAGCAGTTCACTTTCAGCCAAAATCATATTACTTTAGATTAATGCTTTTAATTTGAATTTTATTGGTTTTGCAGGCTTTTGTAAGGATTAATTTGTTTTGATTTTATGGAGCTATAAGTATAAGGAGTACATACCTGATTTTATGTTTGCACATATTTAAGTCACATAATAAAACTGATTTAGGCCAAACGGAGGGGGGTATAAGAGCGTTTGCCTTTAATAGCACTCTGCATATTGAAGTGCTCCAGTTTGAAACATCAATTTAGAGTTGCTTTCCTGCATTTGCTTTTCTGTATGGGGGCAGTGAAATAAAATGAACTAATGATGGCCAAGACTACTTGGGAAGTCTCTATCACCCCAGGCCCCGGCCCTGATGCTCTATGTGCACCCACTTACCTTGAGTTCCTGAGTTGTATTTTCAAGACCATAGAGAATTTTATATGGAGCAGGCAGTGGGCCAGTGAAGTTGATGCTCATGGCCATTTGCTCCAGACGAGCCAGGTCACCAAGAAGAAGGCCTGTGCACTCATCTCCACAAACTGTGAGGGGGGGATAACAAAGAACATTTACTCATGCTGAACACGCCATCCAGATGTTCAAAGATTCCAGCTACGGTCCAAGCATAATTCTTTGAAAGATATTGACACACATCTCAAATAATGATTGCTATCACATGGACAACAGTTGGAAAAAGATGAGAACAACAAAAAAGCAAATTATATCTGTCACCCAGAACCTGAAAGACCTAACTGGAGGGCCCAAACAAGAAGAGCAAGATGATGTTGCGTGGGCAGAGGGGGAACATGTTGAAGAACTGGTAAAGGAAAGGTAAGAGAGAGAATATAAATCTATGAGAACACAGCAGTAACACTGCATCAGAATAGTCACTGTTTCAAACATGCTGTGTGTCTTTGAAGGAACTGCATAGCATCCTTATCAGTTTCTCCTGCAAAGGCATCAATTAATATGAAAATGGTACATAAGTACTATCTTGATATGTAGTTAAAGGATTTTCCATGTGTTTGCGTGCATGTGCATGTATGCACAGGTGCAGGTACACATGTGGGTATGCTGTGTGCTTGTGGAAGCTAGAGGTCAATGTGCGGTGTCTTTCTTTATTACTCTCACTGGACTAGTTACTATTTTGGCTACAGTGGCTGGTCAGCAAGCCTCAGAGATGCACGTGTGTCCACCCCTCCCCCCTAAATCTGGGGATTACAGGAATATGCTGTCACACTCAACTTCTTATTTGGGAGCTGGGATATAAACTTAAGTCCTCATGATTCTGTGATCACTTTTCCTTGTCTTGATATTTACTGGTTTGGCTGCCATTTTCCTCCTTTCCCCAAGTACTTTAAAGATCTCTCACAGTGAGCTTCAGCTCCACATATCTCTATCGTGGCGATTAGCTTTATCCAGTCTTGTAAATGAACAGCTTCTAAAGGTAGGGTAAGGTCTAACTAACCATTAAGTAACTGACTTTGCTAGTATCATTTATATTATCTTTAGGGGGACTATTCAAACTTCATTGTGGTAGAGAGGGTGGTGGTAGAGTTCTTAGAGAAATGGACTATTGTCAGTTCCTAATCAAATTAGCTTATAAGTAGCATCACGGTTTCTAACATATATTCATTCTTTGGAAAATGTAAAAGTATACATACTTAATTTTGCAATGTTTTTGGAGACAAGATCTCTTATAGGTCAACCTAGCCTTGAATTTGCTATTTACTGAGGATGACTTGAAAATTCTGATTTTCTGGCTTCTACCTTCTCAGTGTTAGAATTACAGTCATGAGCTTCTATGTCTCATTTATGTAGCACTGTGCTTTGTGTGTGCCAAGTAGATACTCTACCAACTAAGCTACATTGCTAGCCCCCCACTTTGCATGTTTTAGTTTGATACGATAGAGTAAAACCAAGAAACACAAACTACCATCAGTATGACATCCATAATCCCATATCTACCGATAAAAATTCTGTCTTCTAGTCTGCTGAGGGATCAAAGGCACATCCATGTTATAAGAGAAAAATATATAACACTGGAGCAGGACTGGCTCATGCCCCAGCCTGGCAACAATTCAATTAGTTTTCTAAACAGCACCCCTCTGAGCACTTAATGGCGAGAAAACCATTAACAGAAGCTTGTAAACAAAGGGAAGTAGTACAGAAGGTGATTATTATTATTATTTTTTTGATAGGACAGCAGTTAGAGGTAAGCTGCCATATCCCTTCACAGGGATTTAACAGCTCCAGCAGGGTTTTTAATAAATCAGCTCCTTGAGGGTGGCAAGTACAAGTGTCTCATGTCACCTGAGTTACTGTGTAAGTTCCTGACACTTTACAAGTGCGTGAACAACAGGCTCTGGAGGCAGGAGTAAAAGTCTAGAGCCATAACCACGTGTCAGACTGTTATAACCAAAATGAAAGAGAATCTTTTTGCACCATGGAAAACAAAATAAAAGAAAGAATAGTGGCTTCTTCATACCCGTGGGCAGTGTGAGCGTTAGTAGACCTGTCAGCATTCAACTATTGTGGAAAACACATCACAGGACACAATGAAGTGCTGGCTGGTCGAAAGATGTAAAGATCTTCAGTCTGGTTCTCGAACTCCACTGGGCCTCTGAACCACTGAGAGAGCTTTCAAAAACTTCAGAGGACTAGGCAACCTTTTGGATTTCTAATTTTGAAAGTGATGGGATGTCATGCTTTCTAGTTCTCATACTGAGAGCATACTTCCTTGACAAGTTCTCAGGAGACACAGATACTGCTGGTCTGGGCACAGCATTGCTGGAATCAGGCAGACCAGCAGTCTTGACATCACCTGGGCACAGCCCTGGGCATATTCACCCCAGAGCCTACCAGTCACAGTCTGCATTTGAGAAAGATTCCATACAATCTACAGACGGAAGTCCGGAAAGCTCGGCAATATATCAGTGTTTCTCAACCTGGGATGCACAGCAGAAGAATTACAGGGGTTCTCAATGTGCTCTGGCCTAGGCCTTCCCCTTCTACCTCCTGAGACTTAGGTTCAATATGTCCAAACAAAAATTCGGCTGTCAGTATTTCTAAAAGGTTTTATTTGATTCTTGGAGCCAGGACTTTGGAAAAGTGTGTCATGTGATGAATTGATAAATGGTAAGGATGTACAAGACCCAAAGGAAGAAGTTTTGGAGAATATTGCTTTCTATCTTCTCTGTCTCAGACATTTCATCTTCACCCACCTGGCTCGTAAGTGTTCATTTCAATGTATGGCTTTCTGGGGGTGACCTTGATGACTGAAGCTACTTTTAAAGTGAACTAACGAATCCTAAGTCACCCCCATCACCCCCGTGTGCTGGCTATTATATTTTCCTGTTCACATATTTATAAATTGCTTCTCCTTGACTTCAGAACAGACTTTAAACATCTATGTCTCAGTGCCTAAGACATTATACACAGTAAAAATTCACCAAATATTTGTGCATTATTATCTTTGTGAAAGAAGGATTAAAAAAAGTATTTGGGACAAAGAATAGCAGGGGTCAATATTGGAAGAAGGCACACGACATAATTACACGCATTCATGAAAAGGAGAATCAATCAGGGAGGTGGGAGTTTGGGATCAGAGAGAGAGAGAGAAAGGGGTTGGCCACAGAGGAAACATCTGATTCTGAGAATGGCATGTTTGATAGAAAGTAGGGTGTCACATAGATGTGTAAGGAATTTTAAAAAAAGGTGAATACAATAGTTGAAAGAAAATATAGTAGCCTAGTGACTAGAGAGGCAGAGGTTGTCTGAAATCAGGAGAGATGATTGTTCTTACTACACTCCTGGGTGTATACCTGGAGAATTTCATATACCACTACTGACATACTTGCTTGTCTGTACTGATTGCTTCTCACCTCACGATAGCTAAGAGACAGAATCAGCTTAGATGTTCATCAACTGATGAACGTATAAAGAAAATGTGGTATGTCTATACAGCAGAGCTGTATTTAGCTACAAAGAAAAATGAAATTTGAAGGTGAGTGGAAGTAGAAAAAACATTATAATGCATTAGATAACCTAGGCATGGAAAAACTAGCACTGCATCTTCTTCCTCATGTCTGGGTCTGAGTTTTACTTCTCTAATTTTTATTTCCTGTTCAGGCCATGAGTCTTAAGGGAGGGGAAATAGTATAATATAGGTAATATGAAAGTAGCAAGGTGGAATACTGGGAGTAGAAAGGGTTAAACAGGGAGGAGATGAGAGGACAGCATGACAAGGGCGAGAGGGGAAGGCTAGCCAAAATGAAGTAAGCATTAAAATATCATTGGGAATCTATTATCCCATAACCAAACTAAAAAAACACAGCTTGCTTTAAAAATAGAGTTAGAAGGGAGATATCTTCCAACCTGGAAAAATTCTATCTAGAATATCATTATACAAAATCCTCAATGCCAGCTGTGGGATATCTCCTTATGAGCGTTTGGTCAGGGAGACTCTAGAGTTCCCCAAAGCAATGTAGGTTCTTGTTATTCTTCTTGGTCACCCTCCAGAATCAGCTGACAAGAATCCATTGCTGAAGACATTACACACAATAGCTGCATGATAAAACAACTTGGAACTGAGCTGAAAACTCCCTCCCTGCTGGCTTAGCTTTCATAGTGTTGGAAGGTTCTATGTAGGCAGTTGGGGGAGAAAAGACATTGGCAGTTTTATGTAGCTTTGAATGCCCACTCCGCAGGAGAGAATCCATATCTGGTACTATAAACCCATTCAAAAGCCCATGGTGGGAAAGGTCATCTGCTCTATGGGGGAACATAGATGTGTGGTTTAGCTAAACTGACATAGCATTGAACCACCTTCTAAATATATTGTTTACATCCACAGACAATTACCACTTTCAGCTGTAATCAGAGAAGCCTCTCTTCCCAGTGTGCTACTGCGAATGCAGAAGCATGGCTCTAAAAGATGCTGAGAAGTAACAGTTGAATGTTCAGATCTAAACAAGACATTTATTATATTCCCTCTAAGGGTTAGAGAGCATGGAGAAGAGGCAAGCCGGAAGACAGGGAGAAGAGCTGCAGAACACCCTTTAGGGCATATGCAGCCATTGCAACCACAGATTCTCAAAACATGTGGCTGTCTGCACTGGATCTGCAGGAGACTGGGCCCATCACCAGTCAGGCATGGATGGAGGAGCGACTCAGCGGGGAGTGCCACACACCATTGAACTGTTTCCTACTGATAAACTCAGGGAAAGGGGAAATAATTGCTTTCAGGTGTGTACCCACTGGTGATCCCATCAGGCTCCAAAGGATTTGGCCCAACCCAAAGGTCATGCAGATGTCCCTGGTTAAACTAAATGGCTTAAACGCAAAACCAAACCAGAAGTCTGAGTTCTGAGACAATGAGGAAGGAGGGAGCTTGAAGATTGAGAGGGAGATAAGAGAGGGTTTGGGGGAGAGAGAGAGAGAGAGAGAGAGAGAGAGAGAGAGAGAGAGAGAGAGAGAGAGAGAGAGAGAGAGAGAGACCAGAATGTATTATATAAATGTATGAAATTGTCAAATAATTTAATTAGTTAAAAAAATAAGAATTCTTAAAGATAGCTGTTCCAATGAGTACATGGAAGTATTGTATTTACTGATGACCAAGAGAAAGGTATTGTAATGGAGAGGATGCAAGGGCAAAAGTCAGGTAAGAATGATAGGAAAGATATACTTAGGTTATGGACCAAGGTGCACATTTCTGGGTGGATTGAACAGAGCTACAACTTCTTTGCTTTTACTACATTAAGAGGCAAGTCTTACTGGGTGATGGTGGTGCACACCTTTAATCCCAGCATTTGGGAGGCAAAGGCAGGCAGATCTCTATGAGTTCAAGGTAAGCCTGGTCTACAGAATGAGTTCCAGGACAGCCAGAGTTACAAGAGGCAAGTCTATCTTACTTCTGGTAGATTCTGGATTGTCTTTGCTATGTACTCTGATCCACAGAATATGACAAGAGACTTTTTTAGGCTTAGATCTAAGCCTCAAGATTCAAAGATTTTACTTTCACATTCTTAGAACTCTGTTGCCTAGAGTGTAACTCCAGGTTAGCCTCATTAAGGAACAGGCAGCATGAGAGAAGGGTTTGTCCTTGTTGCTGACAGCTGGGACCCGACCATGTAATTAAGAGATTAAGCAATATCTGTGCAATATTTGGAGTTATCAAATATAGATATTCTGAATATAGATCCACATAAGGGACTTTTAAGTTAAAAACAAGCGTTTGTAACAATTCTTAGTATATTAATTATATATTATATGTATTATATTCATATAGTAATATATATTAATAGTATCTTAATAAGTCTTAAGGAGTTGGGGACCAAGCTCAGTGGAAAAGCACTCTTGCCTATATGACAAAAGGTACTGGGTTCTATCCCCAGCACATGTGCCTCTCCCACATGTACCCATGTATGCACACATACATTAACACTCATACATGAATATGTGTGCATACACACACACCTATGAAATAACATGACGATTTCTTTTCCATTGAGTTAAGTTTTATTTCATTCCAGTGAAGTTGAATTTATGAAAGCTATTTTCAGAATGTTAATAGTGATTTGATGATTTTTAGATCTTAGAAGATACCTAACAGGCTGTCTCCTTAAACTTTTTAGGGTTGAATATTCATCAGAAATCCTTTGATAGCCCTTTCTCTAATGTATTTTGGTATAATTTATCTATTTCCAAGAATGAATTGGATTAGATTATCTATTATAACATTGCTAGAGGATCCTTATTAGGTGGCTCCCGACATTTCAAAAGAAGGATCTACCATTTCTTCCATTTATTTCATACAAGAACAACCGAGAACTAGATTGCAGAGGTAGGTCTGATACACTGGAATATACCACAGAACAAATTGCTGAGGTAGGATGCCAAGAGGCACAATGGAGATTGGGCTTCCCCTGTGCATCCTACCCTCCACATATTTGTTTTGTTTCCTCTTCAGTTGTTGGAATAAAATGTACTTAATGGCCTCTTTAAGAACTCATCCGTGCTGTTTCATGTCTCTGGGTCCAAGGGTCTACTATTAGGTCCTATGTATGGTCTCTGTATTGGCTTCTTAGGGAACATAGTAATGCAGATCTCTATAAGTGAAAGGTAAGTTTTATAGTAAGCTCCATCCAGGTAATACACATCTGTCTGCATGAATCAAAAAGACTTATGAATAGAATAGTCATGGGGGATTTTTCAAAGCTTCTATCCAACTCACTCACGGACTTTTAAAGGTACGCACATTGATGGTAGTTACATCGCTTACATAATGGTTTGTCATTTTATTCTGACATGAAATAGTTTACTTATTCCACAAGCTACTTTATTTGACCTTAAAATGTATGAAGTGTATGGCAAGACACATTGGAGATGGCGTGCAAACGAAAAGCAAATTTAATTCTCTCTGATAGGAAGATCTGAAGAGACATAGGGTATTCACATTCTATAAACAACGACTCTCTGACAAGGCTGCTGTGTAAATTAATACCTATCTTATAATCAGGGCACCCTCCCTAAACCATTCTCCTAATTCAATAATACAGATAAGCTTATAAAGTGAGAGTTTGCCGAAAATGCATGAGAGTAAAAGCAAATATTTCAAGACCATGATTAGATTTTACATGACTAAATGTTTCCGAGGCTTTGCCTATAAAAGTGTCAGGATAAATTTGTGTCTAATATTAACAAATGCACTACTAAATTCAGATCGTTATAGCTGGGCACATGTAAGGGGCAAGTCGTGCAGCTGATATTACACATTTTTCTGTTAGCAATTAGTTCAAAATATTGCATTTCTCCCAGAATCCCCCATGCATAGTAATTACTGGCTTACTGTCACAAAAATTTCATAAAGCACATTTAAACCAAAGAAGCTGAAACTGAAATAAGTACACTGAGCATTCGGAAAAGGCCAACTTCTTCAACCAATTTTAGGTAGAGGTACATAAATTGTCTGTTCCAATCAACTAGGGGTAAAGGAATATAAATTCACATTTTCTAGCAGAGATAAGATTTATGCCATAATGTGAATATTTTAAATTAATTAGGAAAACTGAAAGACATTGATACATCTCTGGATCTGGATGGATATTTTTTTTTCTTTCTTTCCCTTGATCCCTTGAAAAAAGCAACTTTTAAGCACGGCAGATAGTTCACACTTGCCACCCTTGTGTTCTAGAGGAAAAGTCAGGAGAATTGGGAGTTTTGAGCCAGCCTGGGATACATGGAGACAACGTGAGGTAACACTGTGAGATCCTTGCCTCGAGAATCGGGACAGCAACAAAAGGAGACTTTTGTATTATCAGATTGTCAGGGCTTATTAAAACTGATTTGGTAATACTTCATTATTTATAAGTCAGTATCGGATAAAAAGAATTTGATTTCAGACTTATTCACAGGATTTATCCATCTGTTATTTCTTTCCTTAGAGAAAAAGTATTTGGTAAGTGTTAGGGTAGTATCAAAGGCCCATTAAGAAAAAGCTGTTAGCCTAGCCTCCACCTCTAGGTGGGGACATGCATTGTCTCCTTTAGAGTTAATCATATGGGCAGGTCAATGACCTAGCTAAGGGGCAAGCCTTAGGAAGGCAGATACACCTTAAGCCATGCTAAAGAGACAGAAAAATTATCCCTTTAATAAGACAATGTATGTTTTTTCTCCCAGAATTCCTGTCACCTTGAACAGTACTTAGGAGCCACTGTGAGACTCTGCTGGGTCAGAGTGCCTTTCTGAATCCTGGCTTACATGTAGCTCTTCCTTTTCCATCTCTACTGTCTTTTTATTTCCGATGCTGATCAGAGCCTCACTCTGCTCTTAGGCTTCATTACTCTTCCTCTGAAGCCCACCTCCCTGCTGTGTAGCTGCCTGTTTACCTCGTGGCTAACATCCATGCTGTCTTCATTCAAACAGCATTGCTTTTCTTCTTTCTCTTGTCCTCTGGGAAGCTGCTGAAATTTACATCTTGCTTGTCCCTCTCCCTCTCTCTCTCTCTCTCTCTTTCTCTCTTCCTCCTCTTCCTCCTCTTTCCGCTCCTTATTCTTCTCCTTTAAATAAAACTTTCCCAGGGCTTCTAAGTTTGTTCTTAAATTATTTTATTAATGCGACTAAGAATTTCAAGAGGGTTCCCTGATTTCTTTGATATCATCAGGTAGCAACAAAGATAATATTCCAGATTTCCAGTAGTGTAAATTTAGGCAGAGATTCAGAAATTCGAACATGTATAAGTTATAAAATACAAATCTGTATACCATTTAAACTAAGTCAAATAATGTAAGATTAGAAAAGTAAGGCTAGGAGAGAGCTCAGACAGTACCATACTTGCTACACAAACATGAGGACATGAGTTTGGTCCTCAGAACACACTTAAGAATCCAGTGTAGTGGTCTCACTGGGGAGCCAATGACAGGTGGATGCATGGCGCTCAATAGCCAGCCAATCCAGACCAATCAATGAGTCCCGGCCAGTGAGACACTCTGTCTCAAAAGACAAGTGAGCAGAATTTGAGGAGGAATGACACCTGAAGTTGTCCTCTGTTTTCTACACACATGTATACATGATTGCACACATACAGAACACACACACACACACACACACACACACACACACACACACACACACACACACATTAAATGGGAAAAATGAAGCCGAAAAGACAAGTCTATGGCAGTTTACGGATGATATAGTTATTCAAAAACAACATGGAGTTGTAAGAGCATATAAACACTGTGAGAATACAACCTTTGTCTTCATAACAGTCACACCATCATGAGCAAGGGCTTTGTCATCATTGTCCCATCTGATGCTCACAGAAGTTTGGGAATGTAGAAAGAATGAATGGAGAAACTTAAAGGGAAGAGAAATGTGGGGAGAGCCTAAGGAGTGGTTTTCAGTGACTTAAAGTATCTAGAATTAGAGGTAATTATGCAAACTGTGATTCAGAGTAAGGCAAGGAAATATTTTAACAGAAACTGATGAGATATTCAAAATACCTTGCCTTTTAAAATGGTCAAAGAGTTCAAAGGAACAGTTAGGCTCTGTCCTAGTTTGCCTTTTATTGCTGTAATAAATAACACGATTGGGGAGGAATGGACTTATTTAATTCAATTTTACAGCTTATAATCCATCTTGATGGGAAGTCAGGACAGAACTCAGTTCAGGAACTTGGAGGCAGGGATTGAAGCAAGGCTATGGAAGGATGCTGCTTACTCATTTGCTCTTCATGGCTTGCTCAGTTTGTTTTCTTACACATGTCAGGGCCACCTGCCCAGGAATGGCACCACCCATAGTGGGCTGGGGCTCTTCCACATCAATCTTTAATCAAAAAATTATCCCCAGGTCTTTCCTATAGGCCAATTGGATGAAGATGTTTTCTCATTTGAGAATCCTTCTTCTCAGATGACTCAAGCTTGTGTCAAGTTAACTGAGAATCTAGCCAGCTTATCTTCATAAAGATACTTTCCATATGTAGCATTCCCATTGTAGATATGATGAAACAATGTCTAGAAAAACTATCTCACTTTAATCAATACATGATTCTACTCTTCTTTGAGGGGAGGTGTCAATAAACCTTTTGAGTCTCTCCAGCATGAAAAATCAAAGTAGAGTTTAGTTTACTCTTAAAAGAAATCCTGATTAAAATAAAGGCAACAACTATCAGCAGTCTCCATAATTCAATTGATCAATGCCTTAGTTTGCTTACAGCACAGGGTTGTCAATGTGGTTACGAAGAGTGCTTAGATGCATCTAGATTCAGCCTCACTATTGTTCTATGCGTTAGTGGCATGGAATAATGCTCAGTAGGCTGCTGATGAGAAAAATAAGCATGTTTTTCTAATAAAACAGGTAAATAGAAGGAGGCACAGAAGTCACCTCTGCACTTGGATTTGAATATGATGGCATGGCCTAAGGTTCTATAAAGCTATGATAATGATATTTTGAATAGGAACCTATTGAGAACCAAGGGGTGGTAGAGACAGCATGACATTTATGGGTGAGGATGAAAAATGATGACATGCACAGTCATAGATTAATAAATCACCCCTGGGGACCTTTCTGAAACAGCTCTTGGAGCCGGACATATTGTTTACTTTTACAAAGATGACAGCATTCTACTATTTTGTTCCTGCACCTGTGTATAGGAAAAAGTAAGTGTCATTATTAATCATTTTTGATTATAACGGATCAACAGCATTCAAGTGATGACAAGCGCCCAAGTATTATGGTGATGAGATGCATGCTGGAAACTATCTATTAAGGACAAAAAATTTAGGCCAGTAAGATGATTTGGTGTTTAACAATGATTACCACCAAACCTGGTGATCTGATTTCGATTCCCAGAACTCAGATGGTATTAGGAGAGAACCAACTCCCTCAAGTTGTCCTCTGTCCTACACATGAATGCCATAGCATGTACAGAACCCTCACCAATAAACAAATAAATAAATATAAAACAAGATATAAAAAGGAGAAGATCCTTCATTGTATCTTTGCAGAATTTCAGAATCAAGTAAACTGTTTGCTTGCTACTACAATACTGGTAAGAGAAACATCATCTTATATGTTGTATCTTTATGAAATTGTGATATAAATAGCAAAACAGATACATCACAAATACCTCTTATGTAGTGACTACAGCAGTAAGCACAAATTTGGCATTTATGATACGAGATAGTATTCCTGGTGCATTCTATGCAGTAGCATTTTACCAAAGTTACTAATTTTAATTGCAGTTCTCCAGCAGTGTTCTATATTTACTTTGCCATTCATGGTCTATTTTAATCATTGTATGAGTTATTCAGCGAGCTATGAATTTCAAGAAAATAGGACATGAGCAAATCAATTTTTGGGCTTCACATACAAAACTTTTTACATTGAATACATAATGGATTTCTCACTCATTCTCAATTTTTAGGTATTCACTTTTTAGGAAATGACATGTCCATTATTATGAATGAGGGTTTAGAGAGGGGGATTGATTTGTGTAACTCAACTTACTAAGTAGAAATCCTGGTTTGAGAATTACAATAAAATATTCAGAGCTCACAAATACACCTAAGGGATAAACATTGTACACCTGTCCAGAGTAACTCCTTTCCTTTTTCTTTCTTTTCAACTATGAAATTTGGGCTGGGATGTAGCTCAGTAATAGCATGCAAAAAAAAAAAAAAAACCCTGTGAATTTGATGTCTAGAGATAAAGAGAAAAAAAGTATGAAATTAACACCAACCTAATGTATCTTTTTTACTGCAATGAAGCACAGACTCTGTAGACAACTTCTGATGAATAAATATCAACCTTAAATATGTGATCTCTCAGAACTTAGAGACAGCCTAGAGCAGAAAAAGTATGATACTGGGCTTACAAGATGGCTAAGCAGGCAAAGGGGCTTGCTTCCAAACTGTGCAATGTGAGTTTGATCATCTGGATCCATAAGATGAAAGAGAGAAAGCAATTCCTGCAAGTTGTTCTCTGACCTCCAAATGCAAGCTGTGGCCTTTATGTACCCACACAAGTATGCATACCTGCACAACCACACATGCAAATACACACACACACACACACACACACACACACACACACACCACAGATACGCACCCATGCACACATACACAATGAATAACATTTAATGATAATAAATATAATAATAAACATAATAAATTTAAAATGTTAAATTTAAAATTTAAAACAAATAGCATAAAGCCCACCTAAGGTGTTAGTTAAAGTAGTGGTTTCTTTTATTATTGTCCACTCTCATTCCAGTGTGTGGAACTGTCCAAGGGCTAATAGTGAGTTGAAGCTCGCCTTGAACCTCACATCACTCCTAGAGGGTGTGGGTGTTAGGCGTTTGGATGCTGCTCATCTTTTAGCCCTGGCCAAAACCCAGTTAAATTTAGAAATGAACCTTCAGTAAAGCAAACATGCTTCTCTGCCCTGTGGGCTTGAATACACAGACTCAAACTCCACACACAGACAAGACCATTCCCAGCATGGGATGTCCTAACCAATGGGCATGCTCAGGGTCACCAGCTCCTCCCCTGCTTGTGGTCCTATATATGTACCTCACAGCCCCATTAAAGTTAGGACACCCCTTGAAGCGTGTCCCGAGTGTCTGTGAACTCGTCTGACTCACCAGCGGTCCACCAAAGCCAAGGTAGGATGCTGTAAACCCACAGCCCACCCCGCCACGCTGTTATCCCCGCTGGGTCCCTTTGCCTGGAGCTGACCATAGGCTGCTGCCACTGCACTCCATACAGAGGGCCAGCGGCGGGGATACGCATGTGGTGGGAAGATTCCACACTTGGGACTACGCCAGTATATTTCATATTATTCTACTAAACCTTACTTATCTTCTACACTACGCTCTCTGTCTCATCTGAATTCTTTTGATGGTGATCATTGAGGAGCTGAGGTAAGGCCATAATGAGCTCTCAGTAACATGTACAGATACGCTCAAGAAAGAACAGGATTGCATGAAGGTTTAAGCATTGTATCTAGAAAGTGGGAACATCCTGGGCAAGGTGAGCCTCTAAAAATTGCTATTATGCTGAACCTGCTTGTGCTGATACTTGTGATGGGGGGATGCCTGACATCGGAACTTAGAATCTGAAGATGTAGGGCACTGTGATACCTTTTACTGATTTTTTTTTTTTTTGGTGGAGTTAATCACTGTGATGAGGCTAAATTCAGCTTACTGAGAGTCTCTGGGCTCACCATATTTTCTAATGAAAAAATTATTTGAATATATTTATTATTTATTATAATGGAAATATAATATATAAAATGATCTCATCCTGTAAGAAATTATTCAATGCTCTCCCACTCCGTTCCTTTTTGAGATAGGGTTTCATGAAGACCAGCTGAAGCCAAGGCTGACCTTGAACTGCTGATCCTCTTGTCTCTTGCTTCTACTCAAGTGCAGGGCTACAAGCATTCACCACCACAGCTGGCTGAAGAAAGTCCATTTTAAATACAGTGAAGGCCTCGCTTGGCTTACTGGCTGAAGATGCCCATAAACAACCAGCAGGCATTTACAGAAAGTTAGATACTGACAGGTATCTCATGACTTCTTCATTTGTTTTGTGTTATCCAAACTCTATAGCATACATGTATATCGCTTTATGTCTTTTATTAAATAAAGAGTGAGTCTATGGGTTCTTTCTACAAATACACAGCTCCCCTAAAAGAAAACAATGTAGGAGCCTGGGCCATATTCTTGTATGCAAATGTCCTGTGTAAAAGAGTACCATGTGCAATGACTATATATAATGAAAAGGATTTTAGGAATGAGTATAAAACTAAAAAAATAAAGCATTTCAATATGTGATATGCGTCAATTGTGTTTCTTAAAGAATTAATACAAGAGAACAAAATTAATTCTCCTATCATCCATACAAATAAACCATCAGAGCGGTATCTAGTTTCTACCAAGCAGGGGCGTGCTCTTTTCTGCAGTCAACACCATGCTCATGGACAGCAGCAGAGACATTTATTTTTCTTACTCCTTCTCATATTCTGTCTCCCTCACTGAGATCCTTCCCCTAACCCACACCTCCAGGCCTCATAAAAAGCTCACCGTGATCCCATGTGATGAAGTAGGCCCCACAGATACGACGCACGAGGTCAATCTACTCTTTGGTCCCTTGATCTAATTTAGCTCGAGGATAGAGAAGTCTCTTACAAAAAGAATCGAGAATGAGCTAGAGTTTTGTCCTCATTGACTCTTGTGTTCTTAAGACATTTTAAAAGCAGGGGTAGGAGGTAGGGGCAGGGGGCCGGGGGGGGGGGCGGTGTAAGAAACCACAGCTCTCGTGTGTGTCTCAAACTGTAAAAAAATAAAAGACGAGAAAAGAAGAAAAGTCCAGTTATTGTGTAACGGTTCTTACAGCCAACCTAAAGAAGCATGGATGACAGGTCCAGAAGCAAGAGGAAACCACTGAGCCCCAAGGAAGGTGGTAGAAGGAATGTCTACCTATGCAACACATCTGTAAATAATGTACAATAGGGGGTCTAGAAAGCAAAAAAAGTCTCACGTTTTAAAATTTTCTTATAGGATAAAAATCACTATAATATTCCAGAAGGAAATGAAAATGTACAGGACACAGTAACAGAAGGGAACACCACATTTAACAGGTGCAAATGCATTTTGTTTTTGTAGGTCAAGAATAATGGGAACGGAAGGTACAAGGTCATGCGACTGTCATTATAGGGTCAGTACTTTTGCTGATGAATATCTGGTGGAACATGTGGAAATTAGAGATACATGACAGGGATGAGTTAAGTTTGATTTTCTTATGATATGTTTATTCAATATGTAAATAAATAACTGACCGCCAGAAAAAGTGAACAAGAAGCTAATTTGACTGGGGAAAAAAAAATCACATTTCTTTTAAAAATAGGTGCTCAGAAAGTAATCCTTTATTACTTTCGCTGGTTTTTAATGTGCTTCAGTTTAAGTTTTGCATATCACATTAAACATGTTTTTTAAATTTCAGGTTGATGCCTGTGTAATTAATAAAATTGATTATTTATAGTTCAAGGATTGTTGAAATGTGTCTATATTTTACTTAGCCGGTTATAACCATTTCAATAATGTAATTTGAAAACAGTGCTGTGGGATATTTGGCAACCCACTGAAAACATTTATTTATTGTATTTCTTTGTGTGCATACATGTATCATAGCACACGTGTGCAGGTCAGAGGACATTGTGTGCAAGCCGATCCTCTCTTTCTATGTGGGTTTCAGGGGATGAATTTAGATTGTGAGGCTTGGTGGCAAGAATCTTTGCCTGCAGAGCTATCTTAGAGTGTGTGTGTGTGTGTGTGTGTGTGTGTGTGTTTATAGATATACACTATATATGTATACATATAATTATCAAACTAATATTTTAGTACATTAAATTTATGGACTTTCCTCCGATCAATCTGCACACTTACACTTACTTATTTTTCCCTATCATGGAACAGAGATCGAATGTGAGAATTTGTAGAGGCAATATAAGTGCTCAAACACAGAGTCATAGCCATTGCCCTGCTTATTTACTTCAACATAATGTAGTTCCATTAAAAAGAGTTGAAATACAAAGAAGATCTTGTTTTAGATTTTAAAAATTATTTTCATTTCTGCATGTGTATGTGGGTTTCTTGTGGGTATGTGCACATGAGTGAATGTGCCTGCAGGTGCCTGTAGAGGGCAGAAGAGCGTTTTTAGATGCCCTGGAGCTGGAGTCAGAGGTGGTCCTGAACCTCCTGACACAGGGGATTGGAATCAAACTTGGTTTCTCTGTAAGAACAACATTCCTCTTAACCTCTGAGCTATCTCTTCAGCACCCTCCCCAAGTATTTATTTTTTAAATATTATCTTCCCAAACGTTCACATCTTAATGTCTTCTCCTACTGTTAAACTGAGCTTTAGTTTTTGAGGTAATTTTTTAATAAAACAACAGCACAAGCAAAAGTTCTTCCTAAACTGGAACTCAGAATTAGACATACATTAGACATTAAAACAGGAAAGCTTGGCATGCATCAACACATTGTTATATGTAAATATTTCAATAAAATGTGATGAAATAAATTTCTTTAAGAAAAAGCATGGCATGGTTTGATATTCTCCCCTTTAATTTTATTAACAACTTATTTTAGATTTGAATTGATGTAAGTATGATCAAGTGTTACATATTTAACTACTGAATCCAATGCAATTTCAATACTGAATCTAGAATCAGAAGAGATGGAGAGAGAGAGAGAGAGAGAGAGAGAGAGAGAGAGAGAGAGAGAGAGAGAGAGAGAGAGAGAGAAACAAGCTGCCTTCCCACTGTGTATTCTGTATGTAAAACTTGAACAATGGAGTGCATTGTAACTGCATCCAGGGCTTGTAGTTTGAGATGCAGTTACAAAGCATTATGTGAAATCCGGGGAGAGTCAGTTGTGATTCAAAGTTTAAAATGCCTACCCAGCCAATTGCAAATTCAGGAGGATTCTAAAAAATTTAATATACTCGTATCTTTAATCTGTCACAAAGGCAATGCCAACTTTAGCCAAAATGGCAAGTCCTGAGATGGGCAAAGTAAGACTTGCCTGGTGGTGAATTGACTAAAGCATGCTGAGGATTTTCTCAGCTGCTCTTGGCTCAGTGGGATGGAGACAAAAACAGCACTGGAAGAGCAGAAAGTGGGGAGACAGCTTCCAAGAGGATGCAGAGTAGCACCGGCTATTGCAAACAGGGAAACATTGGGCTTAACGGAACCAAGACAGACGTGGAAGCCAGGCCCATAGAACTAGTATCTAAGTTAGTATACGTACAGACACACTCTGCGCCCTCGCGTGCATGCCAGTGCTCGCAGCCATCACATTTCCTTCCTGTGGCTCCTGGGCGGCACGTGCAGAGTCCTGTGACAGGGTCACAGGGAACAGGCATGGAGCCATAAGGGTTACACTCACATTCTTGGCAGGAGCCTCCAGGGCTGCTTGGACTGCCAGTGTAGCCTGGGGAACACCTAGATGGGAGTAGGACAAAACAATGGAGATTAATTAAATTCACATCTCTTAAGTGTGCGGTTGTGGTGTGTGTTTGTGTGTGTGTGTGTGTTACTAGTGATTGAGCCTCAGGTCTTGCATATTAAAACATGTACCCTTAAATCTTTTTCTTCTTTTTGTTTCTCTTTCTGTCTCTCTCTCTCTGTCTCTCTGTCTCTCTCTGTCTCTCTCTCTCTCTTTCCCTTTCTCTCTCTCCCCCTCCTGCTTCCTTCCCCCTCTCCTTCCCTCCCTCCCCCCTTCCTTCCTTCCTTCCTTCCTTCCTTCCTTCCTTCCTTCCTTCCTTCCTTCCTTCCTTTCTTCCTTCCTTCCTTCCTTCCCCCGCTTTCTTTCTTGTTTCAGAAAAGGTGTTACTAAGTTCTCCAGGCTAGTCTTGAACTTAGTCTGTAGCCCAGGCAGGCTTTGAACATGCCATCCTCTTGCCTCAGCCCTCTGAGTAGCTCAGATTTTGGGTCTGTATTACCAGGCCTGGTTTGGTCATTATCATTTTAATGTAAAATAACAAGTATTCAATGAAAGTGTTATTTAAATAAAACCACTGAAGCTATTTCTTAACATCTGCACACAAAATGGCTGTATTCTAAGCAGGTTCAGATCGATTAAATCTTCCAAGGGTTCATTACAAGATTAATGAAGATGAAGTATAGGGAGGGGATTCTACATGATAGGGACAATCAAGAAACTTACACAGTTTTAGACCCTGACCACATTCGAGTAGGCCAGAGGTGATTTAAATGATTTAAGATGCTCTCATAAGTGGAACAAATTTATCTGGAAGGTTACAATAAAAATTTAACCAAGACCTTTGGTTTAATTTAGCTGAATAGAAGCAATTTTTTAGAGAAATATCGCTTATATGTTAGAGATGATAAATTCAAAGCTATAACAACATTTGAGAATTGCAAAAACAATTCAAAACCACTCATATTTGATGGTATATGACCCTGCTCATCCATAAACTGCACGAACCACTAACTCCCACTGATCCTACATTAATGCATAGTAAAATGATGGATTTCTGTTATCATTCTACTTTTAGACAGTAATTGTGATCTTACTATACATTCTTCTGGTCTTTTTTACAACCTGCTTTGGCAGATAGTGGTAATTTCAATTTATAAAGTTAGCTGTGGCACAAAATATTTGTGTTATAAATTGTTACAGATGATCCCATTGGTGCCCCGGGTTGCTTTCAGTCATGATTCTACTGGTGTTTCGAAGGGCATTAAATATTCACTTAAGCATAATTCCAAAGGACATGGCAGACATACAGAAGATACATCTTTATCATCTGTAATCTGTGCCCAAATGATGTATGCATCTTCAAAACAACTGTAAACATTTGTATTATTAACTGTTTAATCTCTGCTAACTCCCAGTGACACAAATAGTGTGAGTTTAGCTTTCTATACACATAAGAAAGTGTGGGATATTATGGGTAGTTATCATATACAGATCATCATTGAAATGTATCTTACAAACATATAAATTTTATTGGAACATACTAAACTTACATCTAGTTACTAAATTCATTTCCATTGTCATTATCCATCTAACCATTGCTGGTTGTATAAAAGAATCTTAAGTAGTTGGCAAGAAATAATAACAAATTGGTTACCTAGTTTTTTAAAATGATTGATAGTTTCAGGAGCTCCTAGGAGACACTAGTAGAGGTGGTGAACAGGCCATGGCGGGAAAATTCTGAGCAAGGGTGACTTTAGGTAATTTTCAATCTAATCTTTATTACATGGAAAATTCTAGAATATAAACTTGTCCTGCTTTGAGGCAAAGAACATGGACAATTGAAATCCAACCTCTCTTGTTAATTATTGGCTCTATAAGCCACTAGAAAGATAGGGTAAATCCTCAGTCTAATTACTTCTCTTTCTGAAGGAGCCTGGCCAGGACATAAACATAGCCCCTTACACAGCTGATTATCAGGAAGGCAGTACTAGGTAGGTGGAAAAATGGGACCCAGACAAATGGCCAGCTTCTCAATTCCCAAGGCTACTAAAAAGCTTTGAAAATAAATCCGATGTTTGTTCTTATAAAATTACATCTGACTCTGCTTATACTAAAGCATAAATTAAATATTATGAAATTAGTTGGGATCACTACGGTTGCCTCAACAAGAAGTTAAAGCAAACAACTTTGTAAAGAAGCAATTCTAAATCTATGAAAATAGTTTTGAAGTGTTGAGTACTCAAACAGAAACGATGAAATTACAGAGACAACCAATAGTCTCATGACTCTTTATGATCTCCCCGTGTGATTGTCGGTACCTTTCACAGTACTGTCCTTCATATCCCCGTGGGCAGGCTGTGCAACGGTAATCATCCAGGCCTTCCACCACACAAGAGGGGCTGAAACTGAATCAGAAAAAAAACCACATAAAATGTTAATAGTTTATCTGATAAAGTTCAGTATTTCTACTGAATATCAAGGTCACTGGAACATTTTTCTGGGGTAGGGTATTTAATATATTTATAAACATTGATAAAGTTCTTATTTATGGCAAAGACAATTAAATACTATTAATGATAGATAACAGAATTGGTTAGTTTTTGATGAATTAATAAAGTACCATATTAAAAATATCAGCATTTTGGAATTTTTAATAATTTTATGAAAACGATGTAAATATTAAATATTCAGCAAAATTGTCACATTGTCTATTATTCCAAAGGCAATTTTGAAGGAAAGGTTTGTGCATGTGTCTTATAGTGGATCAGGTACCATTGATTGACTTTCAGGTTAAAAATCAAATGAAAAAAGAAAATACAAAAAAACGTATAATCTTTTTCCAGAAATTTCAATCCAACTTGCCACGCGCAGTCCAACATGTGGAATGTGAATGGTTGTTTCCTTCAGAATACAACACCTTTTTCAACCTACCCAGATTTTGACACTCCAACAAACTACACAGAGTGTTTTGATTTAATGTGTGGCAAGAAGACCAAAGCTTTATATATTAAGATGAACAAATTGGTTCACTTCTTTATGGGCTTTTTAATAATTTTCCCTGTGACTAACTTCACTATCTCATGGGTAGACCTCAACCAGACCACAGCTCCAGTATCACCCATTACCTGACTATGTGAGAAGGAACACTTGACTAGACTTGAAAACTAAACTGAATAGTCATACAGTTTGAGATTGTGGCAAACTTTTCTTAAACAGGTGCTGCATCCCCATTGGATAACAGTTCATGGAGTGTTAGTAACTAACTTCCTCACTGTTAAGCACTAATGCTTCAGATAGTCAGTCTTATTGTTTGGGGTCTTCCAACTCAGTCCATGCAGAGAAGCTATAGAAAGTACAGGTCAAGATCCACGTGGCAGCACATACTGTGACCATATTCTTTGGTTTGGGCATCATTTGGTTTATAGCTATGCACGCATCAAATCCACACCAATCTATGCTTCGTATTATACTATCTTATTATAGTTATGCATGCATCAAATCCATATAAATCCATGGTTTGTGAATGGATGCTAAATTTTAACTTTTTAAAAATTGTGAACAAATGAACCTACAACTCAGAGCCTTGTCACCCAACCAAATGACTTTTTGTTTTTCTGAGAACTCGGCCCCCCAAACTCATGATTGCCATGCCCATCAAGTTTTCAGCTCTTAAATTTAAATCTTGATGCCAAAAGCATGTGTAGGTGCATGCACATGCACATCACATTGATAGTCATACATACATAGGCCCTAGGAAAAGGATTCTGGACATTCTAAAGATAATTCTAGACTAGTCAATAGAATTAAATTGAAGTTCATTTCAGTAAAATAATAAAATGCTCAATAAATGAAAATTCTTAAGAGGAGTGAATGTTAGTGCAGTAGACCTGGAGGAGTGGCACAATTTGTTATGCTTTTTGTGATGGACTTTGCATTTCCTTCAAGCACATAAAAGGGCTTAGAAAGGAAGGTATAGGAATCACATCTTTCCTAAAGATAGTGTTCAATGCTTTTCCCTATAGCTCCTCTCTATTCCTGATTGTCTATATTGTCTGCAGAATCACGTGGAAACCCTTGGGTGTCTCTCTTAGTGGCCATCTTTTTCTATTTCCCTGTGGTGACTAGTTTCAAATACACCACCCACAGAGTTGGGAAAATATACACACAGCTCTCTGTGAGACTCTCTGTGGTTTACAGAGCCAACTGGCCTGCTAACCACTTCCTTCAGGTTCTGATCTCTGCTCACAGGCTGCTTCTTTAATGAGTCTATATTGTGTTCTTGGACTGTTACTGTGCTTTCCAGCTTAGATTTAGATTTCCCCTCTAAGCCACTTCCGATGTTCTGAGGGCCTTAATACTGCCTTGACTCTAACATATAAAGCTGACTTTCTCCTCCTCTGCAAAATGTGCTGGATTTTCCTCAGCTAGTCAAGGGCTGTACTTCTATATCCTCTGCTAATTGCATAGAGTCAATGTGGACCCCTTCTTGTGTATTCCATCAATCTGTTGCTTGATGTATAAACGTCACCGGAGCTGCTCTCAGTGGCTTCAACACACTACCCTACTGTGCCAGCTCTGACCTTCACCTCGCCATCTGTTCTGCATTCACTCTACCTCAGCCACGTTAATCTGCTCTCTGCCAGCTGTGGGCCAGGCAGAGTTCTGCACTTTCCCCTGTGCTGGACTGAACTTGCAGCTGTTCCAGAGGCTCAGTACCACCACTTCGTTCACACCACTGCATCAGCCACATCTGTCTGTGGGGCTCGTTGACCCTTACTGAAAATAGTGCAAAACTCTCTCACTCCCATTCTCTGTGGCTACTTGTTTTCTTTTTTTCTGGAAGCAGTTGTCTCCACCTATGTATTACATATCTCTTTGTTCACTGCCTTTTATTTAAAATACAAGCAAGAGATGGGACTATTCTGCTTGCTTATATATTTCCAGCATGAGAAGGCATTCTCAGATGACTCTAAGTTGGGCCTTCACTAAGTATTTTTTGATCAAAGGAATAAATAAAATACTACCTCCGTGTTTATGGAATGCACACTTATGGGTAATCTACACAAATGTAGGACAGGACATGTTTTCTCTCATATTTGTGATATTGCGCTGGAGTACTTACTATTGAGTAAAAGTTAATTATCTGAAAAAGCATCTGATTGAAGTCAAGGCACGATGCATTAGTGGCACAAAAAATATGAAGGCATGGTATGCTGGGAAAATGACTACTACGGAAGTGGCTCTTGGACTGGATTCTTAAAACTGGACTGGATTTCTTATGGATCACCCCTGACCTTAGTGAGAACAAAGATTTCTAAGCCTGTTTAGAAAAGAGCAAGTGACTGCAAGCTCGGAGCCACAAGGAAAGGTGCTGTGGGCCATGGCTCACAAAGACCGAAATGGGCTTCCGATGCTACTTAAAAAGTCTGACGTTTCCTTGAGTGTGCGTAGTAGAACACCGAAGGGTGAGACAGTGGTGCTGATTAGCCCCAGTGTTGAAGATTTATGGTATTTGCTTTGCTAAGAGATCAGGAAGCGGAGCTACAGCTGCGGCAGTGAGCTGGTGATCACCAAGCCTTCCTTACCTTTTATTTTGCATGGACTACAGAAACTGAAGTCACTAAATAAGACATTTCACCTCTCCCATCTGTAGCTCAGAATCTATTTTTGTATGTTGGGGAAAAAAAGTGTCTCTCTTTGCCCTGACTAGTTTTTCTACTTTGCCTCTTAATCCTTCTTAGCATCCATAGATCTTTTTTGTTAATTAGGCTAATATGTTCCGAGCTACAGCTGGTGAGATTAGAGGGTCATGAAATCAGCTTAGTGTCTTTTTGACTAAGATTTCTCTAAAAAATGTATGATAAGAAAATTGAATACACGGTAGGATACAGGCACATATATTGGAGTGTCTACATGTAGGCTTTTGAATACTGGGTTATGATATTTGTAAAGGACTACATACGTTGTGGTTGATCATGTCTGAATACCACTGAGGCTGCAACTATGATGCTTCGAGTCTTCTAGCCTCCTAGGCATAAAATTTATACTGAAATAATGCAAATCAAGTTATGAAGTAAAAAATATGAATGTTTTGTTGATTCTGCTAACCAACCACGCTGGCACTGTATCTTTGCGTTTTCCTAAAACTGGAAGGTTTTCCTAAAACCCTTTCTACTTCAAGTCCACTTTGACTACTGTCAACCTTCTACAGCCACCCTTCCTGTTAAAAGCTGCTACATTTGCCCAGTGTGCTTTGGAAGAGTGATGCTGCATGCTTACGACTGCTTCTCTCCCCCTTGGTGACAGTGCCAGTGCTGCCCAAGGTTGTGGTCTCTCCAGCTTCTCCTGCACTTGCTTTCCATTTTCTAGTGATCTCAACTAAGGAAGTCCTGTTTTTGCCTCCTTTCTATGTGCTTCCCTTGGGGAACATCCGCCTGGCAAATCCAATCTGACTTTAATTCATTTATTAACATATTTCTTCCTTCATCTGCTCCTGCAATTTTCAGATTTCCATTCCGTACAGCTATTTGCATATTTCCATTCAAACACACCTTTCACATCAATTTGAACCCATTTAAACCATAAATTACCTGTCTTCAGCAGCAGCTCTCTCCTGATTTCCCTGTGTGAGTTCACGGCTCCACCATTTTGAGGGCAAACTGGCTAAAATCATCAGCCTTCAACTCCTGCCTGGACTCTCACCCCTCACACCTAATTAGTCACCAGTTGTGTAGCGCTGGATGTAACAGGTTCCTCGCACTCATCCCTGTGTTGCCCTCTTATGACTGTTACCTGGCTTCCAGCTCTCATTATCTCTTGCCCGGGTTAGCGCAATCGCCTTTTAATTGGTCTCATTGCTTTTCCTCTTTGCCTGCTTCATTTCTTGCATTCGGTTCTATCATAACAGGCTTCCTAAAATGTGGCACTGATCGTATTGACTTTTTTTTTAAAAAAAAAAAAGAATTGAAGCTTGCATGTTTTAAATTAGCATAGAAAGTTAAGTAGTAATTTCATGTAGTGGCACTCATAGATTTCTCCAATGTTACTCTCTGTTCTTCCATTTATCTTCATCAGTAATTGTGGACTCCTGTTTATATCCAACAATCCAAACTCTGTTGCTTACTAGCTTTTAAGCATGCCTCGTGTTTTGTTTTTTAAGCATCTGTGTATGTAATTTCTTACCACCAAAGCTTATAAAAATCCTTAACCTATTCTTGGTAATAAAATTATGTATAATAGAACTTCTTTTAAAGTATTTTGACTTTTTCACACTTAAGAATGTCATTTGTGACTTTGAATTCTGTGACCATTTATTTTAATGCCAATATTTTATAAGAAGCTTCTCCAAGAAATGACAGAATTCTATTTTACATTCTATATAGCTGCTGGTATTATAGTAACCCTAACAGGGATTTATTATTGATTTTTTTAATCCAAATAGTTCACTTTGTAAATAAATAATGAAATAGATGCAACTCCTTTGTTTAAGCATGGGCATCAGAGGGAGAGCTGGGAAAGGGAAATGAAAAGTAATATTCTATTTCACACACCTACTAGTTTGCACTTGAACAATAAAATCATATATTTTATCTTCATCAATATCCACCGTACCTAACAATTTCTGTTTGACAACTTGGAAATAACTGTACGCTTGCAGAGCAAAGAGAAGTAATTTGTATACAATTGTTTTCAGAATGCATACAAGGATAAAGACGAAGACATAGGATTCATGTGCTCCTGTGGAAGTTCATTTTGTCTTCACAGCTTCATGGCTCTTTTATATTTAAGGTATCCAGAATTCCAATGCTAGACAAACTGTCATACCTCCTTCCTTTCCAAAAGCAAATTCTTAGAGGAAAATGAATTTACCATCTAGAGTTTGAAGTATACAAATCTCCTAACAGGAAATATAGTTAGTCTTAGCAAAAAAAAATGTAAATAAAACATTGAGGGGTTTGCAATAATAGATATAAAGCAAGGAGGAAGGTTCAGACAGCACGAAAATAGGATGCTTCACCACCTCCTTTCCCTTGCGGCAGTGTTTCCATGGTACCAAGCTCAAACCATCTGAACAGAGAGGGGTCTGTGCTCCGAACAGATACTGACTTTTAAAAAAAGACCTTAACAGTAAGTTACCCTGATTTCAGTGTGCTACTTTCAATTGCTTCTTTCATCATTATTTACCAATATTGACTCTAACACATAAAATGAAAGGAAACAGCCACAAATGTGATTTGGTATGCATTCAGACAATCCTTCACAACTGAATCACAGACAAAGTGGATGCTCACGCTAGACCTGTGCATTAATAGCACCATGTAAGTCTGTACATATATCACTTTTCTTGGAAACAAATCTAATGTCAATATTGCATTTTTATTAATGAGTATTATTTACTTGAAAGAGGGTTTAAAGAGAGAAATGAATCATCGAGTATATACATACTGACTTTGGTTGTGATTTTATCTTATTTAAAAAAATCTGTGAATTGAGTTTTTTTTTTTTCCTACTCAGACAAATTGGCCAATCATAGATAGTGTATGTGCCAGGCAGATGGGTTTACTAATAGGAAAATATGGTTACATGTATCAATCTTACTTGTTGCTGGAGGAAATCAGAGGACAAGCACATGGTTGACAGTCATTTGGCAATCCCCTGACAATTCCATAGTAGCCAAGGGCACATCGCTCACAGAAATCACCAGCAGTGTGATGCTGACAATCCTGTAAAAGGAAACAGAGGAAGAGTTGCTTTTAATGTACAAGGGGTTACATTGTACTGTATCATACAGTTCCCTAGCAATGAGTACACAATTGGGTGAGGGTTACAGTTATCAGTTCTTGAGTCAAATATTTTTAAAGATGCTTTTCATTTAAAAGCTGATGCCGTGGATGGTAGCCAGATTATTAATAACAGCTTCTGTTTGGCCTAAATCAGTTTCTATGCATTTTTCTTTTATTCAAAGTTAGTAAATAAAAATTCAATAATATCTCATGTTTTAGCTCTATGAAGAGCTCAGAAAAGTGCTAAGAGACGAGGGCTCTGGTGCATGTCCATTGGAAGAGTCTGAAGCGAAACCATCATGGAAAGCATAGATGTATTAAGAAAATACACACAAAAATGTTCTGCCTTGTTAGTGCATCACTAATGTTACTTATCTATTCCTTGACAAATGATCTTCATTTTGGGTACTACGGAGTATACAACCTGACACTGCAAACTTTGGTCACTATTTTCTTATGTTTGCATAGTGAAAGAAAGTCCACTTATATATCTGAAGGCATTTTCTTATAGAAATGAAAAGAGTTGCAGAGTAAGATACAGTTTTGGAATAAAAAAATTCTCATCAAGTAGAATCATTTTTCACAAAGAACATTCCGTATGGATGTAGGAAGTGGTAGCCAAGAGGCACTCAAGTGAGGAAAGAGAAGTATAAAATAATATCCTACCTTGATGAAGTGGTATTCATCTTAGGAATTAGAAAAGCTATCAATTAGGAAACACCACAACAAAAATGCAACCATGAATACTGTTTAGTGAAAAATAGGATATGAGTTTGAGACTTGAGAGGAGACAAAGAAGCACAAGGCATTTAGAGCTGGATTTCAGCTTAGTTTTGTAAGGTAACATTTTGAGTAATCAGGACAATGACTTATTCTTTAATATGATAAAAGAAATGCTAAGAAGCAGAATTCAGGAACAAGGGATACATAGATATACACTGCCCTCTCTGGCTTCACCTCCAGCCAGTGCTGCCTGTGTACACTGAGCTGGCCATGAGAGAGAGCACCTAGAAAGCCCTACTTATATGTGACTGTCTCTTATCTCTAGGGCTTTTCATTTGTAAATCCCTTGTTCAGTCAATATAATTTCATCTTTTTACCTGGATAGTTCATTTTAGTTCTCATATCAAATATCTTCTTCTCTCCTAAGCATTCCTTGACCAGCATGCAATGACTATTCTAAATGACTGAAGGAAAGAGTTCATGTCCTAGGTGACACAGATGAGATTGGTCAAGATTTTTAATATGGAAAAGGACAGGAATCAAGTCTATTAAATATAGAAATGTGGTCAGCAGGACAAGGTGCTTTACTATATTATGATGCATACTTAAAGGCCATAATCTTTATTTACTTGGCCATCCAGAAGAATCTACATGTCTTAGCAGTTAAAGGTTTTCCATACTCCATGCAGCATTGTGAGAGAATGATTCCAAAATAAAATAATTACATGTGAATTTTTGTTTCAAATCATCTAACAAGTCATTGAAGGAATGTGTTTCCAGGGGAAGGTATTAAGATCTCATTTGATAATTACAGAAATAGACATGTTCCCAAAGACAGTTTCTTCCGTAATAGTCTTTCAGCATTTTGGGTTTTGCAACAAAATAATTCCTTTTATATAATCTAGATATAATACTGATAACTGAACTTGTTGCCAAAACATAATGATTATTACTAAAACTACAGAGTTCCAAAATGCATTTTTTTAATCTGCAATTTTATATCATTTGTTTACCAAGAAAACATATTTTAACCTTCTCTGAATTGTTGATATTTCACAGATAGACTAACATGCTATACTTGGCTAAATGAATAAAATAACCTGGCTAGTGCTGTAAACAAAGCACATAAATCATAAGGCTAATTTGGAAACTTTGCTGCATAGTCCTTCCATATGACCAGCCAAAATGTTTTCAAACAGTGTGCATAATAGTTTCTTTTACACAGAAATTTGCCCATAGGAAAATTTATATACTAAGGATGCCTAGTAAGTTTAGACACATTCTCAGAGGCTATACATTAGAATTTTTTCAACAGTACATTAGAATATGTGAAATTTGCATGCTTGCTTTACACCCTAGATTACAGGTGATCCATGTCTTCTACAATATCCAATGGCTATAACCCATTTGTATAGCATGCTACTATAGGAAAGAAGTAACTGAACGTAATCTTACATTTTAGGGATACTTTCTAAGCTTTCCTTCAGGTTTCACAAAATGCATGGATCTCATGAAGCAGGGCTTTCCATCTTCATGACTGTAAGTGATAGGATTTTCCTTGCGCTGTTTGAATATTTGCTTCTTTCTTGTCTTCAGGCAGCTGAGTTCTACCTCCTGAAGCTAGACAGATTAAGTCTAATTCCCATTTCCCAGGGAAGGTGCTCGAATATCTAAGAACACTATTACTTCCTAAATCTCTTGTTACAAGCTAAGCTTTTAACAATCCTAGCTACTCAGCGTTTCTTTTAAAACATGAGGGATTATAAGTGTGTTGCTGAGATTTGCAAACATATTCAGAGTCTTTCCATTCTTGATGTCTGGATCTTGTACAAACAACAGTGCCCTGTACTGTCAACTAGTAAATCTACAACCCAATTAACACACCTACACCATCTGAATTAATATGATAATGCCACTATTGTCCTCACCTTCATATCCCAGCGACCACCATAAGGCAGACATGTTGGAAATACTTAGAAATAAAAGACGCAAGAACGAATGGACTTGTAAACAAAATCGAATTTTTTTCTGTTCATTTTATATTGTTAACTGTGGGTCACAGGCTCACCAGTTATTATTTTTTCTATCATCCAAAATATTTGGAACCATTTCAGCTTTATGTAATGTAATATTTGAAATCTTATCCATATCGCTGGTAAATACTTTGAACCTGTACTACAGAGGCTATAGCATACTGTTAGTGACATCTCTGAAGCTTCCTGTGCTCCATCGTTTGCAGGAATTTATACACCGCATTAATCTCTCTGCTGTGAACGCACAGCTTGTATTTTTAGCTCTGTTTGTGGGGATATCATGAAAGATGTATTAGATGCTTATTTAAGCAACCCAGCATTTGAATAATAGATGACATTATCACTGTTTTTTGTCTTAAGCGAATTATCAATTCTCTTATATCAGTTCATCAATTTTAAGAGAAGAAACAATACTGCCTATCTCATAAAGGTATTCTAAGAATAACGAGAAAACCTATGTACAGTGGCTGTTACCAATATGGCATACATACATAGTTGGGCACATGCCAGTTAATATTATATATTTTTAAGATCTTGAGATATAATGAATATCCTGTCCTAGTACTGTGATAATATACTGAAGTATGAGAATCTAAGGCTTTGAGATTTTCCTTTTCTTTATAAAACCTGGACAGACATTTAACTGCTTTTTATTCTGGTATACATTTTACATTTTCATAATTTTGTAAGTATTTTTCATATGGAGCTCCTAATCACTTCTGCAGATTCTGCCTATTCTCTAGAAGAGAATCACCTGAGCTTTCAAAATCAAACATTCAATTAACTAAGTATGCCTTTGCTCCATCTGATCTTGGTCTAGGAGCAGCATTTTGTAGTAGAATTAAAACATACTTTTCTTGTTTATTGGCCAGAGTTTTTAAAGACTACCTAAATTTTATGATCATCAATATTCAAGCTATTACAGAATAAAAGTAATCTGTATTTTGGCAATGTTGCTTGATACATTAAGGAAAGTTTACAATATTCCTTGAATATCATAGATTCCAATTAATATATATTTCCGGAAGAGAGGACCTACAATTGATTCATAGATACTGATGGTGCAACAGACAATAAACCAGATCAATGAAGGGGATTTGCATTTTTATGTTCCTTCTAAAATTATAATTATAATAGAGTAAAAATAGTATTTTTTACAAACTACATGATTTTAAAATATAAGTTAGCTGAAGCTTCAATATTTCCTTGTGAAAAACAGGAAAGACAATACCGACAAAGGAGTTTAGTGGTCCTTAAGTGAGAGCATCTATGTCTATTCCTCTACCTCTCTGTCCATCTATTCACACGACTCCTTATGTATGTGTGCGTATATATGTGTATACTAGCTTGTGTTAGCATACTACCTCTCCTTCTTTGAGTATAAAATCACATAGGCTTCAATCTTTCATTCCTAGAAAAAACAAGTTCCATCAGGGGCATCAATAGCCATTGAGGCATTTGCACTAAGAAATAGTGCAGAAGGGTCAGAATGCATCAAAGCCTAGGAAGAGCCAGCTACTCTCTTGAAAACGACATCTGGAATTGTGAAGAGTATAGTCACACAGTAATGTTTGCTTGGGAGTGTTATTTAACCATATGCTTCTCTATAATTCTATGTATTTTTTCTCTCTTTATTGTTTATAAAGATATATATATATATATATATATATATATATATATATATATATATATATGAATGGCAGTCTTTAAATACCATCTCAATGAGGCTTTTAGCTTGGTATTTGTTGAATGTCTGTGTCACTTCCAAAGTCCTTTGTTGACATACCTCCCAATATGATGGACTTGGGAAGCAGGCCTTTTGAGATGTGATCAGATGACTATGGTAGTGCTCCCATGACTAGCATTTGTACCCTTGCAAAAATCCACTGCAGGGAAAAACTACCATGGTTTCTTCCACCATGTGAAATGGTGACCAAGAAACATGTGCATACCAGACCCAAATTTTGTCGATGTTTTGATGAATATCCCAGAGTTTAGAACTGTAAGAAATAGTTTCTGTTGTTCATAAGCCAATGAGCTTGTGGTATGGTGTTTTTTTCCAGTAACCCAAGTGAGAAAAATCTTTCATAGTGCTAGACATAAAAATGATTATTTCAGTTGTTTATTAATTATCAGCTGGATGGTTCTAAGACTATATATATGGTGGCTAACAGGTGGTAATTATTTTTTTATTGAATGAATTTTATTAACAGAAGAGTTACGATGAGAAGCTGATTTCTGTATAGTCTTTACCTAGCTTCACCTTTTTTAGTTTATTTTTTATTTTCTTGTACAATACATTCCGAAACCAGCCTCACCTCTCCACTCCTCCCAGCTACCACATCTTCCTTCTCCCCCAGACCTACCCCAACTGCTTCCCATTTCCATTAAGAATCAAACAGGGCTTAGCAAAATGGAACAAGGCCAGGCACAAGCCCCTATAGCAAGGCTGGTCGAGGCTACCCAGTAGGAGGAAAAAGGTCTCAATGGCAGATAAAGTGTTTTTTTAGAGGCTCACAGAGACTGGTGTGGCAGATATGGAGACTGCATGACTCTGTGCTAGGGTTATCTACATACATCTTCAGGTTGTCTGGCTTGGTCTTCTTGTAGAACTCCTAAAGTTGGAGTGAAGGGGACTCTGAATATGTGATAATTATAATAATCATCATTTATAGTGATTTTAATTTTATGTTTTAAATTTTATTTATTTCCAGGTGATGGTGGCACACACCTTTAATCCCAGCACTTGAGAGGCAGATGCAGGTAGATCTCTGTGATTTTGAAGCTAGCCTGGTATACAGAGTGAGTTCCAGGATAGCCAGAGTTACAGCAGAGAATTCCTATCTCTAAAAATCAAAAACAAATTGTTTATTTTTAATTGATGTGTGTGTTTAACTTGCATATGTACATCATGTGCATACAGCACTCATGGACTCCAGAAGAGGGTGTCGGATCTCCTGGAACTTGAGTTACTGTTGTTACCTGCCTTTTGAGTACTAGGGCCTGAACTTGGGTCCTCCACAAGAACAGGAACTTCTCTTAACTACTAAGCACATTTATAACGGCTTTATGAAGTCATCTATCTGTTGAATATTTTATCGATTCTATATAAAAACTCTCTGAGGAAGTACTATTATTGTTATCCTTCGATGAATGTGAAACCTCAGACACAACCAAAGTTAAAGAAATTGACTTAGCTCATAAGTCAGAAGAGGTGAAGCCAGAATCTGAGTCAAGATAGTGGAGTTGAAGCTTGACATTACCAAAGCTAGGCACATTGTAATGTGGAACAGACGTAACTAGCATTAATCTGGGGTCCCACAGGAGAGAAATCAGTATGCTCCTGCTTCCTTAGTTGCATCATGGAGTTATAATCATTGTTTCCTATTTTCCTCACAAGCTTATTTCTAAGATAAAGAAAGTTGTCTAAATTCAAAAGTTGTAAGTTCCCCTAAGGACAATATAAAAATTCAAGGCCTAACAATTTATATAGCTGTGTGTGTTTGATGGAAGTGTTTATTTGTTTCTTACTTCATCTAGGGATTGCATAGAAAATAGACTTTCACTGAGGATTCTTAAGGCAGAAAACTATCTATAATTCCCAACTGAACAAAGAAAACAACATGAGGACAATAACTTTTGTCCTAATAAAAGTGAAATTAAACCCTCATTTATGAATGCACCAGAGTCAATCATGTAAAGCAAATATAATCTTTTAAAACTACGTAAGAATAGTGCATTACGTTTAACTTATTAGTTGAGTCCTTCCTCCAGATTATCTCTTTAAATTTATGGAGAAGCAGATAGTAAGACTATGACAACAAAAGCAAACGTTTATTATTCCAGTAATTCAAGGGTAGTTAACGTTAGTTATCAATTTATTCGTAGTGTTCATCCTTTGATCAATAAAATTATACATGATCAGCTCTTGAATCTGCCTTTGCTCTCACCCCACCCTCTACAATCAAGTATATGCTGTATTTTAATATCTTCACCTGATTGAAAGTATCCTTGAGAATACAGGAATAAAAAGATGTTTGTTAATATGACAAGAAATGATTTTTTCTTTCTTTTCTTTGCTTGTTTTTTTCTTTTCTTTTTCATTTTTTTTTTTGTTTGTTGTTATTGTGGTTTGAGATAGAGCTTTTCTGTGGTAACTTTGGCTGTCCTGGAACTCACTCTGTAGACCAGGTTGGCTTCAAACTCACAAATATCTGCCTGCCTCTGCTTCTTAAGTACTGGGATTAAAGGCTTGTGCTACCACCACCTGGTAGGAAATGATTCTCTTAAATGAACTACCACCACCAAGCTTGATGGCAGAAGAATGAGACACCAATATTAAAATCAGGAATAGATAGATTGTTGATTATTTGTCTACCTAACATTTTGCATATGCCCTAATCAAGAAAATTTATATGTACATCTATACAGATATAATTTATAATAAGAAGCAACATAATTACAAGTATTTAAAAATAATTTTTAACTATAAAATATATATAATTGAAAATTTATCAGTTGCAAATAAAAATGCTTGATTTTATCAAACACATGTTAAATTTTTTTTAACCAATAAAGACTAATTAGTAAGTGAACCACTAAAACAAATACTTCAATGTTTACAGCTGATACTAAAATTTTTGATATATTTGATTTTTATATATAAATTATATAAATTATATAAACTATAGTTTATAATAATTTGCTATAAGATATAAAATGCTTGAAGAGAGAAGACAGTAACATTCCTGGGTGAAGGAAATATAGCCAAACTGTATAAATGTAGCAATTCATTACAAAGATATTTCATGCAATTTCAATAAAAATTCTAGTAACATGTCTTAGAAAATGGATATAAATAGTCAATAAAAATGTCACCAGAATGAATATATGGACCTCTAGTTAAGAAAACTACAAGAAGTAAGGGTGATAAAGCCCTTGTTTACTTCATAACACATTCTAAAATGAAGGGAAGCAAAGCATTATACTAAAAACAAAAAGGCCTTAAGCAGATTTTAATATGGAAAAACAATTGTGCATATGTTTATAAATCATGAGTTATGAGGAAGAGGTATATATTATAATATTAATCAATAAAATGTGTCTTTGCTACAATATCTTTGAAGGAAAGAAATGACTTTCCCACACCACAAAAGCCTGAGGAAGATTAGAGAACATTTATCGTTGAACTGTAAGAATCATGTAAATGCTGTGGGATCACAGTATAGGTACTGATACCTATGTACCTGTCCAAGATCACCATGGGAACGTGTAATTAGGGATACAAATGGCGTTGAATCCTGAGAATACCATGTACTGATATCAAGGTTATGAGGAGAAAAGTAAAGAGGGCTGAGAAGGAGGAGCCAGGAGTAGGGGTTGGGGGGGGCGGATTGAAAATCCTCACAGTGTCACTGCTGGGAAATGAACCAAACCTATAAAAAATGGGAAGATTCATGTTGGCAAACTCTGATGACAGATCAAGAAGGGTGAATCCTAGGGCTAAGATAGTTTTTGGTTCTACACAGCCCTGGAAGTAAAAGCTTGATTTTAGTAACAGAGAGAACCTGTGAACAGGGCATAGAAAATTATTTGATGATGGAAGAAGTGGTAGCTAGAAGGAAGTCGAGTCAAAAGAATGCTTTGTTCTGTTTTAAATGATGATGTAGACAGCATAGGACATTAACAGAGTGGTATTCTTAAATGGGAGAAAAAAGATTGCATGGTGAAGTCTTGATCTTTCCTTTCCAAACATGGTCTCTTGTTCTCCAGAGATTGAACACAAGGTCTCATGCACATTTTGCAAATACTCCACAGTGAGTTACATCTCTAGCCTAAGAGTCAGTCTTATCCAGAAAGATTAATTCTTCTAATGTAAGGAAAAGAGTCAGAGTAAGAGGTAACAGAGACAGAAAGGGATCATTGAGGTAAGTGAGCTATGGTTGTCTCTCTCCTGCTTACCACTGGTTTTCAGAAGCAATGCTAACGACCGAGGAAATGTCTTGATCAGAAAAATGTTTACCACCCAAGCATGAATATCTAAGTTTGATCCCTGGGACACATATGAGAAGTCAGACACAGTGTCACATGCTTATAAATCCCAGGACTGTGGACAGGGAGGGTGGGTGGGGTTCTTTGGCCTGTCAATATAGTTTTCTTGTCAAGTTCTATGCCAATGAGAGACTCTGTCTGATAAAACAAGGAAAAAGAAAAGAAAAAGAAAAAGAAAGCAAAGATAGATGGAGCCTGAAAAATGACATGAAAGACATAAAGCAATCCACTTTCTAAAATGAGGGCATGAGAGACAAGGCATAAGTCTCAATGATGAGATCAAAATGCTGAAATACTAAGGACTGAACTGGAGAGAAACAAATGGTGGCCAAAGATGCAGCTTTTCAAAATGGAAAATGCAAAGGCTTAGGGAACTGAGAGGGAGCAGAATGGAGGGTGCATTTTATGAACATTCAAACCAAGAAGAGTTATGTTAGTGGTTTTAGTAAAGACTGGAAATGGCACAACAGAAAAACCATTAGGGAGTGAGGGTGCTGATCTGAGGGTTAGTGGCTAACTTAACAAGTAGTGACAGTGCAAAAGCAGAAGTGAGAATAATTCAAAGCTGGGTGGTGCTACAGAGGAGGTAGGGGGAGGTGAGACTGACCATGAGGGACAGGGACACCCGTCCTATCTGCATAGTTAGTGTTGTGAAGAACATGAGAAAACAATGACCACTCTTAAGAAGGCCACAGGGCTGGCAGCCTACAAGGGGACCACCAGGTTCCTATGGGCAATATGAAGAGTGAGCCAGGAGAAGAGGGGAATTCTATGCGGGATCCTGTTGACCATGGATTCTACAAGGCTCAGGAGAAAGATTTCGGAAATCTAGAGGAAGAAGATTGGACAAATAGCTGTCCGGAGCTAGAAAGCCTCTCAGCTTTAGGGGATTAGCAGTCATGGGAGAACCCAAACTACCAAGAGCAAAAGACAGAGAGTCCTAATGGTTCAAATAGCAAATGGAGGTTTTGGGTTCTGGGCATCATCAGGAAGATGCAACACTAAGAGTGGCGTCCATTCTATGAGAAATAGGTAAATTATAGGATATAAAATCAATGTATTTAAAGATGTTTGTGATAAGCATATGTAAAAGACAAAAAATAAAACTCTAATAATACTGCATGTCTTGCTTTCAAACACAGATAAAATTGATGGGAAATATTTAAAATATTAGCATCTTATCTTAGTTTGCATTTGAGGAAACTTACTTTTGCAACAAGTTTTCTTTCTTTTCTCCTTTTTTCTCTGCTCCCCCTCTGTCCCTCTGTCCTTCTCTCTCTCTTTTCTTTACAACATTGGAAATCAAAGTCAAGACTTCATACATGCTACGAGCACACAACAATCCTAGTCCTGTAAACATTTTTTGCTCTAATTTCTAGATTTCATAAAATACTGCTTTTGCTTATAATTAGAAAATAACACATCACATAATATTTGACCAGTTGTGCTCTCCTGTGCTCTAAGCTGCTATTGTTCTATTTTTATTTTATAATTCTATGTTATTTTATTTTTTAGATAGGAACTGAGTTTCCCACCCCCTTCATTCTCACTTTTATTACATCTTAACATGAAGAACATGGTAACTGTACTTTCCCCTTACATGTTCTATTACAAGCACATCGTCATACTACCCTGCAGATGAATTAGCTTCTGCATGCAGGACCTGCATATTGTGAAAGAGAAATGAGTGCACAGGCCTTGTCCATGAAGCTGAAGTTGCTTACCTGGCATACTGAGGTCTCAGGGTCACACTGACTGCTGTGTCCATTACACTGACAGGGAACGCAGGTTCCTAGGGTTGGTCCAGGAGTGCGGCCACCTGGCTCAGAACGCAGTCGGTAAAATCCTGGAGCACACGTCTAGAAGAAAAAGAAGTCAATTTAGGACAGCCACGTTAGTACCTTTGGTTAGTACTCTTGGAACCAGCACTGGAGTTCTCCAGTGGCTTGAAAGATGCATTTGGTCCATGCCCCTCCATGTGTGTACGTGAATTTGGGGAGCACCACTGACAATTTTGATATATTACTTCTCGGTCTTTCTGCTCACAGGTGCAGGCAGCACCAATATAACCAGATTTTAGCGGGGAGAGGAGAATTTTAATTTGAATCTACTGCTCGTATCCTGAGAAAGCCTCAAAGCATCTTTTTCTTGAGAGCTTTGTTTTAACTAACATTGTGATATGGACTAACAGGACAACTCCTATGTCCTCGACCACTGAAAATATGCTCCTCTGTGTTTGATGGATACCTAGTAAATGTCCAAAGAAATTCAGCTGAGCAAAATTAAAAAAAAAACATAGGTTCATTATTTATATCAATATGATTTAAAGATTTGAAGAGGAAAAAATTCAAAACGATAAAATCTCTGTATCTTGAGACTGTTAGACCATTCATAAAATGTATCCTTTTCCATCTATATTTTTTCATTCTGCAATAAAAATCCAAAAGCCAACAGAACACTGCTGGCAAAGCCAACATATGCAAAATCAAGCGTTTTATCTTCATGATGGTTTCATTATATGAAAGTATCAAAAACATCACTGGATCTCTGGAAAAGGGGCTCAGCATGCAGCTGGACTGCCTTGAATTACAGGCTCAATGGTCTCATTCATCAGACAGTGTTTGATTTCTGATTAAGAGGTAGGAGACAGTTCTCAGATGCCACTGGGGATTATAAAGAGGCTGTTTTACTACCTAGGCTAAGAAGGATTTTCTTTCTTACCTTAAAAATCTTGCTCCTGTTGATGAGAAACTCGCAGCTAAGTAGGGCAAACATATTTTGCCAAGAATTTCCTATTGCTTATGCATGCTTTTGATCTGGTCTAAGCAGCCCAGAATGAAATAGACAGAAGTCCCCAGAAAGAGCAAAACAAATCAATACTCAGTACTCTCCCTGTGTTTATTTTGATTTGTTTAATGTGTACCTCAATTAAGCACTTAATTAGGAGACTCTCAGCTTTTATCAGTCTATAAGAAATCCTAATGAGATTTAATACCATTCTTACTTTCAGCAAACTAAAGAAAGACTCAGCTTAGTAGTCAAAAAGCTTTGCACTCTTTTCAATCTCATGGTGCGTATAAATATGTATTGTAACAATTGTATTCATATTATTGACAATTGAGCTTCACATTCTTCATTCTTACAGAAAAAGTCTAGAAATTACAGTTGCAAAAATTTACTTAAGCATAGATCGAGGAAAAATCCCAGGTGTGTTGAAAAGAGAGAGGTGGCACACAGGGACTATGGAGGGACCTGGGAAGTGATGCACAGGGACCTGAGGAACTGGAAAAGGAGCTGGGGATGTGTCTCAGTGAGCAAAGCACTAGCAGCTTAAATATGAGGACTGGGGTTTGGATCTGCAGAATTCATGTCAAACATGGTAAGTATGGCAGCCACTTGTAAACCCAGACAAAGCTCTAAATTCTGAGTCAGCGAGAGACTCTGTTTCAATTTGTAAGATAGAGTGTGATCAGGGAAGACCCTCATTATCAACCCTAAGCCTTTACACAAACACGCACCCACACATATGAGAAGACGCACACACAAACCTCTCCTTCCTGACCCCCTAAGGTGCTCTGTGTAGACTACTGCAAATTTTGGTATGCTGACTTGAATAAAATTGCGTTAGATTTAAATGGATGTTACACTTAAATGTCTTTCTAAATATTGTTATTTTGTGGGTTTGTTTGCTCAGGGTCTGTCTGTATGCTTTCATATTGTGTATACGCTTGAAAACTACACAAATTGGGAAGAAGTTTTAAGATCTATTTGTATCTCAAAAAAACAAAAATAAAAACAAAAAACAATTCTTAGAAGAAACAAGTGAATAAGAATACACTTCATCGAAGGAAGCAAAAGTTCAGTGCTCTGGGCTGAAATGTGCTGGTGAGCCCAGGGTCATGTGTATTGGAGTCCACCATGTGTTCTTTCCATTGGTGTGGTTCTTTCCTGGGCTGGCAACAAATTGCAGAGGATGTTCACAGCCCAAGTTCAAACATTGAGTTCTGTGAAGAATGTTCTAGGCCTTTCCTTTTGATTTTCAGTTGTCTGGGGAATTTGGAGACATTCAGATGCTCGGCTCCACCACTGTAGATTACAATTGAATTGGTAAAGAGAAGTGCGAAGAGCGGTGTTAAAACTCCTGGGAGGGGGTTCATGGGGCTCGTTTCTGAGGGTTACAGGCATACTCGTCATCCTTTGTTTGGGACTGTGACCCAATAAATACAGGAACTGTGGTTTCAAAGTTAGTTTGCGTGAAGTGTGTGGGCCAGTATTGTCTTTGTGACATAGTTTTCTCATCCCACAAATCACCAGGTATATCAACTGAGTTAATATCTAAAGTTTCTTCTCAATAGTTTAATATTGTGTTCTGCTGGACTGGACTTCTAAACAAAGAATTCTCTCTAATTTCTTAAGAATTAGAGCCGTAAGAGAATGCTTGAAAATAATATGCCTTATTTATTTTGGTTTGTTTCCCTTCTCTCCTGGGTCTTTTAATATTTATTCTTTCCACTAAAAAACAATTGAAGGTGTTTTTAACATATCAAGGGTTTATGCCTTTACTGAAAAAAGAAAGGCAGAGTTAAAAAGTAAAGAAAGTTTAGATTAAGACAGAATGACAGTTACTTTTAGTTTCTTAAAACTTTTTTTTGGGGGGGAACATCATGAAGAATTTAACAAAAGCAAATAACTTCTTCAAACTTCATTTAGTGAGATTTTTCTCTCTCCTTTAATTCAAACTTTTCCAAAATTCTCATCCCATGTCCTGAAACGAGAAAACCCATTTTTCTTCTGTTCTCTTTCTATATTTCCTTTCACAATATGATATATCTCCAATGCATTAGAGTCAGATTTGTACAAAAATGTGGGACAATTGAGAGAATAGAGTTAAAGAAGAGCGTGAGCCTCCATGTCTCAGAGTTGCTCAACACAATCCTCTCTCCTCGGAGATAATGGAAGTAGACAGATGCAGGTTCCAGTGAAGACACACTACATGGGTTTTGCACACAGGCAAACATGGCAATAGTTTTTCTTCTGCCACTTACTATATGCCATTGCATACAGGCTTTGAGTACGGTAGGCCTCAGTTTCCTGCACCAAAACACATGGATCTTTTATATTGTAGTATTTGAATATAAGTGAATGTACATTTTTGGAAATACATATAGTTCAGTTGAAACCACAGCCTTGCTACTGCACCTCTGTGTAGTAATGGACAAGTTCTTTTACCTGCCTGGGCTCAGTTTCCCCACTGGGAACATGGAGATCATAAACGATACTCTGTGGTGATGGTATAAGTACGATATAAAATGTGTTTGAGAGTGTATAAGATACGGCAAGCATGCAACACGTTAAGTTTTGAATTTGTATAGGGTTGTTGTGTGAATTATTTAATCCACATGTGCAATGCTTTCCATAAAATTAATATAAATGCTCTGTCCCAAATAAGATTTAGATGCAGTTGGCAAGGATAAACTAAAAATAAAGACAGTCACAATTATTCTACATTTCTCAGGTAAGAAAATGACAATACACACCACCTAGCCATAACAAATTCCTTAATATTTGGAGGTATAATCATGCGTGACAAAACAGTGCTTCAATCAACTACAGACCACATAATCAATAGTGGTCACATCGATTACTATGACCAGGGACATAGCAGTCACCTTGCTGCATGTACATGTGCCCCATGATGTTTGGGTAGGGGTGGGATTATTACATTATGTTGGACATGACTTCATAAAAACAGCCTTTGGATCTCTCATATACAATACTACTAAAGTGATAAAGGTACTCCCTGAGGGAGGTATACACGTGGAAGCAGACAAGTCTTTTTCCACATTATGAATTTGGTGTCATAAGGCTTTTTAGTAAGTATACCTCAGGGACTTAAAATTTACTTTTCCCAAACTGATAGGTTCTGGTTGACCCGTTAGAGATCAGACCATTCAATTGTGATCCAAAAGCCTTATTAAAATAAGATCCAGGAAGGAGGCTTAAGAGACTAGAACTATCAAAATATCCAACTAGACATCACATTTAAACTTCTGATCTCTGTGATATCATTGCAGAGCACTGTATACCTAATGCTGAAAGCATAAAGAAATGGTGTCTGCGTGTAACCCAAGCAGAATTTAGGGGTAGGTAATAATTGTATCCTAAGCTAACCTGGAAAACAAGCTAAGTGGGGATTGTTCTGAAAACAAGTCGAATGGAGAGAGAAAGAGAGAGAGAGAGAGAGAGGCGGGGGGAGGGAGGGAGAGAGAAATAGCCTTTCATTTAAAGAAATGTAATTCCCACTTCAAATCATAAATCACAATAATTAGGTGTTTCAAGAACAGAAGTTTGTAATGAGCAGAGCTCCTACCCCTCCAGGTATTAGGCTAGAGTGGAGTATCTTTATAACTGGTTATATTTTAAATAGTAATACTAGATTCTGTCTTTCTGCAGTCTCATTGGGTAAAAATATGAATTGTGAACATCTGTAGCATCCCTCACACTTGGTGAAAATGTTGTAAAGGAACCGCTTTGTGTATTCATGACCCAGAGCATATGTTACTGGAATGGGGTGGATTATTTAAAAAATGTTCGTACCTCTTGCTTTGACGATTAGATTTTATGCTTGGGTAATTACACTTCAAAATCAAAATGAATTATAAATAAGATGTATAATGGATTAGAGGCAACAGGATGTGGAGAACATGTCAGGTATCTTATTATGAGAGATAAGCTTTATCTCCATAATCTCCCCACTAAGACTTAGCTGTGATCAGTGCCTGTCAACAGGAGCCCGAGTGGAGCTCACAGGACAGACAAAGCTGTGGTTAAACATGCTAATGTGGGCACATTCTAGATTTTTCTTAGTTTCTTTCATTTTCATTGGTTTTATTTGTGCTAATGCATATTTTCTAGACAATGGCAAGACATAAAAATCAATGCTAAAGTGTGCTTTCTTCTTTTTAAAAGCCTGTAAATCACCATACAAACATATCAATCATAAAATTTGTGGAAGAATGTAGATTGTCCTGAAATAATTTTATACTCTTCCAATTTTTTTTTTTTTGCTGAAATATGAAGAGAATCAAATAAGCGGAGAAAAGTGGAGATGTAATATCTTTCTTTTCAAAATACTTGAAGGTCAAGCTTGGCTCAGAATATTTTCTATAAAAAAATTACATTACAGAGTCAGACTTTCAGAACTCCCACCTTATAGCTTAGATAACTACATAACAGTAACTATATATAATAATAATGAGGCCTGTGGCAGTTAAGGGATTCGGGCAAGGTCACATAGTTTTCAGCAGTGCAGCCACACAATTGGCACAATGAAACAAAATGTATCTCGCTAGAAAAGTCTAAAGTTCTCTTTGTCCTCTGTTCTTGCATCTTTGATGCCCACTAGACCTTAGCCTGTTTTGCATGTGTACATTGCCTCCTTTTTCAGTCATATGGTATGTGTGTTTGGTACATAGATAAAGTGTAATAGTTCATTGTGTGTAAAAATCAGGGAATGAGGAATTTATTACTTAGTAATGAGATGGGTTATTTAATTATTTATGAGATCAAAGTGGGCACATTACAGTGGATATCATCTTCGGATAAGGCGATGGAGCTGCTTCAAGGCATTTCAGTTACCCTATGAAGTTGTTCTTTGAACATTTTGGAGCCGTATAGTGGTAACTAAGCTGAACAGTACTAGGTTTACAATGGGATTTTCTCCCATGAATTTTCATTTATATTAATCCTTTAGGTGATTCTCTAGGTAGAAACCAGGGGATCAGCAATAAGCCAGCAAAAGTGCCTGCAGTAGTGGGGTGAGGTAGGAGTCACAATATCAAGTTTCTATTGTTCTTTTCATATGCTGTTTCATCCTTAGGAAACATGCATTTGATATTTTATTGCCTTTATTTATTTACTTATTTGTTTGTTTGTTTAGTTATTCAGGTATGCATATGAGCTTTGGCATGTGGATGCTACACCGAGTGTGTGAAGATCAGAGAGCAACTTGAGGGAGTCAGTTTTCTCCTTCCACCATGTGGGTCCTGAGAATTGAAGGAAATCAGCTTGTGAGGCCTGGCAGTAAGGGCCTTTGTTAGCAAAGCCGTCTCCCCAGCCCATATCCAGTATTCTCAAGACTAACTTTAGCTTTAATCTGTAGTCATGCTTGACATTCTCAACAAAACTTCCAAGATCTCACTTACAAAATAAGCCGATTAAACTATTTCTATTAAAGTATCAGTACACGGACCTGTAATTAGTACATGTGTTGTAGTATCAACTCTAACAAGTAACACTACACTACAGACAAGTGATTTGTGTGTAAGGTCCACAGCTTATATAATCTTCAGTAGATTCTTAAACTGCAGGAGGAGGAGATATCCGTGATATCCAACGGCCATGTGAAGGGCATCAACTAATGTGACTAATGAGACAGAGTTGGGGATGCAGTAGGTTCCAGAAAACTCTTTGAGGCCATGCATTAAACTAAAGTTCTTCAGAAGAGGAAATGTGGAGGATCAGATACGGTGGCCATTAGTTACTTAGTGGCTTGAGTATTTGTCATTTCCAGATTAAAGAGGTTCAGAAACCTGTGCAAGGTCTTAAGCCCTAGTACACCATGAAGTTTAGATCCAAATCCAGCTAAGTTCCTTATCTCTCTCAACTTCCTGACATTTTAGTATTCCCTTTACAAATTAATATTTGTAGAAATTGATTAGACTACCAGAAGGCATTTAAAGGAATATCTTATCAATGATAAAAAAGAAATGGTTTTAATATTGTAATGATTGAACGATAGCAGCACAGTGGGAACAAATTCATGTCCTTTTGAGAAGACTATGTTGAATGGAACAGCCTTCTATTTAGTGCATAAATTTTGTCTGTTCTATATAAAAACATTCTCAAAACTTGATATAATCATATCTCATAATCACTGCAGTTTAAATGCCTCTAACTGTTCAGAAATGATGCCAAGCAGATAAATGAATTATAACAGACCAGCCTTTTGAAACACACCCATCCCCAACTGACATATCTTTACAAATCTCTTAATTTTTTAATGATATTTCCATTCAGTTGTGATTCTTTACAAGGTAACAATAACACTATCTTGTTGCTCCTGAATCTTATAATGTGCATGAGAGATTAAACAGACAGAGTACACATGGAAGTCCAGTGCAAAGGAAGTTTGAGAAGGACTCCCATTTGGCCTTGGAAGGGAGCTGAACTTAATTAAGCAAGTTAGTCACTGCTAACTTACCTCACAGGACAATCCTGAATATCCAGGAGGGCAGTCACATCTTTCTATCAAGTGTGTGGGTGGGCTTGCTGCTGATACATGTCCTGGTTCAGCTACTTCCATGGAGATTTCAGAAATGCTAGAGACAGGGAGCAGAGTCCATGATTACACAGCCAGATACAGCCTGCTAGTACCACCCAAGCCTTAAGGAAGAATGTCAGCAGATTTCTGCCAGGCACAGGTAAATTCCTTTGTCTGCTTATTTTTGATTAACCAAAATATATGTATTTCGAAAGGTAACATGATATTACACATTGTAAAGGGGCCATCAAGCTAATAACTGCACTGTTTTGAAGCTGTTTACATTCTGGGGCTCAGTTGCCACATCTGATTATTACATTTTTATATCCTCTAAGACTGAGATTACATATTAGGAAAATATCCATATAAATCCTAAGGAGTTTAGCAGATTGGATGTCTGCTGTCCTGTTGAGAAGTTATTATAAAGATTTTTACACACAACCACCCCCCCCCGTTTTAAAAATGTGAGTAGTTTCATGCAGACATGGCCAATTAATTAGATATTTATATTCTTTTAAATAGGCAACCCAAGGTCACCCTCTCTTAGAATGTCTCTGTAGTCACAAGTGAAATTGCTTTTAATTTACTACTTTCGTCCTCTGGAGCCTCTGAGTGCCCTTTCAAGAACTTTGGGAAGCCTCTAGAAAACACCGCCAGAGCAAGATCTAACTCTGATCTTTAAGAGGATAAAGAGCCTTCCAAATTAATATTTTATTAGCTTTATTAAATAAATCTTTCAAGTGGCTTAATTTACCCTTCCTATTGGTGGGAAAGTCCTTATGATCAAAAAAATATTCTCAGTGAATCCATTGATACCTTTTTCATTAATTTGAAATTATGCATTAAAATACATATGCAGTCCATAAATCCAGACTATTTCATGACTGACTAACTGCAACATGAAAATGTTCTGCAAATAAACTTTTAAGTGAGACACTGGATAGTTTTGCTTCAATAAAAGGCACCTCCAATGGCTTAAGGAGGTTGAATCATAAACTTTATAACAAGCATAGGTAAGTTTTATTGAATTATGAATGCATTGTAATCTGCACTTGGGAGACTTTATGAAACCAATTTTGTGCTAAAATGAGGGTTTTGCTTTCCTCTGCTTAGAGTAGCATACTGATAGTAAGCTCTAAGCAGTCACTCCTCTGTGATAAGAAATTCTTTACTCTTTGCTCTCCCTGGACTCCATGGAGCAAGAGGAAAACGTGCTGCGTGTTGACCAGTCTTTTCTCCACTGTAACTTCCGTGGTGCTCCCTGGCTACTTCCAGAAGACACAGGCATCACTTTGCCTTCATGCAATATAAGAGAGGGGGTGTTTAGGAATCAAGAGAAGCTTGAACAGTGGCAACAGTTGATAGCTGTGCCATGAATAATGCTTCTCAGGTGATTAGAGGAGCTCACATACAGGTGAAAGGGTAGAAGCTGTATTAATGGCTTTGTTGGCATCTGGGTGTGACTTTAAACAAATGCTGGATTCTAGAAGTTGCTTCCTTCGAAGTTAAGACAAAAAGAAGGAAATACGAAAATGCCAGCATTGATAACATATTTAAGGATTGAATCACAAACCACACATATAACTCTTAAACTCTGTTACTGACACTGCTGTGATTTGTGGAACAAGTAAAGATGTTGGGTTGTGTTTTACAGGTGGAACTTGAAAAAAATTTAAATTTTTGTTATGATTCTACTGTCTTAAATAATGAAGGGCTGGTGATTTATCTGCCTTCCTTCCTTGTTTGTTCGTTTGTTTGTTTTTTAGTGAGTTTACAACTTCAGTTTTGACGGGGCTTAGAAAAAGTTACATTTAGTGAAAAATGAAGACAATTCTGGTCCCATTAGTCACACTAACAACATGGTCTATGAACTACCAAACTCTTAGTGTAGCCTGGAGTAATTTGTAAAGGAGTCTACTTGCATATCTAATATGCAAACCTGCTTTGGCTTCTATGACTGATGTACATTTGCTATTCTAAAATAATTAACAGCACAGCTGAAAGTGGTTTTTTTTTCAGTACATGTTTTTGTTTTTATGATAAAGAAACCAAAGGAATAAAAATGAGAAAGAGAATTTTGGTTGGTGATTAACTCTTTCACTGAAAGTCAAGTGAACGACATGAATTGTCTATTAGACACAAATGAATTCCCTGTGAAATTTTATGTATGCTTAGCACAATATAAACATCTGAAGTATAGAAATTTTTAGATTAATTAATTTGACTATGAGATGCTTCCTCTTGGTTCTTTACCTTCTCTAGCGTGAGCTAGATCATTATCATAAGATTATTTTACAAACATATGTTGACTCCATATTTCTTAAGAACACAAAGGAATAACACATAAAAGAGACATTGAGCTACTGAATAAATTCAATACAATGTCCAGCATCTGCAGGAAGAAACATATCTGTATCTGTGTGAGTTTTCATTTCATCTCATTGGATAGCATCTTCTACTAGTAAAGAAGTCTCCTGGATCATCTATTGTTCCCTTTATTCTACATTATTTTATTCTATTTTCTCTCTAATTGCTACCTTTATAATAGTCTATAAACACACTTACCTATTTTTCAAATGAGAAAAACATCACTTGACTTTTGTTACTGGGTCATTTCATCATTTATCATCAGAGTCATGGAAAACAATAGCTCACGCTTTGATATTAGGATCTTCGTGTCTCATTCATTCTTTAAAAAACTGAGACTATTTCTGACCAAGGGCATCAGTGAAACTTATTATTTAAAATGGCAAAAGTTTAATCCCAAGGGCCATTCTCAATGACTCTTATATTAATTGGCCTCTTGTACTCACATGGAAACATTCAACACTCTCTTGAAGTATTTCTAGTTTGGCTTCCTTGATGTTACATTCATTTTTCAATTCATCTGTGTTTGTTTTCTCATTATGATTTGCAATTGGTTATATCATGATATTCATGTAATTTTCTCAATAATCTTATAACACAAGCATTACAGTTAATTATATATATATGTGTATATAATATATATATATATATATATATAATTATACATATATATATATAATTATATGTGTATGTGCTGTCTGAAACTTTTGCCTGGTGCATTAAACTAACCATAACTAAGGTAAGTACGAATATTGTTATTTTATTATTTATTTTGGGGGCGAATTACGTTATCTTCTATGAAGAGATTGGAAACCCCCTTTGGCTTGTATTCTATCACCTCAGTCCCAAATCAACCCCTTGTTGATTTCTTCTCTAGTATCTTCCTGACCAGCCCTGTAGACCCAAGAACAAGCTCTTAACTTGAGTAGTTTCCATTATACTTTACCGGCTCTGTCTCACGGCATTTCCATAAGTAGCCTTGATAAGAATATAGTGAACATCATAAAGTATATCCAGGAAGTCTTCATGGGTCACAGTTCTACTGATTCGAGGATCATCACCATAATATTTCCATTCTTTCTGCAAATAACAATGGAAAAGCACCCACTCAGACAAAACTGAATGTAAAACCATTAGTATCTTTGCTGCAAACAGCTACCAACTTTACCTCTGTCATTTCAATTTCATGCCTTGTCAATTGGCCGATGAGAGGGGCAGCCACGTGCCTGGTGATAATTCTGGCATGAGTAGGAGTTCCACCTCGAATGATAACTTGAGGTTTGTATGTTGAGAAACCTGTCTCATCTCGAGCCTCAAAATAGATTGCATATTTGAGTTTCCCTCCATAGGCCATCAACTGTAAAACAATAGAATGAAGAGTGATGACTTAGATAAACCTCCAGATGACCTGACTCGTAAGCTATCTTTTACCTTGTTCATTTGTGAATTCAGGCTTTTTTTTATTACCTTTTTTCCTTCAAATTGTTCTGGGAGTTTCCAGTAAAAAGGCTCCAAATGGAGATCTTGCCTGACTTCATCCATCTTTGCAACAATCTCTGGGTGCTGGAAAGCAATGCCTTTGGTAGTCGTGTGCTGCAGGGCCTCATCCACCAGAGGCAGGATGGTCTGCTCATCACTCAGAGTCACCTGTATAGAGTCAAATTTCAGCAGGGAGCCGGATATGAGTCTTTTGGGCATTCTTTTAAAGCTAAGTAAGGAGCACATGCCTGTCTGAGTTCCTGTCTCCACTTTGATGAGTCGCCACAAGAAAATGGACTATATATAACAGTTGAGGGCAATAGGAGATAAATGCTTTAACGTGACTTGCATAGTGAGACTCATAATCTCTGAAAACTGCAATATCTTTTCACTAATAAAATCGAAATTAAATTCTTGAGAGATAAAGGGAAATTAAAGTCAAAATAATCACAATCCCATTCAAACAACGGGCAGTTTCCTATGGCTGGTTGTACAGCGCATAACAGGTTCTGGCTTTCAGGGCTGCACTGATGTCTACAGTCACACCCCAGCGCCTCCTTCCTCGGGATGTAGCTGCTTCCCAAGCCAGAGCACCCTGGCACAGTTTCCAGTTTCCACTCGCCATCTCTTTCCTTATCAACAATAACTGAGCAGTCTTCTAGGAAGAATTTTAAAGTGGCGTTTATGCCAACTGCCTAATGGCACATAGAGCTGTTACCATTTCTGAGTACACACGAGGGACAAGGTTACTTAAATGTTTTGCCATTTCCTCCTACCCCTCAGGGCCTGACTAAAGGATTCCTGTAGGAATGAACATTATACCATTACATGGCTCAGCGGCTTCTTACTCACCGGCGTACGGATCAGCCCCTTTGCTTCAGAGCACTGGCTAGTAACTCCAAAGCAATAGCAGCTGCTGCAGCCAAGTGGGTTCTTGGCGTCAAGTCCGAATTTGCCAGGCCGGCACCTGTCACAGTGGACACCTTCCACGTTTACCTGAAGAAGGAGGAAGAGGCTCCTTTAGGGTTCATTATAATATTGTAGGAGAAATCAATTTGAGAACAAGGAATAGAACATATTTCTCATTAAGCAAAATAAAGCAAATTAATGAAGAGTATGAGACTTATATATCAACTGGATTCATAGTTCACATAGGGATTTCCTGGGACTTTAAAAGACACTTGGTTCCAAAATGCATCTGTTACCAAGGGTGTTGCATTCTGTTTCCGTGATCTAAACAGCACCATTTCCTGCAACTCTGCTGTGAGAAATACAGATTTTAAAGCCAAAAGAAATTTCAGTGATTCCTAGCTGTGAAAAGATAGGCAGGAAACTAAAACTTCATGTTCATATATTTGCTCAAATACTATATAATATTACTATAATATAATGGATATGTAACATGCAGCAAATATTACATATGACCATAATGTAGTGTGTATGTATGTATGGAGCATTATAATGTTAACTGGGGCCCTTCGTGACAGAGGCTTTTTTCCCTCTTAAATTCAAGGTTATATTCCCAATGGCTATTCACTCCTCAGATTTCAACCTGCTGTTTCCTCTGGATTTTTTTTTTTTCATAGAGTTTGTCTTGAAAAGCTATATGTGACACTGTTTTAACCACATTTATCCTGGGATTGACTTTTTTCAGGACTATATATAAGAGACACAAAAAACATCCCTTTCACCCATTTTAATTGGCTGTTTTTCTACATCATTTAACAGTATTAATGAGGGTTGAAATTTTCCAATAGTTATCCAATGTTTGTAAAGTCAGTGTTCATATGTGATGGAATTTTACTCAATTTCCATGGCAGTAAAAATGCTTCAGTGTGCACTGGCTGTAGATTAACTGCAGGAAAAATGGTTTGTTATTATCTTGGTTTTTCATTTCAGCAGTGGTTTTTCTCTGACTGTGCCTGACAGTCCTCTTTGCCCACTCCACAGACATTTCTTTAAGCAGGAAGAACACAGGAGAAAAATAACTTCAGTCGCTATGGAAACTACGCCCTGTGTGCTAACTGGAAACAAGGTTGGGCTTGGATTGAAAGTAAGTTCTTAAAAAGTGTAGCAAATCTATATGCCAATGAGCATATATCAAGGAAATTATTGTCTGGCCATGAATGTTTGTGTTGCTTAATGAAGCAAGAATAGCAAAGAATGAATTAAAGTCAATCTGTGTAACAGAATCCACTGTGGATGAGGACTTTCCTTGTAACATCTCATTCATACAGACCTTACAGGTGCACTGTCCCAGTTGATCACTACAGGAGCACTTTCTCGTCTCAGAATCACAAGTTGTGGTATCAGTCCCCGGAAGGAAGCAGTCACAGAGACTGCAGTGAGGGTAGTTCCAGTGACCCCGGTTGCACTCTGAGCATCTCATACCAGAGAATTTGGGGTGGCAGTTGCACTGGCCTGTGTTTACATTACACTGTGAATCCAAGGACCCCACTGTGCTGCAGTTGCAAGCCTGTGGCAGGGAGAAAAACAACTGTTGACACAGCGACATAGGAAACATCATAAGATTTTAATTCTAATGTTTCTATTCTATTGTGCACTTATGGACCACGTGCCTATTATATGCTTTGTAATGTTGGAGTTTAGTCCTTTGGGACACATCAGTGAACATAGCATTAAAAAGCTTACTGCATGTAGGAAAGTGTACGATCATCCAGAGATCACAATGCTATGTGATAATGTACGATAATCTAGAATCATAGTGCTATATGATAAGAAAGAAAATGTAGGTTTTGTTTTGTTATTTTGTTTTATTCTAAGTTTATTGAAATTGCATTATTTATTTTGTGTGTGCACCCATGTTTGCATACATATGCATGCATGCTTGCTAGTGTACATGTGCATGCTTCTGTGGGTGCATATGGAGACAGAGGTCAATCTCAAGCATCCTTCCTCAAGGGCTATCCACCCTGCTTTTTGAGACACTGTCTCTTACAAGAACATGTGGCCTCACCAGTTAGGCTATTTCTGTGGGTTCTAGGGATCAAGGCTAGGGGTTCATGCTTACAACAGCAAGCACTATACTGACTGAGCTATCTCCTCAGCTCTGATAGCAAACTACTTTTCTTTCTTCATCACTATGCTGTGAAGAGGCTGCAGGAGAAATTGCCATACAAGTTATTTTAGGACAAGTGAGATGGCTCAGTGGGTAGAGAGTGGTGCTCATGTACAAGTCAGAGGACCCGATCCTACAAGGCGACAAGAGAACTCACTCCAGAAGATTGTCTTCTGACTTCCACTCTCACGCGATGGCGCATGTGTGCCCGTGTGCATGCACACACACTTAAAAAGAATCTTTAAATGATTATTTTAAACTAGTGTACCAACTATGGTCGTTATTATATGTATTAACCTGTCTTATGCTGGGTGGTGATAATGTACAGTTTTAATCCCAGCACTCAGGAGGCGGAGGCAGGCGGATCTCTGTGAATTCGAGGCCAGTCTGGTCTACAGGAGGAGTTCCAGGACAGCCAGAGTTACAACAGAGAAACCCTGTCTCAAAACAAAAACAAAAAAACAAAACAAAACAAAACAAACGACAACATAAACTTTTCTTTCTTTTGATTAGCGATCACTTTCCAGTTAACTAATTACATTAAGCACAACATTAAAATAAGTATAGCACAGACCAAAGAAACAAACAAAAACAAAAAAACCACCCCTTTTTATATTGTATCCCTTCCTTGAGAATATAGTAAGAATTAAATTTAATAATTAAATTTAATTAAAAATTTAAATATAAATAAGCTATTGAGAGTTGATTATGTGCCTGGAACTATATGAACATTTTCACACACACCCCAAACACGCACAAAGATTTTATTTTATTCTGACAGCAATCCAATAAAGGCAGGAATTTATGATCATGTGATAGCTAACATTTGAATAGCAGAACAATTAAGTGTCCAGACCTAATTCACTTACATCTACCACTTATTAGTCATATAGTGTGAGGCAGGGTAATTCACCTCCAGATGCATCAGATGTTCCTATCCTGAAGAAGGAAATGGTGCAGTGACCACTTCATAGAGATGCTGAGAGGGGCAGACGCAATGGATGGCATCCATGTTACATGGTAGGAGTCTTTTGCTATTGTTTCACAGATAATGAAAAAGAAGCTGTAAGGGGTTTCTGAACTCCCCAAACACAGGTAAGTGGCAGGATAGAGATCTGGATATGTATGTTCTTCAGGAGGCTATAGATAAGTAAGAAAGTTAAAGAGAAAACCAGATGTACCTAGTTTAGAAATGGGATGAAGGGATATTCAAGGCTGCCCAGTGCTAAAGAAACGGATAGGCTTCCAACTGCGTAGGGTACTGCCAGGAGGGAGAGATGGAACAAGGAGAGGCCTTCTAGCAGACATAGTTTCCAGAATAACTCACTACCACAACTATGATGGCTAATCTTGATTGTCAACTAGACTACATCTTAAATCAACTAAAACCCAAGTTCTGGGGTCTCCTGTGAGCAATCTTTTTCTTAGATTATTGAAACAAGAATCCAGGCTATACCTGTGGCAGCCTACCCAAGAGGACATGGAAAATGCAAGCTTTGGTTTTTGCCTGCTTGTCCTCACTCTTTCTGGCGAGTTTACCTATCTTTCTGTTGAGGCATTTCTTTGCTGATACTAAAACCAACTTTGTTGGATTTCAGTGTAGACTGAAGAACATTGGCTCTCCAGGATTCTTTGAGGACTCTAGTGCCAGATTGAGACTGCTGAGACATCCAGCCTCATGGACTGAGCAGCTACAGGTTGTCTCCCTATGTGAGACAACCATTGTTTGAATACCTGGACCAAATCTGGTAAGTCAAGCTAATAAATCCCCCTTTTAATATACATATATATTCATATTCATTATCTTAGGTCTGTTTCTTTAGCAAACCCTGATTAATACAATGACCTCTACCATACATAACTCAATGTTAAATTACATCATATGTAGAATGAAATTTCAAAATCAAGATGATTTCATTATTCACAGATAATTTTTCTTTGCCAATTTCTGAGTACATGAGGACTCACTTAAACAAAATAATCAGAAATAAAATGATGATATGGTATGGAAACCATAAGCATGGGATAGGTTTTAAAAGGTTTCATACAACGTGCTCATTTTTTTTGGATAACAAAAATATAAAATTTCTTCCAACTAATTTGTCATGTAAAATTAAGTAACTAATTTCTTGAGGAACTGCTGACAGTACAAACAGACTTTGGGATGGCTCCAAATCAGGAAGTTTATTTGAGAAGTTACAGTGGGAATAAATGAGACAATTAACTGTCTGTTTAGATAGCACTACACCCAACATCAAACTTAAATTATAATTAGATGCAATGTTTGTTTAGCAGCCAAGGATTTATTCGCCTTTCCTCTGCTAGTGAATGATGGCAGGCTTGGTATTCTACTTCAGTGGCAGCTGAAATGATGTGTGCGCTCACAGCTCAGCATGGAGCAATTCTCCATGGCAAAAGGCAAGAGACTCTCTAAATCTCAAAAGGTTGTTGACTTAAATTATACTCATCCAAGTTTTTAAATGATAGAATGTATACTCATGAATAATTTCTAATAGACGTGGATTTTTATAAATCCTACCAATAGCAAAATGTGCAGTGAGTCAGGAATTCATATATTTTTTTTTAAACAATAGTTCAAAGTACTAAAATTCAATTGATACATCAGTTAATATAATGTTTATTCTGTGATCAGTAGCTTTTGTAGATATTAAGCCATACCCCTGTTTGATTTATATACTGACTATAAAATATCATTTTTAATTTAAAAAATGTCATTAAATTTGGCACTATTATAAAATTTTGTGGCTAGAATGCACTCCCATTAGTTCATATTTTTTAAACAATTCCAAGTGACAGGATGGATACTTTGGTTTGACGTTAAAATGAAAAAAAAAAAAAAAAAGAATTACTTAGAAACTTAGAGCATGGATCACACTCAAAAAAGCTTTCAAATTCTTAAAAAATGGCATTGTTTTTCAAAATGTATCACTATAGAATGTCAAACTTAATAATATCACAAGAAGCAAGAAAATGAGTGCCCTGGCTAGTGTTTATCCTTTGTAGTTACATATTGGCACCTGATGTCCAAACTTCCTCAAACACTTATCAATACTTCAATTCATTTCTGAAGTCAGTATATTCTAAGACAGTATTCACCCAATTTAAAATTTTTATGAATTCTTTGAGAATTTCGCAAAATAAAATTTGATCATATTCACCCTCAACTGTTTCAGCTAACTCCTCCCAGACCCTTCTCCAGCCCCCACCCCAACTTTTAGTTTTCTTTTTAGTTTTTAAAATAAGACATCAGCTCCAATTTCTGCTGAGAATATACTCCTAGTGTGGAGTCCAGCAGAGCATGGATGACCTATGAGGAGCCACACTTTAAAGAAAACTGATCCTTCCTCCTCCAGAAGCCATCAACTGTCCATATCTCCCCACTTAGAGATGGGGGCTCTTGAATTCCTTCATTTTTATCGTATATAAATATGGCTCACACACTCGATCAAAAATATAGTTTTCCTGTCTACAAGGCAATGTCATGAGACTGAAGAGGCTACAATTAGTTGTCACATCTTAGCATTCCTAAACTCAATGTGACTGATTGGGCCAACTCTATGCACCTTTGAAAAATGTCCTTATTTACTGCATTAAACCCAATAGACATGGTTTGACTCTCATTTTACCTAGATCTATTGCATTTCTCTCTCTCTCTCTCTCTCACACACACACACACACACACACACGAAAGAAAACCTATTTATTTTTTAAAACTATCTCTGTGTTTAAATCACTAAACCATAAAAGCAAAAAAATGAAAAAAAAATAAAACAAATTTTAGACATTGGATAATAAAGTACAGACCTATTGTTTCTTAGAAAAGAGAAAGAAATAAGGCCGTGGGTGGAGGGAGCTTCTTGGCTCCTAGAGACTCTCCCTAGAGAGAGAGAATAAACCAAACAGAGGACCAGCAAACAGCTGAGCTGAGAGACAAAAGGAACTTCTTTTGTAAATCTGAAGAAGCTAAAATTTACAGGACACTGTGCCAAGAGCTTTATAGAGTATTCTAGAAACATGTGGGAGAACATTTGAGACTTTTGTTGAATTTGCGTGTGCACAGGGAAGGAACTCCCTCATGGGAGAAAGAGCATTGGGGACATCTCAGGTAAAACATTCCTAGACTTCACAGAAACCTTAAATTATTTAATATTTCTGATTGCAAAATGGGAGAAAGTCAACAATGAACTGGTTACTGTTCTCAGAAGGGTCAAAGGTAGGTCTACTCGCCCTAGATTTAAGGGTATTTTTTTTTTGCACCTTCCCAATGAAACATATGAATGAACAATGAAACATAAAACAATGAAAACATAAAAGGACCTTCATAAAGGTCCAAATGATCAGTGAATAAACAGTATCAGGTAAATTCCAACACTCTTGAAAGGAACACAACAAAATATACAAGGTATTTTTATTTAAAATACCCTCCACCCAATACTGGCAATGAGAAAGAAAGCTGGGAACCTTATAAAATGATTTGTTTCTTTCTAGAAATCCATAGTAATGAAGATCTTGTACTATTCATACAATTATATAAGGAAATAGCAAATTCTGAAAATCATGAACATGTGACCAACTACTTTAATAAAGGGATCAATAAGAAGGGAGTCTTTTCAACTAATGATTTTGGAAAAGAATGGACAGCATTAACAAAGTGAACTTAATTGCCTCACACTAGATGAAAGTTGATATCAAATGTGGAATGTGAGCTTTAATTTAAGTGCTAAAATCGTAAAAAATGTATAAAGAAAACGCAGGAAAGAAATCTTTAGTCCTAGGTAAACAGGCACTCTAAACTTCCTATCAAATGTAAACAGATAAGCAAATCACAGTAGCATATACAATGTAATATTATAAGCAACTAAATAGAACAAACTACTCATGTATGCAATATGAAGGATAAACTTCAAAAGGATAACACTAAGGGATGGAAGGCAAATCAAATTCTCTCTTCTCAGTACAAGGACAACAAAACACCATGGAATATTATCCCATTTTCACAAAGATGAGGAAGGCGCTAAAGCATGCTATTAGAAAACAACACAGGAGTACCAGGAGGGGCAAAAGAAGCGGAATGCAAGGAGACACAAAGAATGCTTAATTTATTGCAATCGTTTGTCATGGCTCATTGCACTTTAAATAAATGAGTTTTAATCTCATTTAATTAGTGTGTCAAGAAAAAATTGAAAACAAAAAACAAATAACCAAACAAGTCCTGAATGCCTCGCCTCATGAAGCGGCTCCTTTCTCTGTGGTTGCTGTAGGAGTAAATGTGTGTGTCTTTCTACTCTGACCAAAACAGAGCTCAGAAGTCATCCTTAAGTTCTCCTCTGTTACGTCCGCATCAGTGGGTTCAGTTCAGCTTATTAAGGTGTCTACACTGTAGCACACACCACAATCCCACTGCAGTGAGAGCCCTGGCCTGCAGCATCTTTCATAAATACTTCTATATCAGTATCATTGGTGATTCTTCCCAGCTGGTGTTAAACCAGAGTCCAGTTATGACATTTTCCATGGTCTATTCATAGGGAAAAGTGGGAATTTTTCTGCTAAAAGCAGTCAGTTTGACTCTTTAGGTTCCCTTTAATAACTTTTTGAAAATTAAAACCAAGTTAATTTGGCACAATTTTAACAGGATTTTGGCAAATTAGTCACTTAGTTCTTTTTAATTGACAGATGCACTTTATTATGTCTAAGAATGAGATAGTTGTTTGGGTTTTTTATTACTATAGATTTATTTTATAGACTTGCCCTTTTCCTTCTATTTTGTAGGTATCATGGATTCAACTCATAAATGTCTCTGTCATAGTAAAATGGAAAATAGTGACCAGTGTCTTGGCGATACCCTCTATTAATTCTGTTATTTTGTCATGTGACATTGGTTTGGAATGTACAGTTATAGACATCAACGGAATGAAAACTCTATACGAAAATGATCAGATGACAACAGCGATCTACTCACCTTACAGCCGGTGACAATGCTGTGGCCCCAGGTGTTGGGAACGCACTCAGAACATTTTTCTCCAATGGTATTGGGAGGACAAATGCATTGACCCGTTTTTGGGTCACAATTATTGCCCAGATAGGAACAGTCACAAGCTTCACAAGGGAAAGAGAGAAAGCAAAGATGAGTCAAAGAAAGGTGAAATTTGATATTATATTGAGATTTTAATGTGTTGATTTGTTTCTTTCCGTTTCTAATGCCATGTTTAAAAATCCTTGGCAGGGTCATATATGTACCTTATTATTTATACCATAATACGTTCCACAAAAAATGTTGCATCAATATATGTTGCATTTTATTTAGTAATTTCAAGATATTAGCATTTTTAGTTTTTCTATTAAGTTTAAAAGAGAAAAAAAAAACAGTGCTAACAAATTTCCTCTGAACTATCTCTTACCTAGAGACTACAAAGTTTAAAGTTCTTATTCGTACGTGTATCTTGTTTATTTGTTTTTAGAAGCCAACTGATGTTTAATTAGAACAATGAAGGCCACTAATCTTTCTAGGGGAGTGGATACTTATTTCCGGAGGCCCAGGTAGTTTGGGGATTTTATATCTCAGAAAAGGGAATTATGGTGGGAGGTTCTGTCTAAAGTCTGTTCCCCTGTTGTCTCCAAGTTGTACATAGTAAAGGAACCTGGCATGGTGGCTTTCTTTTCTAATTGCCTGCAGATGTTATCAGCGTGTCGACTTTCCTGTTTGGAGTTTCTCAGCTCACCTCAGGGTTTTAGGTCTCCAACCCATTATTTCAGACCAGGAGATACTAAAAAGGGAAAGGGGAAATTGTTCATCTAACTGTTTCCTCTTGAGCAGGGGTAGGGGCAGGATTTTAAAGATCTGTCCTAGGAAATTAGATGGGTTGCCTTCATGTATTTATTTTAAAAGTTTATGAATATTTTTTCTTCAGTGTAAAAATTATTTTTTTCCTGATAATGACTCCTATTTTCAATAAAACCAACAAAACTACCATCTTAAATCCAGTACATCATGTATAGAGTTATAAATAGCACAGTATATTTTATTATATATATATACATATATGTATATATATATATTTAAAAATAATTCCATTATAGAACTTTCAAGTAGAATTATTTCTAATTTTCCTTACTACCTGATTTAGGACCTTAATTCCAACGTTTTTTCTTTGGTATAAAACTATGAATTTCCTACTTATTGTGTGTTATCAAAGAATATAAGAATTAGGTTTGAGAAGATCTTCAAAGTCAACCACAAGAAATGATACTTGATCCAACTGGTATGAGTACAGTTAAATGTAGCAGTTTATTTAAAAGAAATTATTGCAAGAAAAGATATACCAAATACTTTCATTCAAATTGAAGATCACCATTGAGAGAGATTTTAACCGGTTAGCTGATGGCTAAGCCATTTAAACTGAGCCCATTAAGGTATTTGATTAAGTTAAATATTAAAGGGGCCATAATCATCATTTCTTAAAGTGTTTCATACCAGCTGTGAATGTTTGGCGCAATGCTTGACATAGAGTAAACACTAAATAGATGTCAGTGGTTATTGTCTTTGTTATTGTTATTGTTTTTGCTAATGTTAAGCTGATAGATTTATTTATATATGGCATTCATTAAGAAGAAAAACAGCATTATGTTTAAATTTATGTGCTAAGAAACAGAAGAGTTTGAATAATTATTTGGAAGTAGAAATTCTCTCCGTAGAACTTCAGTGTAATCATAGACAATAAGATCTGAGCAATGAATTAGTTTTCTCCGCCAAAGTACAAAGTGTACTACAATTAAAACTGTTAATAAAGATAATGGCAAGAGACACACGAAAGAGGCACACGATGCTGACAGTCAGCCATTACTCTAAAGCCATTATTAACTCAGTGAACTCCTTCCAATCCTCATACTGCTAATATCCCAGGGTAAAAGATGAAGTTTGCAGAAAGAGAGGATAGTCAAATCAAACAGCCAAGGTCATAAAACTAGTGACTGATAGAGTCACCAGATAAATATAGGCTGTTCAGTGTGAGGAATACTCTTAATTTTGTAAAGCCTCTCCAGGATTTGGAATCACTGTGGCTCTCAACTCTGGCCATGTCCAGGAGGGTGCTCCTCGTGGAGTTTAATTTAAGAGGTAAGACTAACACTGAATGTGGCAGTGTCATTTTTTGGCCTGGGACCCCAGACTGAATAGAGAGAGGAACACAGACAGCAAGATGAGTACCAACTGCTTTCCAGCCCCTTCACCATGCCCACTTCACCCGGATGGAATATGCCCTCCAGCCATGAGCCAAAATAAATCCTTTCTTAAGTTCCTGTTGTCAAACATTTGATCATAGACATGAAAAACTAACTTATACACAATTATAATCTTAGCTGGGTTGATTTTTGCTTTTCTCTACTCTGTTTCTCTGGCTTACAATGCAATTAAAATTCCATTTTGATATGTTACCACCACTTTATAATTTTAAATATTCTTATTAATAATTTTGCTAGTATGTGTCTTATATATACTATATATCTTTGAATATATAATAGGCCCTGTGCAGGCTATTTCTATTTTTTATTTTTGTCGACTTGACACAAGCCAACGCTATTTGGAAAGAGAGAACTTCAATTGAGAAAATGCCCCCAACAAAGTAGCCTGTGGACAATCCTTGTGGGGAATTTTCTTGATTAATGATTGATATGGTGAGCCCATGTCAATGTGGCTGTTGCCACCCCTAGTCAGGTGGTCCTCAGTTATATAAGAAAGCAGGCTGAGCAAGCCACAGGGAGCAAATCACTAAGCAGTATTCCTTCCTGGCCTCTGCATCCGCTCCTGCCTCTTGGTTCCGGCCTGGAGCGCCAACCCTGACATAGTGATGTGTGACCTAAGAGTTGTAAGCTGAATTTAAACCCTTTCATCCACAAGTTGCTTTTGGTCATGGTGTTTTATCACATTAATAGAAAACCTAACTTAGTTCTGCATTAATTCATATTATGTTAAATTATTAATGAGAATTGCACTTAAAATCAGAATATTTTAAAGTCATTCTTTATAATTTTTAGTGCTTGTAGATATTAGCCTAGAGATTATACACAGTTCTTAGAAGATCCCTATCCCATCACAAATGACTCAAAATGACTGTATGATAAAAGCCGTAGGCCTAAAATTCTGGAGATGGTCTAAAAGATACTGGAGATTTAAACACTTTGAAATATTATTTTGATTCTCACATGAATTTGCTACACTAGTCGATGATAACATTTTATGCTCTTGACGTGGTGCTGAGAGTACAGTACCGAGGCAACAGCTGTAAGTCAACAACCTTAGTAAACAAAGGGCAATTCATTTTTGTGGTTGTTGTAACAGCATTAATTCTACATTAATGATACATAAGCAAAGCTAATTTCAATCTTTACTTTCACTTCGAGTATACTAATTGACTCTCCCTCCATCGTGTGTGTGTGTGTGTGTGTGTGTGTGTGTTCATGATTTGTGTGAAAGCTCTACATTTCACAAAACTTTTCCAGGGAAGGAATCATGTCAGAAATTCCAACCTGTGTTTTCCCAGGAACTAAATATCAATATCCAACTGTTTCTCTCCCAGAATGTCAAAGTTTCTAAAGTAGTTTCGAAACAAGTATGGTTTTCGTACCAGAAATTTTTTTTTTCTTAATTGTTGTGTCCATTTTGTGGTAGGAGATGTTGGGATGTCTTAGCTTAGACAGGAAGTTTAAGTTAAGATAGTACTGGAATCAAAAGAAAAAAAACCAAACCAGAATCCTGAACGTTTGATTTCCAAGCTGTAAAAGTCCTGGGAATGGAGGGCGCAGACAAAAGGGCACACCTGGATTGACATCTGCTGATGAATGTCCAATACTTGCAAGCATAGTTACATGCAGGGCAATGTTTCCAACTGCACTGTTCTGTTTGTTAATTACTAAAAATTAGCATAATTATTACTTTAAATATCCTGTACCACATATTTGTTGTCAACACGCATTTAATTTAGCAGCACAGACTGTAACAAGAGCTAAGACTATAAAACCTAAGAATGAATGCACAGGACATTAGTTTCATTTACAGACCTGTACAGCCTCCTTCTTGGAAGTTGAAGTAGCCATGGGCACAACGGTCACATTTCTTTCCTGCTACTCCAGGCTGGCACCAGCACTGCCCGCTCTCTTCACAGTCAAATGATTTAGACCCAAAAGAATTGCAGTTGCAGGGAACACACCCTCTTCCCAATTGCAGGCCATAGGTTTCAGGCTGGAATGGAAGAGAAAAGAAAATGAGTAAATGTCAGCAAGCTAACTCACACTGAAACAAGATCCCCAGATTCTCGAGACCAGTCGGCAGTGAGGAGCCCATATGTCCCCAGATGTCTGGTGGCATTAACAACGGTCTGTTATTCAATGCACTTTCTACATTGACCAAATGAAAAGTATAATTACTTAGAAATGTCAAAAAATTAATTATAAATGTAGACACTATATTTACATCTCATAGTTTCATCAGCCTTCCTGCGCACTACTCTGTTTCTAAGAGCAATGTGAGATTGATTGCGTATTTCATTGCTGGTTTTAATTTAAAAATTTATTCATTTTATATTCTAAATATTCTAAACTCTAAATCTATAGATTTTATGAACTACTAACACTGAGCTTCAATGTTTTCAGTACTATTGATCAGCATTCTAGTCATGGAAACCAATTTGCAAAGAAAGATCATTGCACGAGATCAGACAGGTGTGGCCATGTCTGTCACCCGGGTTTGAAGCTGTAGGTACCATATCTACCTACACCACATCAACTTCTCACCCTGGCTTACATTACTAGCTTCGAAGACATTATTGAAACACATATTATCAAGCCCAGGGCAACTAGTTTTAAAAACACTAGTGGATTCAGGAATCATAACTACCACTAGAAAAATGAGCAGCATAATCCTACTTAAAGTACACTACTCTTTTTTTTTATTAATATAAAGTATGTCATATTATTATGGCATTTTAATCTGGAAAATTACTCTCAGTAATTACTTCTTTGTAAAAATAATTTGTATTTTGGAAAATTAGACTTCGTAATTACTTCTTGGTAAAAATTAATCTTGTCATTTATTGGGAATCACTCAAAGAGAAATGAATAACTTCATTATTTTTTAATATTACTGTTAACACTATTAGAAATAAACTTGAGAAATTAAAATTACACTGAGAATTAGACTTAATATGGCAAGCTAAGAATAGTTGTATTGTTTAAAATGTACAATGAGTTGATTGAATGTGATAGTCATGTTAATTTTTACTGCTGGCTTCATTTTAAGTTCTAGTTATAATTCACATTTCATTGTATTAAAATAGAAATATGTAGCAGTAAAAACAGTGCATACTTTTGAAATTAAATTCATCTACATTTAAAGAAAAACACATTTTTTTTTCATAAAAATCATTGCAATGTAAAATTCTTAATTTAACCTTAGATAATTTAACCTTAGATAAATTATCAGATATAACAAGGCTGCTCATTACAAATTATTTATCATAGCATGCAATTGTAGTGACACTCCAATCTTCACTGTTAGAGAAGGTACTGAATAAATTAAATTATAGTCCATTCATGTTATAAAATGAGAGGCAATTAAGTAAAATCTATTTTGAAGCAGTTTTAATGATAGCAATACATTTATCATCCGAATAAGAATTGTAAAAAGCAGCATACACATTATCTAGACTACGACCTTATTTATATGATATACAATGACACATCCACACGCCCACGCAGAGCTACACAGATGCACATGGATTCCAAAAGAGACTAGACTGTAGTGAACTTTAGGTTCTTTTTTTTTTAAGCAAAGCAGAAATAATTTTTATGTACCTTTGTTATTAATATTGAGTGTATGGTGTATGTTTCTGAGTGCAAGCATGTGTGTAAGTGTGTGGGGATTGAAGAACAGTTTTCATGGCTTGGTTTTCTTCTTCCACTGTGGATTCTAAGGAATGAATTCCATGTGGGGCTTGCAGAACAGACAGTTTTACCCCCGAGCAATCTCACTGTATATTTAAATTTTTTAAATGTCTGAATTATAGATGTAAAACTTTCCATTTGTCATTGTGTTTTACATTTCTTCATATGTTAAACTCAATTGCAAACACAGAACTTTACAATCGTCTATATTTCCTGAATTCTTTGAATTTAGTAAATATGCATACGTATGTATAAATATGTAAACACCTTTAACAGAAAAATCAAACAAATATAAAAGGTATTTCCAAATCACGGTTGTCATTAAAAAAATTTGAAAGATGATTATGTAAAGATATATGCCAAACAAAATGTTGTTACCATCCTCTTCTAATATTTATGTTTTAAAGACTGAATTAAACCCAAATAAAGCTACCAAACTTCACTAATAAAATTTTAATAAATTTGGTAATGAAAAATCCATTCCAAAAGCCAAAAAAACCTCTTTAATAAATAAATCTAAGGAAGAAACATTCCTAGTTCATAACTGAGATTACACAGAAGCACTAATACAGGAAAGAGCTCCCCTCCTGAACCCCTAGGAAGTCCAATGGCTTCCTGTAACTCTCCCCTGGGGCAGTAACAAAATCTAATAGTTTCATATTGCTTCCTGTGTGCCAAGCACTGCTCTCTAACTGTAACAAATGTGAATTCCCAGGACAACCCCCTCAGATAGCTGTAACTGCCATCACTTTTTACATAATGATGAAACAGAGTCACATGAAAGTGAAATCTGAAGTCACAGCTTAGACAATAGAGCAATCAGGATCCCAAATCAATTAGCCTGGTTTCAGTTTTGAGTTTTATTTATTAATTAATCTGTCTATCTATCTATCTATCTATCTATCTATCTATCTATCTATCTATCTATCTATCTACCTGGTATGTATGTGTGTGTGTGTGTGTGTGTGTGTGTGTGTGTGTGTGTGTAGATGCACATGAATGCAGATGCTGGGAAAATCAAGGAAAGGTCTCTGGAACTATGGATACAGATGGCTTGCTGTGAGCCACGGAAAAAGGAAGAAAGTTTTGAAAGTGAAAAGTTTTCCTTACTTTGTCTCTGATGTGCATTTAAAGAATGAGAATATGTTTCTCATGTTTGGTGCATACATGAGAAAAATCGCCAATGGAAAATTTCAAAATCCTAGTTAAGATGACATTTCAGGCATATGTTCCTTTTAGGTTCTTAATTCTCCAGAAAACATCATTTTGGATATCTTGAGTTCCCTTAGAGTAATTTTTTTTTTGTTTCTCTGTAGCTATGCTTTTTAAAATATTGTATTTTATGCATTTGAATGTTTTGCCTTCATGTATGTGTGCCTGCAGATGCCAGAAGAGGGTGTTGGATCCTTTGGATCTGGAGTTTCAGGTGATTGTGAGTTAGGTGCTGGGAGTCAAACCTGGATCCTCAGGGAAAGCAGTCAATGCTCTTGACTGCTAATCCATCTCTGCAACCCCCATAGCCATGCTTGATGGAAACTTACACACTTAAATGCAATCTTAAAAGCGTAGAAAAATATTTGTTTCTAATGCCAAGGCTTTAGTCAGGCATTTTCTAATTTCTGCATTTGCAGTTTGCACTTAGCGATCAAAATTATTTGGTAAAACGTCTCCAGGGCCACTTCAGCGGCAGCGCAGGAACACAGCATGCCCACACAGCCATGCAGTGCCTACCGGCACAGGGGCTCGATAGGCTCCCCGGGGGCACCCGCTGGAGCCGCTGGAACCCCACCTTCGGGAAGATGCCAACACCCGCTGTGCTCTCCGTGACTGTTCCTCCAGACGGTGCACCTGCCTGCTGAGGTTGCACTGCTTCCCTACAAAGCCTGATTTACAGACACATCTTCCCGTCACATCACACTGCGGTGACACAGATCCCAGGGGACTGCAATCACACAGTTCACAGAATTGTTTCGCTGGGTCCCACCAGGTACTGAGCTTTAAAATCCAACAGAAAGGAAAACGAGGAAACAAAGCAGAATGAGCATATGGTATTATTCCAGAGGTAGAGGCAGGGGTAGTTTGACTCTTTGTACTAACGGCCGGTCTGAAGTCTGAAAATAGCTTGCTTGTTGTGAATAATAAAATACATTTATTGTGACAGGAGCCCAAATCAATAGGCTCTGGTGAAAGAAGCTCAATGCGCCTGCGCTATGCTGGGAAGGTCAACCCTGTACACAGATACCGAGAACACATTCCAATTGATGGGGTATTTCATTTTAGTCAACTGATATGTCAGCAACTATATTGAAATTTTTCACTAAGTAGAATGTTTATTCACTGAAACCCATTTTAAAATGACAGAACTTGGGGTAGGGGGTGATGTTCCCTAACAGCCAAACGACTTACACATTTGAACCTCCCTCAAGTTAATTTTTTATCCTCCACAGACTAAAATTAAATCTATGCTAAGTTTTGAAGAAATAATTAAATTATAACAATTATTATAAAAGTTTGGTCAATCTCAATGTATAGTGAATTCTGTCCTCGTTGAGAAAACCTTTCGCTGTGCACAGGTATCTCATCCTCAGAAGTTAAATAGTTCCGACCCCTTAGTTCAATACAGCAAGGTGTGTGAAATCCATCACTGAAGAAAGGTGAGAGCTACCCTTACCTTACACTCGTCACAGTGTTGCCCTTGCACATTGGGTCTGCATTCACACTGCCCGGTTCTAGTGTGACAAATCTCTGAGAAGGAGCCATTGACGTTACAACGGCAGGCTGCAACGACAGGACACGCAGACAATGAAAACACTGTCCTACTGATTGCGAATACAGATCGAGTAGCCCTTATTTGAAATGCATGTGACCAGAAGCATCTCAGACTTGAGACAGATCTGAAGTTTTGGAATAGTTGAATAGACTTCTGTGGTTGTACATCCCTAACCTGAAAATCCAAGATTTGAAGTGTGGTGCAGATCTGTCCCGGACTTGTTAAAGAAAACTATAGCTCACCGGAGCATCAATGCCTGCATTCAGTACTAGAATGTATTCTAATAGACTGAGTGCTCTTTCACCCATTCTATTATTTAATCCTGAAACATCTCTACATATTATAGACACAGTTCCCCCACTTGCTTGGCACATCACACTACTAAAATTTTAATACAGTTGTTATTATAATATTAAGGGTGAAGACAATGAAGTACAAAGGAGCAATAACATACACAATGTCACATGCTTAGTAAGTGTTATGGCAAGTCCAGGAATCCGCATGAGCCGTGGAATCCCGTTTCCAGGTTCAATGCTATTTGACCTCTTTATAGCCACATGGGGTAACATCTAACTGCTATAATCTTAATATATTTAATATATATCCCCGAAAGGCTGAGACAATTTTGAGAACTTATCGATACCAATAGTCCTCTTGACATAGTATTAACATCATTTTTAATAAAACTCTTTTCCAATATGGTAGTCATTTACTATGTGTCAAATTTTGTGCTAAGCTCCAATAATAAGGAGTTTAAATGACTATACCTCCCCTTTATATTTATAAAAGCATGTAAGAGAACACAAACATCACTTCAAATCTATTAGGAATGTAACATCTAAAGAACTAAATTTCTAAAGAACATTCTTATTTTACAATTATATTCTGTCTCCAAAGATAGAAAACATACTTGCTTTAGTAACTCTTTTATCATGTTTACATTAGAAAGATTTATTAAATTTATAAAGTATCTGAAACATACACTAACTAAAGAAGTCTAGAATCTGTTTTACTTCTCAGATGTACCAATTAATGGTTTTCCATTTGACAATATATTTTTAATGGTGTACATAATTGCTCTGATACCAGAATAAAATCGTGAGGAAGAGATGACATGGAGATTTATTCATATGTTGCTTTGGTAAGTGTGCTATTCCATCAGCGTTTATGAATATATTGTGAATAGTTATTCCATTTGATGCCAGGTTCTATTTCTCTTAACTCTTTTCCTAAAATTTTCTTGATTTTCTTCCACCAAAGCTTGGCTTTCAGTGTCTACTAACTTGATACAACTAAGAAACTGACTCAGACAGGTGCCCACTCCTTTTCCTCAGTCAAGAGCCCAGCTGAAGTGTAAGAACAAGATGAGAAAATATATCTTCATTAAAAATCCACTCTCGGGTGGACATGAGAATTGGTCTGCATATTTTAACTTTGCATACATTTCTTGTGTACATTATACACAACCTTTTCAGATTTCAAGTTATTTAGAGTCACCAACACTTTCTTTTAAAAGTAGAAACTACAAAATTTAATTTGCCATAAAGATGGTGGTAGCTTATTAATGTCACAAAAGAATAACAAAAGCTATATTTGATTTTGTAAGTATCTGTGAAGAAATAGGACAAATAGCATGCATAACTTAAAAATATTCCTTTATACTAGAGAGGTAGTCATAAAAACTGTCTTGAAAAAATGAGTACTGTTGTACTCAGAAAGTGTGTGTGTGTGTGTGTGTGTGTGTGTGTGTGTGTGTGTGTGTTTTAGGGTGGTCCCAGTGTATATTTCAGGTTGGTCTAGGACTGCTTCAGCCTCTTGAATGCTATGATTACAGTGTTTATCACCACAAGTAATGAACTTGCTTTGGATGAGGGTTTACTCTCTATGCATAGACAGGATATTATATCCCTGAAAAATATAAAAAATATTCAAACTAAAATATTTTACAGTCTAAAATATTTATAGGCTAAAACAAATTAATGATGATTCATTTGTTTTGTTGTTGCTGTCCTTACATTTTTCTCTGTTCTCATAGGACTTCATGACATAGATCATAATAAAATGAGTGGAATGTTCTTGTTTTTGTGGACAGAGTTATTAGAAGACATTACAAAAGTTGTGAAATGGATAATTAGACCTAGAATTGGTGAGTTACAAATACTCATGACTACTTCAGGAACCACTACCAAAGATGGACAATGGCAGATAAATTGAGAATCAAGGACTCTCAGTATTCCCTGAATGTGCTACATCCATTAATCCCCATAGAAAACTCATGACCTTTCAGATATGGGGAAATCATTCCTAGAGTCACAAAGTTAGAGACTAAAACTCTCAGGTATTCAGCATGAACAGAAGACATTCTTTAGTTTCCCTGATATTTCACAGAAATGCCAAATTTCAGTGTTTAAAGTCACTCTAGTCTTGTGGGAAATTTTGTTTAGAAAGTCAATTTATGATTTTAACAAATGCCAATTATTCCAGGGAGTTTTTTGTTTTGACTTAACATATTATCATTCTGAAAGTTCAAAAAGCTAACACACAGCTTCTAAACCTCAGGGAGAAACATCCCTTCCTGAAATAGGGTCACTGGTGCTTATAGCAGAGATGACAGGCTGAGTTTCCTGTGGTGTCTGCAAGTCTATAGGGCCTGGGACCCACTTCAACCATACCAGATCTCTTCTTACAACCTTAATTCAGCAGAAATGAACTGTTGATGGTCTCATAGCTTTCTTTTTAAAGATTATGACAGTGAAGTGGATAAAGTGCCAAATAAAGCACTGGAACACTAATTTGGATTTGTATATATTTTAACTTATTCTCTTTTGCATATTGTGTTATTAAAAAGCAATTGTTGTGTGTATGTAACACTAAATTCTATACCTAAGGAGGAAAAGATGAGAGCAGGAATGTGTTGTACCAAAATGCATCAAATGTTTGAGTAGCTATCTACAAATAGTTCTGGCATCAGAATTAATCACTCAACTATCAGATGCCAGCATGTGAAAATATTGTCATGTTTTTACACTTATTAAGAAATACAAAAACTGTAAAGTCTTCTTATGAAAGCAAAACCAAGTAACACCTGCTGACAAATATCATGCAATAATATGAACGGATGATTTATTTCAATCAAATGATTAAGTCGATACAAATAAAAAAGGCCAAATAGATATGTATCACTTCCAAGTTCTTCTTTTATGTTACAGATTTAAGTTGATTAAAATAATTTGTTGCAGATGTAATCATAAGTACATGTATCACTTGAAAACCAACATTTATCAATGCAACAAATTTTAAAGGGTTTATTCTATTCATTACTACAAAGAAATATTTTGGAACATTCAGACTTCACATCTTTGCTGGGCATTCATCATCTATGTATTACAGATAATTTCCTAGTCTCCAATCCCTGCTCAAGAACTCATCAGCTTCTCTGAGGTATTATACATCAATTCTGTCAGGGACATCAATAGTTCAGGACTTACGCTGACAGTTCTTTGCATCAACTGCGTCTCCAAAATACCCATCAGCACAGAGCTCACAGTACCGGCCTGTTGTACCTGGCTTACATATCAGACAGGAGCCAGACAAGCTGTCACAGCTGCCAGGAATGGAGAAGTCAAGGTTGTCATTGCATTGGCATGGCTGACATGATCCTCCAGGTATGGAAGGTTGTCCAAAATAGCCTTCTGCACACCTAAGGTGATAATTTCCAACAGTGAGATTTTAGTAGGTTGGGGGTGGGGACTCAAGAAATCTACCCAGCTCAGTGTTTATGTATCTTTCATACTCCTCTGCCAGGATAATGGCTTTTCCCCTGAAGCACTCCTTGTCTCAAATGCAGAGTGATTAAAAAGATGCTTTTTCTATAACTGCAGTGTAGATACAAGATGAAATCCTGCCAGCTCTACTCATAATTAGATTTCAGAAAAAACAAAACAAAACTGTTACTGACATTGAAGATGGGACCAAAGTATAATAAGAAATCTGTGCCTGGCACTCTGAAGGAAACTAAGTCCACACTTGCAAAGCCTTTATAGCATAACACGTCATATGTCTCCAGCTCTGAATGGTTGTTTTCTGTCCACATATATAAGGTTCACATTTTTGTTACTGTTGTTCTTACAGAAAGAACTTGTTATGAGGAAACAAACTCAAGTTTAACATTTAGTGAATAGAAATTGTGACTCAAAAATATTATTGTCACTTGAGTAGGAGCTCTGGGTGTCTCTGAATTAATAAAGGGGTTGAGTATATTTGCATATAGATTAAGGGGCTCGTTTTCAAGAAGAGTATTCATTCAGGTGAAGACTAAGGAGGAATGTCAGCCTATTGCAGGAATGTGCAATAGGGTGATGCTGACCTGTGACCTAAATTCACACCAGAGAATTCTAGGTCTTCATAAAAATAAAAACCAACCCAAAATAAACACATTTATTTGATAAAAAAACACAGAAGTTTATTGTTTATAAACTGGTAGAGAAACTATTTTCAGCATATGCAATCCATTTTCCCCTGATGTACTTCTTTTGAATGCTGTTTAATGGTACATATATTTAGATCCACCCATGCCAATAGAAGTGTCCTACTTCTATTGGGCTTGGTCCTCAGTTACATTTTCTCATGCTTTGTATCAAGCCATACTCCTAAAAGAAGAAATGAAATAGCATTAGAAGGCTTTGGCCAGTCTGCTTCTGTTATCTGTGGCATCTTATGAAATAAAATACTCTGCAGTAAGGGTCAATGTTAGGGAAGTTTATTTTTAGTTATTGCTTTATGCAATATTGGGTGAGAGGCTGTCTAGGGCATTTTGTATTGTTTGCAGGTGTTGGATTTCTGTGGGGGTTGCTTAATTGGTAATGATCTGCATGTGCTATCAGTAGACTACCTGAGGAGTTTTGAAAGAATAAACACATCTGAGCTCAGACGCTCAGGGTTCCACTGTCGAGTAAGGCATTGGCCATAATGGTTGTTCCTTCTGCTGATGTTTGGCAGAACTTACATGTATGAATGTGGCTCCTTGTCCTGTTTGCTGAGCTGCTACAGTGGTGTACTACTACAGGTCAAGACTGAGAGAGAACGGGAACACCACAGGAGAAAGTTGTTAACTTCATGGTATACAATGCTTCTGTTCTGCTCTGATGCAATAGTATATTAGAGAGAGGCTCTCTACCATTTGAAATACAAATGATTTAACTCCAATATGGGACATGATAATGCATTAACAACATTATCAGGTCAAAGTTGTTAATTTGGTACAGATACATTGATCATTCTAAGTTTTGTAGAAGCTTTGTAAGTGGAAATATAATGTACAGGTTTGAGGTTTTATCATAATCTTTTAAAAGGTGCTTTAATTATACCCACAAAATGGCTTATAAAATTATGAAAGCTGTATATTCAGAGATTAGGAGAATACTGCTACTAATTATTATTGCTAATAATTCCTTATTCTCTGTCATAGACCATGAAATACGTAGTGCATAAAATTTCCTCACAATGTTCCTTCTGGAATGTTTTTAAATAAGTAACTTAAAAAGATGTGTTTGAATTTTAACCCAATTCTTACTTTATTTGATCTGTAGATATTATGATAATATCCACATGCACTCACGTAACATTTTGCTTATTGCAAGAATGCTTTCGGTCAGCTAAATAGGTGGTATGCCAATCATTATCAAAGCCAACAAAATCTTATTAATTTCATCTTGCCTCCTTCAAAATATCTTATATCCTCAGGATAGATGGAGTTATATAATAAAATATTAGACATTTTCTTAGCCATAGACACCAATTAATAAGTCCCCCATTCTCCTAGAATTGCAAAATATATACAGAAAAAGTAACTAAATGAGTAACTAGACAAGCATCTGCCATTTTTATTTCAGGATATATAAGGAAAATGCGTGAATATGCATGTCAATTCATATGCCACTTGATTGAAGTGGAAATATTCCCTCCTCCAAATATTCAGTGTGCAGAAACCTCTTAAACATTTACATTTAGTGTATGTGTGTGTGCAGACTAGACTTTAAAAAGCTAAAAAAACTTTTATTAGGGATTAAAAGTTACCCTAACGGCAGAAAATCATATAATATGCAGTATGTATATTAATATTACATACTATACAGCTTTATTTTATATATTATGTAGTAATGTATAATATAATACAGTAATATAATGATAACAGCAATAGCAGTTGCTGTTATTACTCTTTTTGTACCAACTAATTAAAATTAGTAAATATTATAGTCCTGTGGCTCTTCCTAGACTCTCAGATTTTCTCTTTACCAAAACTAATCATAATGTGGAATCTCCAGCCCTCTCACTTTCACGAACAAGGCAGAATAAAGACAGCGAAAAAGAGTTTGTAGGATTCTTTGTTAAATATGGACATATTTATAGGCATATTAATAGACAGATACTGACTCTCCCTTGTTAAATTTTCAAGTCAAATCATAATAGTGTGACAAAAGGCCCTTTAAATGTCAATGTGCATTAAGGCCACATGGCAGTTCTGTAGCTGAATTGCTGCCTATGATAAATTTAGGAACAATATTACTTATTATAGGAAGGGGACTATAAATGAAAATGACAGAAGTAGAGACCAAGGATGACGGGAAAGAATACAATAGGACTGGTGGGACTTTTGTCACATTCTGTTCCATCACTCTTTAACACAATTTTTGGTTATCATCTGTGACCTCATTTCTCATCCCCCACCTTCCTAAAAAAATTAAAAAGAAAAATAGAGAAGTAGACTGAGTAATTTTGTATTACACTTAAATAAACAAAGCCTAATGTTATCCTACTGTCCAGGCCCAAGAAATGTGCACTTAAAAATCTAACCACAAAACAAATAGAGATGGGTGAGAGTTAGAATCAAAGCAGAGAAGCATCGAAGACCTTCACAGGATGATGGAGCTGAATGTTGGTAGCACTAGGGTACTAGGGTACCACTAGGGTACTAGGGTACCAGTGCAGGTTCAAGAGTTGACACGCAGTCTTCCAAAGAGAACTCTATTAGTAGAGGAGGAAACTGTAGTCTAGCAGGTTTGCCTAGGCTGCAGGCTGTATTCTCACTACTTCCCATTCAGCCAAATACTAGGATAGCTGGCTTGCTCACAAGGAGCCTTTTTCTAAACCTGAAAGCAGTGCAGAGGCAGCAGGCCCAACTGCACAGCTGAGCACAGCCCAAGAGGCTGCACTGGCAAGAAGCGGTTCTTGGGCACAAAATCTGGTGACAAATCCAAGAGTCAATCACTCCTTCTTCAAAATGTACACGCACATGTGAGCAGCCTCTAAAACCCTCGGCTGACACAATTCTGATAACAGCATCATTCATGAAGAATAAGTGCCTTTCTGCAGCCAAGACCCAAGGACTGAAGATCAAGACTTTGGCAGAAAATGCCTGCAGTGTTGTAATTGAGGGTGAGTGGACTTGAGCCAGATTAAGACCTTCCTGAAGTAGAAAATGTCTAAATAGTATTTTTGGAGTAGAAATTAAAAAGGAACTTGATTTATATCTAATCTGAAGCTTGTGGTTAAAATTACAGGTGAAAAATCAAAATGTTAGGCCTTTGGAGTCAATTCCTTTCTACATTTTCAGTGGTTACCTATAAGTAGTCTCTGGGCTTCTCTCTCCTCACCTAGTGAGTTCTTAGTATGTGACAGTTGAGGTGTAAGGAATCCACGCAATACATTGCTTTATGTTTTCTAGTAGACTCCATGTCAATGTGCCATGTATGCCTGAATGTCTCTATGTCGTGTGATATGTTGCCGAAGCTGCACACACTGAAAGCCACTTAGTACCTAATGGTCACTGACACTTAATGAGCTTTGTGTTCTTTATTTTATTTTCCTTTATAGTCTAATGCCTTCGTGCCTCTCGCAATGTCATTTCTCTCTGCTTTTCTAAATAATAAAAGCCTAGAATCATATCCAAGTATCGTAATAAATGCCTTCTCACCTCAATATTCTAACTCGATTTCCTTTGTGAAGCCACATGAGAGTTTCCCAGCTATGACTAGAACTATATCTGAAAGAATATCGTTAGTGGTTTGATACTTTGTTGTATCAAATTGTTGTATCAAATACAATTGTCATTCCATTCATGACTTTTGTTAGTTGGTCACTTTGCTTGCATTTTTCATTTCCTCAGTTCAAGGAGGAAGTTTATTTTGTACTAAATGCCCAAATAAAGGGATTTGGCAGGTAAGAAAACAGAATACAGGAAACTCCTAGACGTTGGGTAGTGGTTAATATTAGCCTCTTTCTCACTTATTGTAAATCTTTCCCAAACAACAGAATTGGGATGAATTCTCAGCAGAAAGGAAGGGAGATGGATGCTAAGCTCAAGCCCTACCCTCGCTAAGGAGTTATTGGCAATTGATTGCAGCTGGAAGAGGGAAAGTCAGTTTTCTTTCATGGAGTGATACCTAGTATGTCAACTGCATGCCAGAGCAGTCACACACAAACTGGATCTCATGGTTTTTGTTTTGGTGTGTGTGTGTGTGTCTTTTTTTAAGGAGGGGAGGGATGAAATTGAGTGAGGGAGGTGGGAGAGGATTTGGAAAGAGATGAGCGAGAGGAGTGAATATGATTAAAGTGTATTATATGAAATTTTAAAGAATAAATAAATGCATAATTTAAAAGAAATAAGATGTGGTTGGAGAAAGATAGAGAAATAAAGCTAGATATACTGTCAGTTCCCAGTGTTAAACTGAAAGAAGCTGAATGACTCTTGAACAATTGTTCCCCTAAGAGTAGGAAGGAAGTGGAGACAGTTAGTTGAAAGATCTAAAGGGAAAGCTAATTGTGAGGACCAGGGAAAGGCAGATGTCAGCTGAAACATCATATTCAAATGAATTATTCAGGACTGGTCAGCCATACTGTGTGTCCATTGTTCTGAAACATCCAGAACTGCAGATACTCGATACCATACACACATGCATACAAACACCTCGAACTTGATGCCTGCTTAGAACTTGAATTCAAGGTGGCTTGTGAAAGAGAAGGAGAACAACTCTAATTGTCTAGTCCATGCATCTATGCCATCACAATTCCCATACAGCTCTGAAGTCTCAGAGAAGAAATGAAGTCAGATAGAGAATGTAAAGTTATAATTATGTCTTCTTGACACATTCATATGATAAAATAAAAGATGTAAGCCTGCATATACAGCCAATGCCGAACCAACCAAGTTGACTGGGTTTCCTCACTACAGGGAATGTTAGAACTGTTACCATGTTCATGAACATCTCCTTCCTCAACTTAAGTGATTACAGAAGTGCTTACTACAAGGACAGTGACAGCTTGGAAGAAACCATGCCTGTTGTAAATTGTTGGGTTTGCTCATGATGTTCATACAGGAGCCACACAAATCTTTCACAGAATGGTTTGATTTCAAGATTTTCAATGTAATCAGTAGCTCACCCTGAGTCTGACCTCTGTTTTATTTCCCTTCTATGTCTACATAATGCATTTCAAGAACATTTTTATTAGTATTTCTGATTCATCTGATGAGTTTTTGACTGAAATGGCAAATCCTAAGTATTCAAGGAAAATCTTAATCCAAATTCTGGCTAAGAAAATACAGTATCTCATTACCTCTCTAAATAATTCTAGAAAATTATTTTTGGCTGACAAATGGAAGTAAGATGTACAATTTGCCACACAGTGTATTCATTTTGCCATCTTCTGAATCTGATTAATACAGATTTTAGACAGGGCATCATGCTTTCTGTCAGGTATTGCTTTCCTTGCTGGTTTTTATCTTTCAATTAGTATTCTTCCTAGAATGCATGTGAGTATTCTAATCCACATTAAAGAAGGTTGGGAGCTACTTGAGGACGAAGATGGAAAAAAACCTCTGTTTACATTCAATGTCTTACCTTGTACCTAACATATGATACTTGCTAAATAAATATTTGCTAAATAAAATGTAGCATACTAAATTGCAGATGGCTCAGAAACTGTCTAATGTGTAGAAAGGACAGTACATGAAGCAAAGGAATATAAATACATCAGAGACCGTGCTCACCTAGATAAGCAGATGTAACAGCCTTATATGACAGAACAGCTGTCATTTTTCCAGTAGCTAAAAAAAGGTTGCCTGTAGTGAGCTGGGGGCTACTAGACATTGATGTCAATCTGTCTTGGCAATGATACGCTGTCCTATTAGAATGTCATATACAAATGCCTTTCTTTTTTGAAAAACATACAATTAAAGACTTTCAGTTTCTCAACTGCAAACAAATCCCCCTTATTTCAGGTCGATTCTTCCCTCTCTCATTTACAGATGCTGCCACAATCACAAACAGGACTTATTACTGCTGGAAACCACTACTGGCATGCTGTGCCAGCATGCTGCTGGCCAAATTCTCTCTGGGTGAAGGCTTGAACAGGTGATGGCTGCCAAGAAGGCAGGAAAGGCTGGGTGGAAATAGCTCTTGTTAGAGTTAGCCTTGGTGAGAAGGAGAGGAGACAAGCCATGTCCATGTCTATGTCTTGGATCCTCTTCTTCTGCCCTACTCTTATCCCCAGCAAGAGCCACTGAGGAGACTACTTTTCAGGATTGAAAGCAGGGGCAGAGTTGTTCTGCCTGTCCATATCATCAAAGGAGAAGTCTGAATCACTTTTTAAAATAGGAATGAATACACACAAGAAATATTTCTTCAAATATATTTAAAGAGGAAATATGACTGTGGACATTGTCTAAAATAAGTATCTATGTTCCTGAGGTCCACAAATTCACCAGGAATTAGGATACTGGCTTAAAAAATGATTAGAAGGGGATATACATCATGATAATAAATTACACTTTGTTTTTGTTTCAAATATATTTACAGTAAATTATAGGCCACTTGCTGAACTATGAACTATGAGTTTAAGCCACATTTTAAGGACAAAAAGCTAATTATGAAAAATAAATGGTGCCAAGGGTAGACAGTAAGATAAATCTTAAAATGATGGTTTCCCACTCAAGCAACACTTTTTAGAAAGAGTATAGGTTAATGTTTAACCTTTAAGATTAAAGCATTAATCAGATATCCTTGGAGTGAATGGAGATTTATAGTCCAATTTCCAGAGAATAAATAAACTATAAAAATAGAATGCATTTGTGTGACAAGTGGGATAAGAAAGTTTATTTCACCCCATTGAGCACCATAGCTTCTCTGGAGCAGGGGAAGATCTTGCTGGGGCTTTACAAATCCTGAGGTAAAAATCATTTTGACAATGTGGTACATACTTACCTCTCACAGCGTGGTCCTGTGTATCCAACAGGACATTCATCACAGATCAATCCCAGACTCCGGTCTAAATGGCACGTTGGGCTAAAGCTGTGGTGATATTGATGGGGAGACAAGGAAGAAGTATATACATGAGACCATTAGCAGTGTATTCTCATTTCTCCTCTACTACTACTGTGACCATAGGGTGCAGGCTGGCCATTCTCAACTCTCAGGGAGAAATTAGAGTCTGGCCAATCGAGGATGAAATGACATTGCTATTTCACAGACATGAATATAGTCCAGTGGAGAGCAATGTCCCTGTGACACGTTATTAACTGACTTTAGACTATTCTGGCTCTGAGGTCACCAGTAAGAAGAGAGGACACAGAGCAGCTTTTCAAGACTTCCCCACCCTGGCGAAACCTATTTTCACATGCTTACTCTCCAACCATATCCCTCAGAATTTTAAGTGGCATGGAGAAGTCTGAGAGATGTTTAGACAGCAGTGGAGTTATAGTGGTTGCTCGGATTCTTACATCTGGACCAGCTGCCGTGAGGCATGTGTGCAGGCTACTGAACATGTGAGCTCACGGGCATGATGTTCCATGGATGGGATCCATAGTAAAGAATTCAGCAAAGATCTAATGGATATGTTCTGCTTGACTTATACTTACACAAATCAAACCAAACCAGCTTTGCCATTTCATATCACCTGGCATGTTTCAAAATTTTTAGTCTTTAACACAGTTTAACACAGTTCTTTAAACACAGTTAGCCTTTATCATTCTGTTCAGATTTAGTGTCACTACTTTGTCTGGTAAGAAATACCTCCCATTCAACAACTGTCTGACTTTCTTCTGGTTTTCCACATGAGCCCTCATCTATTTTGAGTTTTGTGTTACACTGTTCTTTTTTAAATTTTATTTCTATCTGACACATAAAATTATAATATATACATGTATATTTTATATGTGTATATATACACACACGTGTATGTATATATACACACATATGTATGTATGTATATATATATGTGTATGTATATATGTATGTGTATGTATATGTATATGTGTATATATATTGCCATATGATGCCTCATGGTATATTTAAATACATATAATGCATAATGTTAAGCATATTTCCTAAAACATATTTCATTTATTTATGGTAAAATTTTTCAAAGTAACATGTTGCAGATTTCTGAAATATAAATGTTGTTCTTACCTACGGAACACTTATTATGAAATACCATGTGAAGAATTCTTGGTTCCAATGAACTATAACTTCATATCTCTTAATAAGCCTTTTCCCACTCCACTGCTTCCATATTCTCCAAGCCTCTTCTCATAAGAATGATCCCTGTGAGATCAACTGTTCTCAACTTCATATCAACCCACCATTTTAAAGGGAATTTCCATAAATTAATCTTACTCCAATTATGTTTTTCCTATAATATTTTCTATTCTATAATACAAAACAATTTAGTAAAAGCTTGCTTGATAGCCAAATATATAAAGAGATCACAATAAGTTAAACACATTAGGCCCTATGTTCTGCTCCTGATACTTGGTTTGACCATGGAATATTTTTTCCAACTTTGGTGCCATTCAGATCATGACTACCATTTAAAAATCACCTCCATCTGGCTTGGCTCTGAGTAGACCAGCAATGCTTCAATAATTTTCATTTCTCTGTAGTACCAAGTTATTAGAATCTATGAGACCCATCATATTAGCTATTTCAATCCATTGTAAAGTCTAAATGAATCTGCGGGATCAGAGAGAAAGTCTGGCCTGAAAGAACTTGAATTTATAAATGTTATCCAAGTGAAAGAGGTTTGGTTAGGTACTCTGGGAAACCAGCTTGTAGTCTAAGAGAGGAATCTCTTGTCAGAGGAGATCTTGCAACAAAAGCATGTACATGTGTGGTATGTTGGCACACATTAAAACAAACAGGTAGACATCTGATTTCCCCTAGTACTTACATGTCATTTGCTATTGTTTGGAAAACTGAAAGAAGGAACTGGATTCTGACAACTTACTTTAATGTACATGTGTGTTCTTCCAAAACTGGCATTCTCTAAATGTGTCTTTACGGAGAAAGGGACCACACGGAGAAAGCCTGAGTTTGCTTACCTTGTTGAACTACAATGACTGAATGAAAATCTAGTGAATTATTATTTTTTAATTCTAAATCGGTTTACCCTAAAGACATGTGAAACATGGCTGACAAGGCTTCAGACATCTTAAAACCATTTCTAAAATAAATTTCAAATTTATAAAAATACTCCCATGTCAGTGAAAACCAGGAGCAATAAAGTCAGATGTGCTCACTGATGGAAAACAACACTTTTTTCAGGATAAAAACATTAAGCAGTAACAATATATTCTATTTAACTAGCTCTTACATTTCAGAGTACTTTTATCATAATTGTACTGCATTTCAACAGAATCCTATGAGCTAGTTGAGACAAACTCTTTCTTCCTCAAGGTCACACACTAATTTTCAGGAGAATTTACATGAGATTCATGACTTTAGGGGTCTTTATTTGATCCTCTCCTCTCCCTATAACTACCTGTCATTCAAATTTGCTGGTGGGTGAGATTTACATGAGTTTAAGCTCCCAGTAGTTCAGTGTATTCAATTAAAATCTCTTCTTAAAATATCCTTTCTATGTATGCTTTATGTTTTTCAAACAATGCTAACCAAACATTGTTTCTTTCCTAGAGTAATTGCAGTTGCCTTTATAGGAGAAGATGATATCCAACAACATAAATAAAATTAAAATGAGAAACTAATGTGAATAGTAATGATGCCCTCAGAGTCTAGACTGGCAGATTCTGGCAGATTCTGGCTGATTCTGGCCCAAATGTGAAGCTAATTGCTATGGGACACAGAGGGAATGGTAAGATCGTCACTGACTTCAAGTGATTCCAACCTTATGCCAGTCAACACTAGTTGGCTCACTCTTCACCGACAGATAAAGTCCCTGCTTCCTAGATTTTTCAGCCCATGATCCCAAACACTAGGTGAGCCAAGACCAAAGATGAAGAGAAAGGCAAGCTTCTGTTGAAATAAACTATACAATCCAACTCAATAGCCAAGCATGTATTATTATATGTACAAGGACTTATTTTTAAGTATATGCATGCATATCTATCTATCTCTATCTATTTATCTATCATCTATCTATATGTACATGTACAATTACATACAATCATATATGAATATACATGTGAATCTATTTATATGCAACTATGAATTCACATGAACAAGTACAATTAGCTTTGTTCTTAAACAATGTTAACATTATGAATTTATTAAATCAGCTTGTCCTAAAATATATTTCCCAATTAGAAGTACTAATTTTGATAATTTGATGATTTGATAATTAATATTATTGTGTGTATGTGAGCGCATATGTGTGTAGTGTATGTGTGTATGTGTGTTGGTATGTGTGTATGCACATGTGTATGGGGTGTGCCCCTGAGCCTGAAAGATGCCTGAGACTGATGTAGGTTATCTTATGTGATTGCTATCTACTTCATTTATTGAGGCCAGGTCTGTTTCTATCTAGACTCTGAGCTCACTAATTTTGGCTAGTCTATCTAGGTAGCTTGGTCTGCAAATCTCTTGTCTCTGCTTCTTGATTGCTGAGACTGTAGGTCTTTGTCAAGCCTATCAAGCTTTTACATAGATACTGGAGATTTAAACTCTGGTTTTCATGCTGTGTGGCAAGTGCTTTATCCACTGAGCCATCTCCCCAGCGCAATATAACCTTATGCATAAGCCCTTGTAGAAATGTTGCACTGTTTTAAAAATATAGATCTCAGTATTCCTGATGCCTACAAAGTATTGTTATGACAGTAGTATATAGGACTTTCCAAGGTCCAACCTTCTCTCCAGATTTTATCCCCAAATGTATTACATAACTGAGGGAAATTTCAAAAGACTTCATGATAGTATCTATTTTTTGTACAACCTAAGTGTTCTAGCAAAGATATTCATGGATTTTTGTTTTTCAGCTATGAGCTGTGTAACTAAACATTAATGAATATAAATCGAAATGTTTAAACATTGTTTCTCCAGAAGTAAATTTTATTCGTTTAGTAATTATTTAGAGTTAAAAAAATATACATCACTAAGATGGAAAGGACTAACAAACTGTGGACATTGTAAATAGTTGATGAAGATGATCTATATTTATAATTTAAATATTATATGTTCATCCATATCCATACATCTTAATAATTATACCAATCTGTCTTTATCTCCCTTGCATTTGATTTATTTAGCAATATTAGCTAAGAAATTTGGAGCCAAAAAATGCTTGTGATCTCTAAGATTTATGACCAGAGATTAAGAGATAAATCACTAAAATAAAACTATCATGAAGCCTGCACTTCAGGTGGAGGCTGCAGCAACCTTTAGCTCCATTTCTATTATTTCTGAACAACCTGTGAAAACTCAAATCTCATCTTATAAATTAAATGTGGATATTCAATTATACCTCAGAGTATCTAGCTCAGATCACAACAGTAAAGTTCTTTTTTAAAGGTTTTTTTTTCCATGTATGAAGATGGTTTCCTTTATCATTAAGTGCCTATGCCTATTGAATAATTTTGATGAAAATATTTAGGTTATTCAATAAAGAAGGCATTTTCCCTTCACAGCTGTGCAGCTAAACTACAATAATTTTGTAAGCTGTTTTAACTTTTAAAGATTGTATGACTTAATAATAAAACTGCTATAACTTATAAACTATGTGGAGTACCATTAATTCTTATTTTTATGACTACAAAAATACCACAGTTAAATCTGTAAATTGAAATAGGCAATGACTCTCCTCACAAATCTACTATTAAAGATAAAAATATTATTTCACAATTAACTATTATAATAATAAGTTTAATAAATGTAATAAAATTATCTTAAAATTTAATCAGTTCTGCCCTGTGTTACTGATGTTATTATATAATATATATATATATATATATATATATATATATATATATATATATATATATTTTTTTTTTTTTTTTTAGGAAACTTGATCAACATAATTAAACCAAACTAGAATGCATTTGATTTAGGAAACACCATCATTAGACACTGGGTTTCCAATCCCTTTGGTGGGATGGATGGGTTTATTATCCAAGGAAGAGATAATTAGAACCTGTTATAAAAAGAGACACATCAAACTTGGAGGGAACACAGGTTATGAATGCCTGTAATTCCCCAAGCAATTTCTTTCCTAAATGACTCTTCTTCTCTTATGTACAATATTGGTCAGTTGTGAGAGGAAATCAATAATGTCTATACATTCAGTCGTTTCTATACTTTTAAAGTATACCCAGATGGGGATTCACATGACACAGTGAATGTCCAGTATTATTGAACCGATAGCTGTGTAAATACTGGCAATAATTTGGCTGAGGAGATGCGGGAAAATCTCAGGTGTCACCTGCCTGTTTTTCTCAGTAAAGATTGGTGTGGAATAATGATTTTTATGTGTAGGTAGACGGTTTAGACAATACCATTCAGTCACAGTGAACACGGAGGTTTTGTATTATGAAAGTGAAGCCCGCACATGCGCAGCTGATAGCAATCTTGTTACATTACACCCATCACAGGCCTACCACCCAGCACAGGCCTGTGTAGCCATTACCTAGGGAGAAATTTCTTCATTTGTTCCATTAAAGTCTTTGCTTTCCAGTGCCCTTCCTTCTTTCTTTTCTCTAACACCTTTAGTGGTTAAAGGGCCTTCAGATCTGTGCCTGTCTAGACTCATTCCCCGAACTCTGGAAATGAATGATCATTAAAATATATTAAATCACTATCTCATTTCTTTTCAGATTCTCTCTGGGTACTCTAACTTACCAGGCAGATCAGTGAATTGTTTTTATTGTTCTCACTTAAAATATAAATTTTACTTTAAAAATTCTTTAATATGTACTGCAGATGACTAGAAATAATAGGGACATTAGATAACTTCAAATTCCAAGAGGATACTTGAGATAATGACGCTGAACAAGTTACTTTAAATTAGTTCTTGGTTCTCCATGCCATCCACTGTTCTAAGTGCATAACACATTTTAATTGTACAGTTCTCACGCAGCTCTGCAAGAGTTGGTGAGCTGAGTGGCACATTTCAGTAACCTGCTCAAAGTTTTGTATCTTGAGGTGTGGAGTGAGCATGAAGCCAAAGAATTCTGGCTCTAGATATGACATCAAAATGCTATCTTTCTTTTCAGAAACGTCATTTGTTCATCCATAAAATGGAAACAATACTATCTACTTTACTGGGTTTTTTTTTTATTTTTTTACATGGTGCTCAGATGTATGTCTGGATCTGACAGCCGGTCTTCTCTAAATGGTAGTTTGCCCTCTCCTTTTGTCATCATGACTAAAGTAGAGAATTCTGAATAGGAGGGTGGTTGGAGAGGAGGGTGCTGAATAACAGGAACCTCATTTCCAGAGAGAACTTAAGGAATGGCAGAATTCTTTCCAAAGTCTTTCTGCTTCGAATATTATTCATTGAATCTATGAACAGATGACCATATAGAATAGGGACTTCTTGGTTAAGGCTTTTAAAGTTTGCCCTACTTAATTAAATTCTCATATTCAAAGGCTACAGCTGACAGATGTTCCTTAAGGATATTTACAATTTCTGCTCAGTAGTAGTATCACAGCATCTGGAAAGGGTTGAAGGAACATACTATCCCAAGACTGGTATTAAGCACCAAATTTGCTTTTAATAAACCTCTTCAAAAAGAAATTTTTTTTATTTGAATTTACTTAGGGGTCGGGGTGTAGCTCAGTGGTATGGTAGTACTCAGCCATTATGCTCAAGATCCTGGGTCTAATTCGTAGGACTACAAATAACAGCAATAACAAAATAGAATGACACTTATTTATAAATATTTATTTCAAAAATTACTAATTTCTGTGCAATGTGGTATGACCTGTAATGATTAATTTTTCCTTTAGAGACTATTCATTTAGATATGCCTGTGCTAGAATGCGCCATTTTAGTAAGTGAAATAGAGTATTCTCATACAACTTAAAGAAAGACTCAGTCAATGTATGTTTGACCTTTTTCTTTTTTAAAATTTATGCTTCAGTAGATTATCTGTAGGTCAACAATTGAGAAAAATTGACAGAAATTTTATGAAGCTTAGATTATACTTTTCAAAATCTACATTATTTATACAAGATAATATAGTAATTATCATCCATAGTTCAATACTCATTTATGACACAATGTATGCCATGGAACAAGTTTTTATTTTTAATTACTGTTTTTAGACTTCTTAATTTTATTTTATGTACACTAGTGTTTTTTTTTCTTCATGTATGTATATACACCACATTTCAGAAGAAGGCATTGGATCCTCTGGAATTGGAGCTACTGAAGCTTGTGAACCATCATTTAGGTGCCAGAGGTCAAACCGAGGTCCTCTGCAAGAGCAACAACTGCTCTTAACCACTGAGCTATCTCTCCAACCCAGCCATAAACAAACTTAATACTGCATATATAACACAAAGAAAATCACAATAAATAATTAATCATTGTAGAAAATAGTTCTGTTATTGGAATTAATTTAGAAATTTCATTAGAATTTTATTTCTCAGGTTCTAAATCAAATCTAGAGCCCAAATAACAAAGTTCTTGGAAATAGTCATAATATTAAGTTACTTCGGCTTTCAAAATGTATGTTATCTTCCTGAGAAGTCCACACATTTTTAGTTCTGACACCAAAAGTGCATCTGTAGAGGTGGAAGTGAAGTTCTGTACTAAGGTCAATCTGGTACTCACTTATTTGATGGGATATTGAGTGGACAGGCACAGGGTTGACAGTCTTCAGAAGTTCCTTGAGTGGGATCACCATAGAAACCAGGAAGGCATCCATTACAGTATGGGCCACCTGTGTGGTCCTTACAGTTCTGAGAAAGAAGTGCACACCAGTTCATTGCTTTGGTCTCAAGCACAACCATGTTACCAAAAATAGTTCTAGGAAGTTATTAGTGTGTTCCCATTTCAGAGAGTAATATCCCACATCAAAGGTTCAACTTTACAGTAGAGAAATAGCATTGGAAGTTAATTTAATATTTACCAAACAACTTCATGCTAGTTTCAGTGTAACATACTTTAAAAAAATAACCAAAATTCACTAAGAAAATTTTTCAATAGGAAAATTTTATTATCTGTTTTTATTTTTGTAAGGCTGTGTGTGTGTGTGTGTGTGTGTGTGTGTGTGTGTGTGTAAGCCCTAATCACATTAAAAATGTTAGTTAAATGAGAACTGTAGCTCATTATGTAAATCCCTTAGGATTTGTTTTCTTAGCTCAGACAATAATTTGAAACTTAGTGGACTTTAATTGATTGGACAATGCATTTACATATTATGACTGTGAAGAGACTACTTGGCCTACAATTAAATGTTTAAAAAACATGATAATTTAAAAGACAGCAGTATATAATGAAACTACAAGGTATATAACTATTACTTTTATTAATTTAAAAAGAAAAAAAAAGCAGAAGCTACATGCTCTTGCCATTTGTTTTGGGAAACATGTCTTTTTCAAAAGTAAAAATTAAATAATTTACTTCTTGATTTTTTTATATTAACTAGATTATATTCTTTGGATTAGGATGCATTTGTAAAGGTCACCAAGTCTGAGATTCAGGTGAACAGTTCAGCTACCAAGTAGCAGAATTATCTCTGAGTCTTCCAAGAGTTCAGCCTAGTTAGTCTCCAATGATAAAAATAAGTGTGTTTATTCGCTATCAAAATGCACTCATTATTACTGAAATATATTTCAGTTTAATAAGGATATACAATTAATAATTTTCCTGCATACTGAAAGGGAGTTCATAGAGCCCAGGGGCAGGCAGCCTTTATTTTATGATCAGTAGACAAATTCAGTGAGAGAAATAGCTAAAATACAAATTAACCTTAAACTGAGAGTATAAAGTTATTAACCTGCATGACCACTGACTAAGTTAATGAAATTTTGAATATTATTTGTTTTGATGTTTTAAAATAAGAGTGATTTCAATTACATTTAGTAAATGGACTCAACAGGAACATAGACAGAAATAAGTAAATTCTGAGAACAACTTATTAAAATTTCTTGGAGAGGTTAAAATTGTTTGTTGAAATAAATCCAAAATATAATTTATTAATTTAACTTTGAACCTCCTATTAAATTCTGTGAAGCGAAGGAGCTAAAGTTTAGCTACGAATAAATAGGCTTTTTTTTCACAATAACTGATTTATTTTAAAATGGGCTTTTCTTTATTTAAAATTCTTTGTGAATTTTTTTATTTTTTTATTGTTTTTTGTTTTTGTTTGTTTGTTTGTTTCTTTGAGACAGGGTTTCTTATTTGTAACTCTGTCTGTCCTGGAACTCATTCTGTAGATCAGGCTGGCTTCCAATTCACAGAGATCTGCCTGCCTCTGCCTCCTGGGTGCTGGCATTAAAGATGTGCTAGGCTAACAAACATTTTTAATGAAAGCATCAATGCTCATCTTTCTCTTAACAGTCACCACACCATACCTAGGGAAAATAGCTCCATTTGCAAAAAATGCTTTTCTCTTTTACTTTCTTCTTTTCATTAACTACAAAGAATAATAATCTTAAAATTCAAGTACCTTTGTAATGAGAACTGAGGAGACAGCATCAAGCAATCAGCACAATGGAAATCCAAACTGGGAAATACAGATGTCCTACACTAACGATCTGGGCATTTTCATAGGGAGCTTGCTATCAAAGCAACTTTTGCACAGTACTTACAATTCACATCATGAAAATGTTGAGACCCGCACAACCTCCCTGGGGAAGGTGTCCTGAAATACTCCCTGGATTTTCTTCAATACACTTGAGCAAAGATGACTTTGTCATAGAGATTCACTCTACAGTAGAAGCCTGAATTTTGTTCTGAAACCACAACTGCTCATTTCAAAGATAAACTACAGTAAAACATCCCTTTAAAAACAAATTTCGTACGTTATCTTCATTAATAGTGAAAAATCCCCCTGAATGATAAAACAGAAATAAATGAAAACTTGACTGAACAGTAAGAACTTTTTTCATGCACAATAATCAAATACTGCACTCTGTGTAGATAATACATTTAATGTAGGATCTCAGCACAAAGGTATCAGTACGAATATGGAGAAGTGGCCCTTGACCATCTCCAGAAGAGAGTCTACATGATCGTCAGTTTACTCAGAAAACCTTGGAAGGAGAGTTGAATCTGTTACTAAGACACCCATGTCCCCAAGATCCTTCTGTCATCTGAAAGTAGACTTCTCTCTTCTAAGCCATCCAACTGTCAACAACCTGGTTGGCTCTGGCTATCATTTCTTTCTCCATTCTTATTCTCATCACTCTGCTGAAAGAAACTAATTTTCTCTGAAATAAATGGTTCCTATTCTGCAAGATATCATATCATGAAATGGACCAACTTCAAGGTTTGATTTAATCCTAATGAACTTGACTTCATGTAATACCTTAGGGGACATTATGAGGTTGGTATTGTGGCCTATTTATTTTTGTCCTTTCGGAGTAAGTAAAGCAAATTCATGTTAGTTTTGAATTGGATCTATTCTATTTTGTGCTAATAAAGTGTTTAAAGGTAATTCAATATTTCCCCCAGAGTCATTTTTAAAAGACTGTAGTATAATTAAAATGGAAATCACTCTGTCTTTCTATTTGTAAAATTGTCATTTGAAAAATCTACTGATCCACAAATTAGGGCTCTCATGCATTTTATGCCGCTATGCAATTAAACAAAATCTTATACAGAGAACACAGAAAGTGCATCAATAAACCAAAATGCCAAATTTTATTGGGACAAAAGCCCTGATCTTTCACGTTGAGTTTTTCCTGGTAACATTTAAGTACAGGAAAAATCAGGGAAATGAGCAAGAGAAATACAACATAAGAATTGTAGACAATAGCCTGCCTTAAATTCTGCAGGAGATGAAATTATGATATCCTCCCAAATTGGCACTGTTTCAAATTCTGTTTTTGTGAGACTAATGAAATGAGAGGCATTGTTTCAAGCTTCATGCCGTGTCAGACAATGTAAACCTAACATGCCCTTGAGTCTCTCTGAGTGTCTGCTCAGAGAAACTCTCCAGGCCTTGAGCTACTTAGCAGCTCAGACATTGCTCTGCACTTTGTACAGCTTATTTTCTGGTTAAAGACACAGAGCAATTGTAGAAGACGGAACAATTCTGTTGAAAATACGTTTAATATGTTAAAGACATATGCTTAAATTTTAAGACATGTGCTTAATATTTTAAAATCTAAGTATAACATTTTAATTGATATCAATGCTTAGAATTTTAAATAAACATGTATATATGTCATTATTTTCAAAGTGAAAGAGGCTCCTAAAGTTTATAATGGTTACATTTTACATTCTTATGTTATAGTAATATAAATTATTTTTTGTTTTAGAACAGTCCATTTTTAGTAGATTTATAGAAAAGAGAGAAACCATATATATTCATAGTATACGTGTATCCTAGTTATTAGTTACACTTTATGATGATATATTTGATTCTAATTCAGTCATTAGACTAATATGAAAGAGCACTTCCTCATAGTTACTAGGGAGATCACATAAAAAAGCTTCCTTAGCTTCCAACTCAGTTCTGGATAAAGATGTTCGACACCTCACTTCTTGACCCACATGTCCAAGGTTGCAATGGTAGCAATCGAATTGCAGGCCTTGTCAATCAGCATCCTCAAGAAAGAAGCACTTACCAGACACTCCCCTGTGATGTCATCACAGGAATCTGCATGACCAAAGCACTGACAGGGTTCACAGATGCCACCGAAAATAGTGCCATTAACTCTTCGGTGCCTAGGCCAACATGACTGAAAGAAAGATGAGGCTCAGTTACTTTCCAGTTAAAAAAAAAAATGAAAGTAGTTCCCTTTTGTTCCTGATAAAAGAAAATAACCCAGGTAGCAAACTCAGCAAATGTGCTTGTCAAAGCAGGGCCATTATTGAATCATTACTACTGTGCTGTTTCTCCTGGCACTGAGGCTTCGTACTGACCTTACTGTTATTGGCAGGTATGAGATTAGAGGAAGCATTAGCTTGGTGTCTCTTCTGAAATGGTAAAATAAAGCACAGATATAAAGAATTGAAATGTGACAGTCTCAAAGTAAAAAGCACAGACTAGAAAACAGACAGAAAGGCACTGAGAAAAACAGCAGGCTTGAAAGGCAGCTTACTGAATCTTAGGCTAAGAGAGCACACAAAGTCATCACAGATTGATGCTCTTGCAGGGACTACCTCTATCCACATACTGACTGCCCCTGACACCTTCACTTACAGAAAATCTTTGGCATCATTTGGAAGGCATACCTGTCTCCCCTCTTTCATCTGAAAACATAGGCAATGACTGTTGAATGTTCAAAATTCATACATTTCATCCTAAATTTCCTCTGTCCTTCATGGGCTTTCTTAAATGTGTATAAAATACACATGTGTACAGGTTATGATTTATTTAGCATATATTGCCTTTAGACTTCATTTATGTCATTTGACTATAAGCATGCTTCTATTCACCGGTTACAGTGGGGTATTTGCATGGCGGGTTACCTGTGGGTCAGAACCCTACATCTACTGTCACCCTTCATTACACTTCCTTTCTGTGTGGACTTCCACAGACGAGATGAGATGTAAAAAAATTGTGCAAATATTGCTGCCCTCTGGAAGTTTATGATACCCTTAGGTTGCAATTGCATCTTGTGAGTTATTTACTATGTTTCTGGATGGTTAAATATAGCATCATATGTCAAAAAAGGTCCCCTTTTCTAGTTGGAAATGGAAACCAGAGAGAACCAGTGAAGTAATAAAATACATAGACCCATGCTGTGTAATGTTGGAAATGTTCCTTTTGCCTCAGGATGTAAGGGACCTTCCATTTGAAAAACAATAATAAATGTGGAAAAGACATACTGGTATTTCCTATCTAAAAAGAAAAGAAAATCCACTTTCCTCTTAATTTGAGCACTACAGAGGCAACAGTTCTAATTTTTTGTCTCCTCCCAGTACATTTTTCTGCATTTCAATACAAGTGATCCCTTCTCTAACATTTTTTTCATAACTAGCAAGCCTACATAATCCAGACAGAGGCAAATGTTAAGGGTGTTGACCACACAAAGAGAAGTGATTTATTATTGACAAAGTAGGTCCTCTTGGTATTCTCTAACTCATTTGTAAAAAGTATTTTTGAAACGTATTTGCATCAGCCCTCCTGTAAGCATTCCAATACCTTATACTTTTCAGTGGCTTGAATGAAATGGCTTTCATAGGCTCACACATTTGAATAGTTGGTCTCCATTTTGTGGAAGTGTTTAAGAAAGATTAGGAGGCGTGTTTTAGCTTGTGGAGGTGTATTACTGGGGGTATGGGCTCTGACATTTCAAAAGACCATGTGCCATTCATAGTGAGCCCTTTGTCTCCAGCTTGAAGATCAAGATGTGAGCTCTGATCTGTTCCTACCACCATGCCTTTGCTCTTCCGTCATGGCTGCTAACCCTCTGGAACTATTAGCACAATTAAACACTTCCTTCTATAAGTTATCATGGTCATAGTGTTCTTTCACAGCAATAGAAAAGTAAGTAACTGGCATACCTTTTCCTTTTATATCAATACTCACAGGAAGATAAAATCCATTACACTTGTCTTTCTGCTTCTAAGCCAATAAGCACCAAGATTTACATCCATACCTCTCTATCCATTCCCCTCCAAAATAATAGAAATGGGGAGAAGAGAATATTTTGAAAAATATTTCATTTGTATTCTAGAACCCAGTTTAAAAAAATTCTGACTCTCAGGTTATTTTTAATTGAACTATTAGCATCCTTGTGAAAATATGATCTACTGTCTCCAGAAAAAATTACCACACTCAACAAAACAGCAAAGTCACTCACACAATGCTGTACAACTGTTTGGTCTTCAGTAAAACTAAATGCCATTTCTTCCTCAGTGATCTTCCACATTTTGTTTCAGTCTTACATCGACTGAGGCAAAACTGCTTTTGCTCTTTCCATTAAATTCAAGGTAGCCACATGAAATCCTATGACTGCATTTTATCTTACCCAGCCCCATGATCACGTGACTCAGTTGGTTCCTCTCTCCCTCAATTGCTTTCTTCTTCCCAACTCTATGACATCACACTTCTGAAATTTCCATGCTTTCTCTGCCATCCTTCACAATATGATTCTACTTGTGGCCGTCAGAAGCTCTGTAGACATTACTCTTTTTATTTTAATCTTCATGTTCTTTCTTGAGTAATGTATTTGATAACTTCGAAATATATACTAAACCAGAGAAATGTGCTCATTCAAGGCCTGCATCCCAACTATACATTGTCATGTATTTCCATAGACTGTTTTATTTCTAACTCTGAATATTGGCATTTTTCTTTCCACCAAGTCTTCTCCAGTTCAACCAATGGTATCACATTCCGTTTTTACTCAAATCATAGCGTCTTCTTATTTTCCATGACATTTAAATAAAATCTCAGATTATTACTAGGCAAGACCAAGCTCCTAAAATCACACAATATACTACTCTTTCCCTTTATTACTAGGTTCTGGCCATATTTGGACACGTAGTTTAATGTCATCACTTCAACAACTCCTTTTTTATATTAGCTGTTTTTTTGTTCTTTTGTTCTTTAATATTAAATTTATGTCACCACTTCAGAAAGCCTTTTCTGACATTGTTTTTTAAAGCATAGCTCCTCACGTGTGTTATTGACCTTAACCATTCTGACAGGTGTAGGATGGAATTTCAAAGTAGTTTTGATTTGCATTTCTGTGATAGCTAAATACGTTTAATATTTCTTTTAACATTTTCCATCCATTAGAAATTTCTCTATTGAGAATTAGATCTATACCACATTTTAAATTGGATTATTTGGTTTGATGCTATCTAGTTTCTTGAGTCTTTTATATATTTTGAATATTAGCCTTTGGATATTAGGATATGGACTTGGTGAAGGCCTTTTCCCATTCTGTAGGCTACACCTTTGTCTGATTGATGGTGTCCTTTGCCTTACAGAAACTTTTCAGTTTTGTGAGCTCCCATTTATTGATTGTTGATCTTAGTGCCTGTACTATCAGTGTTCTGTCCAGGAAGTTGTCTCCTGTACCCATGTGTTCAAGGTTACTCCCTATTTTCAGTGTATCTGGTTTTATATTAGTGTCTTTGATCCACTTGGACTTGAGTTTTGTGCAGGATGATAGATATGAATCCATTTTCATTCATCTATATACAGACATTCTGTTTGACCAGCTGCATTGTTGAAGACGCTTTTTTTCCGTTGTATATTTCTGGGCTTCTTTATTAAGAAAACCAGGTGTCCATAAGGTTGTGGCTTTATATCTGGGTCTTTGATTCAATTTCATTGATCAACATGTCTGTTTTTATGCCAATATAATGCAGTTTTTATTACTATAACTATAGTACAACTTGAAATCAGGGATGGTGTTAACTCTAGAAGTTCTTTTATTGTTCAAGATTGTTTTAACAATACTAGAGCTTTGTTTTCCCATCAAAAGTTGAGAATTGTCCTTTTAATGTCTGAAAGAATTGTATTGGAATTTTGATAGAAATTGTGTTGCATTTTGATGTAGATTGGTTTGGTAGGATGGCCATTTTTACTATGTTAATCCTGCTGATCTATGAGCATGGGAGAGCTTTCCATCTTCTGATTTTTTCTTCTTCATTTTTTTTTTCTTCAAAGACTTGAAGTTTTTATCATACTATCTTTCACTTGCTTGGTTAGAGTTACCGCAAAATATTTTATATTATTTGTGGCTATTGTGAAAGGTGTTGTTTCCTTGATCTTTTTTCTCAGTTCGTTTGTCATTTTTATAAAGGGAGGCTACTGATTTGAGTTAATCTTGTGTCCAGCCTCATCACTGAAGGTATTTATCAGCTGCAGGAGTTCCCTGGTGGGGTTTTTGGAATCGCTTATGTATACTATCATATCATCTGAAAATTTGACTTCTTCCTTTCAAATTTATATCCCCTTGATTCTCTTTTGTTGTCTTATTGCTCTAGCTAGAACCTCAAGTACTATATGAGTAGATATGGAGACAGCGGACAACCTTACCGTGCTCCACTGTTTGAATGAATGTCGCCATTACATTATGTACCACTTCCTGCTCCCTTTAGTATAGAGGGCTATGATTCAGTTTTTCAGTGGTATTTGTTCTGTCTATCCAAACAGATTGCTAGATCTTTAAGGACAGAGGTTGTGCTGCTCATTTATTGATAATTTATACAGGTAAATTTATAAAATTTACTAAATATATAACCTCTCAAAACTATTTTTAAAGAAAAAAAGAAAGAAAGCATATAATTGAACAGGTCCAATATTCACATGATTTTATATGCAATGGACATTTAGCATAAAAATGATGGAGAGAACTAAGAATAAAGTGAGACTATATTCAAAGCAAGAAGAGAATGAGGACATTTATTATTCTAACTGAAATAGGAGTTTAAAGCTTCAAAGGGAGCTGCCTGGTTTGAAATAAAAATTGGAAGACTTGTAATAAAGCAATACTTTATCAAGTACAGCATGTGCTTTATATGTAAAATCAAATTTGAGTTGACATAACTAATTCATATCCATGATTATTTTTCTCTTATCTCTATAAATTTTAGAAAAGCAAGTACTTCAGTGAATTACATTTGGATTCATTTCTAGACGGGCAAATCTGTACCTAGTTTAAAGAAAACACATTAGTCATGAACATGATTTTAAGCTCTGTGTAGCCTCTGGAAGCATGTATTACATTAAAGCACATGAGATCCAGCAAAGTTATGCCTGGGGTGTTTCTACAAATGGTGTATGTAGCGTTGTGGAGTGGAATGTTTCAGAATATTCAAATGACTCCTTTGAGGTACCATCTTAAAGAAATTTAAGCTCTTATTTATCTACAAGCTATTCTTTCCACCAAATTACACACACACACACACACACACATACACACACACACACACAATTTCAAGTAAATCAAATTTTATACTACCTGAAAGAAAACACATAGAATTAATAATTTAAAGTAATATGCCAAGTTATGAAGGAACATTGATTTTTTTTTTTGAAATTACAAATCTAGAACAGTGAAACAATGCTAAAGATCTCAAGCTTGAGGTGCTCAGGAGAAGGATCGAGTTTTCAGAAAAAATTTGCTTCTCCCACACACGCCGCTCTTGATGTTTTAAGGATCATATGTTTCAGAGGGTTGGGGCTGGTTTGCTTTCTTCAGAAAGAAATAGGAATGGGTGATAGTACTTAAAAGTGGGAGAGAAATGAAACAAATATCCATTTCTTAATAGAAATAAAAGGAAAATATTTTGAAATATTATTGTGCTACCATTACCACCCAGCTGGCTGAAAAGGGATGGGACACTGACACCATCAGAATTGTAGTTATAGTAGGGCAAAATATTTTAAAGGAACTATAGCTTTGAAAATACATGGTTAATACTCTGCTTAAAAGTCATGAACTCTAGGCAGACATTCCAATTATTCCTTTAATCTAGCACAGATGAAGAAGGGGCTCCCAAGGCTCTACACCTAACTGAGGAGATTTTGGCAGCTGTCAGCTGCCAAGGGAGGGTGAATCATTCTTCTTTGGGGTTATGACCGCTGGTTGTCCATGCTGTTGTGAATGGCCATGCCCACATATTGGAAGTGTTCATTGGATTTAACAAACAAACAAGTAACAGCGTTCAAACTGAAGACACAAAGTAGAGAAGAGCACATATTATGGGAACCAAGTAATAGGGAAGAGGGAAGTCGGGGCAAATTTGATCATATTTCATTGAAAGGATCTATGAAATTCTCAAAGAATTTTTAAAGAAATGCAACCAATTCTATTAGCGTAATATGCTGTCACTTGTTTGAGCAGTTACGGATTAAAAATTTCAAAACATCCATTTTAGAGCAGTTTGTTGGCAACATTATCAGAGGGATTGTTTCCTACAAACTTACTTCACAAGAGCTGCCACTGTACCCGGGTGGACACTGGCAAACTTCCACAGCAGCTGCAACGCTTCTGTCAGTCGGGTAGGGGACAGCAGATTCAAGACTGACAGAGCTCAACCTGGGAAGAGAGGAATTAAATGGTAAGCAAGTAAAGAAGCTATGAGATATTCTGAAGCTAGAGGAAAGGTGGTAGATGCCTATCCATAACAAGGCAAAGAGGAATGAATTATCTGTGCTTTAAAAGCAAATGCTTCTAAACTTGATGCTTTGGGGCCAGTATTGGCTAATAATGAGCTCTACATCCACACATTCAGTCAATGAAGACTGAAAATATTTGGGAAAAAAACACTTGTATTTGTACTGAGCATCCGCAGACTTTAAAAAGCCTTTGTCATTATTTCCTAAACACACTTCATTGCATCTATTTATATAGCAATAGCCTTGTATCAGGCATTATACTTAAGTAGCAATAATTATTGTTATGATTTGAATCTAAAATATCCTATACAGGTTCACACAGAACCTTGAACACTTGATCCACCACCAGGGGTGCTGTTTTGGGGTCGCTGTGGGGTACTCTGAACATAGACCTGATATGACAGATGTAGATAGAGCCAAAGAGTTTGTTCTTGAAGGTTCTAGTGCAGCCTCCAGCTCTTCTGTTCCCCAATCACTGAGATGCAACAAACTATGTTGTATGCAAATGTATCCAATATATTCATGTGTTTGAACACTTGGTCTCTAGACAATGGTGCTGTTTGAAAGGCCATGAAATCTTTGGATATGGGGCTAACTGGCATAGGGCCATACAGTTAGACTTTGACAATGGTACTGTTTGAAAGGCCATGAAATCTTTGGATATGAGGCTAACTGGCATAGGGGCATACAGGTAGACTTTGAGGATTATAGTTCATCTGTGCCTCTGGCCAAACTCTTCTTCTCAGTTCGTGGAGATATAACAAGCCATGTCTTAAGTTGCTATCTCCATCCACTCAACCGACACACCTTCCTGCCATGATGAACTTGCTTCTGTCTGCTCTTTCATTGTTTATTCACCTATTCTAAATAAGTCTTAATGGTAGATTCAGCAATATGTGACTTTAGCGTCTGCTTTCTCTCATTTAGCATAATGCTCTTAAAGTTCAACTTCATTGCTGTACATGTCAGGGCGTTGTTTTATATTCATAAGCAATATTCTACTGTATGCCACAGCTTGTTTCCTACTCATTTGTTGATGGATGTTTGGGATTTTCTACCATGTGAATCTATGAATATTTACAAACATGTATTTCAGTACCTGCTTTGCATTTTTCATGGTTATCAACCTTGGAGAATTTCCAGATCTGTCAAGTTTTCTTAACACAACAGGAATACAACTAAAGACAGTGTTTACTTATGTTGACACAAACATGAATTATTCCTTGATAACATACATGCTCTTTATATATACAACATGACTGTCTCAGTATTTGCACTACTTACTTTTGATGGATACTTAGATGGACAAATGAAAGGATTAATGAATGGATGGATGGATAGAAAATGAAATATTCATTTCACACACACACACACACACACATATACATTTCATATATATGTATAACACACATACATTTCATATATATATATATGTATATATATATATATTTCTGATTCAGGATTAATTAAAAACATGCAAGTTAGTAGATGGATGGAAGACATATATATTAATGGAATACATTATATTATACATAATGACTAAAATATCCTGTGACAACAGGTACAATAAAACCTGCAACCTACATTTCAGAGAAATAAAATGCAGGAAGTAAAAGTTAAATTATGCTTTCAATCTGACATAGAAAACAAATGGGGAAACGTTAAGTGTTAGATCTTAAACCTGGGACAGATGGCTAAGGTACATATTTCACATAACAAAGAGGTTTCTGGCTACCAGGTTATTCCAGCATCCATCAGACTCTACCTATTACAGGGTCCTCCTGGCTGGCATATCCTGCCTCCCACTCTGAAACTTCCAGCCCAGGGCCTTGGCTGCCCTTCTCTGGGATGCTTTTCCCTATAGAATCCATCTATTTTGGCTATGCCAGTCTCTTGGCCTCCAGCTAGCTTGGTCCCCGGTTCCTCTCATGGTCTCCTAGCCTCTTGGCTTTCCTGCTTTGTCCTCCCCTCTTCCTCCTCTCCTCTTAAAGCCTGCTGGCTCATTTGACCAGCAAAGTCCAGTCTGGACTCTTCCAGACATCTTTTTCCTCTTATGCTCTCCCACATTTCTGTAATAAACCTTCTCCATACTTTAGGAGTGTCATGTTCTCCTTGTCTTTCTCTCTCTCTCTCTTTTTTCCCATCCAGTTAGGACTTAAAACCAGAAACCAGAAATGTCCTGAATTTATCATGGCATCAAGCTGCCTAGACTTAATGTACTATCAAATAATAAGCCCATAATTCTGATCATTAAGAATCAAATGGTTTCACTGTTGATAAATTGGTTGATTACCATATAAAAGAGTCATAGCTTACTAACTAGCTGCTTGATTGATAAAGACAGATATGTTTCAAAACTTTCATTATGAAATTGACATATAGAACCCAAGGAAAAAAAGGGCATTGGAAGTTTCAAGATGGAAGAATGATCATCTGAGTACTTTAGGAAACGATTTAAAAATGAAGATAAAAAACAAGAAATGCTTTCAGTGCACTGCCAAGTCTCCTTTGTCTTGTGAACAGCAGATGCTCTTTGCCTGTGTAACCATTTTAAGCTGTAAGAAATTTCAGCGCTAAAATATCTTTTCCTGTAATAATCCACATTAGTATTCACTGAGCAATCCCGACGTTCATTAAGTTTTGCTGTTTGTTAAATGGGATTTTAATGTGTTTAACAGTTTTAAGTGTTACCCATGAAGAAGGCTGCAATTTATTTCTTTCCCCCCCTTCAATATGGTCATTTGCTTTTCTTGATACCAGGCTGCATTCATTTAAATACAAAGTACTGGCGACAATAAAGTACTAAATGTTGAAAACACATGAACTCTCAAAGGTTTGTCAGAAAAGTCAAGTACTTCGGCTGATTCTCATTATTATGACTTGAAAATACTGACTCGATGATGGATGGAGAGAAGAGACATGACTACAAAAGTTACTGTGGAAAATAGTAGAGCAACATCAGACACTGTCCTGTTCTTATATTTCTGTTTGATTGAATTTCTCAACATAGTTGGCTATGTCATGTTGCACTAAGACCACCAACACAAAATGCAGCACTTTGAAACTTCTCGGTTGCCCTGTCTAGCTGTCCAGCCTTGATGTAAGGGCTCATGCTTGGCCTTATTCCATCTTGTTATGCCCTGTTTGATTAGTTACCCTAGAAGGCCTACTACTCTTTGAGTGGAAGCAGGTGGGGGTAGATCTGGGAGAGAGCAGAGATTGGGGAGCCGAGAGGAGCAGAATGTATTATATGAGAGAAGAAAAAAATAATAAGAAGAAACAGCAGAAGACCTGTGGTCTCAAAACTCATTTAAATATTTGCCTTTTTTTCTACACGCATTTTTCTTAATCTAAGACTTTCACCTATAAAAACTGTAACTTGGGTTTAACCACCACAGAAAGATTGTATCGCTATTAATATATTTTATTCTGGTTTGCATTTGTTAAAACCTAGGTGATCCAGTACTCCCTCCAAACTAGGCCTGGCTGTGTAGTTTTTTAATCCCAGAACTTGGAAGTCTGAGGCAGGAACAAGATGAGGCTACAGAGTGCAGAGCCATCTTAGACAATGTATCAAGACTATGCTTCAAAATGAAGAGTAAGAAGAGAGCTGGGCATATAGCTCAGTGTTGCAATGTTAGTCTAACATATATGAGGTCGAGTTCAATCACCAGTACCACAAGCCCCTCTAGCATCCACCCTGTTAGAATTTTACAAAGTCCCTCTAATTAGAGGTTACTGATCATTTCTACTTCATTGTTAAAGAGGCAACAGAATGGTTTGGGTGATATCTGAAGGAGCTTCTGGAAAAGCAGAATTCCTTCACTTCATATGCGTGTATGTGTGTGTGTGTGTGTGTGTGTGTGTGTGTGTGTGTGTGCACTCATGCTATGTATGTATGGTGTATCTGTGTATGTGTGTTTACGTGCTATATGTATATGGTGTAGGTATGTGTTTATATATGGTATGTGTGTTTGTGTGTGCATTGTGTGTGTCTGTGTATTGTGTATGTGTGTGTGGCATGTGTGTGTTATGTGGTGTATCTAGTGTGTGTGTGTGAGAAATTTGTATGTGGGGGTAAGTGTGTGTGTGTGTTATCTACATGCATATGAGCATGTGTGAAGCTTGAGGTCAATGTTGGGTATCTACCTAACATTTTTCTCCACCTCATTTTTAAAACGTGATTTATCAGTCACTAAACCTGGAGCTTATCAAATTGGCTAGGCTGGCTGTCCAAGGCTTTTGCCTCGCTCTTCTTCAAGTGTGCCAGGACTACATGTGAGACTTGCCTTGTCTGATATTTTACACAGGTACTGGGAATCTAAACTCTCATCCTCATGTTTGTGTGTCAGTTTCCTTACTAAGTCATTTCCTCAATTCTTCTCCAAACATTTTGGTTCCTTTGTCAAGTAGGAGAAATAAATGAGAGGATCTGATGCTATTATAAAAATATAAAATGCTAGTATATGATTCCACCTTCTTTTTCTTAGTCATTCAAGTGTACAAAGTATTTCCTCTTATTGCAGTGTCCATTATATTATCATAAATATATGCCTGTTGCTTCCATTTTGGATTATGCTTTCTTTGAGCTCAGCACCCCACATTGCATCATAATATATGCCTGTAAGCAAGGCGTTATACAGTTATTGTTTCCTCACCTCAGCTTCAATCATGAAATTCAGGTATTGTTTCTGCCAGTTTCCATGGCAGAGGACTGAGATTTAGACAGATACACATGAAGGATGCTCAGTATGTTTGCAGACTGAATGAGTGCAATATTTACAGATGAGCCTTGGGGGATGCTTAAAGACCATTGGAAGAAACGCCTGTTGGCTTAAACCTTGGTTCTACCTCTCACCATCAGCAGGACAAAAAGTGAGTTATTTAAATCTTTTTAAGTCCTAGGGTCTTTGTCATCATATTTCTTTAAAAATATGGTTACCTGGATGTCTGATTTCAAGTGTAGATAGAAAGTATATACTCATCAACTCTGTGTCTCTGATTACCAAAGATGATTTTTCTCATGAGGCTTCTTTTCCAAGATAATTTATAATATAAACTCTGTCAAATTCTATTCAGTACAAAACTCCTAAATTCACTATAATATCCACATGAAAATGCCTTGGCTTTAAAAGTTTCTGTATGGCGGGTGAGTTCAAAGTACATGATATGCTCGAATAAAAATTATTTATGAAGCTCATTAATATGTATAACTGCTATATGTCAAATAAAAATATTTTAAAGTAGTGCTGTAGAGAGGGCTCAGCAGTTAAGAGCACTGGATGCTAGTCCAGAGGACCCAGGTTTGATTCCTAGCAACTGCAAGGCAGCTCACTACTGTTTGTAACTCCAGTTCAAGGTAAACTGATTCCCCATTCTAGCTTCTAAGAGCAGCAGACATGCATGTGGTACCCTGTCATACAAACAAACAAAACAGCAGTATAATAAAATAAATATTTAAAGATGATTTTAAAGATTCTGTATTTGTTTGCATGCAATGAATGAGTATGAAGTATATCTTGATTAAGTCAAAATGGACTTGATTCTGCTGTGGTAGCCACTCCAAATTCTGATAGCTGATCCAGGCTGGTGAGAGGATTTCCAAAAGTTAACCTTTCTTCAGTAACTAGGAGATCAAAACAGCTAGCACACTGACCTACGTGTGGTATCAGAATTCCAGGTTATTTATGTTCTTGTTTCTGAATAAACTCTAGGGAATCTCACACTGGCAGTTCAGTGTTCCTCTTCAGGGAAGACCTACATCACTTTGGTTCACATTGCATTGACTAAACCACTTCATTTGTTCTTAGGAGTCAAGGGAAATGCTGTATCCCCACACGAGTAGAATTTGGTGAAGTATAACAATGTCTATTATAGAGATGAAAGGAAGACAATTTGTGAAGAGATCTGTCTTAAATATTTTGCTTAAATTACCGGTCAAGGATGTTACTAAAGCCAAGATTTGGAGAATTTAAAGAAGAAAGATATGCAATAGCTTGATTTATTTTACATTCGTTTTTTTTCCCCCAAGACAAGGTTTTTCCATTGTAATTCTGGCTGTCCTGGAATTCACTCTGTAGACTAGGCTGGCCTCGAACTCACAGAGATTCACCTGCCTCTGCCTTCCAAGTGCTGAGATTAGAGGTGGTGCTGAGCCACCACCACCTGGCTGTCTTACATCCTTATTTGTGGAGTGTGTGTGTGTGTGTGTGTGTGTGTGTGTGTGTGTGTGTATGTACATGCAAATGAGTATGGCTGTGGAGCCAGAGGTTGACAGGGTGCCTTCCTGGATAGATCCCCACTTCCTATACTGAGGCAAGATATTTCCCTTGAACATGGAGGTCATCATTTTGGCTGATCTCATTTGTTTCAGGGCTCTATTCTCTATCTAAACTTCTTAATAGTAGGATTCCAGGCAAGTCACCATGCCCACCTGGCATTCGTGTGGATGTTAGCAATCCAAACTGTGGTCCTCATAGCTTGTGCGCCAAGCACTTTAGCTGCTGTTCCTTACCCTTATCTTATGTTTTTAAAAAGATGCATGTTTTTCTTTTTCTCTTCATCTTTTGAAATAAGATCGTAAAGAGGACATCAGTTAGTTAGTTACACCAAGTGAGTCAGCATTCTAGAAAGCCTGACAGCAAGCACTCTCATAGCTGTGTGAACAGCAGTGCGGACCATCTTCTAGATGCCTCCAAGCCTTAATGATTTTTAGAAGAAATATAATCACTTGGAATGAGATTGGTCAGATACAAATAATTTATATGCGTGAGCTGATTTTCTGTTAGAAAAGTGTTTCAACCATTCTCTAATTCCATTCCCAAAGTGACCTTTGGAAGTTGGCAAGGCAATTGTCTTCCTTACTCCAGAAATGAAAATGACTGAAGTACAAAGAGGTCAAAGCCATATTCATGTTTACACCTATTAAATAGCTGCATTGGAAAGAGAAGTCAAGATCCTTGACCCACAGCTCAGTTTTCTATCCAATTCTACCTGGGTAACTGGGCAAACCTATACCTACTTTGCCAAGGTAACTCCCCCTCAGCAAGTCTGAATCTGAAGTGTTATTGCAGTCTCTTCAATTTCCTCATGCTTGCACACAAGCAGTATACCAATTCAGAAGCCCACTGTGCAAGAAAAGTTGAAGTCAATTCAAGCAATGTTTTACAAATATGATTCAATCTACCGGTAAATCAGAGATAAATAAAATATGGCAAGCTTCCTGATTCAGGATGCATGCTGACATTCAGCTCTCCTAGAATGGGCTGGAACTTTGATCTGACATTTGGCTCCATCTACTTCTTAGACCACAGCATTTCAGTAATAAGAGTGGCAAAGAGTGGCACCCGGTTGGAAAGCTTCTAAGTCACTTAACACAGCCACACTCCATGGCCACATTCATAGGTTCAGAGAGAATCCCAGGACCTAAATGAAACCAATGATTTTAAGATGAGTAGACTTTGAAATTGTCTGACATAAATCAGGAGGGAGTGTCTTTGAATTAACTAGCCCGAAAAGCAATGCAACAAAAAATAAATAAGCCCTCTAGCCACTTTTTGCCAATTTGGTTGTCATTCACTTTGAAATCTGGAGGAGTCATTTCTTTATACTGTTTAAACATCATGACAATCTCTATTTACTAAACGGGAAAAAAATATAATTAATTCCTAAGTGCTGCTTCTCATCTTTATAGCACTTTAACCCAGCTTCTAGCAAAATTGTCTATGCAAAAGAGGTACATTGTTTGGCAATGGTTTTGTTTATGAATCTGCAGCTTTCTCCTTTGGGAAATGGTAATGATGATTGTACTTTGCTGAAATATTACAAGTGAAAGACAAACTGAACAGCAATGGGGATAGAATCTTCAACTGAAGAATCCAGAGTAGGAGGTACTGCTCTGAATAAAGGTATACCAGTTGCCAGTGTGGCATCAGACTTAATCTTCTAACTTAATCTGATTGAGAATGAAGGTACAATAATATCTTGTGTTACTACTTGAATAAAAAAAGGAGAAAAAGCATATTCCAATATATCTGAAATAAAAATTTTATCATTATAACCACAACTTTTAGGGATGAGAGAGATATCAGTATTGGCATATTACACTTAAAATCAAGGTTTCACAAGCACCAAACACTTGCCAAGACCAACAGAGTTTCTTTAAACTCTAAAATTTCTGACTCTTTCTTGTATTTTGTGTGGCTATTATGGTGCCACAGTGTTTTATAAAGACATGTGTAATTATGTAAATGAAGAAGCTTGTATTTCTTATTACATTCTAGGTACTACCAGAAACTAGTTAATTGATTAATGAAAGAAATATTTTACAAACCACTTTCTGAATATGAGCACACTGGAATCATATATCTTCAGGATTTTACCTTCTGAGATGCCATAAAAGAAACTGCCTTTTTGTTCTGAGGTGCCATAAAAGAAACTGCCTTTTTGTTCCTCAATAGGGAGTCATTATCAATGCTGTGGCAAAATTGCAGAAGATCCATCAGTGTTAAAAGTCCAATATATTATTCTCAATATTTAAATTTTAAAAGTTGCATATGCATACATTCCAAGAACCAGAACGCACACTTTTCTTTTACTTGAAGCCACAAACCAAGACTCTTGACAATGTACCTTTCTGGCATGCCTTTGTTTGCCCTAGATACACATGTGAATGCTGGGAGATGGAGTTCTGGATCTTACCTGAAGATGGCATCCATCCCTAAGTTGTATGTGATTTGCATGAGGACTCTCTCCAAATTTGCAAGCACAGTCATAAAATCTTTTCTACTGACTGGTAAATTTGTCCCATATATGGTAAAGGACTCTTCTTTGAGTAATAATTCCTCAATGTGTTCTTCAGATGGTTCTAAATACACCTCCTTATAGGCTGTGTTGATTCTCAAGTTATTTCCCTAAAGGGGAAAAAAAAAAAGAAAGTATATATAGATAAAATTTCAAGAAAGGTACAAAAGTTGTAAAGGTCATCTGAATTTTGATTCTCTACTCCAGATTATCCTCATGAAGGTTTTAACTTAAGTTCAGCTTTTCCCCATATTTCTGGTGTACATAAAGACAAAGCAATGTGAAGATCAGCTTTCATCTCATCCATCGAAGTCTACCATTGTGAGTTTTGCATGAACTTGCTTTCTCTGTTAACTAAAAGAATAGATATCTAATATACAGGTGTTGTTACAGAAAGTTTGGTTTTATACAAGCAAGTAATAATCATGTCATGACAGTCTTATCTCTAGAGGACATGAGGGAGGGAAACTTTCATTAATCTGTAAATTAAAAGACATCAGGCTTCTGCATAAGGAAAAGATCTGCACACTAACGTTAAAAATAAGATAACAACATCATGATAAGAAACATGTAGGTTTACTTATGACATTCAAGTCCCCCTTCATTTAACATTTAAATGAAACATCATCTCTCAACTTTTGTGCCTAAGAGAACTCCTATTATCTTCATGGAATTCCAAGATACACATGTAGTTTTATGTTTATGTGAAGTCTAAAACACATTATTCAATTCTGGAAGAAATACAATCAGAGGGAGTAACACTGTCATTCTGTCACTGACCCATAAGCAAGGAGGGAAAAAAACAGAGCCTAATGCTCAATCAACACCTTCCATTTGGAATGACTAATGCGTGTGTGTGTGTGTGTGTGTGTGTGTGTGTGTGCGCGTGTGTGCCTATGGATATGTATATGACTACTGGGGGAAGTATTCATCATGGCAGGACAAGGAAGTAAGAGAAGGCTCTAAGAACATTATTGCATCCAGCATGTGGAATCACTCATGACCTTCCAGTTCCCAAAGGGATTTTATCTTCCTAAGGTAAGATTTTGAAGTCAAGGGTTACCAACAACTCAATAAGTAAGTTACCCTTCCCTTCCCTATTTTCCCTATTTGAATATATAAACAAAGAAAGCAGACCGTAACATCTACAATATATTACATAAATTAGTATTGTTCTAAACACATGGACCATATAACCTTATAAGCACAGAGATACGACCATGTTTTAACTTTAAGTTTCAAGATGTTTCTAAATGGTCTCCTTTGTCATCAGAGCCCATTCTTGTTTTTCTTGACATAAATCAGATAGAAATATGTGGCATGGCATAAAATCACTGAGGTATGTTTTCCTTCATAATATGTAAATCAATGTCAGCCAACCAACTAAAAGTAGCATGAGTGATCTCAGGTACCATGAAGTTATCATTGTTTGCAAAGTGACGTTTTATTTTCCTACCTCTAAGATAATCATCAGCTGAATGATTTTTTCTGTATCTTCTTCCTCTTCTTCGAGGTCATATGAGATGGAAAATGTCAATTGTCCTCCTACAGCTGTGAGCTAGAAGAGAAGAGATACATAAGAATTTCAGCACGGGAGATGGTTTATTGAATAATCTTTTACGTACTATTTTTAAAATGCTTTTATTGTCCTAGAGGGCAATATTTGGAAGAAGCAATAGTCATTGGAGTGCAAAGTGGAAACAACAGATATTTTTGTAGGAGTAACCTTTATATGAACCTTTGCTCATCAAAAGCAAGCTTGACATAAATATAAATTCATGTACTATTTCCCCAGAAATGCTGGCTTGTTAAAGTAGGTTATGTTCTATGAAACCAATCACAGACTCCCCTGTCATCTTCTTAGTCTGTAGTTTGAGTTTTAGAGTCCCCAAACAGGAGAATGATCAGTGTCAAAATGGACAGTTTCTATCCATCCCTCCAGTTGCTTACATTCTGTGGCTTTGAATACATTAAACAAAGACATTCTTCCATGCGAAAGGCACTTTACATAGATCATGAGCTAAGCTGAGAAACATTATTGGTCAAAGAAAAATAAAGGTTAGCTTCAAAATTTACATGTAAATTCAATCAGAACTGCCTGAGAAGGTCTACTTTTGCCTGTGTAATCAAATAAACTAGTTTAAATGAATGTTATTATCCCTTTTTCATTAAGCAAACTTCATTTCTTCTACCATATGCTTGATGCTTACATTTTCTGACATTGACATTAACCTTGTAAAAATATATTTTTTAATGGAACACAAGGTCATTTTATAGGGCAAGAATCAAAACTAGATCTGTGAGTGACAGATTCAATGCAAATGTGGCAGGACTTTAAACATTCCACACTGCCACCGTACACAAAGACATTCCCAGAACAAAGCTGATGATTTGTATTCTGCTGTTTGCTTTGTGCTGACATGCAGAGACCCAGCTTCTCTGACCTGGGCTCTCTGTGTCCTTTCATGCCAGAACCTGACCAGAAGGCACTTCTTGGGGAGGCAGTGGATGGAGAAGGAGGAGCCCTGATCTCTTGGAGTTGTCCCATTGGGGCCACACAGAGCTTGCTATGGCTCATTAAACAGGATTTTACACTGCAGCTCGGCATTGGCTTTAAAGAGCTCATTACATGGTGCTCCAGAGGGACTGGACTTCTGAAAACTTTTATTCCCCTGCTCCACTGAGAAATGTGCTACTCTAATGTCCTTTCATATACAAAATAATAAATATCTGCCTGGACAATAGCACTTGGCATTATTATGAGTAACAGAGGATGAATGTGTGTATCAAGGTTTTTGCTCTGTGAGGCTAGGCACCCAATATTTCATATAACCAGCTGTTCAAGTCAGTTAGACACCAGTAAGGGGCCAAAAAAAGCTGCAAATTATTTTTTTAATATTTCAAAGAAAACTGAATTATTTACTGTTTTCTAAATCAATAAAGATATATAATAAGATTCCAATTTGAAACACATACAGTCTGAGGTAATGAAGATGGGTAGGACTTCAGCATGTGAATTTTGGGGTGATACAACTGAACCCAGACTAATATACTAAATGATTGTTTAATAATGTCTCAAAATATTCAATATACTTAAAGTTAACTTCATTACCTGAATCTTTCTAGGAGTGAAACTTGAACATTTTCTTTTTTCGACTTTCATTACTGGGTCAAGGCAAATGCTGCATTTTAATTTAGTAACTTTGTATACAACCCAATATTGTTTTCATATTATTAAGTAATTTTCACATTAGCATACTCCCTCTGGAGATTTCCTAATAGAATCCCTGTAGTTTTGTGGTAACTCAAATACATTTCTGTTTTCCTGGTTAATGTTTCAACAGGCAAAACACTAAGGAAAACCATATTTAATCATTCCAAAGTATAGTAAGGAGTCATTATACAGCATTATGAGTAATGGGTACAGTTGTGCCCAAAACCCAGCCGTTGGCATTCACCGAATAGTTACAAAACATAACATGATATATATAGAAAATGTGTATTGTTTATAATTAATTTTCCATAATTTTGGACTTTTATAAAATCATTTAAAATTCTATCTTTGAGACTTTAAAATTAGTCCATTCGGAGAACAACATTCAATTTCATCATTTTTTAAGCCTTATCATAAGTCAATAGCACATCTAATTTACTCCCATGATTTAGGAACTCTCTTGCTATCATCCCATTGGTTAGAGAAATGGGCTTTTCACAGGTAGAAGTAAGGCACCTTCGGCTCACTACAATGTGAGTATTTTGTTTTCTGGGTGGATTATACTATGCCCTATGAGAGATTAATGTTGTATGCCTTTTCCATTTATTTATTGAGGATATTTACTGAGGATAGGTCATTTTGTGAGGTTTCTTAATGCTTAGCTTTTTACTTTTTTCTCCCTTATTTATTGAGGAAAATTTTCTCAGGGAGATTCAGCTATTAAATGGAGAAGGAATTTCCCCCTGGAAGAAGCACCCTTCTATTCCAGTGTGTAGTTCAGAGCTAAACCCTACATTCTCCAGTCCTCAGCTTTGTACCATTAAGAAAAGTGCATTATCGATAGCTCTTTCCCATGAGTATTTGCTTTAATTCTACCTTCATTGGAAAGAAACAGCTTCTTTGCAAGTAACATTGTTTCTTCCACAAAATGTGGGATTCATGTCAAGCATAGTAACATGGTGGGCCTGGCACACTTTGCATTAAAGAGTGAATCAAGCAGGAAAGTTTTCCACTCATGAATGGAAAAGGCTGAAAGTAATTTATAAAACTGGATTTACCAAAGTAATGGATAAAGGGTTGTTATGTGTGTGTTCCACTAATTTTCAAGGGATATACATTGAGGGAGTATGGGAATGGGACACACTATTGAAGGCACTGCACCTGAAGAGAAAATCCTTCCCCAGAAATAAGCTAGGGATCTTTGGTTCTCTGGTGTCAGATTATCATCACGGTTATCCCAGTAAATGGAGTGGAAAACCTAATATTTGCTCCTGCTTACCAGAGCAAATATTTCAAGATGGATATAGTAAAATGAAATGAGTTTAAAGGCTTTGTAATACTGAGCCGGATAAATTAAACATAGCTGTCAGTTGCCATTTAGCATTGCACACAGAACAAGTGAGTTATCATTCTAGATTCTGAAGACTTTGAGACTAAAATTCTGCAAAGTTATCCCTACCTCCTGTGTAAATGTTTACAGTGCATGTGTTCGATCTATTCACTGAGTTGCAAGGTCCTGTTGTGGGTCTTCCATACATTTATTACACTGAAGTAGAAGCACTGTTTTTTTTTTTTTTCAGAGATTGTTAAGTATTAGAACAAAACAAGGCAGAAGGTATTAAGTTATAGAAGGTTCTGAATCAACAAAAGAGATTTAAGAACATGTCACCTCTTAGCATAAAGAAAGTTGAATAGAAGTTGAGGTTACCAAAAAGCAATGATACATTCTAGAAACATTGGTTTAGAAGGCAAGAGAGCTCATGGTATAGAGTTTCTTCAAGAAGAAAACTGGCCACTTCCATAGTGTTCATGCCACTATCGTATCAATGCGCATTTACAGTCATTACTGTAGCCCACAGAATTTGAATCTAGGTAAGTGGGAAGATTACTTTTCTCCTCTGGTAGCCTTTCTAAACTTTGAAAGCCGGATAGTAGGCATGTTCCAGGTCAGTACCAGCTTGATTTCTCCATGTTTCATGGTTTAAGTGTATGGTGTCTTCAGCAAAGAGTCTTACCATCAGGTTCAGGAAGATAACCAAGAGAAATGTCAATAGTGTATAGTGATTAGGGTATGTGGGACCCCAGTAGCCATCAACTCAAAAAGATATCCTGGTACTGGATGTTTTATTTTCTACCCTGTAGACTCTGGTCAGAGCATTGTTACCCTGTTATAGCATAACTTCATTTAAATTCTTTTATGTGTGTGTATGTATATGTATATATTTTATAGATGAAACACATCTATAGTTTCAAAAAGCTTCACAAAGATAAAAATATACCTACCACATAATCCAGCTATACTGCTCTTGAGCATCTACCCCAAACACTCTATGTCCTACTGCAGAGATACTGGCTCATACACATTTACTGCTGCTCTATTCACAATACCCACAAAATAGAAAATAGCCTAGATATCCATCACTGTGTAAATACACCACATTTGGTAGTGTGGTGATAAACTATTAATCAGGTCTTAGGAAAAAATAAAATTATAAAACTCATAGGTGGGTGGATGAATCTGGAAATGATCATCCTGAGTGACACAGAAAAACAAATATAATCTGTTATCTCCCATATGCGAATATTAGCTCTAAATCTTCAGATATGTGTTATTCATTTGGGATACCCATAGAGGTTACACAAATAGTAAGAGGCCATGGGGAGGAAAGGGCTTTCAAGGGAGGGGAGATAGAAGACAGTGATGTAGAGAGGGGATAACAACAGGGAGGGCAAATGAACTGGGTGGGGAGTAGAAGAGCAGGTAGAGCAGGAACAACAGGGAGATAGTGCTAAAGCCTTCAAATATGTTAAAGTTTATTAAAAACATACACATGCATAAAAAGAAATGTTGAAAATCCTTAGATATTTTTTGAGCTATTTGAGTTTTATTGTTTGAGGACTTTGTGTTTAATTCCTTGCCACAATTTGTAATTGAGATGTCTATTTTAAATGATACGTAGCCTTTTGAGTTCTCTGTACATTCTAAATACTAACCATCTGTAAGCTGTGTAACTGGTAAAGATTATCATGGGAGTAACTAATCACATTCTGATTGTATTTAAACTCTGTTTCACGAGATGAATCCCATACCTGGCACCATTTTCTGGGCTAAGGACATGAGACTAGATAGGTCATGGGCTTGTGGTAGAACCCACTACTATTATTCTGATAAATGAGCATAGTATTAGAACAAATCTAATGTCTTATCTCTATACTGATAGGTTAGTGTTTCTCTCAGTCCTCATCAGAAAAGTTTTATTTGTTTTCAGTAGATGCCAGTTAACATAGGGACCCACAACTGGTCAAAGTACAGAATAATTAATTGCAGAATATTCAGCCCCAAATGGGACATCTAAATCACAGTCCTTTCCCTAATGCTCAGGGATCACTGTGGAAAAGGAAGCAGAAACAATTTAAAACCAGAGGTGGTAGATGGCTTCAAGGAATCTGTTTTCTGACAGAACAAGGCAGTTGCCTATACGAACTCATAGCAGTTGTGACAGTACACACAAGACCTATGCAAGCCCAAGCCAAGTAAAAATCTCAGCATGAAGATGGTAAGGGGAAAACCAAGTTCTTTCCCTAGCTGAGGAACTATTGCAATTAATTGCAGCTTGGTGAGGGACAATTAGTTTTCTTTAAAGGTGCCATTTACCCTTGGTATATTGACCACATTCAATGACATCCACATACCCAGGAGCATTTGGACAACACAAACTGGACTTAGTGGTTCCCCTCCTCCAAGTCTCTCAAAGAGAACAAAAAATTGTTGTTAGGGAAGGGGGGGTATTTTCTGAGGTGCTGGGTATGAATATATTAAAGTATGTTGTATTTTTTAATTAATAGAATATTATTTTAAAGAAGAAACTTGGAGACAGTATTCTTCCAGACTGCAACAGAGTCTTCCTTCTTCCTTGTATTGTACCTGCTTGCTCCCCCTCCTTCCCTACTTCTTTTCTTCATTCCTTTTATCGATTTGGTACATTACTTCCGTATTTTATTTTAATTGTTTTCTAACCACTACAGAGTTTTAGCAGTATTTTCTTTCCTGGCAGCTCTATCTATTTCTTTAATTAGAACTGGAAGAGGTAAAAACTAACTTTGGGATCTTCTTTCTAGTTAGCGACACTACGATCAGTCCAATCTGATAATTTTATAATATTCCTCAATATCTGGTGGCATCTAAATTTTCAAAGCTTAAAGTAGTGGTGAAAATGTTGTCTGTGACTAGATCCAGAACAGAGTTCTAGGGCTGATGACCAGAAATCATTCCTTAATGTAGCCATCAGTGAGGGGCTCACCAGATTCCTGTAGCACACAAGGTCACCACAGTAAATTTATTCTCCTTGAAATTCCTGGTATTTCACCAGACATTCACTGATTATATTTTATTCACTTCTTATTATTATAAGAGAAACTCAATACAATGTTTTGACTGCCAATGAGGAAAAATAATTGTGAGAAACGTATTAAGAGAGACCAAGGGGCCAGTGTGGGTGTCCCATGCAAATATTGATGAATTTATGATTCTATGGACACATTCTTTATGTATTTTATGTTCCATGTCACAGACAAATACTAAGTTACATGATTCAATATTCATCTCTAATTCAGTTGAAATGGGATAATAAAAATTTTGCTAGGTCACAACATTTTTGGGTGCAATTGAAAGCCACACTATTAATGGTTCTCCCATAAGGAGAAAACCAGTGAAGTGGTACACCATTTTAGTGTACAGCAAATCATATATAGATTTAGCTAGGAGCCCTTGAAAATATCAATAACATGCATGCATATTACCTGGACACTGCATAGAAGATGAACCATACTATATAAGAAAAATAAAAAGCATCTTGTACAATAAATTAATACTATTCCTTTAAATTTCCCTGACTCAGAACTACAGTTATTTTGTGGCACGCATTGATAAGATCTTGGGGTGAAAAGTAGAATCTCAACAGATGTACGCATAGCAGCCAAATTCACAAAACTGTTCTGCGCTCTCAGGCTCAGACCAAAAACAAGGTCTTTGCAATAGCTGTTCACTATCCATCTATGTATGTTTTGATGGAACATTCTTCACTGGCACTCTGGGTATGGGGCTAGATTAGTTTATGTCCCAAAATCCTGTACAAAATACATGCAATACATAATTAAACATTGATATAATCAAATAAACCATGAAATATAGTTTTATATGTACTTTGGCTTTTGTAATGACTAGGGCTTAAATTTTTTCAAGATCTCTGCCAAGAAAATTCTAACTGTATACTCATGACACACAGCATTGATGCTGAGTAAAACAACAGGATATGCTTTAATCCAAGTTCCATTTAGGTAAAAATAAATAGACTTATTGTTGTAACATAAGTGACAAATGGGTAATAGCAAGATGTACAGTCCTTTAAATTGTATGAGAACACCAGAGAGAGAGAGAGAGAGGGAGGAGGAATGTGAGAGGAAAGGGAGAGGGACCAGCATTGCTATTTTTTTCAAAGTAGAATTTTAACCCCTTTCTTACTGTTTAGGGATTTAGTCTCTTCAGGATATTTATTACCTTCGAAAGTATGTGGCTACTGTCCATCTGTTCCTTGCTTTATCACCAAAAAAGCAAAGAAAAACAGAGGTTTTCTTTCTCCTATAGGTAATCTTTAATGTTTGCACCTTTGCTAACTGTGAATACTATCTACCATGCAATGTTTGCACCTTTACTAACCCTGAACACTATCTACCATGCTCTCTGTTCCTTTAGTTTCAGTTTACATTATTCAGACAAAGAGGTTTTTGAAAGAGCAGTTAATATTTTCTGCAAAAGCAGAAATGAGACTGCCAGCCGGTAGTGTTTTGATTTGATTCTAAATGTTACAGATCCACTACTATTCCATTTCCTCTCCTCCCTTGTTCATGAATGCTGCAGGTGATTCTTTACTTAGGGCAGTAGAAGTTGGTTGTAAATTCTAAAAGATAAGCATCCTAGAGGTTGAGAGGATACTAAGTCATATTCCAGAGAAGAATTAATAAGCCAATAAAAGACATTCAAGTGTCTTCGTCCAGAAAAAAGAGGTGGACTCATGTCAGTGGTCTGATATGTCTATTAAAATTAGAGTCTTATATAAATCACACAGAGATGAAGCTCATGCCTGTCACTTTAATATCCTAGTGTGGGATTCAAATCTACCTTTATGCCATGTGTGGCTCTTGGGAAAGTTATTTATGCCTTTAGAGGTTCAATTACTTTTCACTAATATGACCTTGAATTGTTCCTTCCTTAAAAGTTCATTTTGATAATAAAATGAGAAAATAGATACAAAGTCCTTCGATTGGCATCATAAACATAGTCAATGGATGTGTTTGGCCATACCATGGTGGTAAGTGTCATCTTCCAGATTAAAACTCTACAAAGAGCCCCCACTTAAGCCCTCATGGCAGAGTATTTATAAATGCCTTTTGTAAAATCTTGAAATTTCTGGAAGATCATAGTGATGGAGGGCTCAGCTCTTATGCATGTCTTAATGCTTCCCTGTGGTACTTTGTAAAAGCATTTCACAGACAGTAGACCCTACAAAATTATCTGCTGAATTTTAATAGTGTTCATAACCATCTATCACTTCAATGGATTATATAGGAAAGAGAATAAAGAGCAAGATAAAGTTGTACGACCCCAAAGATAGTTTGAAGTTGTTTTTAAAACGTGTGTCTATCGGTCTCTCTATTCTTATCTTTATTAGTCCTAAAAAAAACAAACCAAACCAAATCAAATATATCCACCTTAGCTTTTCAGTAGATTAAGCTTACTTATGACTACTATACTGCTGACTGGCAAACCATAAAATGCATTAGTCTTAAAGAAAGGAACTTTTACCATTTAGAAAATTTGATTGGCAGTTGAAGAGGAAAAAAAAAATCAGTATTTAGGTCATTTAGACACCCACACATATAAATCAACTTTATGCTATTCTGTTTTTGCCAGTTTCTATATAGTAGGATAATAATGTAAATCTCAGCACCCAATACATATTTTATAAGTCATAAATACATCTGTGGTGCGTTAGGATCTGTGGGCAAGACACATAACCTCTGAATTCAAAAGACAGCAAGCACTCTGACTTAAGGAAGAGAAGAAGCACCTGCACTCGTAGCTAGTCAGAGCACATCCAGGACCCCATGATCAGCTCCTGACACCACAATTCAAGAGGGTAGTTGACAAATTAGAGTTCATCCGACGAGGTGTGACCAGGATGCTGATGGCCCCAAGAGCTGAACATGGGGTTTAGAAAGGTAACACAAGTACTTAACCTTAAAAGAGAAGACTTTAAAAAGCTCTTTTCCTGGAACATTTGAACGTTTATCATGTATGATAGGAAGTGAAATTGCGTTTATTGTATGAACATAGAACCTGTTTCAGAAAATGTCAGAGGAGGGGTATTTTTTTAAATCCCACATAAAATTTACATCTAATATCTAGAATGGGCTGAAATGCACTGAAGTACTTTGGAAGCTATCTGTATCTCTGAAGGTGCAGGAACAAGCTCTGTTTGGGGTATGAAAAAGGGCTCCTATATCAGCTGAAGGGTAGGATTGGGTATCTCGGTTTGACTTAGAATTCCATCCTGATAGCTTTATGTTTAAAATTAACCATAAATTATAGTATATTGCTGAAATAATAGTGGAACTCCTTTGCAAGGTCTAGTGTAAAGCACTGGAATAGTAATTAGTTTTATCCACATCTGCTGTATGATTTTAGAGCTAAACCATATGCAGAGCAGAGGGACATAAACGCACATACATATACAAATAAATAAATAAAATATATGAAAATGTAAAGATATACATCCATACATTTACTCTATGACTTTGGAGAAATTGCCTTAACTCTGAGATTGAAATGTTTATATCTAAAGTATGATAATAATTACATTCAAATTTTAAGTTTCTTTTTAAAGCAAGGAATCAATGACAGGAACATATGTAAAACATATTCTTTGTGTTCTATATGAGACATATAGAATTCATTCAAACATTATCTCTTTTTAGTTTGTATTTGAAATTCAGTACTAAAATAAGTTTGCAAAGTTAAAGTGCATAAAAACAAAAATATTATTTTTTTAACATTACAACATACTGTTTGCCTTGGTAAGAGATTGCTAAGGCATCATCTTTCACTCATTAGATTGATAAGACTAAATTTCTAATAATATGTCCTATTAATGAGTTTTGAGGGAGACAAATACACGGGGAGGAGAATATATAAAATATGGAGGGTCAACTTGGGAGTAACCATTTACAGTAGGAAACTTTGAAAGTATCCTCCTGCCCATCAAAATGAATGTCTCATAGACATAAAAATGATGCTGATAAACAGGATGTGTAAATGATTACAATAAAATGAACATGGCATTAGATAATTACTGTGAAGGAGTTTTAAATATATCATGTATATGTGTGTGTGTATATATATATATATAATTGTATAGAGAAATAGAAATACTAGATTAATTCCCAAGTAGATGATTGCTATTATTTTGATATCATTTATTTTTTAATTAATTTTATCATGTCAAATAATTCTCCCTTAAAAATGTTAAGAAAAAAATCAGCATTCTTATCTGGAATATGTAAATGAAGTAAAATATCTGCAGATCTTCAGTTCCTACACAATGTCTTGGTTTTCCAATCAAAAAGTGGCTTTCATAACAAGCATTTTCAAAATACATTCAGAAATTCAGAAAGTGTTTCCATATGACTGGCACAGACCACACAAGGAAAAGCATCCCTGGAAACAGTAGTGCAGAGTTAACTGTGCTATTTATAAAATAAATTACTTGTTTCTGAACACACACATAGCAACAATAAAATACCCAAAATATACAACATGAATGCAGAAAGAGCAGATATGATTTCTCAGTTTGAGTATTTCTCAGAGCTATGGCTCAGAACTATTTATTTGTTTATTTATTTACTACAATGAGCCTTAAAATCATCATCACCCATGTGTAAATTTCAACCATTTTCTTGTTCTTAATGTAAGCATTAAGAATTGCTTAATATATTTGGGGAGTACATGCATGAATATTTTTAAAAAAATAGGTATTTTTAAATATTTGAAAATTTTACCCATGCATATAATGTATTTTGAGCACATCCACTTCATTTCCTCTCTTATACACCCAACATATTTTCCTCTCAATTTCATGCACTGTTCTTTTGAACACACTGACTCTATTTAATGCTGCCAGTATGTGAATAAGTGGAAGGGCATCCACTGGAGCCTTGGATAGCCTACCAGGGACTCTTGAAGAAAACTGACCGCTTTGCCCCCTAGCCACTAATTCCCAATAGCTCTTCTAGAAGGGATGGGACTTCCCTTCCCCATCCATGCTGACATTCAGACTGGCCTGATCTTGTATACACACAGTTTCACTCTTTGACACCTTTAATTATACTTGTCCTAGCTGACATGGAATTTAAATTTGGTTTAAAACCTCATGCTCTTAGGATCAGATAACTTCACTGCAGTCTCAAGACCTCTTGTTTAACTGGAAAAGCATTTGATCATGCAGAATTCACTGTCTTTCAGTAAATGAATTACATAGGAGTTTAGACTTGTCTACGTTTCATTCCCTTTCATTTTCTGTAAATATGTTATTAGAATAAGAGTTTTTAGGGACAGCCTTTGGGAGGAAGAGGCAGATGGATCTCTCTGAGTTCAAGGATAGCTATGGGTACATATTGAGACTGTCTCGAAACCAAACCAAACCAAACCAAACAAACAAACACACAAAAAAGTCTTGTCAAGATATGCATATTTAATGAAATGTATATCATTCAGTAGTTCAAACTATGTCATTCCTACTTACAAGAAAGATAATCAGGAAAAGGAAGAGGAAGACAAGGATGAGGAAAGGAAAGAGGAAAAATTACTACAGAATGCAAAGAATGGAGACTCAGAAGAGCAAGAAGTCAAACAATGGCCAGTTTCCAAGTAAAACTGAGCATTTACTGGAAGATGTATGAATATGTTTGGGATTTTTTTTTCTAAGTTGCGTAATTCCCGTGAACTATAGGCACTTTTTGAGAACAAAGGGAGTACAAATAGAGTTCTGCACTGTTTTCTAACAAACCAGAGTTTCTGGCACACAAAAGCAGACAGCCCTCAGGGTACTCCACAGTTCCTGCTAAGAGTTCAAAGTGGGCCAGGAAAGTCTGGCTATCAATCACAACGTGAAATGCACCACTCTCTCACACTCATGGGGGTGCAAATATTTGTGCAGCTTGTGAGACTTGTTTTCTTCGTGCCCTTTCGCATCAGCACAGCAACCGCATACTCGGTGGGGAGGCCACCTTCATGTGTCCTGTGAACCTTCACCTACTGCCTCGGACTTTGCAGCATGTACTTGGCTTTACAGAGAGTTTCTGGTGATTTTTTTTTTTTTTTTTTTTACATTTTTTTGCTTCTTAATGAAAATTCTTTCCGCACATACCAGATGTTTCTCTTCTTGGAAGAAGGCAAGTCATTTCACATCATAAATACCAAATCACAACTCAAGGTCACAGTCAAAAGCTTTTATGTCTCATTAAATGTCAGGCTTCTCATCAATTTCCCTCATTGAGCTCCATTTAGTTCTTGGGATGTGAAAATGCAACAGCCTGGTGTTATCAGTTAGAAGGCTCCCAGGGCCACTAATGACTAATATAAAACATTTTCTATTACATGTGCAGCATGTCATGTACTTGCTTTAGCAAAGTGCCCAACAGCAGCAAGGACATTCCTACTTCGAATTTCCAGGAGCTTTCTGGTCCATGTAACATCATCTTGCCTCATGGAGAGAGGAGAAACAAGATGTCTTTATAAGTTAATCCATAATTTAACTACTGAGAATCAGAAATACTAAACTTTACTCCTCTTCCAAATCAAACCAATTTAGGCCTCTCATGTAATTCCCAGAAGTGGCTGTTATAATTCTTAAATAGTAAAAAAATTCTTAAATATACTAAAAGTCAATTAAAGGTGAAGCAACATTCACTCACTTAGATCAGATCTTCAGTTTTTGTGCATTCAATGATAAATGAGTGGTAGTTTGAGAACATGAAGAGCCTTTCAGCACTTCATAATCTACAACCTAATTTCCAAAAGTAATCGTACATCAACAGGCAAACAAAACAAAATTAATTATATTCATATCCCCATTTGTCAAAACATCTTAGATTATTTTTTAAACATTAAGAGCTTATTTTAACAAAAAGAAAACATGATGTGGGAAAGAAACAAGATACGGATCAAGACAAACTATCCCTGCAATGCCCTGTGAAGTCCTTCCTGCAAAATATAGAACAGGTTCAAGTAGTTGTTTTGCACTCCCAATTTGGAGGTGTTCTGATACTCTGGTTATGAGACTATTTTGAATTTTCAGTTGTTTTTCACATGATGCTGAGTCCACTGGTTCATTTGTTCAGCTACTACCAATTAAGAGCTATGAGGGTCAATAGCTTTGCTTTCCTTTCTCTTTTTTTCAGGTTTCATAATATTTTTACTAATTATTTGAGAATATATCCTGTTCATACCCACTCCTTATTCCTCCCATATCCACCCTCTCACTACTGTGCTCTCCCCTCAAAAATTGAAGAAAAAAAAGAATGTCAAGTCCATTCTGTGTTGCCATATCCTTTTTGGAGCATGTTCAGACTCCCATTGGGTGGACTCTTAAAGAAAACTTCTCTCCTCTCGAGAGAAGATATATATATATATATATATATATATATATATATATATATATATATATATATACACACACACACATACACACATATATGTATATATATATATATATATATATATATATATATAATTTTCACAAGGAAAAATTAGAATGGATTATACTATTATTATTTAGGGGCTCAAGTTTCCCTGTGACTATGTAATTTATTGATTTAAAATAAAAATAAGTCTACAGCACATTTGTCCAGGTCCTTCTGGTTCTTAGAGTCTCCATTGAGACAAGTCAGATGCAAACCCAGACTACCCAACAAAACATTCAATCACCTTAGATGGAAAAAATAAAATATTACATGATAAAGCCAGGCTTAAACAATATCTATCTACAAATCCAATCCTACAAAAAGTGCTAGAAGGAAAACTCCTACTAAAGAGGTTGACTACACCCATGAAAACACAGAAAAAAAATCTCACACAAGCAAAATTAAAAGAAGGGAAGCACACACACACACACACACACACACACACAACACACACACACACACACATACACACACATACATATACACACACCACTACTACCAACACCACCACCACCAACAACAAGATAACAGAAATCAACAATCCTTAGTCATTGATACTTCTCAGTATCAGTAGTCTCAATTCCTCAACAAAAAGACACACACTAACAGAACTGATGCAAAACCAGGATCCATCCTTCTGCTGTATCCAAAAAATACACCTCAACATCAAGGATAGGCATTACCTCAGGGTAAAGAGCTGGAAAAAAAGATATTCCAAGCAAATGGACCTAGGAAGCAATCTGGGGTAGCCATTTTAATATTTAACAAAATAGACTTCAAAACAAAATTTAATCTAAAGAGATAGGGAAAGACATTACATACTCATCAAAGGAAAAATCTACCAAGATGACATTTGAATTTGGAACATCTATGTCCCAAACACAGGAACACCCAAGTTTGTAAAAGAAATTCTATTGCAGCTTAAATTGTATATTGATCCTCACACACTATAGTGGGAGATTTCAATACCTTACTCTCACCAATGGACAGGTAATCCAGACAAAAATTAAACAGAGAAATTACTATAGCTAACAGACATTACAAATCAAATGGACCTAATAGATAATTACAGAACATTTTACCCAAACACAAAAGAATATATCTTCTTCTCAGCATCTCATGGAACTTTCTCCAAAATTGACCACATACTCAGGCACAAAGCAAGACTCAAAAGACACAAGAAAGTTGAAACAACTCCCTGCATCTTATCAGGTCGTTATGGATTAAAGCTAGATATCAACAACAATAGAAACAAGAAAAAGTTACAAACTCATGGAAATTGAACCACTCTCTACTGAATGAAAAATGGGTAAAGGCAAAAATAAAGAAAGAAATAATAGACTTTCTAGAATCCAATGAAAATGAATACAAAAACATACTCAAACTTATGGGACACAATAAAATTGATACTGAGAGGAAAGTTAATAGCACTAACTGCCTACATTAAAAAAATGGAGAGATAACATACTATCAATTTGACAGCACACCTAAAACAACTCTAGAACAAAAGAATTAATCACATCAAGAGGATTAGATAGCAAGAAATAATTAAACTGAGGGCTGAACTCAATAAAATAGAAACAACACAAATAAAATAGAGAACAATACAAAGAACCAATGAAACAAAGAGTTGGTTCTTTGAAAAACAATCAACAAGATAGACAAACCTTCATCCAAACTAACTAAAAGGCAGATAGAGAATATCCAAATCAACAAATTCAGAAACAAAAAGCAGGACATAACAACAGACACCGAGGAAATCCAAAAAAAAATCATAAGGATATTTTAAAAACCTGTATTCCACCAAAATGGGAAATCTAAAAGAAATCTATAATTTTCTTTATATGTATAACTTATAAAAGTAAAATCAAGATCAGATAAACTATTTAAATAGGCCTATAACCCATAATGACATAGAAGCAGTCATTAAAAACCTCCCAACCAAAAAATTAAATTAAATTAAAAAGTCCAAGGCTTTAGCACAGAATTCTACCAGACTTTCAAAGAAGAGTTAATGCTCATATTCCTCAAATTGTTCCACAAAATAGAAACAGAAGAAACATTTCCCAATTCATTTTAAAAGGCCACAGTTACCCTGATACCCAAATCATACAAATACTCAACAAAGAAAGAGAATTACAGACCAATTTCTCTTATGGACTTATATGCAAAAATATTCAATAAACTACTTGCAAACTGAATAGAAGAACACATAGAAAAGATCATCTATTGTGATCAAGTTGGCTTCATCCGAGAGATGCAGGGATGGCTTAACAAACAAAAATCAATAAATATAATGCACCATATAATGTGCAATAATGTGCAATAAAAGGGAAAAAAGTAAAGTAAAAAATAAGACAACATAATCAGTCAAAAATCTTTTAAAAGATTAAATTTAGCAATACATTTAAAGTTATTAATATGAATTCAAAATCAAGAAAGGAAAGAATCATCTTGTGAAAGTACTTTTGATGCAAGGTAAAAGTTACGTAATAAAATTTTGGCAATTAATGCCAGAATGGACATTTTTAGAGCTGGATTATATTTAACTAATGAGAACTTCAGAAATGTCAATGTGCATCCTACCTATTAAGAGAACATACATAATATTACTAACTTCTCTACTAGTTTATTTTATATATGTGGCATTCAAGAAACTCCAATCATTTGTCTGAGTCAAATAAAATTCCATTGTAATTTTAGTTATTGTCAGAAAATCTAATAAGCATAGTATAGTTTTGCATTTGGGTTCATGAAAACTCATTCCTACTGTAATCACACACAAATGGGAGACAGCAAAGAGAGTTGATCATTTCTATGTTGCCACGATCTATAAAAATGTAAATGTTGTATTTTGTATTATGGTAAAACTGTAGAAAAGCCTTGTGATTCTGCGAGTGGATGGGAAGGGTAGATGTAGAAAGTCTACTTTTTAGGAGTGGTACTGGCCATGTGCTGTGAGGGAAATGATAGAGCAGGAACACTCGGTTTTTGAATCATCCTAAAATGTCATCATGCATTCACCCCCCACTAAGGGGTAATTGAAGGAAAATCAAAAGCAAAATTATGAACACAATTAGCAGCGCCGTAACCGGTAAGAACTTATTGTTTGTTCACAAACTCTATGCACTGAAGTATCCCAAAATTATTTTGAGTTCAATGGGCTACAACTTGCTCAATTTCTTGGAGTTTCTTGTTTGTAATTCACTCAACCATCCAATAGAGGCTATAATCTAGAACTGGAGTTTGGCATTATATATGTAACTGTCCTTTTAATACTTCAAAATATGTTCAAGGTTTTACTTCCTTTTTTTCAAGCAAAACAATTCGTTGAATGTTATTCATTATTCATTCAGACTTACAGTCTAGATTTACAGCAGGGAGGTGAATTCAGTTAGCCACTACGCTTTGAATGTGAAATGTCCCCTACACGTTCACGTGCTTGAACACTCTGTCACCAGCTGGTGGCGCTGTTCTGGAAGATTGCAGAACCCTTGGCATTGTGGCATAGCTAGCAAAAGTTGGTCACTTGAGATAAGACTGTGGAGGTTATATCACTTCTGTTCCACCAAAACTCTTCTCCCATTCCTTCAAGATGGAGGAAGTTGTTGCAAGCTGCTCTTGCCGCAGACCAATCCCGTCTAGCATGAATTCCTTTCCTGCCTCTGAAATAATGAACTAAAGAAAATTCTTCCTCTTCATGATGTTTCTGCTATGTATTTATTTTATCAACGTGGCCAGGAAAAGAACTAATGTGTTTAGCTTCATTGATGCATTGAGGTTAATAACCATTTTCATGTCTCTGATTGTAGGAGGTAGTTAACCTATTGAATATGGAAATTCCATGAGATTGATAAATAACACAAAGATACATATACAATTAGCGTTGAGCCGATTAATGTTATCTTACATTGATAGTACCTAATTTTGAAAATGCAGTTTAGAGCTTAAAAACATTCATAAAATGTGCTCATAAGAATAAATATTTTGCTGCTTTAATAAATTGGAACTAAATCTAGGATGAAAATACAGCACCTATATATCATACATGGGAGAAAAAAAAAGGTTCACAATCTGTTTTTCACATATCTCCCTTCTTTTGTTATATTTTTAGTATCTGAATTCTGCAATAAAAATGAAGAAATCACAATAGTTAGAACAAGATGCCCTCTGATGGATTCTATATATTGTTATGGTGAGTGATTCACTTTGGAACTTTTGTCTATGCGTGTGTAGCATTACGTAGAGAGCAGTGAAATGGCTGAATATTTTGAATTAAGTCCTTGTGGATTTTCTCAGCATCAAGAGAGTGCTTTTACACAATGTACACATATACTGGCCTCTCACCAGTGTGTGCATACATCCAGTTTCCTTTATATTTCCAAAGCCAGCCTGCTCATATTCCTCATCCCTTCCCGGAGCTGGTGGTACATAGCTTAAATCACAGATACCCAGTAGATGAGGCAGACAGACCACAAGTTCAAAGGTAGTGTAGGCTACATAGTAAGCTCCTGATCATCTTGGGTGACATTTGAAAACTTGTCTCAATAAAGTATCAGTACTCAGGGTTCATAAGTGAGACTACAGCTTCAGACAAGACTGCTCTTAACTTTCAGGGTATGAAAAACTCTTCCATAGTCAAGTATGGGGAAACTCAGCTTCTTATAATTTGTCTCAGAGTATTTGTCACAAAAGTTTTTCTTTTGCTCTTTTTGTTTCGTTTTGTGATCCTTTTGTTTGTTTGTTTTGTTTTCAATTTTGCAGTAAGGCTCCAGATAGATTTCCAAGGCCTTTAGTGAACGGGAGATGGGGAAAAGGCTACACATTTCTCCTCCAGTTTTTCATACCACTATTTCTTCCTAGTATTGTGCACAAAATATTTCCTAACTCCTTTTACCCAAAGAAGGCATCTATACATTATTAGTATCCATACATTATCAGTACATCTTCTTTATAGTGTTGGTGTCCTATTGCTGTCCACTGAACTTAGCAGCTGAAAATGACATAAATATATTTTATAACAGTTCCATTGGTGAGACTTCCAATACAGGCCTCCCTGGCAGACGTGATTAAAATTGTTTCTGCACAATACATCTTCTCTGTAGCCTCCCAGGGTAAAGATATTTCCTTGCAGACAGTTGGAAGAGTCCAGCTGTTGTGGCTGTGTTACTGAGGTTCCCATGGACATGCTGGCTGCCTGCCACTGTCCATTCCCAGATTCTGAAAGTGGTCCACATTCCTGGGCTCACATGTTCCTCTATCTGTAAGGCCAACAAATCTGTTTCATCCTTCAAATCTCATTCCCTTGTCTGCATGGTGACAACACTCTGAAGCTCTTCTGTCTTCCTCTTGTGCTTTTGATGTCTTATGCAATTAGATTGTGCTCACCCACTTCATCCAAGATACTTTGTTGTTTCAAGGTCATTCAAGGGTTAAGGATATAATTCAACCAGTGAAGTGCATTTCTAGAAGACCATGCACAAAGCCTTGTGTCAGATCCCAACACTGCTTAAATCCAGGAGTAGTAGTACATGTCTGTAATCCCAGCACTTGGGAGGCAGAAAGACCAGAAATTCAAGTTATTTGAAGCTATCTAGTGACTTTGAGGTCAGTTTAGGCTTTAGGAGAGCTATCTCAACCAAAAGAAAAAAAGAAAAAGAAAATAAAGAAAAATTCAAAGTATCTTAAATTAATCACATTTACAAAGCACATTTGGTCATATAAGGTAACATATTTATAGGTTTGGATATTATGATCCTGGTGGCTTTTGGGGGAGATATCATTTATTCTACCACATACATAAGTATCAATATAAATAAATATCATTATAGATCCACATAAATAAATGCCCATGAGGCACTCAATGGCTAGGAGTTCTTCAAACATACCCAGATTTCCAGTTTGGAGTCAGGTGCTATGATTATAATTTTGAAATAATGTATTATAAATTTTGGGAGAGGCTTTGTGGAAAGATATTAGATGGCTGCACAGCTCTCAGGGAGTAATAGAATTTAGCAGATTAAATCATAATATCCAGAAAAGGAAGGCACACACTGAAAATTCTGACAGGATTCTAGTAACAGGCCTGCAGCCTAGGTAGACATTGTTATAATAGGAACATATACCTTGCCAGCTAATGTCATTCTGCTGAGTTTTAAGCAGGAAGAATCAACTCAGAATATAAATCATATCAGAAGTAACATTTAAACACCAAAATAAGTTCAGTAAAATTTAAGGTGACTTTGCTCAACCCAGCATGTATTGACAAAAATTAGGACCGTATTTTGCTCTGCCTGCTCTGTGATAGCATTATTCTGACAAACTAAATGCCTGTCTTTCCAAAATAGACAGTTATGTTTTCAGGTTATTGAGCTGAAGGGAAAGACCATTACAAAATAAAGTTTTAATCAAGATGACATAAGTGGCCACTTTTACATTTATACTGGTTTGGGGAATATTTGCCAGAATTCCACATGTGTTCTGTGGTATACTGATGGTAACTGCACACAGGCAAAACATAACTATGCATTTATAAACAAATGTCCCAATATCTAATGACATGCTACTTTAGAAGCTGACATTTTTCTTCAAGCTGTTAAATCATGTGATGTTTAATATGCTCTAACCAATATTTTGGAAAGCATATGCACCACTGGCTTGTATTTTCTTTAAAAAAAAATCTAAGTGCTCAATCTTAGTTATCAGTGTGAAAGAGAGGAAGAAAGAAGTGCATGAACAGTTTGGGAGACTAAATGACAGAAAAATATAATGTGTTTATGCCTAGGAAAAAAAAGGTGTCTCTTAGTGCTACTATAATAGACTGAGATCATCTGAACGCAGAAGGATCCACTGTAGATGAAAGATGAGAGCCCACACTATAGCCATGGAAGTACTTTTGCCTTTGCCCAAGGAATGAGCACACTTCATACTGTGTGTAGTATAATGGAGGAAATTGCAATATATCAGAAAAATATGCAAAGACCAAAATCAGACAATGCAGGTAAAGCAATTAGCACTGTACTTATTACATAGAAAACACTTAACACATCCCATGCACATGTGCATATTCAATACATTTAGATTAGCATTAGTGTATGAAAAATAAAATAACTATTTAAAGAACTGATTAAAATTCCCCCATATCAAGTAAAGTCCACTTTCAGATTGTTAACCTGGCCTTTTCTCATTGGGATATTTTATTCATGATAGAACAAGATTAGGATGATTTTTGTGTTTGCAAAGCATTGTGTTGTTAGAATAAGTCTTTTTTTTTTTCACTTATTCATTGTCATATGAATATGTCATAATGAATACATATGTCATAATGAATACATTATGACATGTATTCATTTCAATGAATAAACTACAATGTGTTTAAAATCGTGTCAAAGATTACACAACACTCACCAAAGCTATAATGATTTGACAGGGCTACTGAATCCCTTAAGTTGCCTTGAATGGGCTGAAAAACAATACCTGCCCAGTATTCCATGACTGACAACCGCAGCATGTGTTTTTTTTTTGTTTTTCTTTTGTTGTTTTCTTGTTTTGGCTTTTGGTTTTTGAGACAATATCTTACTATGTAGGTCTGGCTGGCCTAGACTTCTCTATGTAGACCAGGCTGGCTTTGAATTTAAAGTGACTCACTTATCTCTGTGTCCAGAATGCTTGAATTAAAGGCATGGGCCTCCACGTCAATGGGTGTTTTACCTGCATGCATGTCTGTGTACTTTGAATATGCCTGGTGTCAGCAGAGGCCAAAGAAGAACATTGGGTTTCCTCAGACTGCAGTTACCTATCATTGTGATCTGCCTTGTGGGTACTGGAAATTGAACCTGGGTCCTCTAGAAGAGTAGCTAGGGCTCTTAAAAGCTGAGCTATCTCTCTGGCCTCAAACGGAATATTTTTTAAGAACAGTAAATAATCACGTCTGACTTAAATGCATCTGTCTTGATGGCTCAATCACTATTTTAACCTACAATTCAGATTTTCCCACTGAGCATCAGACCTGTGTATTACTATTTTCAACATTTCCCCTTGGATGTCTCATCGGCCTTTCATGTAATTTCATGTAGCTAGTTGAACTGACCCTCTGATCACCTTTCTAAAACATACTTTCTCATAACCCCATAACTTGGTAGCTACTTAATCCTTTCAGTTATTCAGGCCCTTGACTGCAAAGTCATCTTTGAATCTTCTCTTTTATATCTCTCAGACAAATTGTCATAACATGTTTGTGATGGCTAATCTTCACTATCAACTTGATACGATTTAGAATCTCTGTATGGAAATACACCTCTGGTTTGGTCGATGAAGATGTTTCAAGGGTGGTTTATCAAAGCAAGGAAGACCCACCCTAAATCTGCGTGACATCCTCCCAGGGGCTGGATCCCCAGTCTGCATGAAAAGGAGAGAAAGCAAGCAGAATACAAGCATTTATTACTTTCTGCTTCCTGACTGCAGCCGTCATGTGATTAGCTACCTCACACCCCTGCTGCAATGCCTACCCCTACCTGACGGCACCTTCAAACTGTGATAAGTTAAATAAAGTAACTGTTTTTTTAAATCAAGATAAACCTTTCCGTCTTTAGGTTGATTCTGCCCAGTACTTAGTTACTGCAACAAGAAAAATTACTTGGTGTACTTAACTTGATTTCCAAAATGTATCTAGCATTATCAGCTCTTCTACCTCCACTCTGGCCCAAGCCATCTTATCCAATGATTGGATAATTATGAAGTCTCTTAAGGATAACTACAAATCCTCTTATCTTTCCTATCTTTTTTCATACTGTCCCAAGCATAATAAATATTTGACTATTAACATGAGTCAGAGGGTTATAATAATGTGTGCAAGGCATTCTGCTTCCCCATTTCTTGAAAAAGAAAACAGTAAATACAAATTATGATGGCAAGAATTCCCACTTGTTCCCTCCCCACCCTTGCATTCTCCTCCTTACATGTTCTTTGAATATGCACACACACACATGTGTTAGGGACTTTGTACTTGCTTCTCTCTTGCCTTAGGATCAGTTTTAGCCGAAGAAGGGAGAGTCACCCTGAATGTGGGCAACAGCAGCACATAGGTTGTGATGTGATGGCTGAATAAAAAGTGAAGGGAGCAGACATCAGATGGGCACCAGCATTAATCTCTCTCTGCTTCCTGACTTCAGACTCAGTGTGAGCTGCTAGCTCACACTTCCACTGTAATGTTATCCCACTGTGATGGACTGCATTACTACAAGCTGTGAGCCAAAATAAAATCTTCCTGTATTTTTTTGTTTGTTTGTTCTTTTCAGACAGGGTTGCTCTGTTGTAACTCCGGCTGTCCTGGGACTCACAGAGGTCTGCCTGCTTCTGCCTCCCAAGTGCTAGGATTAAAGGTATGCACCACCACTGCCTGGCTAAATTTTCCTGTCTCAAGTGGCTTCCTATTAGATATTTGGTTCTGAAATAAAAATAGTATCCAATATAAGTTCATAAGTGTGTGTGTATGTACTCTACATATGTACTTACATATTTATTATATATGCTATGATATATATTTATTTTGAATTAAAATCTGTATGAAATATTTTTTAAAAGAGAAATGAAATAAGCACTACTTTAAAGTAGTAATACGCTGATTTAAAATTCATTTTTATTCAGAATAATGACACTATCCTTTCTAGGAGGAGTGATATAGTAAAATATGCTTTTGCATTTTTAAAAAATCTTGGTATAATATTTAAAGATATTATTGTATATAGACATTTGAAGATCTGTTTTAGGTTTTTTATTTTAGTACTCAGGATTAATAATTTTGTGCACAAAGTGATAGAAAATGTTACAAATTATACAAAAGTATACACCCTATTATAAGAATTAGCAACAGTGAATATGCAAAACTATGATCCATTCCTTTCTATGCTTTTTACTAATTATTTTAGGAGTCAGTTGAAATTCAACTAATAAATGTTTTACTGTTAATTGATAATAGTTGAGAAACGCTTTGACAGTGTGACATTTTAACGTATTTAAAAGAAAGGATCAAAGCTTACTGAGATTTTATGTTAAGTATGATTAAAAGTAAGTTATATCATCATACATCTTTTGCTCATTTGCCAAACGTGCATGTGTGGTTGAGTTTGAGTCCTAAGGTCACATAATACGAAAATTTATTTTTTTTTAATTTTATATGTATAGGTGTTTTACCTGCATGTGTGTCTGTGCATCAGTTGTATGCCTGGTGCCCAAAGAAGCCAGAACAGAGTATAGGATTCCCTGGGACTGGAGCTGCAGATAGATAGCCATTACCTGTTCTGTGGGTTCTTGGAAACAAAGACAGACTTTCTGGAAGAACACCCAATGTTCTTAATCACTGAGCCATCTCTCCAACCTCAATACAGAAAGCTTCTTAAATGGTCTCTCCATAATAATTACTTTCAAAGTTGTTAATATCTCATCCATTGCCTGACTTCTTCTCAAGCTTCATGTTAACATTGTTATTGTTTCTTCTGGTAACTGGGATGTGCTAAGTATAGAGGCACTCACTGGTATTTTCTTACTCTTCTTACTCTCTGTTCTTGCTCACACTGTTAATACTACTTATACCATAAGTTGTTGGTTTTTCGTTTGTTTATACCTTATATAGATTTTTGGCAAGGTCTCATTGGTTTAAAATTCTAGGAAATAAAGTTATCCATCAGTTTATCTGGAAACAATAACATGCAATATTTCATATCTCAAAACTAATCAACAATTGAGATAAACACCGAACACACTCTAATTTGCTAATACTAATGTTTCTTTCAAAACAGACTTGAACATGAGACCTACCAAATGAACAGTCTTGTGTTGATCATACATTTGATACTTGAATAGCATTTATTTAAGTTGGAAGTAGTGGCACCAGCCTTAATCCCTGCCCTCAGTGGCAGAAGCTGAGGATTTCCAGTTTCCAGCTAAGCTGGGGTATACTATGAGATCTATGTCAAAATATAAAGAAAATCTTAGCTACACTCAGTTACTGCTACCATTTTATTTCCGTAACTGTGTAAGCAAAGGTCTTACATACAAATCTTTGATAAAATTAATTTATCATTCAGTAATACATTTAATAAATAGCTTCTGTTTGATAAAACTGAACAAACATCTAAATTTAAGTACTTGCAAAGGAAATTATTATTTATCCATATGACTTCATCAGATTCAAAATGTGGAAAACGAAGAACACTGACCATCTTAAAAATTCAGTTTCATCTTGTCTCCATTCAAATGCTTTTTGTGAATAGGTAACCATAATTCTCTCATTTATTTTATCTCTGACTATATGACAATGTTATAATAACCACAATCTCTTCATTATAACCAATTTTCAGAAAGTATTGGATAGTATTAGCTATTTGATGAATGTTATTGAAGAATGCAAAAAAAAATCATTATTTTAACTTAAAGCTTATTGGTATCTTATATTGCAGAGATAGTGGTATCTAATTTACAGGTTTTCTCCAGATTTTAACAACTAGATATAATTTTCCCATTTTCCCTGAAAGGCATTATAATTTTCGCAAGTACACTGAATGGATACTATAATTTTTAAACTAAGATTTAGTCAATTTTATTGGATACAGTAAAGTCACTGTATCCAATTGTGTGTGAGAACATGAGAAGATTGAAGGTCATGGTAAGGTCAGCAGAGCATTATTAAGTGATTTTGAATTGAGAGGAGAAGAAACACTGAAGTTTTTTACAATAGAGTAAGACAGTTCAGTTAAAATATCATTAGATCACCATAAATATGAATCCACTTGTTTTTGATACATTAGGAGTTAATTGGGATGCCATCGCTAGTAATGGCAAAGCTGCTCTTAATGTCATCTGAAATAATGGATTTGGGCACATTATCTGTATTAATCTAGTTCATATTTCAGGGTTTTAAGCTCTGATTCATTACTCTCATTTTCTGTTCTTGCATTAAATGAAATGATGATGAAAAGTTGATGTTTCTGTATTTGAAAAAGAAATCAATAAATTCTGGCAAATTCGAGAGATGTAAAGCAAAAGCTTTTGACTTTTGAATAGGTCTAATGAGATCAGACATGGTTACAACTTCCCTCTCTTTTACATTGAAGGAATAAAGGGGAAAGGTCCTTTTTGACTTGGCCTAATGCTTAGGAATATTCTGGGATATAAACAGTATGCCATTGCATACATCTCAAAGGACAATGATGAGCACGTTGGGGAACATTAGGAGGCCCATTTGTATCTGAGCTTCAGATGTATCTCAAGTCACAGCTGCTGACTAGACCCCAGCCTACAAATAGAAAACTGTCCATCCATGAGTGAATACATTACACACTACATCTGGAATACATTACATACTGGGGCTTCCCAGAAACTTTCATTTGATTCTTTTTTTTTTTCCATGAAAAATATCCAAGAAGCACCAACCCAACCCTCCAGTGATCATTTCAAAGGAGGAAGCACTTCTTGTTATCATATGAACAGAATATATCAAATGAAAGATTGGCATTTATTTGTGACTTGACAACAGAAGATATCCATGCAGAGTGCTTTGAGGATGCTCATGGGAGCTCTATCCTCTGGCTAGAGCAATGCACTGTTTTCTGGTAGCCTTGTTAACAGTGGTCTATTGCACTTCTTTCTCTGACTTAAAGAGAAAGCCAACTATGACAAAAAGTTTCTAGCTACTTGCTAAAAATAACTGAAAGATCACCCAAATCATTTCTGCACTGGTATATTTATACAGTTAATATGATTACAAACCTTTAGACATGGGGTAGACTGCAGACAACTGATATTTGGGCTTGTATACAAAAAGAAGTATTACAAAGGCTAGTGATTCTAAAATTGCTCATTTTGTATTCTAAAGGGACTCCCAACACTTACCTAATGTTTTAAGAATATAATTATATAGTTATTTTTATACTCCAAATCTAATTTTTAAGACAAAGAACTTAACATAAGTTTATGAAATAATATGAGCTCCTGATAATTATATCTCCTTCTAAGTATTCTAAATAACTTTAAAATACTTTCTGATTCTGCATCAGAAAGTCTACATCATAAATATTACAAATTATACTTTACTAGTTTTATTATATATTAACACTCATGTGTTAGTAAAAAGAAAGGACAGTTTTCTTTAAGAATGAGAATAGATATCACACAGCTCTTTACAATTCAACAGTAGCTTACATCTTCATGATAAATACCTTTAGTCATAAAATAGATTATCTCATACCCCAAAGAAAATGTCCTTTGTATTTTAACCATTAATTAACAATTACTGGTAACACACCATGATTCATTATATACTCTAGAAAAGTAAAAAAAAAAAAAACTACTTATTGTAAAACTAGCTCAAGGACATTCAGATAAACATGCATTTCCATCTTTATTCCAAAGAACATCATTTTAATTACGGAGATTACTTATTATTTATATAACATATCAGAATCTGCTCCAGGCAGTCCTAACATATGAAAGGCATGTTTTGCCCTCAAGGATTTTCTTCTACCATCAAATTGACAAGAAAGCAAAGGAAGAACATTTTCATAAAATATAAATGATGAAGCTGCTGCTTCCACCCTGGTATTTATTCTGTAAAAGTTGCCGCAGGTTATTAGGTTGCTACAATCAGAGTTTATGTTTTCCACTTGTTCCACGGGCCTTCTATCATTTCAAAGAAAAAATTTTCTTGAAATTTTATCACATAGTGAGCTGACTTTTGGTATACCCAACCATTACTGTTCCCACTCACACTGGATCATTATTTTACCCATAAGCTTGAAATGTATAGGTTATATTCCTTATAACAAAGCTCAGATATCTCATGATATTTAGGGAAAGAAAGAGGGTCATTGAGGCAGGGGTAGAGCAGACACAAGACGAGAGAAAGCATGAATATAAGAAAAATTGCAATGACATGTATGTTTGGTAGATTGAATTTCATCATCAAAACCAAAAATCATACTATGCAAAAGGTTGTTAAGACAATGAGAAGTTATAGATGTGGAGGAAGTATTTGAAAAAGAGTATATCTGATTTAAAAAAAAAAACTTTTCCAAAATAGTCAATGACCTCTTCAATATCAATAGAGGGAAAATGATTATGGTGATTCAAAAATGGGCAAACACATGCACATACATCATGAAAGATTGCAGACACATGCAAGTTAAGCACATGAAGAAGTATTCAATGCCATAAATCATTATATAATCATAAGTCAAAAGAACCAAATATGATATACCTATAATAGCTTAGGTGCAAAATAATGGCACTGTAATATCAGTGAAGACTTGAAAACAGGAAAACTCACACTGCCGGTGAGAATATAAAACTAGTTCAGCCGAGTAGAACTTTGACACTTTTGGGCAAAACGATTCTCCATACAACACAGTAACCACATTCCTTGGTATTTACCCGGACAACTAAAAAGTTACATGTATTACAAGAAAAGTTCAAGCATTTATAGCAGCTTTATTGATATTGACAAAATTTGGACTTAATTAAGATGTCCTTCGATAGATAAAAGGATAATTAACTGGGGAGCACCCTGGCAAGGGAATATTACTCACAACTGAAAGAAAATTAGACATCAGCCATGAGAACACATGGAGGGAAATTAGAGGCATGTTCCTGAGTAAAACAATCTGAAAGGCTATTGAGTAATGATGCACCCAAATACAAAACATCTGTAAAAGCCGGGGGGGAAAATGTGACAATGACAGTCTATGCTACTTTGTCACTTAAAAATTTAAATCTGAAATTAACATGTGTCTTAGGAAACATATTTTGACATGGCTGGAGAGATGACTAAGATCAAGTTCTGGCTGAGCAAACATGAGGACCTGTGCTCTCATCACCCACATAAAAAGCCAGTATGGTAGCAGCGTCCATAATTCCAGCACTAGGGAGGCAGAGATGTCAGATCCTCAGGACTCAAAAGCCACCTAGACTAGCTGAATAAATGAGCTACAGGTTGAGGGAGAGACTCTGTCTCAAAAATAAGATGGAGAGAGATTTAGGAAGACATCCAATACAGAACTTTAACCTCTACATACATGTGTATACATATGCACATGCACTTTCATGCACACATCTACCACACACACACACCAAAGAAAAATTAGGGTAATTTCCGATCAGTGGATGCATAGGAATGGAAAGATGACTAGATCTAGGGAGCCACAATACATATTTAAAATACTTTAAAATGCATGCACTTCTACTGCAGAGCATATTTTAGAATGAGGCAGACTAAACAGTATTAAATCAAACATTTAAATTGCAAGCCACAGCTGACCAAATACTATCTCAAAAGACAGCTGCTTCCTAAGTGAAAATAGATTAAACACATTTTAAACAAACTCTTAAATTTGATAGCATAAAATTGAAATTGATCTTTGAAAATAAATGGCTTGGTTTTAATCTATCTTGATAATATAAAGTGGCCTACATTTTTTGTTTTGTTTTGTTTTGTTTAGATTTTTACATCTTGCATTGAGAAACAGAAAGAGGTCTAAGTGGATCTCCAGAGGTCATAAATTCTGTGTGTGCTTGGTCTTCGGAGAAACTGCATATCTTTATTCAAATAACTTAATCTCTTGGCTTCTCATCATCCCCATTCCATTCCATACGTTGTCAAAATGCAAAACAGATAACAGATGAAAACACATTAACTTAAGCGGGGAAGTGAATTTCTAGCAACCCATCCTCCAACCTTAAGTGGAAGGATGGTCCACAGAGTATAACTCATGGTCTCTTTAGTCCTAAGACTTTACTTCTGTAAAAGATCACTTCTTAACTTCCCCCAGAGCACACAGGGCAAGACTTTTCCCCATCCAGCACTCTACAGACATAAAATATGAGAGTTGGAAAAAAGTTAGAGAACTATTTAGACCTTCCCTTTGGTTCTGAACAAGTCTGGCCTCAAATGACTCCAGTCATACTTTATGGAAATATGTATATTCCAACCAAGTAAGTTTTACTGCAGTTTCAAATGTTTTTCATTTAAGAAAATTCAGTCTATGTTTTCTCTTCTGTTTTTAGGAAATAGAAAAAATGACTGTTAACCCTGAAAAACATATTTATTCGTTCAAAAGAAGTTGTGGAGCTGTCTGAAGCAATCTGTGTGCTTCTGGGAGTAGAAAATTCAGTTGTAAGAACTGAGGAACTAACACATTTGTAGAGAGTCAGAAGGAAATGTCTCTGTGTCTAGGGAGATCTCAGAGGAAGGCCTAACCCAGAAAGAGATAATTCCTATAGAACTCAACATCTGATCTTCAACATTCAGGATAAATGGAAGCTAATCAATCAATAAAATTGTGGATGAAATGCCCCACAAAAGGAATGCTCGTACAGGAAACCTGAGCAAGCATTAAATGGTTACAGGCTCTTAATGGTGGACCACCACTGGCTTCTTCATCTCCAAGGGGGCTATGCGTGTAGAAAGCACTATGTAGAAAGCACTCTGGGTTTCCATCCTATTCTAATGTTGAGCTTCTTAGAGAAGGAATATGTGTTCAAATTTGAGATTTCTAAAACTCCTCTCCATCAGGTATGTGGACAGCTAGCGTATTAGAGCTGGGAAGCAAAAGGTAGAAAGAAAGTTCAATGGCTTTTTCTGCCATCTAGGCAGAAAGCGCTGTGTCCTGAATCCTGCTTGTTCCGGGTCTTGAATCATCTTAGTTGCTTTGCTCGACACTTCTCACATTGTCTATGGATGGGCTTATGTTTCATCAGCGCATCTGGATGAGGACAATAGCCCAGCTGGGTAAAATTTTTTCTCGTTTCAACTGTTTGTGAGATGGTGCCTTTACCATATTTTGTAGAGTTATTATTTCCTACCTCACAGTCAACTGAGTATATGATGCTCTATGGTGTCAGAATCAAAAGTTTTTAATCCTGCAGAATACTTCTAGTTCATCCAATCTATTTGATTTCACAACATGTTTCTCCAAAATTAGGCTTTCCTAAGGGGAAATCAGATGAGTTCTGGAGGCATAAATACAGGAAGAGCACCTATCTCTGTCACCTGCCATATATACCACCAACCTCACTGGCCACTGTCTCAGCCACTATCCCAGTCTCCTACTGTAACTAACACCTGCCAGTTCCTGTCCTGGGGCCCTGTAACCAGCAGCATCCTACCTCCAACTATAGGGGGGGCCCATCACATCCTCCTCTGTAACCTCACCCACCAGTCCTGTGACCCACTTCAATATTTTTATGTCTTTGGATGTTCTAATTAAGATTTTGCTTAAGAGCCTGCTGGATGGCTTATTGGGTAGACACACTGCACACAAATTTGATGACCTGAATTTGAAATCCAGATTCTAAAAGGTAGCCAGAGAGAACTGAGTCCAGAGAATTGTCCTCTGGCCACCCATGCCATGGCATGAATGCATCTACATACACACACACACACACACACACACACACACACACACACACACACACCACATAAAATAAAAATTAAAAAAAAACACTTTTGTTTGCAAATTGGGTCTTTTGCTGAGATTCTATAAGCCCTTCCAGACGATGAGGAATTGAAGCTGTGTGAGAGAAGTAAAGGGTTTGCCTCTGTTGGTACTTGTCTCGTAATAGCAGTCTACAGATGGCAACACTCTTAACAAACTTCAGCAAAGTTGGAAGCCCTTGTAGGATGCGAAGTCATCCCCAACCCCCTCAAAACATTTTGTTCCTGTCAAGTCTCCCTTCCCCCTCATTCCAAATATTAATGGCTGTGCATTGCAGACTTCCTATTCTGAAAGAAAACAGCTGCTTGCTAAGATTAATTTTCTTCTTATGTGAATATGTGTGCCGAGATTATTCTGTTTATAATGAATCTGATAATAAATTTAGATTTGCATAATTTTTAATGGTAGCTAAAAGAGAATTATTTTAGGGTTTTGTTATACATACTAAACTATTAGAAAATAAAGCCAGCCTCTGAATTCAAATAAAGTATTACGGCATATTTCCTTAAGCCACAGAAAGCCTAAGTTTGCACAACCATCTACTGAAAACTATGTACCGGTAGTTTTAGAAGTCATCCTAAAAGATTAGCTCTTCTTTATGGATGAAGAGTCAGTTGGCAAGGCTGCTAAAACTATAGATTCTGAGGCTGGAGAGATGCTTTGGTGAACAAAATGCTTGGGCCCATGTGATGAGCTGAGTTCAGGTTCTTATAGACCACAGTAAAGCTGGGCTCAGTAGTCCAGTGTCCCTATAACAAGACAGGAGGCAGGAACAGGCGATTCTATTGAAGCTGGCAGGGCAGACAACATAGTACACAGCTGTGAACGACAGAAAGACCCTGTCTCAAATGAGATGGAAGGCGAGGACCAACACCAGAAGGTATCTTCTGACCTAGACATACAAAATTGCCCATGAGCATCACACGCATGAGAGGGAGATAGAGGAGAGGGAGAGAGAGAGAGGGAGAGAGAGAGATAGAGAGAGAGAGGGAGAATTCAACAAAAGTATAGATTCCCAGGAATTTTTTGAGTCTTCTGGGATAAGGATTGGCAATGTCAATGTTTAATGAAGACTCTAGATGACTGCCACACAGTGGATGGAGAGACACCCTTCAGAGGCTGCTGTAGCTATTTATAGAACTCAGTTTCAAAAACAGACTTAGATTCAAGTCTTTTCTCAAACCCTTAATCTTGTCTGCCTCCTTGTAGTAAAAACACTATACAGTATGAGTCAGGAAGATGGAGTTAAACCCTGACCAGGCTGTGCCTAAGGAATCAAGCTGCTGTGGGCTTCATTCCTAGCATAGTTAACAGTCTCCATAGCCTAAATATCTTCACTGAAACAAAGATCAAGAGCTTGGCACAACAGAAATGATTTACTTTCAAATCGGTATCCGATCCATCATCGTCCATGTGTCTGCCAGACTGTGAGATACATTGAATTACTATGCTTTAAAGTTACAAAAGAGTCCTGATCAAGAACGCAATTAACATTACGTTTTACCACATTGGCATTGTATCTCTAGACTTATTCAGATGGGGGAAAAAGCCAAAGCACTGTCATCTTTAAACAATACTATTCCATCGTAATTAAAAATGATTTTATATCAAAACAGCAACAACAATAACAGCAGCAACAACACATTTTTCATCTTTTCCTTTTGTGATTTGAGTAGAAAGAAGACTAAGGCAGAAAAGCTCCTAGAGGACCTTCAGAGGCACACAAGACTTTTTGCCTATGGGTTGTTTCTACTCCGTTTCATTACAGAGGACATTTTCTAGAACAGTGAAGATGATAAGCCCTTCAAATCCAGCCCCAGATGAAAACTGAGAGAAAAGTCACCCACTTTCCTGCAACAGCATCCCTTTGCACGTGATGAGTTAAATACCCTCAAATTAAACATAGGTGAATGAGTTCTCCCTATCCATTTCCTTTTTTGCTCTTATTTTTTCATTCTTTCTATTTCCCCTTCCTTTCCTCCCTCTATCCTTCTTCTCCCCTCTCTTCATTTTTTCTCTCCTTGCTTTCGTCTTCCCCTTCACTCTTCCCTGCCACCTTTTCCTATTTTTGTTTCTTATTTTTTGGGGAAGGTTGTAAAGCCTCAGTGGAATAAAGGCACAATTAGGGTTAACAATAACAGCTCCTGGAGAGTGTTTATTGTTTTTGAAGTCCCATCCTGATTGATGGATGCTTGTTAATTCAATTAATCCTCACAACAGCTCTAGGAAGAAAGTACTGATATTAAGCTATTTTCCATCAGTGGGCAAGTGGGAACATTGAAACAAAGTTACAACACAGCTTTCACAAAGCTGCTGTCCTCTGTAAGAACAAAAGCCAAGAGGATTCCTTGTTCCCATGCTAAACAATATTGGGAGTGAACATAAATTCTAATCCTTATTTGTAGATTGATAGATAGGTGATAGATAGATAGGTAGATAGATAGACAGACAGACAGACAGACAGATAAATGCTTGAGTAAGTGCCAAGAAAATTTTAATATCAGGTTCATCAGTATGTGATTCAGGATCTTCACCCCAGATTGTTCATAAATGCCAAGGTTTTGTTTGATGTGTTTGACACAGTCCCTGAGAGTTACTCACCTGTCATGCAAGGACTACTTAGAAACGACCCATTTCCCCCTGACAGTCATAGGAATCCCCATCCCCACACACACACTTTCTGAGCTGTTATTTCAGATCATTCAAGATGTTGTCCCTCCTCAAGGCTTTGTTAAAACAGGTTATTTTATTTAATTTTTTAACAGTTTTAATTTTATATATTGTACTTATTAATTTTTCAGAATTTTAGGAATTTAGAAGCCAAAATTTGTCCAATACTTGGCAAGAATCAGAAGACTATATTTTTAAAATTAAAATAACTACTTCTTAAGTTCTCCTAAGGCTGAAGATATGGCTATAGTAGCACACGAAAACTATCCAACTTCAGTAACTGCCTACAGAATTTTTACACTTCTTCACAGTCCCAAATCAAAGCATATATATTTGAGTGATTTTTTTTAAACTACTGGTCTTTATAAATTAAAAGAAAATTTGAATAGTTCCCCAACCCACATGAAAGATATTCATATATTCGTGTATGTTCAGTTCCAGGAAATATTTTTCTTTGAAAATTTTACACAACCAAGAGACCACCAAGAATGAAATAGTCAAACACTATAAACAACCCAAAACTTAACAAATGAAAATCTAAAGTCCAAACATCTCAGAGCATTACACCCAGGGAGGGGTGCTTCCTGTAAGGAAGCCAGTGTGGTAACTCTTTCAGGTATCAACACATAAAGCACAAAGAAGGGCCATTTCTTTGGAAATTGCTGTAAATATATTCATTGGGGTAAAACAATCATCTGTGTCTAGTCAAGCGTGCTCTCTGCCTCTGTGGCTGTCACTGCTGTCGATCTGAGGCTGAGAGGTAAAGGCCTCATGATTCAAAGGAACTGCTGAAGTGTGTACTTGGGCTTCAGTTTGAGAGATGGGTTCATTTATCATCATAATAAGCCATTACCACCGATAGGTCACAACTCATTGAAGAGACAGTTGGTCTAATTGGCTCAATTCTGCGAGCTTTCGATGTGCCTCAAGGAGATAAGCACTCTTTTGCAGGTAATTTTCAATCACCCACAAACTACCTGTTTAATAATTCATCACATTTCAGAGTGAGGTCCGAGTCCCTACTTCCCTCTTCAATGTGGCAAATGTTAGATTTGGGCCACTTGGCATCCCAGACCCAGGTGATAGAGGAGAGCTTTAGAATAAGTCAGGTAAGTGAGTACCTGTTCTGACACAGCAGCTACACACAGCCAACTGTGTGCTTGTCCCACAGGCTGTGCAGAAGGCAGGATTTACTCAAGAATCTGGAAAGATACGAGTACTGTTATTTGAATCTCTGAGACTGATTAGCATGACACATTTTAGCAGATAGGACCGGGCCCTTAATGCATATTAAGGGATTACATTAAGGAACAATTTTTACAGAGAAGTGTAGGAAGAGAAATAACAGCTTGTAGCAGACTAAATCAAAAACATAAATTAAAGTTGTTTTAGTTAACATGTCTTGTCTTACAAATTTGACAATATTTTCTTCTTGAGAAGGGCAAAAGAATAGTCTTTGACACAGTTCATCACAATTCAAATGCTAGATGTGACTCTACATAACCAGGCCACCTTGTAAGTACAAATACATATTCCCTATTCTCTACTTGATGAATGCTAGTCATAGTCATATATGTGTATATATACCATGTCTATCAAATGACATTTAAGACACAACCTATGTGCATCACTCCATATTATTTTGCAACTACTACGCAGAGAAATACTAATTTATTTATTGTTTTAATGATGTTTGATTTTATAGCTATAGCAACATTCATCGTATCACTCATTGGTTGATGGCCATTTCTGTGGCTAAGATGTATTTGTGACACTTCACATAGGTATATGGAGTTAGAGGTTCAGCCCTCAGGAAGGACGTTTGTAGAAATATGTGCTTTTGCAACTTCAGTGGAGGTTTCTAAAGTTGGTTTTCTTGGATTGCATCAATGTGTATCCTATCAACTAATGAGTATCTGTCTCTTTAAGCTCTCATTTAAGAATATGTTACCTATTTTCTTACCTTTATCGTATGGCATGTGACAAATGACTGCTCAGTGTATTTACCATATTATAAAGCACTTAAACATGATTCTTTGTATTTCAGAGCCATTTTCTTTCCTTTCCTTGGGACTGTGTATTCATGTCTGTTGACTATTTTTCTATTTGATGATAGGGCTTAGCTCTTACCTCTTTCTATGGTGTTTTTCACAGAATGGACAGATTGCCTGTTGCTTGCCAAATATTATACCAAGAGTGAAAGCTATTGGGCTTTAAAAAGAATTAATATTTTATTTCCTGGTTTGCTAAGGCTGCCATAACAAATGTCACAGACTGGGCAGTTTAAATAATAGAAATAGACAGCCTCACAGTTTTGGAAGCTAGACATTGGATCTGAGAAGTTGTCACAACTGAGAAGGAAAAGTTTGCTATAGATGTCTCTCCTTGGCTTGAGGATGGCTTCATGATGATATGCCATTCTTCCCGTTTGTGTGCTAGTCTCCAAACTTTCTCTCATGCAAAGACCTCAGTTATATTGAGTTAGGGTCTTTCTTAATTGTTTTATTTTCATTTGTCTTATTGTTGCTCTAAGATATTGACTGCAGTTCTGGAATTTACTTCTTTGATCAGGGACTGAGAGGCATGAGACATTCAAATTCTTTTACTGACAAGTCTTCAGTCACTTGTTTTGGATGGCACGACGTGCTAGGTATTAGCTCCATTCTGAATCATTTAAGGTAAAGTGCAAGATGTTCTGCAGGTATTTCAAAGATTGGCTATTTGTCTTTGTTGTAAATCAGCCATTTAAGTCATATAATCTCCTTACTTGTTCAAATCAACTTTCAGACTGTCTGTATTCATTTGTAATGCTATCACTACGATCAGGTATTGTGTCAGCAACAAATAGACACGCGAAGAAATGTTCTCTAACAGAAATATTTTCCTGATATGAAGATTACATCCGATGTACATTAACACAGCAAACAACTACTGAAAAGTTACAAAGTAAATTATATTTACTGAAGAACTTCTGGGTGCCTAGGGCATTTTTTAGAACTTTGGGTGATTCTGAAGCACTGTTCTTACTCTTATTCTGTAAATCATGGAAGTCAGGCTTGAATGGATCACAACACAAACAAACACCCACTGTCTAACTCATGTCTGTGTAATATATATCAAATACAACATTAACCAATGTTACCTCAAATGTCAGCAAGCCTTCACATACATGTATTCTTCACATACATAAGAGCTTTCATTAAAATGAAGAGTGGGAAATGGAGCCGGAGCAAGTTGTTGGCAACTGTGTTCCCTTCTGAGGGCTGTGGGGAAGGGATCTGTCCAGGCCCTTCCTTTTGGCTTGTTAATAGCCATCTCCTCCCCGTCACTTCACACTGTTTCCCTCTGCAGACCCCACCGTCTACATGGTTCATTGCCCACAATGCATTAACAAGTAAAAATGGAATGTCAAGAAAAATCTTACCCTGACAGGTTAGGAAAGAGCATAACAAACTGTACTTAAAGTTAGCTCTTTTTCCTGTGGGAGAGTGGTATGTGGTTGATCTGTCCTATACAGAACAGGCTAGTTTGTCAGAACCTTCAGTCCATTGGCTCCCATAGTCCTCTTAGGCTGTACATGGAACATAAGTGTAAAATGTTGAATGGAATTCAGGAAAAAGATGTACCTTCTACATTAAAGAGATAGATAATGTGTTTTTGAAATGATACAGGTGCATTCTCTTTAGAGATAAGGAATGGCAGAAGGCATGGGAAGCTTTTTAAAATACACTTGTCATTCTGCAGCCTTCCTTTTTTCCAAGCTCAGAGAAGAGTTTTACACAAGGGCTACTTCACAATCTTGTTTAAGTTGGTGTCTTTGGTAATTTAGTCAATAAACATTGTGTTTGCCTGGAAGGCTGAAAACATAGCTGATCAAAGGTCTTGTTCTGACTAGCAGTGATAGGACGCAAAACCTTCTTTGTTTATTTATCTAATACATGTGATATGTCTCATAAGGCGAACTTTTCATCTGGTATGGCTTGTGCTCTTGCCTGAAGAACTTTCTCCATCCCCTCTAATGTAGCACTCTCTGTGATTTATTTCTCTCCAAAAGTCTTTGTCTTCATTTTTCAAAGATATTTTGGTCTGGTCAAAACTTCTGCAGTGACATTGCTGCTTTCTAATGTTTGTTACCTTTCATTTCTCAAAACAAGCCTTTAATACACCTATGTATTATATTCTAGTTGGCATAATCTTACTCTACTCAACTACCATAACAAAACACCATAAACTGGGACACATAAACAGCCAAAATTTGTTGCTCACGGTTTGATGACTAGTGGGTATAACATCAAAGCACCGGTAGATTTAATGTCTGATGAAGGCTGCTTCTCTGCTATAGAATATGGCTTCCTAAGTGTGCAAATGAGTGAGTCTCTGAGTCATATCTGGTTCTTGTGTCTTTCTTTGAGCTCTTTTTCCTTCTGTTTTGCCCTGCTGCAACGTGTTTGTCTTTGTTATATTATATTATATCATACCATATTAATTTTTATATCCCAGAAGCCTGTTATTTTTCTAACAAGGACAAAAAAGGGGGTGAATCCAAATGGGTGAGGAAGTGGAGAGGAACTTGGAGGAGTAGAGAGAGGAAACACCATAATTAGAATATATAGTATGAAAAAGATCTATTTTCAATAAAAATCCTTTTTTTAAAAATGGAAGAAAGCAAAACACCGCATCTTTAAGGGGCAATACAGTTCCCCTTACCCTTTTTTATAAGGGCAATGAGCCCATTTGCAAGGGAATAAGTAAACCACATTCCTAAAGGCTCCTTTCTCAGTACTATCACCTGAGCTTCAGGAGGGTGCCAACACCAAGATCATCTTACAGAATGACAGTTTCTTAGTTTCTTCCCCTCTTACTGTGATAAAGTACTCTGACAAAATAAGCTTAAGGGCAAACGGGTTTATTGGTTCACAGGTCAGAGCTACAGTCCACCATGTTAGAGAAGTAGTGGCTGCAAGAGTTTGAAGCATCCATCATCAGGCATCAGAGAGAGATGAATGAATGCAGGCCTGTTGTTGCTCAGTCCCCACTCTCCATTTATGCTATCCAGGATCCTAGCCAGGAAACAGTGCTGCTTAGAAAGTGGGGGATGTCTCTTCACCCCTTTAATTAACATGAACAAGCTAATCCCACAGTCATGGCCAGAGGCTCATCTCCCAGATGATTCTTCACTGTAACAACTTGACATGTGATTAGCACAGATAGGAATCTGCTGTTTCTTGTCTTTATTCCTCTCTGCGTGTTCTAGCACTTGCTATATCCCCAGCTGTTTCCTTTTTATCTGCTTTCTTCCTAACAGATTCTATCATTCCTTGTCATGGTTACCCTGTCATTTTAGGGTCTCCTTCCCAGAGCTTATTTTGCTCCTAGTGATGCATGGTCCATCAGCACCACTCTTATGGTGCCTCGTAATCTCTGATGTGACACTAGGGATGGTGAATTTTAGACTGCTGAACCGTGGATTTTGTTGTACTCTACTTGGATTCAACTTGGTTTTGGTATGCAGTTCACTTACTATTATTATTATTATTATTATTAGTATTATTATTATTATCATTTTTATTTTGGAAAGATGATTCTTTTCAGTAGATTCTCTCCAGAGTTGTCTTCAGGACTTGTCAGCATGAATGAAGAGTAGCTGTGTTCTGGAGCTATCTAGTCCCTTTATTAAGAAAACATCCTCTGACACTTCACCTGGTATCCTTTCTGCTTAAAGGCATTCCAGCCAGGTTGGATCATGGGAAGGCAAGCCAACTCCAGGGAACATGCTTCGCTCTAGGCATTTTTCCAACCACTGCTTTTTGGTGACTCTTACAACTTTAGCTGATTTTCTTCATGCATTTGACACTCAACAGTTGGCGCCCTTCTTGCAGATATGGAGATCTCATGCTCCTCATCTCCATCTTCTGCAGGTTGTTCTTCCTTTGCATTCTGCCAAGCAGATTCGTGCTAAGTTGGCCTCCATACACGCCAGCCTTTCTGCTTGGCACATCCATACTCTATTGGAAGTTTTCCTTTAATGTATTTTATTCTAGAAACTACTGCCCGGGCACTAATTTTAGACATCTGTAAACCTGAATTCTTTGATTCACCTTTCTCAGTCATTCTATTACCTTAGCATCCAGTGTTCAGTATTATATACTGTTCAATTACATAATTTTGGTCAAGTATTCTTGAAGTAAATCTAGACTGACCCTGTTATTAAATTATGACCCAAAGCAGAAAATCCCAATGCATTGTCTTCACAGAGCTTATTTAGGGTGATTGTGAAGTTTTCATCTTTGTTTCCAGGTGGAATTCATTTGATGAATTTGATGAAAGTTTGAGTGAAACTTTGATGAAAGTTAAGAGTGCAGAACTTGCCCCTTGCCCTGCAGATAATTCTTGGCTCCAGAGCCATGCTCTATTTTACTGTCATTGATCCACAATTTGGCTAAAGATTAAATATCCATGTATGAATGGGACATTTATGGACTAATCTTTCAGTTATATTAACTAAGCTGGCCTCGAACTCACAGAGATCTGCCTGCCTCTCCCTCCTGAGTGCTGGGATTAAAGACACGTGCCACATGACCTGGCTCATTACCTTTTTAAAGCTTCACATCAACAATGATTGCTAAATGACATTTAATGAATGATGAGTCACATGTTCTAACCTCCCTGGTCAAGGCTTTATTTAGATCAAGGCTATCAAGCCACATATCAAGCCACAAGCATGAGAAGCTTCTACCATGTGTAAGACTGAAAACAGTGAAAGGGTTTCAAACCAGAGTCATTTCACTGTGTTACAAGTAGTTGTTTTTCAAGTTATTCAAAATTAGTATGTCATTTTTTTATGTTTTGGCCTTATGTACTTTCTGATATTTCATCTTTAAATTTGAAGTCATTTTAATTGTTATTTCTTGTGTGTGTGTGTGTGTGTGTGTGTGTGTGTGTGTGTGTGTGTGTGTGCATGCATTTGGATGTGAATATGTATGTTCTGCATATGAAGCCTGAGGTCAATACCAGGTGTCTTCTTAAATTTGCCTCCATCTTTATGGGACAAGGTCCCTTACTGAATCTGGAACTTGTTTAGATAGATTAACTGTCCAGTGAGCTACAGAGATCTATCTTTTTTACTACCTAAGTGCTGGGGTTAGAGTCTAGGGTTACTTTGTGTGATTTTTACTTGGAGGCTGGAGATTTGAACTTAGGCCCTCATGGCTTATGACACTTCACTGATAATGCAATCAACACAGTCATTCTTTTACATTTCTAAAATTGTCACTGTAGCTTTACCCCCTTTTTACTTAATTTTTCTTTTCGTTATATTCCTTCTAATAAAATATCAATTTTGGGGTCTGTTGTCATTTTCTTTCTATTATTTTCATTTATATTCAAATACATTAATATCCTTGTTGTTTCTCTGTTGAGATATGGTCTCATTCTAGAGCCCACGCTGGATTGAATGTGAACCTCCTGCCTCAGTCTCCCAAGAAAAGGGATTATAGAAATGAGGCTCAAAACTCTGATTATTGTTTCTGCTCATATGCTTTCTGTTGGATATGTTGTTTCAGTGCTTTTATTCCAAAGCTACACGACTCAAAGAAGTGTTTTAAGAAGTCTCAGCAATGCCTAAACGCATACAGTGGTACACATCTAGATCCCAATTGTGCCGTCCTTATTTTCCTTCTTGATAACATCTTGGTTTATTGGCTAATGATTTTGACTGTCTACATTAACACAGATGAAAACACAAATTCACAGCTGAGTGAATATATTACAGGCAAAAAATATGTTTCCTGGAACCTACTCTTTCTAAATTATTCTTGTTAGGTTTTGATTTTTGAAATCAAAAGACTATCAGTTGATTCACCCTTTGACTTTTATGGGCAGGTCTTTTTTTCACATTCACAGTAATTTCAATTAATCAATTTGACAATCCAAAGTTTAAGTTAGAGGGAATTATGGGCAGGAAAGAAAATGTCAAGTTCCACTTTTCAGTTACTTACTTACTTTATTTATTTATTTATTTTTGAAGACAGGGTCTCACTGTGTCAGTATCTACTATGTAGATACACAAAGTGACCCTCCCTCCTCACATGCACTTTGGATTTCAGCTGCAAGTACCCTGCTCAGCTCCAGTCCTGAACAACGTGGAGAAATGTGGAACAATGATTATTAGTGTTTTAACTTTTTAAAACACATGAGCTTGAAATCTGCTTTCAACTCCCACACAAACACCCACTCAGAGGTCATATGTCAAAGCCTAATCAAAATATTTTTTTTTCTTGCTGTTGTTTAAGCATGGAGCATCACTCAAGCCATTTTCTGGCATCATTTTATGTAATAAGATCCATGCTGTCTGAATGATCCCAACGTCTACTTTCTTCAGATGCACAGATGTCATGTGACCTCTTCAAAGAAAGGCAAGAGAGTACAACAAAGGGATTTACCAGAGATGCTCCTACATGGCAAGACTTTCATCAGGGGGATCTCAATGCCTGACTACAGGAATTACTAATAACAGAAACAATTGAAAGCTTCTTTGAGCAAACCACAGAAGTCAAATATGATGGTATAGAAAATAAGAATTATTTTGTCAAAAAAAATCACATAAGGTTAATGCAATAATGTTCAGAGACAGAATTTCAAACCTTAACAGCAATGTAGGAACAGAAGCAAACACACCACAGCAGCTTCTCAGAGAGTTTTACAGACACAGAGAGCCACTTGGGGGGCAGCACCATCCATTTTAGTCTATTAGGGGAACTTTAAGAGAATGACTTCATCAGTATTCCTGTAGCATTTAGTTTACTAAAGTAGTAAATTAGCCTAACTCTGAAATTCCCAAACTGCTTCTGAACAACAGCTGTCTTTAGCAAGCCAGCAGGGTTCTCTGTCTTCCAGCTCTCTCTCCTCTTCTGCCTGTTTCCACCCTTGTTCAAATGCCCTGAAACCAAGCAGTAACATTTGCCCAGCATTGTGAAAACAAAACACTCCTCACTACACTGGGGTTGACCCTTTTTGGAGGAGGACTTCACCCTTTTGGAGGAATGAGAAAGGTGGGGCTTGCATAAAAATAAAATGCTCATGTTGAGGGTAAAATACGTCATGACTAATATCGAGGAATTAATTCCCCTTTGAAATGGCAGAATTTTACTGTTGGCTGATACCTAAACTGGCTAAGACCTGGGCTTGAGCCACTATGAACACACCCCTAAGTCCCCTTTTATACCCCTTAGTTCCCACAGAACAGTATTTTTTCACAGGATAAAACATATTTTTTATTAAATTGGCTTGTGTTCCTGAATTTTCTGACAAGCAGGCTGACTTATATGTCACCACGGTGTGTCCCAGGGAGGGGTTCTTTTATCATGTATGGCCAGGGTCCTAAGAGACAGGGAAGAACTGTGGTATCTTTATTATGGGTGCACATGCCCAGCATCTCTCTCTTCTACTGCAAGCAGCCATACAGCAAATAGGAAAACATATCTGGATAGGTTCCATTTATATTGAGAAAAACGTGATTGTACTTTATAAATAATTTTTCACTTTAAGAATTAACACTTAGGAAGCGGAGGAGACATCATATGTTCACAGCCTACAGGCCCTGGCTATCAATAAAATTCAGTGATTAAGCAGATGTAAAAGAAAATTGTGATGTATCTGTTTCTATCAGATTCTGGCAGTGGCTCTGATTCAAACAGCAATTACTGGCAAAAAAAAAAAAAAAAGAATTAGCCTCAACTATTTAGAAAAGTGGTTTTATTGAATTTACAAACAAGGGCCCTACAATTTTCCATTTCCTTAGCAAGATATTAAATCAAGCAGGCTAAGTGTGTCATCACGACTATAATTTACGTGATGTGACATGACAGTTAAGATGTACTGTGGTAATTTCTGAGAGCTGGCAGTATTATTGTAGTATCAAAAATTTATATGGTTCAGTTATTAAGGCAAATTGTTTCATTCATACTGAGAAGGCTGACAGTAAACCACAGAGGGCTTGCACGGCACGCTACAAAATGCCTTCCGTAGTCAAGCAATTTGCACACTCTGTTGCCATCGTTTTGCTCACTGAATGGAAATGAGGGCACAAGCAGGCAGGGCTCTTAGAAGTAAAAATTATCTGCTGTGGAATATGAAGTGTTTCATTGTGGGTGGTTAGAAGAAACAGTTCAGCCAGATGAGGGAAGTTATCTTTGGGATCCAACCGCTATGAACAGGATGTCCAAATTCTTTGCTCTGATGTTATTTAATATCCCATTTGCTTGCTTTCCTTCTGTTGGTTTGATTTTCAGCCAACAGAAAGAAAGAGCATAAGACCAAAAAAAGAAATGATGGAAAATATGGTAATTTCTATTAGTGGCTATCTTTAAATAAATAAGTTCTAGCATAGTACCAAAACAAACCAACAAACACAAAGTCTGAGTCTCATCTGATTTTGACCCAAATATCTTCTTGAAGCTCTTTTCAGCAATAAAAGGAAAGAAGAAATAACAGTTTATTTTTATTTTTTACTTTTGGCAACTATAAGCAGAAGAAATTCAAATCGTGTGCTATTTAGTTCTTGTCAGGGATATAGGAGGTTTCTCAATAGAACAGGATAAAATGACTTCATGTCATAAAGGTCCTACCAAATAAAACTTTAATTATATTTTTATTACAGCTATTGAATTTTATGCAACATATGCTGTCTCTCTTAAAATACATGTTCATTGAAAACCTACTTTATTCACTTACACATTCTTTTTTTTTGGTGGTAGCATTTAGAAGCCTGTTAAAAATAAGAACCTGCCTATGAGTTAAAATGTTTCAATCAACTAAAAGTACCAGTTCCCATTCATTGAGTAGCACATGAGCTACTACTATTTCTGTTTCAATGCTCACATATTATACAATGCAGCCAATATTTGTAAGTATACTTCACACACACATACACACACTGTGAATTGTCAGGGTTTCTCTCCTTGCTTATCTCTGTGTGTATTTTACATGTGTGAGTCAGCCAGAAAACAAGAGTGCTTTCAATGTGGCAAGTTTAGGTAATTCTCTGTCCAAATTCTAGAAACTTTGTAGTTTATACCCATAGCAAGCATTGAATTAGCTACATAATAAATCCATTTTTCCAATAATATGAGTATTGGATAGAAGAAAAAGGTGACTGTCCTGCCCGTCAGTTTTGAAAAAAAACTGAAACAGATGAGGAAAACTTTGTAAAACAAATGTCACCCTAGATTACTATAAATGCAGTTGTATTTAAATAAACACAGCAGTTTTCTCTGATATCCAAAATATGTTTTTCCAATGCACTCTACATGTTGCATTAACATTCACTCATTCAAAAGCTTACCCAGAACCTAAATGAAAAGCTAAAGATGGCATAGCTTTGTGATATTTCATATTTAATATCAGGAATGCCACATAGAGATTGTCCAACTTGATCTCATTAAATTGCTTCTGGAAATCTAATACAGTATATGTTTTGATTTCATTAAAAAAAATATTGAGTGTAATCTACTTTCCAGATTGGTCAGTTAAAAGACAGTTTCAAGGAGAATGTTACAAATGGACTTACTTTGTTTCCCAGATACGGAGCTGGTGCACTCCAGTAGTAGCCATCCAGGAGGATCTCCGGGCCTCAGAGTTACTGATGCTAATCTGCTGAGGTGAGTCTGGGTTATCAAGCTGAGGGGCCACTTTAATGCGGCCAGAGATGTCTGTGAGATACCAGCCACGCATATCTTCAACCTTACAGAGAACAAACGAGCAATGGTTACAAAACAAAAACAAAAAAATCAAACACACAAACAAAAAACAAAATAGCTTGTGTTCTCTATTATAGGCTTGTGGTATTCAGTTTTTAAAATTAGGGAGAGGGAAAAGCTACAGATTTAGAAGTATGAGAGTTGCTTATAGCATTAAGCTGACTGTAGGTATTCACGTAGAATCCATTGTTTATTTTTTATTGTTGCCTTTGAGAATCTTGATAGCATCATGTAATAATCAGTTTTTACTGTTTCTTCCTTAGTCTGTGGTTCCAAGTACTATGTGTGTGTGTGTGTGTGTGTGTGTGTGTGTGTGTGTGTGTTTGTACATATGGGTCTGGGTATATTGTATGTGATGGAGGTCAAAGATTAGCACAGATTGTCTTCCTAAAATTGTTCTCTACTTTTTAGGTTTTAAGAAATGCCCTCTCACCCTGTTGCTGGCTTAGTTAGATGGACCTTCAAGACTAGGAATCCTCTCTACCCCTGTCACTCCAGTGCTGGGGTGTGCCCACTGCACTCGGCTATTTATGTGAGTACAAAGGATTTAAACTCAGGCCCTCATGTTTACATGGCAAGCATTTCGCTAATTTAACCAAAAAACAGAAATTAATTCTAACTTATACAATGGTTGTAATGTTACATAATTTATCAAATAATCCAACTTGGAATTTCACATTTTTCACTTCAGTAGTATTTTTTTTTACTCTTTTATAAAGCCTAATGTTCTCAAAGTGTTGCATATGTATTTATAAAGCAGAGGACAAAGGAAATCATTCACCAAGACCTAAAAGATAGCTTTTCATTCAATATATCAATACTTCTTCTCACTTTACAAATGTTCTGTTTTGAGGCTCCAAGTCATTGGAATCTACAGAGTGTTACTATGACAACATCTCCTAAAACTGCACATATTTTTTCCCATAGGATCAGAAGTACTCTGGGGACTCATAGCCTGGCCTAGAAAAGAAAAATCACTTTAAAGGAGGAATAAAAGATGAATAATGCTTTACAGTGTTATACCCCAGTCAAGGTAAGGTACACACTTTTGTTTCAAACTGAAGCCATCCTTTCTAGTTAAGACAACACAGTGTTTGCTGAGGTGTCAGCCTACAAGAAACCAGGGTTGTATTAGTTTTATTATCACTGTGACCAAATACCTAACATCAACAATGCAGGGGAGGGATTTATTTCACTTCTAGGTTACAGAAGACTTGTCCATCATAGTGGACAGATTGTAGCGGAGAAGAGCCATTTAACTCACGACAGCCAGTGGGCAGAGTATAAAGAGGAAGACTCCATGGCCTTATGACCCTTCCTAATACTTGCCCCCTTTGACTTACTTCCTCTTACCAGGCCTCTCTTCCAGCATTGCCACGATCTCCCAACAGTCTACTCAAAATTTTAGTCTATCAATAGAACAAGCCATTGATCAGATAGTCCTTATTATCCAGCCATCTTTGAATATATCAAGAGGAGTACCCCATTAAGGTCTTACTTACCCTTTTGTCAATTTAAGCTGATAACCAAGGTTAACCATTATAGGCAGGCACTAGTAGTTTCAAAGAATACTATTACCTGGACATAGCTGGTATTGCAAGTGATAGCATCCAGAGTAATAAGACTGACAATGTATAGATTAAATGCAACTTTTCATTTTCTTTTTATGTAGAGATTGCTCGATTTTTGTTCATTTTTCAAGCTTTCAGATAGCTAAAATTTCTTAGGTCAAAATAAAAAAAATCAAATAAGATCAAAGGCTATGTAGACATTAGTAAATTCTGACCTCTGCTTCCCTTTCTAATTTTAGGGGGGTGTGTGTGTGTGTGTGTGTGTGTGTGTGTGTGTGTGTGTGTGTGTGTGTGTTTGTATGTGTATGTGTGTATAGGGTATGTGCATATGAGTGTGAGTGCCCACAGAGTCCAAAAGAAGACACCAAATCTCCTGCAGGAAGAGTTACAGGCAGTTGTGAGCTACCTGATGTGAGTACTGGGAACCAAACTCTAGTCCTCTTCAAGAGCAGCAAACACTAAGTCATCTCTCTAGGCCACAGATAAAAATTTGAAAGGCTTTGAACAAAAATACACAAACAGCATTTGCAGGAAATTCCATACACTGTTTTTTTGGAGAAGTTCAAGTTGTATTTAAGGTTGTTTTTCTGCTTTTGTTTTTCTCAATACACTGCAAAAATAAAAGAGTAACAGAGACAGGGAGGAGCATGGGGCAGCGTGTAGAAAGCAATGAGCATCCTTACGTTGTCGTAGGTCCAGTAGGAACTCTGACATCTGTTTGACACCCCTGAACAGAAGCACTCATCGCAGCCTTTCTGATTATCCTCTTGCAAGTTGAAGAAGCCAGATTTACAACGGCTGCAGTCTTCACCTTCAACGTTCTCCTGAAAGTAGACAGAGGTGTATTAGTAACAGAAACATGTTTCAGAGGAAGAGTTGGTTCTGTGCCTCCATAAGGAGAACATGACTATAATCGCCATTTACCTCCTCACCCACTTTTAAAGCACAATGATGTAATGGAAAAATAAAAAAAAAAAACTGCTCTAAAGTTTCCTGTTAAGGTCCATTGTTCTAACATCACACCCTGTGTGTGCTGTGGGATTTACTCAGTGCTAAGTACTAAAATACTATACTCAAAGTTGTTATTTTGATCTTTATTAAGAATGTATATTAAATACTATGATAAATTAAAAAATGTGTTTGTATGATAAAAGTGGAGCTAATATTAGACTCCCCATTCTGTGATAGAGAGCAACTTCACCTCCAAACACAGGATAAAAGTAAAACATTATACAAAATGGTCAAATACCTTCATATTACAGGCTCAACATTCATTTGAGGCAGTCACACAAACTTGAGATATGAAGAATTTGCAGCAAATATGTATGGCATCTTCCAGAGTCAAATAAGTAGAAAGAGGAAAAATGTTTCCCTGCTTAATTTTTTTAACAATATTTCCTTTGCATATCGGCTTAGTAGACAATTTATATAGTAATATTATAGGGAGAATCCATCCTTGTTTGGTGACTGTTCTTCAGATTAGGTTCATTAATCCTAATCGCAGTACCTGGATAATGAATTTGCTTATAGGTGAGATTGTAATGTGTGCTTAAACCAATGAAAGCTGACTCCACAATGAAAGCCTGGAAGGGGGTAATCTCTCAATGTAAAAAGTAGTTACTCTTGACTAATACCACCAAAGGAATGCTTCTTTCTGCAGGAACTAGATTCCTAGTATCCATAAGTATGTGTGACTCCTCATCCCCTTTTTTCCCCCTTATTCTCCTTCTGCCTCATTATGAAGCTTTCCCTTTCCTTAGAGAATCAACTTGTTTCCCAATTGTTTCCATAGCTGTAAATACATTTCTTTATTATAGCCACAAAACCATGTCTAGACTTAACAAAGATGATTCCTTCCAAATACATGTAATATTTAGTCAGAGATGGAAACCCTCCTGTGTATATATTCCCAGAAAATAACAAGGTTCCAGGACAATATTGAGTACAGGCAAATTTATTAAGATTAAATTGCTCAGTGATGGTGACTTTTTGTGCATACTGAAGTGTTATATACACACAGTGAATGCTTTTTAAAACATCTTTGAGAGACTAGGGAGATGGTCCACTTGGCAAAGTGCTTGCTACATAAGCATGAAGACCTGTGTTTTAGCACCAACATCCAAGTTAACAAACAAATAAACAAACAAACAACAATAACAACAAAAGAAGAAGCAACACAGTATGATGGATGGCGGCTGCACACTATGAGCATGTAATCCCAGCGCTGGGGAGCCATGGCCAGGAAGGTTCCAGGGGCTTCCTGCTCACCAATCTAAGCTGAATTGGCAAGCTCCCAATTCAGTAAAAGACCCTGTCTCAAAATATAAAATTGATAGAAGAATACACCCAACATTCTGGCTTCCACATGAATGAACACACAGACAAACCTATACATATATACGCACACACACACAAATATATTTGAGTAAGCCACAGTTGGCAAGATGGAGTGGTAGATATATAAAAACAGAAGACAGAAAATGGGCCGTAATAAGGAGAAATTTGCAAGAATAAACAAAAAGGCTTTCTTTTTAGATTCGATATAATTTACCTAACCTTCAATTTTTGGTTCTTGATATTTATGATCCATTTACAATTTCAATTATTTGTGCATTGATACGTATAAAAATTAAGTGTGGTTACTAATATTATTACCAGTTTTACATTTCCTAAGCTGATTCCAAGTATTTCGAAAGGATAGATCTCAGCAAAAGTAATCAAACCACTCTCAGACATATAGGGACAAGGAAATTCCCGGAGCACCGAAGTGCAAAGCATCTTCAAAAAGAGTACACAGGCAGAAAAGATGAAACATGCCTATAATTATAATTTAGCTTTTTCTGTTGATGACACAGTACAGCTGTTCTGAACACTGTGTTCTTCTGTGCTTCAATCTCATCTACTTTTCATTTGCTCTAATTTGAAAGCAAATAATACCACTTTGCCGAGACTCAGACTGAACTAAACAATTAGAAAATTTTAGACATTAGCTACATATTTCTTAGCTCCACTTTAGCCTTGTAATGTGACCTTGATAAAAATTATGAATAAATCATTGTATATTCAATTTAATCTAATAACCTGAAGCAGTACATTAAAGTGAGAATTCTAGATACTGTAAAGATGAGGGTAGACTCAAGGTCTCTTAAAAGCCAGTGTCTATCTCTAGATAAAAGGATGTATCTGAAATCAACTTTACTGAGAGGTGGAATATGGTCAGTGTATTTCAGAAGCAAATTAACTTATGAAAACATATTAAAGAGGAAGTGATTCTTCCTCTGAAGGATATAAGGCCTTATGATGGGAAGGGAATTGCCAATGAAACTTGAAGCACAGTTTAAAAATTTTAAATTCTTGGCAGAGATAGAAAGAGATCTATGTTATCAAAATAGTGAAAATGTTTAATATGAGGAAAGTTTTATCTGTCATGTCCTCTTCCAAAATAAACCCACTGAAAACCTCCTGTATGCTAGGAATTACATTTGGTACTTAAAACCAGAGGCTCTACTCTTAATTAATTGGCATTTATAGCTATCCTAAGAGACAGGATCTTATTTCTTAGGAAATGTTAGGTAAGTAATGAATGCTAAGCATGGGACAAATTCACAGAACTATAACAGGCACTTAAGTTGACAATAGCAAGTAAATGCCTGAGATGTGAGACAATGGGACAAAAGAATCTTTCATTACTATCTGGTACAAGAAAGGCTTAATATAACAAACAGGTTTAGGATGCTCAAACCCATCATCTAACAGAGAATGTTATGTTATAGGGAACTAACCAAAAGATCTTTGAGGTAGAATGATTTTGTATATGTGGAACCTAGGTTTCCATTAGCTACTTTTTTATATTCACACACTGGTGAGTGTCTTATCTTGTTATTCTGGAGATTCTAGAGCCATGCTATATCAGTGAGACTCTGTGGATACTACAGACCAAGTCAGCATTTGTCACATGAACTTTACATATTAACATAACTATCCCTTTGACAAGACTCTGGATATAAGCCTTGAGTAGGTTCCCTTAGTTAGCAGTACTCTCTCCTTGTCACACACGATGAAAGAATTGAGCATTCCGTATGCTTCCACTGAGAGAGGAGAGCTGACATCTTGTGCTTTATTCCTCCTGAGTTTTCCCTCTGCATCTTCAGTCTTTAGTGGTTTTAATCAGAAACTTCTCATGTAATAAAACATAACACAAATATAACATATTTTATAAGTTCTGAAAGTCTTTCTAAGAGGTCACTGAAACTGAGGTAGTCTCCAAAAACCCCAAAATACCATAATATATTTGTCCATAATATACGGACACATATAAGGCATTCATAGACTAATAAGAACATGTCAACCAGCTGCTACTTTTGTTTAGTCTGACAATTATTTGAACCAGCATTTTAGATCTGGTTGCTGTTCTCACGTTAATCCTTCAGTCCCTTGATAAGCTTCAATTTAACAATTTGTCAACAAGCCAAAAACCTACTTAGAGCATAATGTTGCAACAGTTTTTATCCAGTCTGAAGCATCTGAGATTCAGCTAGTGGGAGTCTGCTAACTGGTCAGACCATGTTCAAATAAGGCAAATATCTAGTTGTAACCAATCCAGCTATTTCTGTGCTTTATCGTCAGTTTTTTCTCCAGATGCTTACTGGTCACATTTAAAAGTAGAGCTTTGTGAGTCTCCTCTGGTTAAGTTACTCAATTTCTGAGGTCATCTTTACAAGAAGCTTTCATATTAATGTTCACTGAGACTGAAGTACACTCATTACATCCGAAAGTGTAAGGCACTGACTTGTCAAGCTCTACCGGAGACAAATGTTAACACACAACTAAACAGAAAGGGTGGTGAATGTAGCACTTCCTCCAGATGTTCACATCCTTATGGATACTGTTATAGTTGGAACGTGAAATGCCCCTATAGATTCAAGCACTTGGGCTCTTGCTTTTCCATATGAGAGTGCTATTCTAGAAACTTATAGAACTTTCAGGTGATCAAGACTTGCTGAAAGAAGTGAATCGCTGGGATTAGATCTTGAGGTCTGATCGTCTAGCCCACCTTTTGTTCATTCCTGTTTCCCTTACTGCAGTCACCTTAATCTCTTGTTAAAATCACACCATGAAGGACTGTACCTCCCCAAACTGCAAGAACCATTAAGTCCCAGTAAAACCCTCCCTCCTTCCCTCAAGTTGTTTCTTTTGGGTACTTTTATTTCCATGATAAGAGGAAAAGTAACGAATACTGCTACTGAAAGGGCTTTTTGAATTTGGTAGAAAAGGCAGAATCAGAGAATCTTTGTTTAGCTCACTAGGACTCTACTTTCTAGACATTTTTCAACAGGGAAAAACCTATACTAATTAGGTTCTTCTTCCTTTGCCAAATCTCAAGAAAAAGCATATGTGACAAGACATCTAAAAGTTGACGTATAGGGTTATGCTTGAAAGAGTTTCTTTAAAAAGACTAGTTTTCGAAGTGATTACTGAAGAGCAGAATGGTATGATATATGTATGGTATATGCATTTTCATGTCATAGAGAGTAGCATGATTCAAATACAGAAGTGGAATCTGGGACTTTTTGTGTGCCTTCACAATGTCAAAGGATCCTCAGCTTCTACAATGTGTGCTACATAAGTACATGTATCTACATAATAAGCACCTTCATGCTGTCATGTGATCTTGGAAGCCCGAGTCTCACTATTTCTGAACGTTTGAGGCATTATGTATTGGGGTGTTTTTTTTTTAAACTTGTGACTCAACATTCCACCCATGAGTCAACCTCTTATTGGATCACCAGTTAACACAGGAAGAACTTCCCTGATAGATGAGATCTGGAACTTGCATGTTTTGACTCCTAGCGTGTGAGTGAACCATCTGCTTTACAGGTGAGCTCTCCATACAATTTAATTTCCATTGCTACCTGTATCAAACTGTTAATAAATGCCCAGCACCTTATTTCATTTTATGTCTTGCACATCTTATTCTTTTCTATGACTCATTCATCAAACACAGCCTAGTGTCTGTTGTCTAAGTATGCTAGGGAATATAAAACTATACTCCAGAGGATTGTGGTAAAGTCAGTGGGAAAAGTACAAATAACCTCAGGCATACTTGAAGAAAATCCGTGCTTTGAAAGGTATATGAAGAATAGGCACTGTGGCTGACACCAGATTATCACCACAGCCTCCATGTCTTTGAAGGAAAAATAAGCGGGAAAGGGTAAGAGTTGATGTAAAAAGTTGCATTCTTTTCCACATAACAAGAAAATAAGCTATTGCAAAACTGTCCTCTGTAGTTTGTATGCTTCTAGGTGTAGCTCCCTAATAAAAGCTATTTACTGAAATAGAAAGAAAGAAAGGAAGAAAGGAAGAAAGAAAGAAAGAAGGCAAGAAAGAAAGAAAGAAGGCAAGAAAGAAAGAAAGAAGGCAAGAAAGAAAGAAAGAAAGAAAGAAAGAAAGAAAGAAAGAAAGAAAGAAAGAAAGAAAGAAAGAAAGGAAGGAAAGGAAGGAAGAAAAAGAAGGAAGAAAGAAAGAAGGAGGGAGGGAAGGAAGGAAGGAAACAAGCAGCAAGCCAGGTGGCGATGGTGCATGCCTTTAATCCCAGCACTTGGGAGGCAGAGGCAGGTGGATCTCTGTGAGTTCAAGGCCAGCCTGGTCTCCAGAGTGAGTTCCAGAGCAGCCAGAATTAAAACAGAGAAACCCTGTTTCAAAAAACAAACAAACCAATAAATTAAAAAAAAAAACAATAAATAAATAAATAAATAGATAGATAAAATCATCCTATTTGTTCTTTGCTTGCTTATTACATTGTAAGATTGGCAGACCATTCCAATGGTCCCCAACTGGAGGTGGGAGTGTAACCAATCTTGAACTTCTAACATAAAAGGGGACTATCTGAATGTTATTTTAATTATAATGATACTTTTCCTTTTCCTTCTATCACTTCTTTGTATTGATTACCTTTTAAAAAGTTACTAGCATAATTTGATGTTTTAAAAATACTAAATGAATCTTAATTTTATCTAAATCACCGGAGTCTGGTCTATTAAAGCTCTCATACTTCCAATGGGTAGCTCTTGCCAATTCATTTTAATATTTTAATTGTTTAGAGCACTTTAGTGATTTTTGTCAATTTATCTATTTAATGATATCCTATATTGCATCTGATGAAATGTTACAATTTCTAGGTTTCATACTATAATTCTGGGAATAACTATTTCTAACACACTTTCACTGTTCGTATCTAGGTTATTCTAATTGTATATACTAACCTTTTTTGTTTTGTTTTGGTTTTGGTTTTTGGCTTTCTCTGTTGTAACTCTGGCTGTCCTGGAACTCACTCTGTAGACCAGGCTGGTCATCAACCCACATAGATTTGCATGCTTCTGCCTCTGCCTCTTGAGTGAGGGGGATTAAAGGCATGCACCACCACCACCCAGCTATATACTAACTTTCAAATATGATCCAATTATAATCTATGATTTTTCCATTATAAATAATCCATACAATAGATAATACATTCTTGCATATTATTATCTTAAAAGTGTCACATTGCTTGAGACAATGTTCTCAACTTATTCAAACTATTTTTCATTATCATGACCCTCAAGGTCCTGTTAGGTCACATTAACATCGTAATCCTCGTAGGAAACCTTAAAGCTACAGATGGACCTATATGTACAGATATACTGTAGGGGCACATTAACTGACAGGAGAAACTAATGTTTTTGTCCCTCCCGAACTAACACCCATTCCCTCAGGAAGACATGTTTATTTCAGCCATATTTCCATTCCCTCTATATAGTAAAATGCCTAATTTGAATATATTGTAGACTAGCCTACAAAACACTTCTACTGGCTGCCCTTTATTTCTTTAGTACTATTTTTGTCACAAAATACCCCAGTTTGAAAAACCTTACAAGGCAGCTTCCTTTATTTCATTTTATTTTTCCTTTTTTTATTTCTTCAAGTCAAGGCTCTTGGGTTGACATCAATTTTCTTTTTGCTATAGCTTCCCCAGTCCAGCCTCTCTCTGGAGAAATAGAGTCACAATAGCTTTCCTGTTTTCATTCTTATGAAGCTGCCTCCTTATAAATTAGGCACAGCTTCAGCTGTGTGTGTTTAACTGCGATTGTTAGTCAACTGGGGATTCTATTGACAAAGTTACTGAGAATATCTACAGTGACATTTAAGTTACTTTTTTCAACGATAATCGCTTCAGGAATTTTGTAGTCACGCTTGGTTGTTGAGGCCTGTGTAGTCAATTACAGGCTTTCTTCCGGGAAGGCCTTCATTTTAATGTGCCCTAGTATTAAAATAAGTTAACACATGGAAGGATAATTAGTTAATTAGCAGTGCTTGTTGAGTGCATGTTCTTTAAAAACACTGATCCAAAATTAGATAATAGGTGGTGGTCTAGGGAAAGATGAAAAGAAATGAGAGAGTTTTCACTTCTCACAAGCTAAGTTTTATTTAATGTTGTTTAGAAGAAATAGCTGTATTCCAGTGAAAGTGTTCAAACACAAATTTTACCCAGTAACTATTCAAATAAGATCTAAATGTAGAATAAGGTTTCACTGCAAATGCAGTCAAGGTAAGTGAGAACACGAGAGGGTGAAGGCATAGAAAGCTACCAACAGGGAGCACTGAAGAAAGGTACAATTCTTGTTAAGCCTACCCAACAGCTTGCCTGTGGAAGGCAGGCAAGGCTGCTCCAACAGGAAAAATGAGGGACTCACATGAGGACAATTTAGGAGGATTCTTACTAGAAATGGTCTAGACCTGAGGATGAATCTCAAAGACAAGATGTAAAGAATAAGAGTTGTAGAGGACCCTGTCTAACTTTCCTTAAGGAAAGGTAAGTAAGTGTGTGTGTGTGTGTGTGTGTAATTTATGCTATTGTAATATCTTCTATATCAGATTTAGATTAGAGATAAAGTTGTATGCATCAAGAATCTTTGTAGAAATGTCTTGGCTTTTAGTTTAATAAATTAATATGGGTTGACTCTTCTTGAACACTAAAAAAGAGGAAAATCCAGAGTCTATAAAATAAAAAAAAAAAACCAGACAGTAAGTGAACTCTCCTCACTGCTTGTGAAAAGTAAATAACAACCAACCAAAGAATAACCTGCATGCCTTTATATGTTTGTTCAGAGGTTCTGCTTCTAGGCTAGTTCTGCTAGCTTCTAGTTCTGCATCTAATGAGATTTTGGTAGGAAATACTCAATATCACTTCTGTATAGATAATGAAGCAGCATTAAATGGGACAAGCAACTGACTGCCAAAGTCCACAGTATCTCCATGGTGTCTTCCTTCCTTCTTGTTATGTATAATCTTTGTGCTATCTTCTTGTGGAATAATGACAACATTTCTTAGGGTCCAGGACATCATCAGTAGTAGATAGACATACAGTAGGATTCAACTGTCAAAAGGATTTTAAAGGAAAACTGTGAAAGTGATTGTGGCAGAAGAATACTTCCTAATGGGAGATCCAAGGAGGTTTTGTTGGGAAAGAGTACATCAAGTTGAGACTAAAACTATCAGGCAAAATAAGCGAGATGAGAGATGAGGTTTCCTAAGCAGCTTGAAAGAACTTAGAAATGCAGACTTACTGAAAGCTTGATGACCAGGGAATTTAATCAAGTCTGGAAAATAGTGACAAGTGTCTGCAATCATTCCAGACAGGTAAGTTGAGTCCTGATCACATGGTCATGTGGACTTAGAAGGTTATAATAAGAAGTGCAATAAAAACAAATTGAAACAAAATTGAAACAGAGACACTAATTTCTAGTCCTTTACTAAGTCTTTGATAAAAATAAATCCAAAAAATTCCTTCTGGAATCCTAGTCGATTTGTATTATTTATCACAGTCTACTACCTTACTGATTTGAAATAAATACCACAACACCAAACTACAAAGAGCCAGCTTCTAGTATGTGGTACCATTGCACAAGCAAAGACCAAGAAGAAGCAGCTTTTATATTCAGAAGACTTGTCACTGTGATTTGTAAAGAATAGGATGTTTCAAGATATACAAAAAGGAGTAGCATTTTGGAAACATTTTGCCTCATTTTCATATTCAGAAACATAATGAAATCACATCCATTAATACAATTGTCCAAAGTAGGCTAAAAGAGAAAATGTGTGCGTAAAAGTAACAATGTAGTTGATATTGTACAAATATTAAGAGTGATTTTTATCTCTATTAAATCTGGGGAATCCTTTTTATACCATTACATTAAAATTAGGATTTCTTTAGAGCATCAGAAAGGGTTTGTTGTATGAAATCAATTACGTATAACCTAGTAGATGAACAGGACTGACATTTTACATGTTTATTCACAGACATGTTTATTATTAGACACAGCTGACTGTCATTTAATTTCTACTCTAACTTTGTTCCTCTGGCCCGAGTCAACTACCATTGTAAAATTAACAAGTATCACAAAGTATATTTAAAATCTTCTTAAATGTGTTCTTCCACAAAAATTTAGAATTATCAAATGTTTTCAGCTATATGTGAATGCAAATGTAACATGATGTTTGATGTTCTTTAGTTGAAGTTTCTAGAATTTACCTGTACTTATGTAGATTTACTGTGCTCACTTTAGTTTTTTCTTTTTAATAGATTAAGTCAAGATTTGCTTTCTTCTTAACCTCTCTGAGGAATTTACTACAGAACAGCTAGTGGATCCCCAAATCACTGACGCTCAGACGCTTAAACAAAATCCTGTTCCATCTGTATAACCCATGTATATCCTTCTGCTCAGCTAAACCATCCCCAGATTAATTTCAAATCTGAATACAATGTAAATTACATACAAAACACTGTAACCTTGCACTTAGGGGATTAAGGGAGAAAAGTATGCATGTGTTCCATATTCCATATAGACAATTGGTTTTCAAATATTTTTTTGTTTCTCTATTTTGTTTTGTTTTGTTTGTGATACTTGGATCAAATCTAGGGTTTTGTATATGTTAAGCAATTCTTCTCACAGTAGCTAAATTCATAGCTTTATTTTTTTTAATCCTCTGCTGAGTTGAATCCACAGAGGTTACATACACAGACAAGGAAAGTGAGCTTACTATAATTCATTTTTGCTATTTTTCTGATTTTATTTTTTTTAGTTTAATTATATCAAGTATTTATGTATTAAACATCTTTTATATACTTTTAAAATGTATTGTTAAACTTGTTTAGGGTAAATGTTTTGATAGTGAAATTTTTAGAGCACAGGGTATGTTCATCTTAAGGATGCTAGTGGTAACAATTCAGCCTAGTAACAATGACAAACATTTACTTCTATTTCCCCAGATTTTCTGTGGTGTTTGGTAGTATCAGCTATCTCCACACTTTAAATTTTATTTTACATTCTTGAATATTTTTTCTCATTTTATTAGTTTTTTTGAGAATTCTCTACTATGTATTTTGATCAGAATCATGCCCTCCCTTCCCCCAACTCTTCACTTTCCCTACTCATTCAACTTTGTGTCTTGTTATTTAAACATAAATCCAGTTTGTGTTGTCCATAAACTCTTGGATGTTTGCCTTTCACTGTAATGTGCTACCTACCAGGGCCACATGCTTAAAGAAAATAGACCTCTCTCTCTCTCTCTCTCTCTCTCTCTCTCTCTCTCTCTCTCTCTCTCTCTCTCTCTACTAGAATATCACTGTTTGAAACACTTTTGAATATCATAAAGAAAGGATAAGATCAACCCTGTTCTCAAGTTGCACACAGGTTTGGGGATTTGATTCCTCATTAGCCACCAACTTTTCTTCTCCCAGAGCTCAAGATACAACAGAAAGTTGCCCATCTACCTCCCTAAATTTACACCATGGAGCTATAGTCTCCTTTCCAGATTTGGATACACTTCCTGAGTCCCCAAAAGAAGCAGTTCAATTCCAGCTTATCTCTGTGAGCCAACTCCATGGTATTAACCTCTTCAAATATTGGGCTTTATCTTAAAAGTAAGACTTAGCTCTTACTTACTCCTCACAAATCTTGTATGGTCTTCCTACCAAGAAATTTCCATCTTTTTTCCTTAATCTAAATACTTTTAAGTTTACTATCTGTGTTTTTCCAAACAATTTCTGTGTTTGAAATAGTAAGCGTTAGAAAAGTTGTGTCTATCTTAACTCAATACAATATTTAGAATCTCTGTCACTTAAAATTCATAAAAGAAAAAAAAATAGGCCTCAGGTTTCATAATGCAGAACTTCTTTAAAATAGCTTCATACTCAATGGCTTGTTTTTCCTGAAGAAAACTATGAAAAGGGAGCCAGGCCAGCACATACAAATGTTCACTGACAAATTGACAGCCACAGACTGGTCCCCAAGACTCCCAAGGTATACTGAGAGACCCAACTCCCTCAAGTTCCTCTGAGGATTTGTAGCTATACCCACACACACACACACACACACATAGTCACACACACAATAAATAAATAAATGTAATGAAAGTTCAAAAATAAAAGCATTTAAAAAATAATAAAAAATTCTTCTTATATAACAATATAAAGAAATATATGCAAATGCTAATTGATTAATATGTATTTTGCAGATGCATTTTTACATGGCTATTACTTCTATTTTGTATTCTATACAAAATAATTTGTATTTGTATTCTATACAAATATTTGTATTCTATACAAATATTCTATACAAATATCTACAAAATATTTGTATTCTATACAAATAAATACTTGTTTAAAATCAACTATTTTGATATCAATACTGCATGAATACACACGTATACATGCACACTTTATATTGAGACAAAAATCTATAATTTTATTGTAAGCATTCAATTACATTTTACTTCTTATAAAGCATTTGATCCAGATTGTTTGTCTTTAATCAGTTGGCAAAACTGTTTCAAATCATACTTTAAAAAAATAGAAGGAAAGATCTTATTCCTTTCTGCACTAGTAAGTGTTCCTTTCAGTATTTAAATTATATGCATAGCTACTTTAAATATGTAGCTATTTATCATTCTTATAAACAAGAGGTGATGGGCAATTCATCACAGTGCATTGTCTGTACATCATTGACATAGTTCATTATAAGATACCATGATGTAATTATGTTGTGACATAATTTTGTCATGCACCTAACTCATTCATTACATGTGTATACTTTTTTTTCTATTTTTATAGTTGTGTTGGAATTTATAAAACCTGCTCTCAAGAATTTTATCCTAAGAAGAGTCTTCTTAAGAGCTGATGTTTTCTGTTTAAAATATCACGCTGTTGAAAGACATTGCTTTTAATGATGCTACTTAGTTAATTTTTAAATCTCTTTTATGATTTCTTAATTGCTGTTTATTGTAGCATTTAAATTGTGTGTTTAGAGATTCGAGTGTCTTCGTGGAGGCATTTTTCTCATTAGGATTACAATTACTCTGTGCGAGACTTGGTGTCAGGCAGAAAGCCTGCCTGAGCAGCTCCAGGAGCTTTCCCTGGGAGCACAATAATAATCACCACAGCTCTCCTGTTCCCGGCTTCTTGTTTCTATCACCCAAAGAAGCTAGAAGAAATGAGCTTTGCCTCTCTCTCCTTTGTTGCTCCTTCCTTAAATATAACAGACACTAACTTTCTTTAAAGGTGAGGATCTAAAAAGGCATCCTTTCTCCTGCTTGAGTCCCTGTATTCTACAGACTTAGGAAGTTCTTCTCCTGCTTCAAGCTTAGCTCTCTACCTGTCCTGCACTGGAGCAAGTGACACCACATGAAAGATGCCCACAGCATTTATGGGCAAAGGCAGGAAGCATAATCAAGATCTTTCTCAGTGCATATTAGAGGAGAGGAACTGAGGGCTGTAGGACTGCCCCAGCAGGCATTCAGTACATGGTGGGGATGGGGTTGGGGGGGGTCCTAAAGCAAGCTGCCACTGCTATCCAATGTTGGTCTTAAGGAGCAGTTTTTCATTGCGTATAATATTGGAATGAAATGCAGTAAATCTAGAAAATTTATTATATTCTAGTGCATGAGAGCTTTCACAATGGCTTTCTGTTTATAGTGTAGGCAGTGAGTGGTCCAGTTTAAAAGACCAAGATGGATTCTTAAATAGACTATAATAAAATACATGCCTATTATGTAAACATCTATCTATCTGTCTACCTAGCTTTATTATTATTATCATATAAGTAAATATACATAAAATACATATAGTAATATACTATATAACATATTTTAGAAATGCTTTTCCTAACACATGCTTAATATTAAAAATATTTTATTATGTATAATATACTATATAACATATTTTAGAAATGCTTTTCCTAAAACATACTTAATATTAAAAATATTTTATTATGTATAATATTTGTGTATATACACCAAAATATATATGTACCAACTATTATCATATATGCCTAGATAAACATAATATAAATTAGTAAAGAAAAGAAAAGACAATCTAACTTAAAGTCTTAATTATTAAGCCTTTTAGTAAGGCTTATATCCAAAATATCTAAATTCGTTTCATGTTTATAACAATGTGACATTCCACCATTTTAAAAATATTGCTCATTTGCTTAGCATATACAGTCACGCACTAATCAGAACATCATGGAACAGACTTCTATAGCTGAACAAACCAGTCTATCATTTCTGACTTGTGTATGGCTCTGTTTCCTATGTGTGTGAAGACTACAAGTAATTTTATTTGTTATGTCCCTTAGTGTTAACATGATGAGCTATTAGCTGATCATGCATAACAAATAAAATTGCCTTTCTGAAAGCATGCATGAGAGAACATAGCAAATCCTTAATCAATTCATCTAGGCCCTCTTACACTTCGGTAATTAGTTAGAAGAGTTTAAATATGGCGAGAATTTTAAGACCTGTCTTCACTCAAACTTCAGGGGATTATTTTTTTAAAGCCAGAAGTAAATCCTTAACAGAATTCTTTTCAGAAGTGAATGCATAGGTATATATTTTTCATTTAAAGCAACTACCTTTTTTTCAAGTAATATATGTAGTTGTACAATAGGAGAAATATCATTTGTTATAAATGTCATTTGTTGACTTATACCATGAAGGGGGCCTATCCGAGCATTTTCAGATTTTATATTAATGGCAGGTGTGGCAGTGAACCTGGTCAGCATGTAATGACACTTCCAAGAGTGTTATACACATAATAGATAGGGCATATGCATGGGAAAAGCTTTACAAAAGCTGTTGTCAGCAGACATAACAGAGAAGCTAAGAGACGCTGGCCTTTGTCTTACCCATGCGACAATCCTGGATTAAACAACATACCTTACAGCTACAGGGCCCAACACAAGGGTCCGCGTTTCTGCTCCCTAAGCCACTGCAGTTGCATGGTTGGCAATCTGGGTAGCCACTGTAGCCCCTGACACACCGATCACAACTCTGGCCACCAAAGCCAGTTTTGCAGTGACAGGATCCAGGTATCAAACCTAAGAGAAGAAGCATTACATATCAGCGCTTTCAAAGGAAACAAAATTTAATTCTTGAGGGTTGAACTATAGGAACTTTGAAGTTTGATTCTGATCACAAAATTAGGATTTTTATTATTTAAAAATTTAAAAACTAAGCCATGTGGTAGTGGTGCATGCCTTTAATCCCAGTACTCAGGGAGGCAGAAGCAGGTAAATCTCTGTGTGAGTTCAAGACCAGCTTGGTCTACAGAGTGAGTTCCAGGGCAACCAGAGTAACAAGAGAGAAACTCTGTCACGAAAAACAAGAAATAAATTAAAAATTAAATATGTTAAATCCATATTCTTTCCCTCCCCTAAGATCCTCTCCCCATCCCTGCTCATTCAATCTTAACATCTTTCTCCAAAAAAAGAAAGGAAAAGGAAAAACCCACAATACAATAGCAAAAGCAAAACCTAGAAAGCAAAATGCAAGACCCCAAAAGAAAACAACACACACACACACACACACACACACACACACAATATAACCAAATAAAAGCACACACAGAAACAGTAGAGTCATTATATGTTGGCCAACTACTTCTGAACATAAGATCTGTGTTGGAGTGGTTGATATATCTAGTGTCACTCTGATGGCTAGTTTTTAATTCATTCATATATGTTTTAAAACTATAACAAAATAAAATATAATAAGATAAAAACAAAAACAATCAATCCAAATTGGACAAGGCAAACCAGCAGAAGGAAAATAGCCCAAGAGAAGGCATGAGAATCAGAAATGTATTTGTTTTCACACTCAGGAATCCCATAAAAACACTAAACTGAAAGCCGTGATATATACACAGAGGACACCCGTGCTGGCTCTGTGTATCCTTCTTCAGTCTCTCTGATTTCATTTGAGCTTTGCTCATGTTGGTTTAGAGGGCTTTCTTTTCTTATGTAGATTAGTAAGGATAAAACTAAAGGGTCTTGAACCTAAATAAAAACTTCAGTGGTTATGCAAACATACAAGTTCTACACATCTTTTTAAAATATAGTAAGAATGGAGGGCTAGAGAGATAACTCAGCAGTTACGAGCACTTGTTGCTCTTACAGAGGACTCATATTTGGTCCAAGTGCCAACATGGTGGCTCACACTTATCTGTAACTTCAATTTCTGGGGATCCAACAAGTTCTTCTGGCCTCTGCTCATACACACGTGTGGTACACATGCATACACGCAGACAAAACATCCATACACATAAAGTTTAAAAATCCAAAACATTAAAAATAAAGTATAAGGGCTTGAGAGATGATTCAATGAAGTATGCAAATGTGAAGATCTGAGTTTCTATCCCCAGTTCCCACATAGAAGCCAAGTGGGGTTGTGCACCTCTTCATCCTGAATACTAGGAGGTAGGTTTAGGTCTTGCAAGATAGGTAGATCTTTAGAGCTGGCTGGCCAGCCAGTGTAGACAAATGGATGAACTTAAGATTTAGTGAAAGACTCTATCTCAAAAAACAAGGTACAAAGCTGTAAAGGAAGACAACCTAGGTTAACTTCTCACATCCCACTTACATGCCCACAAACCATGCCCATGTACCGATGCACATGTATTCACATACATGAACATGTACACATAAACACATCATATACATGTGGAATTTTTTTTTTAAAAAGGAAGGACAGAAAGCTGAAGAATGAAACATCTATGAGACTACAACTTCTCTTTGCCAAAGCTCTAGAAAACAAAAGTAAAATGATCAAGAGGTACTTTCTGTATAGTTAAAAGCTAATGGCAGCACACTGGAAAGAATAAGTGCATATCTGGTATACAGTAATCAAGACAGCTCCATCACACCATAACAGATGGGTGACAGCCTTGGGAATTAAGATGGGGTTCTTATAACTTGACACTGTTAATGTAAGGTGGTACCACCCACAGCACTGCTAAAAGAGAAATTTGAAAGATGGTGGAATTGGAATAATGGGTGAATATGATAAAATTACAGTGTATAAAATTCTCCAATAATTAATAAGGTACTTTTAAAATTTTTAAAATGACCTAAGGCATTCATAGGAACAGATTTTTGGACATGGAAGAGGGATGTGAAAGCTATGGGAATTCCCCATTTCTTTTGACAGAGAAATGTGGAAGACAATATATGCCCATAAACACTTCCAGTCTCTCTTCCAGAAAAATGTGAGGGCTGCTTTCTCTTCTTGTTTATGCCTTTGATTAGAAAGAAGAAATGTTGAATGAATGAATGAATGAATGCAAGCAATAGGTCTTCGAAATAAGAGCAAATCAATAAAATGTGATTCCCATCAGCCATGGGATAGATACATGATAGATTTAATATCATAAACATTCAGTTTCCATTGATAAAGATATAATAAAGTAATTTTTTGTTAGATTTTTGCTTCAAAACAGCATTATCGGGGCTGGAGAGATGGCTAGGTGGTGAAGAGCACATGCTGCTTTTCCAGAGGACCCTAGTTCAATTCCCATCACCCATATGGTAACTCAGAACTGTCAGTACCTCCAAGTCCCCTTGTAGACCCAATGAAAGAAAAAAAATTAACAAGGAGGGGCAGTATTAAATTTTTTCTCTTTATAAAATTTGATTATTATTGACTCTAAACTACATTATGTACCTATTCTTGTAATTTTTCTAACAACTTTTAAATATTGGACATATTTATTTAAACTTAATAATATTGATAGTACCATTGTGGTTTACTTGTCATTAAGAAAGCAAAGAATTCATGATGGAAGGCTTTAACTTTAAAGTTATTAGAATAAAAATGCACATAGTCTTCAGTATTTGCTACTCAAATTATCCAGGGCAACTTCCCAGAAGAATCTCCCAAATATTAATTTTATTATGTTGCCATTTGATTTGTCAATGTTGAGGGTTTATCATGAATCTTATTCCTCAAAGCATTTGGTTCCAACTCATAGTACCACCATCTGTCCTCCTGCGTGTATACTTGGCATAACCTATATCTCACAGTGTGATCTCTATTTGCTTCCACATGCTGCACACACATCTGTCAACAGACACTATCATTTTACCCTAGGCCCAGTGGAAGTTACAGAACTATCTAAATAATCTAAATAACGGGACATGAAAAATTGTATACACAATATCTGTGCTTTATACACAAAAACTTCCCCTGTTTTTGCCTCTCATTTCTCTTTCTTTATCTATGTATCTATGTATCTATGTATCTATGTATCTATGTCTCTCTCTCTCTCTCTCTCTCTCACACACACACACACACACACACACACACACACACACACAAGTAGCCATCATATGCCACCATTTTTCTCAAGGACACATCACACAGATGACAGCAGTCCCATAAGATTATACTGCCTGGTGACATCATAGTTTGTATAATATAGAATATGACATTTCTACAACTAAATTGCTTAATGACAAATTTCTTAGAACTTATCCCTATGGTAAAGTGCCATGTTAGTGTACACATACATCAAAGCAGATGATCAAATTATTCCTCCTTTCTAAGCAAAATAATTTAGCACAAAATTAATTGTTATGGTGAATAAAAATAGGGTCCTAGAGGGCACACTGTTTGATGTCAGAATCCTATGTGAATGGAAGTGCTGTAAAATTCTCTAAAAAGAATGTTTGGCATCCAGTCATCTTTTCATCAGAGCAGCGGTTCTGTGCCTCACCTCGCCGGGCATATTTCTCATCCTTGACACAGACTTCGCTTAAGGAGCCAACTGGATCACAGTGACATGGCTGGCATGGTCTTGGATAATTTGGTGATACCTGGAAAAAAAAGGAAACATTTGAATCAAGTGTAATAAAAATGCGAGTATTTTCAACTCTGCAAACAATTAAAGTTATACTATTGTAAGAATACATAGCAATTATTTTTATGAAATTATAAAAATGTATCCTTAACTCATGTTGGTAGACTTCTAAAGTCCAATTTTTCTAGTGGATACACAAAGTAAAGGGCAGGATACCACAAACCAGTAGGTATTTGTTATTTATATTAGATAATCAATAGGATTTTGCCATGTTTTAGTACTTCCCAGCCTTTTTGAAACTTGTATAAAGGAAATTACAGATGAAGAAGCTTCTGATCTTATTGTACTTAAAGAAACATGTTTTAAACCACTGCATTATTATCATAACATAATTATGCTTTTCCTTGTGATTCTCTGATAAATATTCCATAATATAACCAGCCTATTTATATGTGTTTTATAATGACATGGTTTAAAATTAACAATGTCGATTTTCCTTCCAATTTACTTTTCAAGAACTTTCACAGTGACTATGGCATAATTATTTAAGTACATAATCATATTTCTTGCTAAAAGAGGCTCAATTAAATATTTAAATTAAAAACATGGTTTTCTACCAAGCTGTATAGCCTGAAAAGAAACCTTCAGACTCTGTAATTAGGAGAAGTTGAGCTCATATCCTGGTGGGTCCTGTGCAGCTCATTCCCTTCATGACAATAGGAAAATAACAGCAGCTCCAGAGATACTCTGTAGAGGAACCCAAGGAGGAAAGGCATAGAAGGTATCTCACACCATCTTTGGCAAACAGCAAATGCTTAGAATCACATTTTTATTGTTCATTAGCTTAATTAAACCAACCTAAACTGTTCATAATACTACATACACATTTGTTTTCCAGATGGCATAGAAGAAAACAAAACCCCTAAACTCCTAAACTGGTTGCCTAGGAAAATGAATATATATATATATATATATATATATATATATATATATATATATATATGTATATATATATGTATATATATATGTATATACATATATACGTACATACATACATACATACGCACACATATGCATATGTATATATATATATATATACACACACACACACACACACAGATACTTTTCTCCAGTAGACTACTAGACTACATCTTTCATATATGTTGATAGCTAGGTTTAATTTTTTAAGTAGGAATTGATTTACTAAGATAAATCATGCTGAAAAAAACCCCTAGATTTGTTTATATATCAGATTAAGTATGACTCAAGTTCACAAGACTTTCAAAATCATCATTTGTTCTAGATAATTAATCATGTCCCAGTGGAGCAAGCATTGTCCTTAACACAGTCAGGGGCCATGATTTCTACTTCAAACAAGCTTATGGGAATGAAAAGTTTGTAAGACACTTCATAAAGAAAAGACACAACAGAAGAGCCTCATGGATCAAATGCCACAATCCAAAGCATTGCATCCTAACAGTAATTTTGCAGAAACAGTAACATATAAACTGGAGCTTAAATAGGAGAAGTAATTTGTGAATAGTGTTTGGAACAGGGCTTTCTATATAGCGACCAGACATCATAAAAGAAAAACCACTGAGGTATATTACAATAAATAAAAAAATTCTTTGAATTAAATTTTGACTGCTACAAATTTGGTTCATGATTGTAATGACAAGCTGCAGGAAATCAAAACCTTCTGGCTAATTACTATCCTTGATACTAATTAAGAAATCCTATCCAAATCAGATTGTTGATTAAGAAATTCTCTAAACTATGAGATTTACAAACAGACCTGTTCTATAATAAATTCAGTGCTCTCATAATAATTCAGATTATTACTAGCCAGCCTGTTAGCAAACTTTGCTGAAGTATTTTATGTGTGAAATATATTCATATATATCAAATCAAATATATGATCAAATTAAATGTAATAAAACCAAGGGCCTCATGCATAGTAGACAAACGCTTCATCTCCAGGTTATACCTCCAAACTTGAGAACAACAGTTTTAAGAATATAATGAAAACACTTTATTTAACAATTTGCCAATTTGACATAAACTTCTTGATTTTCTAACATTGTTAACTTCTATCCAGATATTAAGTGCTTGTAAAATTTGCAGTTTTCAACATTCTTTTTTTTTGGTTTAAACATTATTGTGATAAGTACCAGAGTTGTACATTTATTTAATTATGTCACTTGTGATGTAATTTAACCCAGCTATCAGTTATGATTATGGCAATGTTGTGTATAGATCCAACACACCATCAGATGAAGATGTAAACTAGGGGGAAATGTGAGAATCAACTACTTGAGCACTCTGACAATAATAAGAAGCAGACAGGGACTGTAAAAATCTGATGCTTGAAAGAACAGAAAGAAATATCTACTGAAGAGAGGTCTGTGGAGGCATAGGTACCAGCATCTCTATATTGAAACTGCCCCCTACAGTTTAGCTGATTCATTCTGAATAAAAAGTCACTCATGGTATGCCAAGAAGTACAGTGGAAAGAACTAAAAAGAAAACAGAGAAATTATAGTAGAGTTTTCAGTGCTTTGCACCAAGTAGAGATGGTTTAAAGGAACTTAGTCAGAAATGTAAGGTAAGCACCATGACCTTTCCATCAGTCGTCTCTCACACAGCAAATGCAGTCCTCCAGCACTCTAGGTACTAGCAAGTTTACTCTATTGAGGACACATTCAAAATCTTCAGGGGAAGAAAATGGGGTCTAGGGTGTTTTCACTGTATCACCACAAATGCAGTGTAAGAATGTGTGTTCATAGGTATGATAAGAAACAGGAAAATGTAATAATCATTTTAAAAAGTCAATAAAAAAGAGAAGTCAATAAAAGTAAATTTAAGAAGTCAATAAAAGTAGACCCTGAGGAGACCCAGGATTGAAAATAACGTATTGGAAGTCAATGCAGGAATGGTAGATATGGCAAATAATTCATATAATGATGTTTATGAGTGATGCATGGAATATTTTAGCTGATAAACACAAAGTATAAGAAAGAGAGGGAAAAAAAAACTCCAGACAACTGAAAAGTAATATCCAAACTTTTCAAATTCAACAAATATGTTTAATTTCAGAATACAAAGAGCAGAGGGGAAAAGTAGTCAACCCAATGCCATGATGTTATATAAAGACAAACTATTCAACTTAACAAGAGGCAACAATTAAGCAACCTGATATGCAGGTAGTTAGAGTCTCAGAAAGAAGAAAAAAAACAAAGATCAAGTAACACTGTTAATAAAATACTGGACTATCAGGTGTGGAGATCCCAGCACTTGGGAGGTAGAGGCTTGAGTTTCAAAGCCATCCTTAGCAACATAACAACTTTAGGCACTGCCTGGGCTACACGAAACCCTGCCTCAGCAAGACGAAACAACAAAATAAATATCCCGAAATGCTCCCAATGTGGGTCAGTATCAAAATCAAGTGTTATGGGAAGCTAAGTTGACCATAAAGACAAGAAGTCTTGGCAATACATTGCTGTCTACTGGGGTTGAAAATACTTTGTGTAAAGCAACCAGTGGTGAAGTACAGGCACTGCACACGGTTGTTTTTTTCTGTTTAACACCCTCCTACCTTGTACTGCTTCTTTTTCTTCCTTTCTTAACACAAATGTAAAAATGTTACTTGCTTGTAGAACATACATAGACCACAGGCCCAATATGTTAGGAAGATCAGCTTCCAAATATTTGGAAGAAGTATTGAGAAGCTAACCTAATGGAGATATCAGGAAGGTAGTGGTGCTGAGACAAGCTCAACATGCCAGTGGTCAGGAGACTAAAGCCAGAGGAAAATGAATGTGAGGTCATTCCTGAACATTCCTTTGCAGGTCAATCCTGAACTGTAAAGAGAGTTTCAGACCATCCTAATCTATGTAGAAAGACGCTGGTTGAAATGTAGTTGGTCAAATCTTTATGTCAGTTAATAAATTAAAAAGCATTACACATAGTAGGATCAAGAAACAAATGTTTGGTGTACCTTTGTAAGGACCAGTGAAATCCCACACCTGTAAAGGGCTCTGGGCTATAAAAGGAAGAGAGGATAGCCAAAACACAAACAAAACCTTTATGGGAAAAGTTTAACTGCTTGGAATAAAAGAACAAAGAATGCTCTGAAAAATAGGATGCATTAGAATGATCTATGAGGCGTAGCCTGTAATTTCAATATTTGCAAGTCTGACTAGATTTCAGTTTTATAACAGTTAAATTATGAGACTCTGCCATGCACACAAAAAAATAAAAATATAAAATCTATTACCTTTTGCTCTGTATCTGATTTTTAAAAGTTAATTAATATCAAATTTCATTTTATGCATACATGAAAAAAGAAAAATGCAAAAGCTCAGGTATCTCATGGGGAAATTGTAACCTAAAATGTACTGAGTGTAGGAGATTTGTTTTCAATCCTTCACAGTTGATTTTTAAAATTCAAGGAAAATGGAGGAGTTCCTGCTTCTTTTATGTGAGGCTGGTAAATTCTACTACAAAGGACTGACAAAGATATCATAAAAACATAAGATTAGAGTCCCAAATCCCTCATACGGCAAGACAAAATCATTCCATGCATGAAAATTAAAGCATTTGACAAGTAAACGATACTTAAATAGACAAATGCTGAATTGTTATCATATTTTTGCAATGAATACGAGCTGACCATATTAATACACAAAGTCAAAATAGTTGTATTTATTTTAATAGATACAGAAAGTAGTTGACAAAATACTTCAGTATTTTTTTATTATAAAAATTCTCAGCTACCTGGGAAGAGCAGGAAAGTTGTTGAATTTGATGAAATGCAGCCATAAAAATCCCATAACTCACATTATGATCAATAGTGAATTATTATGTTTATATTTAAAGTGAGAACAAAATAAAAATGTCAGCCCTCACTGGTTCTATTTAACATCGGCATAAATATTGCAAAGGGGTGAGCCTGACATTATTTGTAGACAAGAGTCTAAGTGTTCAAGTCTAAAGAATACCTTCAAATTTCTAGAACCAACAAATGAATTTTCAGTCAATATAGATGATAAGCTTAGTATTAAATTTTTCTTAATAATAGCATGAATGAATTGGGAAAATGGTTTACTAAACCATTAATCACTATTTTAGACACATTAATACAAATTGTTCAAGTTAAAATTTAGCCAAGGATATATAAGATCTCAGTTCCAAAATTACTGTTATAAATAAGTGAAAAAGTACATGGAGACATATGTTTGTAAAATGACTCAACATTAATACGGTATCCCTTCTCTCCCTGTTTATATATAGATTCTAAATAAGTACCAAGCAATATTACCTTTATTTGAAATTTTAATTGAAAAGTTCTATGGGCTTATTTTTGGCCATGTTTTTGGCCAGCCTGAAAAAGTGTATATACAAGTAACAGTATGCAGAACACACATACACACGCACACACACACACACACACACACAAAACCAATTAGTAAAAAAAAAAAAAAAAGGGCCATGAACTTGAAAGATGGAAGGGGTGGGTGGGGCACAGGGGAGAGTATAGAGGAAAGAGCAGGAAATGGGAAACGATAAGAATTATATTATCAAAAAGTAAAATAACTAATTTTTAAAATTTCTACGGAAGTACAAATAAGCTCCTGATGAAAAAGCCTTGTTCCAAATGCAGTATAAATTAGGGAAATGTGCATGACTTGACTCAGAGTGTATTGATTTTGATGGGCATACAATGTCGATATACACATTGATTTACATTGTACGGCCATTATTTTATATGATTCCAAAACACCTGGCTGCTCATTAACTCTAAATTATTATTCCAAGCCAAATAACAAAAGTTTGCTCAAGATGTTGTCTAAAAATTAAAATTAGAAATTTTATACGTCCGCGAATAATATTATCTTTACTTGAACATATACTTCATGATAGAAGATACAGAAATGGCCAACAGGCACTCGAGATCAAAATTAAATATACAATGAAACAGTTTCAAAGCATTAGAATGAACCCTTAGATTCACTAAGATTCAAAAGGGTTGTCAACCATAAATAGCAGTGGAGACATGGGACATTTTTGGTGAGTGTGTAAAATGTCATTAATAATTTGATGACAATGTGGCAGTTTCAGTTAGGTAAAAATGCAGGACTGTCTTATTAAATAATCATTTTATTCTTAAATATTTCCAGAAGCTAAATTAAAACAACATGACAACATGGCAAACATAGACTTGTTTGTCGGAGCCAAGCAGAATCTGAAAATCATACAAATATCCATTGATGGGTGAATAGATTGAATTATTTTATATGTTCATGCAAAGAAACATTAATAGTTCTTTAAAATAACCAATTAGTTGTGCCCATAATACGGATAAATAAATTTTAGCATGTTAGGGTGGGAGACATGAAGATACAAATGAGCAAATACTGTAGGATTTCAGGGCGTTGGCGTTTACTGAAAAGTAAGCCTAATTCATGTTCTAAGATCCAAAGATAGTTTTTCACGGATTAGTCTACTTGGAAGAAGGCAAAATATACTTTTCTGGAGTGCTTCTAATACTATGTACCACATCCTTAAAGAGTTATAACATTTTCAGGTAAGAAAAGTTCTCGGGCACCTTTAAAAGTCCAGTGTTTTAGAGCTGCTATGAGTTAGTTTTGATCGCAATTTTTTTTTTTTTTATAGAAAAGCAAAGATAAAACTTTATGGAAAAAGGAATATCTTACCCCCTTTGGCCTGAAGAATCCATCTATACATGTCTCACAGTTTATCCCAGCTGTGTTTTGTGTGCAGTTGATGCAGACACCCCCTCCAACGTACTTGCCGTGGATATTTAAACTTAGGTTTCTTCTGGCAACATTTTCATCATAATAGCACTCTTCAGCTTTTCCATGACAATTGCATGCTACAGTCAGAATAAAAGGCAGCTGATCTCTAATTTCAGGTTTTAGATATATTTAAAAACATTTTATTATCCATACAGCATAGACACACAAATCTATTTTTAAAGCATTTGTACTTGTTATACATTATTATATCAATAAGTCTAGTCTTCTAATGGAATTAGAAATTATTAAAATCTATAAATTCAATGGAGTAGGGAAATACCAATAGTTCACTGGTTTTTCAGGCGTAACTATAATTTCACATGGTTCAGCCTACAATCTATTATGACAGATAAATTATTGAACAAAGCACTGAATAACTAACAATCGTGTAATCTATGATGAATAATACCCATGTGTGACCCTCTGTACTATATCCTGTGGGCAAAATGGACAGGGAGGAGTTAATAGGTCCTTTCATTATTAGTAACAAGCAAAGACTTTTCTCCACCAGTCATTTTATATTTGATAATATTGATTTCAATTACAATGGAGCCCTCTTCATACATCACTAAACCAAGTTAGAGACAGGTGAAGTCATATACAAATGTACTCTGTGTTCTGGAGTGAGACTCATGTGACTTCCAAACTAATGCCACAGTCCTCTCAAATCATTTCCAACCAATGAGATAGATACATGGTAGGTGTCAAGAAATCAGGACAGAATGTGAGCCCAAGGCAGTTTGGCTTGGACGTCCTCGCTCTTGATTAGCAGTCATGTGATATGAGCAATGTTCTCATTTCACTGGGACTCAGTTTCCATATACAGCATGAGACAGTCAATAGTCATTAGCAGATAGGGTTGTTTAAAAGCTTCAAGTGAGATGATGCATGTAGCACCATTACCATAATGCCTTTTAAATAAGTTCAATTGATTTGTCCTGCTCTTCACCCTCTTCATCTTTTTCCTGTTGCATTATAGGAATTCAAGAAAATGGGTGAGAGAAATCACTTTTCCCAGAAAAGACTGGGTAAAGCTTCGAAGTGTATGTGTAAGATTTGGTTATCTGTCCTTTCATTGATTCATGTTTGTGTCTGTGAGGACACACACACATACACACACACACACACATGCACACACTCACACACACTCAGATGTGCATGTATGTACACAAGTGTTTATATATTTATATACTCTTCTGAACTGCCTGATATTAAAAGAAATACTGTGTTGTTTTTCATATTGGCATGGGTGTTACCTAAGGCTACACAGAGTGCTGCTAGACAGGATGCACATACAGGACCCTGCTAATCGACAGTTGCAAGTTGTTATGAAGTTTCTCCTTGAGCAACAGTACACACATACTGGGGTGAACAGATAAGGCTGAGGGTCAGGGTATCACCTGTGATACAAACTCATTTTCTGTATATTAGTGGAATGATTTTGATGGGTGAATTCAAATCTTAATATCACTTTACTGCAGACTGTGGGGCAAGGCTGAGGGCAGGGTCTGATCTATGATGCTAAACTTCTTTCCTGTTTTAAGTTGAAAGACTTTGAGAAGCAAATTCAAATTTCGATGTCATTTTATGACTTAGTTCTTTCAATTGTTTTGAAAATGTAAAATATTTAAAATAACTCTAGGGACGTGCTTCAAGACTATATTAGTAAAAATAATTTAAAAAATAGAAAATGGCTTGTGCACATATATGTTGCCATCTTTGGGCTAAATTTTTGAAAGTGTCATTTCTTCTTTTTAGACTAAAGTCATGTCAACTTTAATTCTAATAGATTGAAAAATGGCAATCCCAAAATGTTATGGTAGATTACTCTCTACCAGTACACATGATGAAGTCGTCCCTCCAATAACCTCATCAATATTTATCTTATCATTCTTTGAATACCGTTATTAGACATAGTAAACTTTCAAGCATTTGTTAGGAGGATAGATATATACACTGACAAGTCAAAACAATATTTCCACTGTCTTAACTGATGTGTCCTCACACTAAGGGTCATCCTATTTTGCCTCAGTTGTGAATGTTATTTTGTTTTTAAAGGCATACCTGTTTTGGTCTTTGCTTGTAACAGCATTGTTGTGTTTCTTACTGACATGCAAGATCTTTTAATATAGTAAAAATGGCATCTCCTTGTCGTGGTTGTTGAAAAAGCCCTCTCCAACCCATTGACTTCAGATTTATAATATAATAATTTCATTATATTTGTAGTTTCAAGTTTTATTTTAGGGAACATACATAAAGAAACATAAGTCTCTACACATTTTAAATAACTTTATGGGTTTAGGGAAAGACACACAAATGTTTAAGCATCCTCTTTTAAATATATTTTGTAAGAAATAGTGAAAATTTCTGCTGGCAGTTTAGATGAAAGTGTAATGCAATACGGAATTATCTGTCTAATGTTTAGAATGGATGCTGCTGAGGGTGTAGGCAGTGAGCTGTTTGATACTTGACTGACAGTCCTCATATTCCCTGCAACCAGAACTCTCTACTTGTCTATCAGCACCAGTGGCACTGTGCCCAGTGCAAGGTGTCTGGCTTCAGAGGACAGGGCTGGTGTCTGCTCTCAGTGGGCCATTTTCTACTTTGTCAGCAGCAACATTCTGCTTCACAGAAAATCCTCAACACATGCTTTAAGTGAAGTCTTAGTAACAGAATGAAAATGTGTCACTTTTTAAAAATACATCTTGCTTTAAATAAACTAACCAATGAAAATCCAAAGTAAATTCAAATTAGTTAGAAAGTTATTATCTTTTATACAGAGATAGTTTTCCTCTCATTAAAGAATTTCCTAAATATTAAACCTGGAAAAGAGACACTTTATATTAACCTTTAGAAATGGATATGTTGTCAATGGTGTGATGTTTAGTTATACTTTTGTGGTTAAGATATCAATTATTATTTTCTGGACTTTGAAAATCTTTATTCCTCATAGTATGGAAAAGCACCCCTCTCTCTGCCCTACCAAAAAGAGACTTACAATCCCCAGTGTTTTCAAATTATATGTAAATAGATGGATCTTGTTAGAAAAGGGATAGTGGAAAGGACTTGATAAAAACAAGGGCGGACCTCCAGTGGTATCTGAGCATTAGGTGGTGGCTAAGCCTCTATTCATGTCTACCAATGATAGAAACTTTTCAATCCCAAGCATCTTTAGAAACAGGTAGACACAGCAAAGAACAAGCAATGTAAGTAAAGAAAGCAAAGTTACTCAAAGTATGCCTGACATATGATCCACAATAAACATATGCTGGATTAGTTTATATTCAATGTTTATATTGTATATATAGGGCTTATCTTTCTTACTTGATAGCAAGCCTGCCCTGAAGACCTTACATACTTTTTTTTTTAACTTAGAATATATGGTATGGGCTGAGTTCCTAAAATATTAATATTGAATTCAGCTGAATTTTTGGCTTCCTGCCCGTTTGAGTCTACAGTTCTGCAGAAGCATGTGTTTAGATCTTTTCTTAACCTGAGGAAAATCTACAGAAACAGAATTCTCTAAAATTCAGGTCACAGTGGAGACTACTTGGCCAGATGAGGACATAAGCTCAGGCAGTATGCTTTCCAGTCATTTCCCTCAGGAGAAAACAGACATGCAGTTTATTCCAAGGTGATCATTTACAGTATAAACACCTGTTGACACGTCGTTCACTATTTTCCATTTCTGCCTTTTCTCTTGGTGCTCATTATTTACCAAATGTTATAGTATAATTTGTGCTAATAATCATCACAGATGCCACTTTATTGTGAGTAGCTCTGTATTGATGTAGCTATGAAGAATCTACATTTAAAGAATTTTGCTATTGATTATCAATATGTCAAAGCCATATCTCCCCTCCCTCATTTACCAAAGCACTCTTCAGGACAGTCAACAAATGGAATCGATCTAATACCTATCGACTGAAGAAAAGAAATGTAGGATACATGCATAATGAAATATTATTAAGAAAAGGATGGAATAGTCCATTCGTGATCAAATGAATGGCTCTGGGTTACATTATCTAAGGTGAAATAAACCAGGCACCAAAAGACAAATACATCATGACCTCACAAATATGTTTAATGTAATGAGCTTGAGCTCGTTAAATTTGAGAATTGAATGGGCTAGAGCGGTTAGGAGAATGAATTGGGTAAAGGTTGGTCACTGTTTACTAACTTATAGTTAAATAGCTCCTATTTCTCATTTACAGTATTTGTAACATGCTTTACAAAATGATAGTACACTGCCTATTTTGCAGAGGGAAGTGTCTTGAATAGCTTTACCACTAAGATACAGTAACAGTATAAGATTTGAACATTATGCAAAGTGTAGATATAACTAACACATGGGACCCCATACATTCGTGCAATTTTAAATGTCAACTTAAAGAGTGATTCTGATTAAAGAGTGATCCCCACAAAGCTTTATGTCTTGACATTCTTGTCACCTTCCACTATCTATCTTGACTACTGCTCATCAGCATCGCACATCCTAAGTGTGATTAATGAATCCTTTCATTTTCTGTTAATAGCCCAGGTCTAGCATGAAGATAATCTCTCATCTTTGACTGGACTCTCATTTTAGAGATGAGTGTTTAAAGGCTATTTGGGGGTTGTAACTGATTCTATGGACTGAGAGAGCTAATACAGATTCTAGACTATTTCACAAGTATCTATGCTTAGAAGGCATCTCCATAGACTTTAGGTTTTGCTTACAACTAATTTCCATTTCTGCTTACATACTTGGGTGTTCAGGTGCTTCTATTTCTGTTTGCATGTGCTTGTGTCTGTGCTTATATGTTTGGTGTCTGTTTCTGTTTGCATTCGTGTGTGTATGTGTGTGTGTGTGTGTGTGTGCATGTGTGTTTGCATATTTTGTGTTTATGCCTTTGGATGTGATTCTATATGTACTTATGAATAGTTGTGTATGTTTGTATGCCTGTGTGTTTATGTGTTTCTTTGTACTTCTATGTGCTTCTGTTTTGTGTTCTGTATGTGTATGTGTCTTTGTATGTATTTGAGTTTTTGTATATTTAAATGTATGTTTGTATGTGTTTTATGTGCATTTTTGTGTTTGTGTATATGCTTGTTTGCGTATTTGTTTTTAATGTGTGTTTGTGGGTTATACGTTTTTGTGTTTTGTGTGTGTGTGTATGTTTGTTTGTGCATCTCCGAATGCTTGTGTTGGTGTCTTAAGCTACAGGTACTAGGTTTTTCCTGATGAAAAAAAGCGTATAGTATTTTTTTCCGTATTTCCCATAAACTATGATAAATTTATGATAAATTAATATGCATTTGGCAAATATTTTGCAAATTAACATGAGATGAATACCTGAAAAGCTGAAGGAGTAAGACAGCTAGGTGCTGAATATAGTAGCTCTGATCTTGGCTAAAATATATAACTAGAATATGACATTGCCTAACTCTAACCAACATTAGCTCACAGAGATGGCCTCTGTGTCCCTAGCCAAGAAGAATGACAGGCTTGTCTTCTTAGGTGAGGAACATACCTTCACACTCAGTTTTGGTCAGGAAAGTCCCAGCTCTCCAGGGCTTCTGATGGAATCCAGGGCAGCACCTATCACAGCTGTCCCCACAAGTGTTATGCTCACACTCACACCGTGATTTCTAGCCAGAAAGGAAGAAGGGCAAGTTTTAAGTACTGTATTGAATCACAGAAGAGGAGCTGACTCTGAAAGGTGGGTATAGAAAAGGAAAACTCCTAGACTATGCATTATGAGGTAAAATTTTGCTCAGCATGTTCAGGAGACAGTGGCAGTACTGGGGTACCTTTCTGCACTAGTATGGTGGACCCTGCTGTAACTGGAATCACTGGATTTAGGTTCCGAAGAGAGCAGAAGAGACTCAGGTGAAGCCTGGATTTTCAGTCTCTTGTACCTTGAGACTCTATTTTCTGGGGCACATGTCTAGTGTAAGTCTTCCTTCAAAGCATTGTTAACAGTTTAAGAAGTGGCAAAACAGGGAGTACAGTCCCCACTAAACTAAGTAATTAGGTAATCTAGGTAATTAGGAAAAATGGGAGTTTAGAATTTTAGTCACTGTGACTTCTCTGTGTGCTCTGTGTTCTAGGCTCTATTCACAACTGTTTTGAGGTCACTTTTGGGGCTCTTAATACTTGGAAAACACTGTCCGTCTGTGACCCTGATAGATAACACAGGTACCATGAGGCGAACGAGTCTGTAACCTACTCTGGGAAAATCAGCCAGAGCCTCTCATCTTTCTAAGTGATAACTTTATACAAGTCATTAATCAGAAAACTAGCTTTGAGTATAATGTTATTTGTAGTATAGTTTTAATAGATGCAAAAAACAAAACTGCATGGCTTTACAGACATCTACTTATTTTTCAATTCAATATATCTCTTCCATATGCTGCACAGTTGATGATTTTGAATTTCACCAGTTTGTTTATGACAGGAGAAAAACACATGCTCATTCGTCTTCTTGAGGTTATGTTCACCTAATACAATCATTGTCATTAATGGAAAAATTCTACACAAAAGCTTTCAAGCTCATTCTAGCTTGGCAGTTTCAGCACTTGGCTACTCTCTTCCATCTGATTTCTTATCGTCCCTCCCCCACATCAGCTTTCTGTCACAGGGACACTTATATGCTTACCTCCATGAACAATTTTCCTGTCTTTGCATGAAATTTTTTTTTTTTTTTGATTAAAAAATTTTAAAGGACCGGACAGGTAGATTGATGGCAGGCATTTTCAAAAAGCTAAATCATGCATCAGGCTGTCATAGCTAGAGAGACTTCAAAATAGATACCACTTTGGAACCTTTATGGGAAAAGAAAACTAATCTGTTTCCTGATGCAGTGACGGTTGGATTCAAAGTCTATCATCCTAACTGCCAGCTCTATTTCACCCTGGCAAGGCTTCCTGTTAAAGCATCTAAGTGGGGACCTGACACCCATTCGCAGCATTTCCTTTCAGTGTAGCCTCTCTTGAAGTATTTTACAGCATGACACTTCATTTTGCCTAAGCGTCCTATAAATATACATACATTTGTTGCCGGATCAAGTGGACAAGCCCGGGCATGACCATAACAGATGCACATCCCGCCAACCGAAATATCCTTGATGGAGTAGTAATACTGAAAGAAAAAAAAAGCCAGAGACAAATGTTGTTAGCATTGCTGATAGGACAGAACAGGAAGAACAGTAAGAGGGGCAGGGTCCAGTCAGTTAAAACTTTACATTTTGCCTCCAGTCTTCCTTAGAAGCAGTCTGGTAAAGTAACTCCTAGCTTTGCCCTCATAGCTCCTGGAAAGAAGGCCTTCAATTTATGTCACATGCCCTCCTTGGGGATTTCTTTCCCATAGGCATTACAGTGTGCAGGCTAGAGTCACCACTGTTCTTTGAGCTTGGAGCTGAGGACAGTAATTCTTTGTAAAGTTGTTTTACACAGTTTTTGCATGAAACAGCCTCTTCAGATGTGATCACAAGAAACTGAGTACTAGTGAATCAGAATGTCCTTTGTTACTTGATAAATATGAAACAGAACAATCCTCTTAAGGGAAACTGTGGTGGTAACAATATAATTCTTATCCAGATTCATAAGGAATTTGAAAAGAAAAAAACAGTAAAGCGAAAGTTTGATGTGCAGAAAACTTGGGTTTTTTTGGTTATATTAAAATGTTCTTACCACCACTTTCCTATCTGAAATTAACACAAGGCTGCAGTCATAATCATTTTAAACTACCAGCTGCTTTTAATACTATGTGAGAATGTGAGAATAAGTAATGGACAGGTATCAGGCTCCCTGACTAAAACTCATTCATTATTCTATGTATTTCTTTTTATTCCTTATCTTCCATTTTACTTTTGTTGTATGTATATTTTTCCTATCTTAGGTTATTCATTATACCTAGACTTTGAACTAATAGAAGATGTTGAGAAATTTAGGTAACAACAACAACAAAAAAATCAAGCAAACAAATAAAAAATTTGCTTTACTTAACCTTGTAACAACGATATAGATAAAAATAAAGATATTTGCTCAAAAAAGGGTGTAGTATTATTGTAGACGTTTTTAAAATTAGGAAATTCATTTTAAGTGTAAGTACATATTTGTTTGCTTTTGAGTATGAAGAAATGAAATGTAATATTGTTTTCATATATTTAAATTTGCATGTGATGCTCATTGAACTTGAGCACTTTCAGAAAGCATATGCATACACTGACTCAAAGGCTCATGCACAATGCCACTGTAAATAATAAATGTGTAACAGAACCCCTACTCAGCCTTGCAAAAGATGATAAAAAGAACAATAATTTTTTCATTGATTTTCCCCTGATATACTTGTCGAAGTAGAATAAATTTCACAACAATATTGTTCAGCCTTCATGCTAAAAATAAAATTAAAGGTGATTTTTTTCTTTCAACGTGTGAAGTATCCAGTGTTGTGAAATAATGATAACTTCTGCATAAGGCAATTGGCAATCTGGTGAAATATAATACAGAGTAAAATTGCTTCAAGTTTGGAAAACAAAAGGCACTAGAGCATCTACCATCTGTGGTGTGGAGACAGTTAAAACTTTGGTAGTGATTCTGTGATGATAGAGAGGTTAAGCATGGGCAAGCTGACCAATGAGAAGAGAAAGCAGTTAAGAAGGAGCTCTGACAGGAAGCTTGCTGTGTCATCAGTAGATCCTGTGGTGGCAGTGGTCTGATCTTCATAGGATCATTCTAGATCTAAGTGCTTTACCCACGGGTTCAGTTTCATCTGTTTTCTGACCTACCTATACCTCCAGTCATACAGCAGAGCAATTGCTTTGTTAGCACAGCTGTGCCTTAAGATTCCAGGCTGAATTGAAACTATTGTAACAGCTTGGTTGTGTGAGGACAGATAGTACACTAACTCGTAGTTGGAGTATGCAGTGAATAAGGAAGAGGGGAGGCAGAATCGAAATCAGGCATGGCAAGCTGGGCTGGTCATCCTTCACATAACAATGACACAAGTTCCTGTTTGTTTGGTACGGAAAGAAAACACATCATCAGGGTCTTGTCAAAGATCTGTTGGGAAGGTGCTTGAAATGTTGGTTTGCTTCTGTTGATCTTCTTCATAGAGAAAAAAAAAGCAACTTGTAGAATCATTTTCCCCATGATGGGCTGTTTTTATTTTGTGATTAATGATTCATTAGTGGAGCCAGAACAGTGACATAGCCTGGTCTTCAGATCAGCATATGAACATTTTTGGAATTTTCTAGAATAGCATAGGCCTGCTCTATATCTACTGAATTAGAATGCGGTTTCCACAAGAACACCAGCCATGTGTAGGGCAAATATATAAAATGTATTTCTTCATGTAAATTATGGCCAAAAATGTGTCAAAGGCCTGTACTTTGACAAGTAGCTCCTCAGAGTCAATTATGAAAATACAGATCACCTAAAGTGACAGAAACTAATGTAGTGCTTTAAGAAGATTATGAACGAGATATTATGATCCTCATTTTACAAAAGAGGAAATTAAAGTTGAAAAATGTTGAAGGGCTTGATAAATTCCATGTAATTAATAAGACTCAGAGCGTGGGTTTGAACAAAGGAGGTTGTGCTGAATTTTAAAGCTTCTCAGAGTAACTGTTTCTACAAATCACAGAACAATTTCTCTCTCGATCCTTGACAGACCATTAAGAGGATGGGCATGGTAGCACTTAGGCTCCAATGTTATTCTCAACACTTACTCTTCTTGTGACAATAGGGTCGATTTCTCTGGGGTCCTTGTGAGCAAACATCATCAAATCAGCATTCAAAGTGCGGATCCGTTGAAGTCTCAGGCGAATATAACGAGCGGAGGTGAATTCCAGGAGTTCAGGGGAGGGATCGTCAGCACTCGGTCTCCCATTGATCAAAGAAATGTGAATCTACAAGAAGCAGACAGTGATTTACAGGTTTAGTTTATTTCCTGCTTTCCCACACGGCAGATGCAGGCTCCTGTTCGCACATCCGAGTGTGGTAAAGTAATGGAGGGATGTCTGGTCCTTTCAATACATGTAATAGTCTTGTTCATCTGTTACAAGTTCTATATACTACATGTTGTACTTATTTGTAATTGCATCTTCCAAGCCATTTCATCATCTTGCCTCTCATAGCATTTCCAGAAATTAACTATTAAATCAACTATATTTTTTCTACAAATGAATGTGTCCAAAATTATTTAAGAATCTGTTATATAGTAAAAAATAAGAACACATGTTTGCCATATCTGACAAAACCGGGACCCCACCATGCACTGAAAATAATTTTGAATTCGAAATATTCCTATGACAAATGGGGAAATATGTTTCAGAGACAATATATGGAGTAAAAATGATAAATTTTGATGGAAGTGAGATAAATCTTTGCTCCCAGACATTTCAATAGATTTGTTTTCTCTGTGAGTTATTTAGGATTTAGTAATTGATAGACCAAGAAGACAAAAATTTACACAGGCTATTACATTCTGTAAGAAAAATGGATTTTCTGAATATGTATTAAACCTGGATGTAATGGTGACTTTGTGTGCATATGCATGTGTACCTTTATTTTCGTTTTAATAGTACTTTTATTAATAAATTTTGAGTTTCATACAATGCATCTTGATAACACCCTCATCCCATTCCCCCCTGTTCTCCACTCTCTTGCCCCCATGCCCTCCATGAATAACAGCAACAACAAACAACAATAACAACACCCCTCCTAAAAAATCAAAGAAAATTAAGTCCAGCTAGTATGGCAGGAGCATGGATCATGGGCATCACCACAGCTCCTGGAGGCAGCAGGCTGCTCTAATGATGGATTTTCTGCTGGCCCATATTAGACCAAGACTAAGTTCTACAAAGTTCAACCTGAAGTTGGGTCTCATTTTCCAAGCCCCCAGGCACCCAGACCTCCAGTAGGCACCCTGGCCTCCAACAGGCATTGGGACATTTCCCAAGCACCTGGACATGGAACAGACACCCAGATATCCTACAAGTACCAGGGCATCCTGCAGGCACCCAGATATCCTGCAGGCAACAAGGCCTCCCACAGCACCAGGACATTCCACAGACACTAGGGTATCTCGCTGAATCCAGGGCAGCCCACAGATGCTTGGGCAACATGTAGGCACTGGGACAACCCACAGACATCCAGATATCTTACAGATTTCTGCAGACACAGATGCATTCACCAGAGCATCTCACAGGCACCTGGACCTCTCACAGGTACCAGGATATTCCAGAGGCACCAGGGCACCCCACAGGTGCTTAGGATGCCACAGGTGCTAGGACATCCCTCTGGCTCCAGAAAAACCTGTGGATGCAGGTATCACACTGTGTAAACAACCCACAGACGCCAGGCATCTTGTAAGCACCAGGGTATTCTGCAGGCTCCAGGGCATCACACAGATGCCCAGGCATCATACAGGCACTGGGCCAACCAGCAGATACCAGGACATCACACAGGCATCCTGACACCACACAGGCACCTGGATGTAATAATGAAATTTTTTTAACAAAAATGATTTAGCATAATTGACAACACATGAAATACAATTTGATCAGATCATTTTTCATGTGTAAATGAAATTCCCCTAAATTCACAGAAAGCTGATGTGCTCCTATAGGGCACACCTATAGGACTACCCCAAGAACAGATAATTCTTTTTTTTCTCATTTTTATTAATTCTCTGAGAATTTCATGTAATATATTTTCATCATATTTACCCCTTCTTTAAGAATATATATATATATATATATATTCATCAAATACACTGTATGATGTCCATTAATGTCTGCTTGTCTGGCTATACAGAAGCATAGTCTACCCACTAGAGACCATACACTTAAAATAAACTGTCTCTTCTCTCCCAGAACCTATTAACTACCCATAAAAGAACAGATCCTTAATACCTTTAATATTACTTGTAAATCAGTAAGGGAAAGCCTAACAATTTATAAATCTGGATCAAAAAAATGATATAAAAGCATTGTTGAAAAAAAAAAACACATGTAACTGGCTTATCGACTACTGATAAAATCCTATTGTTGTTAATAAGATAAATGTTGATTAAAAGTGCAATGATAAACTGCTTCTCCACTACTTAAGTCAGCAATGATCCACAATATTGAAAACTTTCTTTGATGGCAAGACCAGTTTTGTATGGTCACATGTCTTACTTTACGAGTGTAAAGAGAAATGACACAAACACCTCAAACGTGGACATTACATTTCAAAATGTGCAGGGTTTGATGTGATTATTGTGCAGGTTGTTGACTTGCAACTTCTCTTTGTACAAAATAATATAGATATTGTAACATATATGAACTGAATATACTCAATGGATAAAAAGTTCCAATTCTCTAGACTCCAATTTATATGCTGAATCTGATTTTGGCATGCTTATATTTGGAGGTGAGTGATTTAGGAGGTAATCAGATCTTAAGGGTGGTCCCCTCCTGAATGGGATTAGTCTCCTAATAAGAAGATGCCAGGCACCTTGCTTCCTTTACATCAAGCAAGAACACAAGTCCAGACAATGCAATTCAGGAAGAAAATTCTTACAATACATGAGAACATTGCTGACTCCTGACTAGTCTCTGGAGATGTGAGAAACCCAGTTCTCCTCTTTAAAAACCACACAGAGTAGAAGTCTGTGAGCTTAAACTCACTTAGCACTCTTTAAAACATAGTAAAACAAAGGAAAGAACTTGTCAATGTGAGAGTGTTCCATAAATTATATGCTTACATATTGGATTATGTGGAATAGTTAAAAATACTCTATTCATTTTGTAGCCTATACAAATGGAATATTGCTTATGCAGTAATTGAGTCAAATAAAGAGTGTAAAAAACATTAAAATTGGGTGGTATGTTTTGAACATACTATGTCCAAACGCAACCCTGCACACACACACACAAGTGCATGTACACTTGGGACTAAAGTGACAGGAGAACTAAAGTGGAGGACTTGAGCCACCGTGGAGAGCTCAATGCAGTCTGTGTATATCCCACAGAGTTTTGACTCAAGTCACCCCTGGAATCTTCATCTGCATTTGCAAAGCGGTACATCGTCTGTGTTAATTACATTTTTTGACAGGCAAGTCGATGATACGTATTTCCATCATAGAATTCTACTTTTAGATAACCCCAGAGAGCATTTTACAAACTGACTGCCGATAAACTACTTCAGTCACTGGAGAAATATAGCAAACATTGAAATGAGAAACTGATTCTGATACTACACACACACACACACACACACACACACACACACACACACCAGACTAGGCCACAATGCTGCATGATAAAAATAAATTTAAGAAAATTCCAGCTAATTGAATTAAACTGTCATACTTAGTGATGAATCAATTCATTGAAATCAACACATTGAAGGGATATAGAATGCAAGCTCTCCAAAAATGCTGAATCTTACAACACTGAATATCCTCTACTGCTGGAGATTTGAAGAGTTACGTACATTTCCTAATATTCCATACTGTTGGCATCTAGCAGGTGAGCCAAAAGCTGTGTTTTAAATTAAGTTGTTTCTTCTGCTTAAGGAGGAATCAATTCAAAGTGCAAGGAATGGAGTAAATGATCCATGAAGCTGTTAAAACTGGTCTCTCTTAAAGGTTAATGTTAGTAACCTCAAAAGGTTACCAGTATTCTTGAATTTGTGACTGAATTTCTTTCTTGTCTTGCCCAGAGTGCCTCATCCCCAAATGATTTGAAGTGAAACAGCAACTTTCTGAAAATGTCGGTTTCTGGTTTTGTTAGCGTTTCCTTGATGTTGACGCTATGGTGAACCACAATTGCGCTATATAAGAAATCAGAGAATTCCTCACTTACACACACATTTTTTTAAAGGTGTGCACGTGCTCATTTAGGTTAGTCAGCCACAGGATAGCACCATGAAATATTCAGCAAAACAACACTTTTCCTCACAGCTTTGGTATGCTCATCTAGTTGCTCTGCCAAGAGATCTTGTGAGCATAGCTAGTCCCAAGCTGTTTCTAGGATGTAAAAGCAGCCAGCTGTTTGTTCATGCTGTATGCTGCTTCCTTGGACTTTCTTTCTTTCTTTCTTTCTTTCTTTCTTTCTTTCTTTTTCTTTCTTTCTTTCTTTCTTTCTTTCTTTCTTTCTTTCTTTCTTTCTTCCTTCCTTCCTTCCTTCCTTCCTTCCTTCCTTCCTTCCTTCCTTCCTTCCTTCCCGCATTTCTTCCTTTTCTAGGTTCATTTAATTAAATCATAATGCTGAGTAGGATATTCCCTCCAACACACTACTGTATAATTTCAAGCTTACTTTATTACTTAGCACACTTCTTGACTTCCTATGGAGTGACAACTGAACGGTGTCTATATTCAAGGAAGATGAAAAGTACCAGCTTCAAGACTACCTCTGTTTTGCTGGGAGGTCCTGGGAATCTCTGGAACTCTAGTGTCTTCTCTCATGGTTTCTATTACAGACACACTGGTGGGTGGGTAGAGAGCCATGCTGTCTCAGGAATTCATTCCAACTGAAAATATCTGACTAGGACTATCAATTGGCCTTTTAGATGTTGAAATTACTTTTCTCTGAAATGAATTTTCATAGATAAATAAATGAGAAAAGTTGATCAGAATGTTTTCTTTTATTGCCAAATGACTTCATCATAATACATTCTGCTCACCATTAAATAACTGTTTTGAACTAGGTAAAACATACTGTATATCTTGTCCTTTCAGCTGGATAAGACTTCTCTGTCTATGTTATTTTACCTTAAAATACAGTTTTAAAATATTTCATGCAACAAATAATAATCAGTTTTCTACTCTACAACATTGCCTCTTATTAGGTGACTATACCTGCTTTAAATTGCTGGAAGTGCTGCAGTCCTAATGACAGAAGGTTTTCTCAATGACACAAGGTTTCCATGGGAATGAGTGGACAAGAGAAAGAAGGTTTAGAGATCAGTGATATACATCAGAAACTCTGGGGAGAGTATTAGAAGGAATGAAGTTTGAAAAGTAGTTTGTTCCCTTAGAATATCTTCAAATACTGTTTGTGTCACAATCTTTAAGAGGGTGTCAATGAAATAGTTACACCACAATGAGAGTAAACTGACCCTGGGCATTCAAACAATCAGTCCATATGTATAGAATAAGATTATCTATTCATATCCGTGGCTATGGTTTTATTGGTAAAAGAATGGAAGCCGTTGGGCAACCTTATAAATATAATCATGTCTGGGAAAGTGAGATTGTATAGATGTCTTTGAAAAATTAGCCTAACTGTTTCATTTTAGAATGTGAATGCAGGAAGTATTTGCAGAATGGAGAGGAGATGTATGAAGCTTAGGAAAAGGAGATGATGTGGTATTTGTTTTCCTGTTTCTAGGGCAAGATAAAACCACCTTATGGTAATTGGCCCACTTTGGGTCTAGGCCTCCCTTGTGCTCTTATTGTCCCAAACCTCCCTCAATTCCACAGCACCTACTCTCACAAAACTCACCAATGACCCTCACATTACTAGCTAAAATAACCAGTTCTCAGTCCTCACCAAATCTGACCCACTAGAGGCAACTGAATTGATTTCTTTATTGACTCAGATGGCACATGGTTGTCATTTTCCTGACATCTCAGAAAGAGACCCACATTTAAAGATGAAGTTAATTCGTTTCATTTTGAACTGAGTTTGGATTTGTGGCTGAGGTTGCTCATTTTACACCTTAGCTCCTTCTAATATTAGAGTTTCATGGTGCTCCATCCTCTGCCTTTTACTGTATTTAAAAAGGAAAAAAAAACACCTTTGAAAATAAATTAAAACATCACACACCAAAATTAACCAGACCCAAGGTCTATATAATTCAATGAACAGTTAGCATAGGCATACAGAAGGGAACATGAGGAGCTTTATGCTAACGTTTATACTTTAAGTATCAAATATATTTTATGCACCTTTTCACCATGGAAACAACAAAAAAATCATGTCTGTTTGTGTGTTTGTTTGTCTGCTCTAATACCATTTGCTCATATAGGCACTCTGTTACAGGCCATGGCTTCTCATGCCATCAGTACCAGTGTCTTCTATGTCTAGATCACCAGGGCTGACTTCTATGAAAGGCAGAATGTAGAAACTAACCACCTTACTTAGTCGGTTTACATAGCCAGCCAGTAGGAATAACAAACTGAGTGCCTGCTTTTCATCCCCTGTCTTCTTAATTTCACTAAATAACTCTATCCTTACAGCTGCTTCCCACCAACAGTTTAAGTTTAATTTTAAACAGATACAGCAGTCAATTGCTTTCCCTCACGTCCACTAAAACCATCCCAGACCTCATTCTCTTTATCTTAAACCCAAGACACTACTACCAATGGCTTCTCTCTATCCTCTAGAACATGAATCCCAAGTCATTAGAAAGCTCAGCAGTTTATTGTTAAACTAGTATAATCCCAAGCATAGTAGCCAGTCTCTGGCCAAAAAAAAAAAAAAAAAAAAAAAAAAAAGGACTAATTTAAAATTTTGGAATGAATAAAGTTAATGAAAGTCCTAAACACTTAGTAAATTCAATTAGTTTTCTTTTCAAAACAAAAACAAGAATTTCTTAGAATCGCTGATGAAATCTACTGCTAATGTAATAATGCTATTTTCACAAAAATCAAATTAAGATTAATAATCTTTCATATTCTTTTATTTCAGAGCATTTTAGTTTATGTTGACTTGAATAAACTTTAGATATTAACTCTAGCCTATTATTTATTTTCAACTTAGTTTACTAAGAATGTTAATGACTTCAATAAAAGTTGATTTTATTATACCTAAGTTTCCTTTTGATGAACTATATTTTATCTGAGAATAGCACATAAATGTGGTTTTGGAAAGATATGATATTGTATTTGAACTTAGGAACTATTCATATTGACTTCATCAACCAGCAAAGATCTTATCATTGGTTAATTCCATCTCTTTAATAAATCAGGAAATTATTAAATGTGACGTCACAAAAGAGCAGTTTCTGTAAAGAAAACTATTGGGATCTGCTTATAAAAGAATGTATATATCCCTATATAGCCATATATATAGGAGCCTCAGTACTCCTAACCAGAATTGGAAATATTATCTTTGTAACACATAGTATACTAATTAAATCTAGAGAGACTTTGATAACTATGTCACTCTGTTAGATACTCACAAACACAACTGGAATAACTACTCTGGTCTGGTTGATGATTTCAGAGCTGATTGGGAAGGGATGGTTTAAAGGCAAGATGCCAAAGTGCATGGTCTCTGACTTCTTTAATGAGCTATTCCAAAACTACAGGTGGACATTAGCTTAGTGAGCTGTTTTTTAGATATGATTGCATTATTGACAACTCTACACTTGGGCTTCCTCTTAACACTTCGCTTACTATCCCATACCGGGTATTTTGTTCCAGACACGTAGTTTGTTTAAATTACTCTAAAACTGACACTGTTTTTCTCCTGTTCTTTTGAGTTATAATTCTTGCATTTGTCTTTCCTGCATGAGAGCTTTGCCTTTCATGAAATATTTAAACAAATTCTTCACTGTCAAATCCATTGTCATTAATAAATTGTAACATAATAAGAAAATGAGCTATCTTTGCAGAATATTTGTCAACTCTTCTTTTTACTTCTTTATTCTTCTAGTAAAACTCAAAATCCTGGGCCCAAAGGTTTGCATGATTTATCAACTGGTTATAGAAAAACATATTTGCCTCTCAATTTGCAATAGAGTAAGATGTGACTATTCTCCCCACACTAAAACAGATTTCATGTGGCAGTGATTTTATCTTCCGTAGAACTGTGGGACACACAGAAGGTCTAAATTTTTAGCTAGCTCATAAATAGAAGCAAAGTCTCAACTGCCTTAGGGGTTCCAGTTTCCTCAAATTCTCAACATTGGAGTGGTTCTGGTTTTCAGAATATGTCTGATGGTATTCCTACTTTCAACAACTCAAAGCAAAGCATTTATTTCTAAGTTCCTTGTTCAACAAGAGCTTTGATCAGTTTTATCTGAAACTTGCCCTGATGGGTAACCTGTAATCCATCATAATTAAATGAAAGAGCATATGATTCCCATTGGTCATGATGTATAAGAACACTGACCAGTGGTGCCTGAAATTTTCAAAAAAAAAAAAAGAAAAGAAAAGAAAAGAAAAGAAAAGAAAAGAAAAGAAAAGAAAAGAAAAGAAAAAAAGAAAAGAAAAGAAAAGAAAAGAAAAATCATTACTAAATGTACATCCCACCCCTTCCCTTAATTTCTAACTCTGAAAGATCCTTGGCATAGAAGAGTCCCTTTTACATCATATATTCTCAATGTTTTTAAAACAATAAAACAGTGACCTAAGTTGAAAATACTGTATTTACCGTTGTGTTTTTTTCTTTCTGCAGTTCTGTAATATTTGCACAGATAAAAGAAGACTTGTCAAAATAGGTTTTCTCAATCTCTTTGGGGATCTTCTCATTTACATTTTATCAAATGCAAATGTCATTGCTAAATCTTTGTGCTGTCAAGCCAAGACTATACAGGGACACAATCATCATGTGATATTCACAGCCAGGAAGGAATCCAAGAGGAGCAGCTCTTGAACAAGCCATGAGGGAAAATACCAGAAGGAAACTCTCTCATTCTCCTCGGGCATTTGCATTGCTTCACATTTTGCTTAGGGTATGCCTCAACTAGTGATAGCCTAAGAAAATAAAATCATTATTCATCTATTCTACTCCCTTAAGTATCTCAGTAGGACCTTACATGTAGAAACAGCGTTGTTCATTATTATGCAGTTACGACATATAAGAAAACATCACTTGTGATCTGAACGTACTCGCTGATGCAACATTAACTCAGCTAACGCTTCCTGAGGGGTGTTACTCTTTTGAAAGAAAAAAACTCTAAATTATAAGCAAGGATGTCCAAACATAGCTGAAATTGTTCTAATTCTGTTCTGACTTCACTCAGCGTGCAGTTCAGCCCATCAGTGTACCCAACATATCAGTGGATCAATTAGCATCCATTGAATAAATAACATTTGGCCGTGTGGACATTACTAGGAAACGTATATTGACCGGATACTATTGCAGATGAGTTTGCTCCATGCGTTTCATCTGTCCTCCGTTTTATCATCAGACATGCTTACATCCAGTTCTGAAAATGACACCCTCAGTGTGTTATTTCCATTTCCTATTTATGCCTTTGCCATGATTCTTCAGATTCTTTTTATGATTCTGATTTTCCTTAATTAATTTTTGTAGGATTTGTCCTTCCAGGTCTATCTATTGAAAATTTCCTGGCATGGAATTATTATTATACCCCAGTCTTATTCAGACACCACAGGACCAGACTGAAAACAGATCTCCTGAACCCTCCTGAACTGGTTTGAGGCAGAATGGAACATGGGAGATCACTAAACCAGGAAATATTTCCCTATCCAGTAATCCATCTAACCCCAAATCATATTAAGACAGACTCCCTTGGCATATAGAAGCAAACTTTTGAGAAAATCAGAACCATTTATGCCTATTTTTTAGAGCTGAGGAATGAACAATTATCTAGAAACTCTAAATTTTTATTAATTTTAAATTTTCTAAACTTTGGTAATTTCCAAATAAATGAAATTTGTGATAAAAGTTTTGTTACATAATGAGAACTAACAATGGTACACAAAACAATATTCACTTTTTGAAAATTCTACAAAGGTAGAAAGTACTAAAATTCTAAACTATGGGGAGATAAAAAAATGTTCATATTCAAAATAAATAGCTGAGAAATTAATATGATCTTCTTTAATATGGAACATAAATTAGAGCAAGTCACAAGTACAAAGAGGGTGTTTCATGACCTACATTGGTAGCACAGAACAATTGGTACCCTTAGAAGTCATATAACAGCATAAAATAAAACAAAAGCAACATTTTCCTGTTTTGTTTTCAGTGCCTGTGTGGGAACACTTGTTTAAAATTAAAATAAAATCTTGGAACAGGCATTGCAAATACTGTGCCAGATCCTGTGTCATTCCATTGGAATAGCGCCTGCATGTGTGTTTAAGAAGTTCAGCTTCTTTCAGTCTCCTCGGAGAAAAAGTATGTTTGGATCTCACAAGTATGCAAGTGAAAATTTGTAAAATACCTTAATTTCATGTAGCATTTTGTTTTGAGCACTGATAGTCTCAATAGTTTTAAGGTCCCAAAAAGACCCCTCTGAAAAAGCAAGATGTAAGAGACTTTAAAATTTAAAAAAAATGATATTGATATTTGGAGAATTTAGACACAGCTTCCCAAGGCTAAGCATGAAACTTGTGCTAACTATAATCCTGAGACCTCTGGCATTGTGCATTTGCAAACCCAGAGACATCATTCCACCCTGACATTTGCTTGTCCTTTGTTTGACCACCTACCTTCTCCTCTTATTTTTATTTTCACATTATTAACTTCCTCTATATTTTATTTATTATCCATCTACCTTTCATTATTTATTTACTCTCTCTTGTTAAGCAAATTCCTCTGAGATAAACCCTTCACCTTGAAGAAAGGTTAATAGATGTTAAAAGGGAGGTGAAATAATGGGATGCTAGTCTAAAGGGATGTGAAACTTCCTATCCTGCAGAAAAGCTAATTAAACTCAGGAAGTAAACAATTCAGTAATGTCAGGAAATCCCTGAAACTGAGTAGATTCACTAGGCCCTTTTATACCAAAGCGTCCATAGCTGTAAGGACTGCAGAAAGCAGAAAGACACTCTCAGACAAGCTGAGCTACAAAGAGCCTCAGAGCAGCTGAGCAGCATAGAGAAGTAGAGACCAGCAAAATTGCCTGTAAGAATCAGAAAGCAACTGTGCTGCCTGGAAGAGACTCAGACCAACTGATCTACCTGGAAAGGACACATTTCAGCCTGTTGAGTACTTTCAGGCTATACAATATGTTCCAGGTTTCTGGATTTTATCGGCCATCTTTCATGCTATGGTAGTCCTTTTGTAATACAGCCATTTTTAAGTTATTTCTCTTCCTGTAAGTAACCCTTCACATATATTCCTCTAAGTAACCCCAATAAAACTCATTGGCTCACCAATCATCAGTGGTATCTTTACGTTGGTCTGTTTTTGTTTCCCTTCATAGAGTAAGTAGATAGCACATCTACCAAAGAATAGTAAAACATAACACTTGCCCCACCTAGTTTTTCATTATAAAAACTGTTTATCAACCATTGGTTAAGATTCTATGTTTTTAAGTGAAGTCACATATTCCCTGTCTCTACAAATGGATCTAGACTATCTATATAACAGAAAATACTGGTTTTATCCCTCTTGTTTTATGTTGTTTAATAACATAGGAAAACTTTTAACATTTTTTTGCAAAATACAATTTCTACTCCCACAACTGATGAGTGTTTTATTTTAGTGGACTTGAGAATCAGACTCATGTAGTGGGGTACAGATGATAGCATCCTTTCCTAACATTGGCTTCTCTATGTGGCTGAGACTTTGTTTAGTTGCATGTGTTCAGAAAGCTTGATTGTTAGTATCACACCAACTGGAGACTGTCTGGATCCAATGTATGGATTTGCTACTTACTACTTTGCATAATTATTTTAATAATCTATGTCTGTGTCCTTTGTAAAAGGTAAATAAGAACAATATCTTAAATTTATTTTGTGTGGACTAAAAGAAATTCTGGTGAAATTATTAGAATAGTACATAACTCAAAGGATTTTTTTTTTGTTTTGTTGAGATTAAAATCATGAAATGACAGTGCATCTCATAGTGCCCCTCCCCCACTTTATCCCAGTTACCTATTGCCAGCCTATGCTGCCTCATGATTGATAGCAATAAAGTTCCCACCCACCATGGAGAAGCAACTGTAAGCTGTTAAAATACTTGAATGCCAATGGGTGAAGATGCATAAAGCCCACCAGAACACCTCCTTCTGTCGTCTTTTCTTATCCATATCCAATTTCCACACAACCAATTAAGAGATAAAAAGATCCAAAGAATTCCAAGCTCAAGCCCTCCAGGTTTGTGCTGAGACTATTGCTCTGGGGATGGTCTGTGTTCTCATCCCTTGACATAATGGTTTCAGACACTGAGATCAGAGGAGCTGACCAAGTCCCAACACAGAAGCTGAAGGAAGAAGAAGTTTCAGAATTACTAACATCTGAGTAGGAACTTGTAATGGGAGAAAGATAAAAAGAAAAGAAGATTATTTAACAAGGGACCCTCTATAAATCTGACTTCAGACTTGAAAAGTGGCTGGGGCTGCTCTATTTGTAGCTTATATCATGTGATAGGCACAGATGGCTAGATAGTCTAAATGAATCAAGGTTTAAGAAAGTGTTTTACAAAGAGGATTGATCTCTTCTTTGTATGCTTAGAGAATGAACGCCAACAATTACGGTGCCTGTCACCGGTGTCCCAAATTGAGGCTTCTCCTATTGCTCTGAACGATGTGGATCCTAATCATTTATTTACTACGTTTGTAGGCTGTTGGCTTGTGCACTCCGACATCTGTGAAACTCCAGCAGATCTTGAGTCCTTTCAAAGAAACTGAGTGCACATAGGGACTTTGCCTCCCACACAAGCAGATGAAGTTTTCTGCAGATTTACGAAGTACACAGTGTTCTTGTTCTTTTTCTGGCCTCCAACTAATAATTGACCACAGGAAGCTGCAGGGCTATGCCCTCAAAGAAGCTCAGAAACAGTTCACGTTGTTGGTTAGCTAGCAGGGGGCAGGACAGGCTGAAACTTGAGGCCTTATTTTCTACACGGACCCGTACAGAATTACAAATAGTTTGAAGCATTAAAACTTGAGGAAAAAGAATGAATAAGCTGCTGATTAGAGGTCATTGATCATTTTTTTTTCTAAGTAATTCATCTAAAAGGGACATTGTTACACAACATTTCTTTTCTCTTTCCTCTTGATAAACACAGTGTGAATGAAAGGTAAAGGGAATAAAGGATTTAATCAATCATCCAGGGGCCAGGGCAGAATTGCTTTCTCGTATACATTTGCTGCCAAGTTCATAGACTCAGGTTTGTTTCCAATTATTTGTAATATGTTTTCCCAGAAGAATTTATAATAGGTTGTTTAGACACTGTTCCCTTTTCTATTAATGACCAAAACACAAGTGTTCCTCCTCAGCCCAAAGCAAGGCAGGTAAATTAGGGAATTGTTATGGATGTTGCTGTCGGTCTTGAGAGGTTTTGTGTATGTTTGTTTTTATTCTAAACTGGTTCCAATGAGAACTGGCAAAGGATTATTTCCCTGCTTTTTTTTTTTTCCTTTGTGCTCGTTACCTTACTTCCCAAATAAGAACCTCATATGACTCTTCACCGAGACAGGTTACCACAATGATGCCAAGGAAAAACTAAAAAGATCATATGTCAAAGTAACAGGATGTGGTTCTTCCCATTCTAGCATCTGTCAAGCCCCTCCTAAAACAATCCACTAAAAGCCAGTGAATATTTACTGCCTGAATGCAATGCTTCTAATGTCTAAATATCACCTTCATCTGCAATCTTGAGCTGCCCAGTAGCATCTGCCTTAGGTTTTCATGCCTCTCATCACCAGTACCACAGCTACTTAGATTCAGGCTGCTTCAAGTACAAGGGTACAAAGGAAGAAAAGATTCATTACCAGGAGGAGCCATTCCTTTTTGGGTGGCTAAGCATGACAGGGATTTTCAGAAACAGAGGACAACTCTGAAATTCTGTTTACAGCAGTCAGTGGGCTGTACTCCTGTGGAGTCATGATGTGCTACCTCCTCTTTTTCCAAACATTTCACTCCATTCTATAGCTCCAGAGATCACAAAAGTCAATCAATAGTTCCTGGTCTTTATCCACAGGGAACCTGGATGCACCCCTGGGGAGCCAGCTTTGAAAGCTCTCAGGCCTCTGATAGTGCCAGTATTGGCTGGGTATTCTATGTAAGATTTCTGAAAGCCTTATCAGTAGTTAGTACCTTCTTTGACTTCATTCCTGAAAATCCATTTGCTTCTCTGTTTCTAGCCATAATTAAGCCCTTTGACTACAATATCACATGATCTTCCCATCCTCTGATAAAATACTTCAGCTGAAGCAACCCTCCTGCCTAAACGCTGTCTCTATGTGTGTTTCAAGTTCACTAATTTCATCTCTAAAGCATATTGACTTTAGAAAGTGAAGTGTAACTTATTTTTGTTTCTGACACATTCTCTTTTCACTCGGGTATCATCCCTCATATTTACACATCCCCATCCTTGCAGAATGTGAATTGACACGATGACACCAATTATAAGGGAAAAGTAACTTTCTTAGGTAATGACGTCATTAACAAGGGTATACAGTTGGTAGGCAAGTACACACAGACCACCCCAAATCCCATTTCTTCCCGGGGCAAAAACACAACTCTGTATGTACATCATCAAATTAAAAAATGTTTTTAAAATGAGTACTCTAGAGTTAATCAAGAGAGCGTTGCTTGTAGTTATGTTACTTGAAATGATTTTGATATTATTTCAAATGAAATTATTCTTTGAAACGGTTATAAAACCTGACTTGTCTCAAATTACTTCAATCTCACTATATTTTTCTTTAGTCTTGAAGTGACAGGAGAAAGAATGTTTCAAAACCAAGAAATATTCCAGGAAAGAAAACAGGACAGACATGTAAAAGGTCAGACCAAAACTCAAGCTAAGAGCGGAAGGTTCAGAGAGCAGGGCTGCAGTTATGACCTCATTACCCACAATGCTAGGAACCAGTGGAGCTTCAGGATCCTTCAAGATTACCACAGGCAGCTGCTGAATAACACTGAATGTTTGAGGAAAGAATCGGTGAGCAAAAACCATTTAAACAGAACACTGTTTCCCCTTTTAGCAGGCTATATTCTCTTTAACTTTGCTTGGTCTCAATCACTTGTGGTCAACCATGGACTGAGTACATTATATTTGCATTAACTATTTCAAGGCAGACTACATCCACATACCTTTAATTATAGTGCATTGCTGTTATTGCTGTACGTTAATTATTGCTATTAATATCTTATTCTGCCTAATTTATCAATAGCCATTATGTCAGATCTGGATGCAGGGTGATACGCAGAGGATTTTGAGAGTTGGGTTCCGCACTTGGTATTAGGCAGCCTCTAGGGGGCTCTTAGAATGTCCCCTGCAGAAAAGGGGGGTCTACTCACAATAAAATCAAACCCTTGCCTTCTATTTAATATTGAAAATCATTTTCAATGATTTCATTTTCATCTCCACAAAAAAGGAGATGGCTGCATCAATGTCACAGGTTTAAAAAGATAATTTAGGATTTAAAAACACTGGTTGGAATATACAATGTGCTTAATCTTAAATTTAAACCTCTATTGCAAATTGTATTCCCTTTTTAAGAGGTTTATTTTTTTAAGTGAGTGTGTAGCAAGGTGAGTGCAGGTTGCTGCAGAAGCCAGAAAACATTCAGATTCTCAGGAGCTGTACTTAGAAATGTTCTGAGCCTCCTATTGTAGATGCTAGGAACTGAACTGTGGTCCTCTCTCTTCAAGGGCAGTACATGATGTTAACCACAGTACTCTCTCTCCAGCCCCACATATTATATTTAAATTACATTTTATGTTATGAATTCTCTTTAACTTGTAATTCTGACCACTTCTGTTTTCAACCATTAATGCCATGAAATCTAAGAGGCTTAACAGAAATTTTGACATATGATCTTTTAATGTGAGTTCTTATTTCTATAAGGTAACAAGCCTTGATTTACACATGGCTAGTTAGATTATGATAACAAATGTTGTTTCTTTTAACTTTGAGAACATAAGAATAGGCAGGTCACCTGCCCAGCCCTCCCAGATTGTAGAAGATGTGATGTTTGTTTTTAGAATAGTATCTATTTGACAAATTGAATGCCAATTGTAATTTTTCATTTGCATAACACCAGGTCTCCAGAAATTAATAAAGCCATCGACAAGATAACTATCTACATCAGTTAGTTTCACCCATGTGTTTGGCATCATACAAGACATCTCTTTTGTAACATAAAAGGGTTTCTTCACTCTGGCTCATCATGAAAAAAAAATATGAAGAAATAAATAAACACTTCATTTTCTCAATAGACACAATTCTACAAAAAGGCTTTCGAATTACCATGAATAAATTAACTTGAAAACAACTATCTCTCACTGTTTACATTACAAACAGAAGCCAAAATTGAAAGCTAATTATGAATGTCCGATGTTACATGAGACTGTCAGATGGAGAATCTATGTCTAATATTAAAACTTTTTACATGTTTGAAGTCTCAGTTTGTTCTTCAAATATTTCATGGCACGTCGATATATTCTTGAATATATAGCACATAAGTTCTGAAATATAACTTAGAATATGAATCCAGAAGGATAAAAAGCACCCACTAGTTTATTTGTTTTTGTGTAATGTATATCAAAGCTGGTTACCTCTTTCTTTATGAATCTCAAGCCTCCTTCTCCTGTCAAGGTTTTTGAGTAGCACTTTTGTTTTGGAGGGTATCTAGTAGAATTAGGAAAATTGTTCATCACTTTTGCATAAATCACACCAAACGCAAGCATACGTTCCTCAAATCTGTATTTCACACCCTCCAACCAAGAGGTGGAGAACACCTGCAAAGTTCTTGCGAGAGAGTTTTACCCTAAACTTTGGCTTTGAATTTAAAGATTGCAGTTCCTCTATAACTTGTGAAGGATGCTACCCCTTCTCAGGGCTAGAGCGTTATCATCATAAACATCTTTGGTAACAGCAGTTTTCTCGTTTTCAGCCTGCTGAATCTTATTAAGCATAAGATTCACATCTACACACACTTTGTGTGCAGATTCCAGATCACTGTATAGTGCCCATTCATTCACTCTCAAAACGATGCTGAAGAGATCGTTCACGTTTGATATCCCACACTGAAACCTTGGGCTCCCCTATCAAAATGCATTGGACTCTCAGACTTCCTAACTCTTGTGACAGTAACTCAATTTCACTGTTGCTCAGGCCAAATCCAGGGACTCATCTCTGGAGCCTCTCATCCCCATATACCTCTTGGAAAAGCCATCAACACATCCTCTTGGCAGATCCATTTAGCCAGGAAATCCTATTAGCTCTATTTGCAAGGTGACTATTCTGCTCAGCCATTTCAGCCATTTCTTACACCTAAACCGCTGCGGCTGCACTCTGAACTACTAGTATCTTCTATCCTCTGAACTGCTGCCAAAGTCTCCTAACTGCTTTCCTGCTCCTGCCTCTCCCTCTGGTTCCAGCATCGACCCAGAACAGCTGGAGCAAGAAGTGAAGGGGCAGGGTGTGGGAAGGACTGTTTATTTACTGAAAGTTGTTTTTATGAATGCTGAACGTGATCTGAGTTTGAATCGTGGTGCTGTGTCTATACCGTGCCTATCCTGCATATGGCTAGCCTGACCATGTTGAACTTGCCAATGTTCACAAGGGCCGTGTAAAGTGCATCTTCAAAAGCTTTCAAAAAACTGTGAGAAGTCTCAGATTTCACTCTGTTTGCAAGAAAATAAGTTAGCCTCTGGAGTTCTGTCGAGTCTCAGAGAACACATGCAGACCCTAAACCAGGAAACAGAGGAGCATATATGGGGCCAGTTCCGGGAGCTGCACATTCCAGAGCAAGGCAGAGACAGGGCCAGTCAGTTTGACCTCACCATGAGTGACAGGAGATGAATCCTGAATCTAGGAGCTTATCTTGTATATGCTGACTGGTGCTTAGTGCTCTCTCTGGATGGAGACTCCACCCCCTTCTCCCCAAGCTTATCTGCCCTTTGCCTTTAAGAGATGCTGCCTATGCCTTCCAAGGCTGCTGTTCTATAAACATCTCCAGAAAGATTGTCTGGACTACAGATTTTTTTTTTTCTGGTTTCAAAACTTGCAAGCAGTTTGCAAAGGTTTCTGAATTCAAGTCCAAGCTTTTATATTTCAACTATTAGCCAAAATACACTGCTTCACAGAGACACTTCACGAATTACATGGCTTTGTGTGGCAGTAATATTTTAAAAAGCAGGCATTTGTATGTGTCGTTTTAATAAGAGAACTGTGTGGTGTGTTTAATTATCATAAAAGATATAGTGAATGTAATAAAATGAATACAGACTTACCTACTTGATAAGCTACTCAAGAATTTGTACCATAAACATGTCCATAGCCACTCAAGCTTTCTTCTGACCTTACTTATTTATGTTTTATGTGATACAAACATATAACCTAAGATCTAGTGTGTTTGCTAACTTTTTTGCAGTAATTAACTACAAGCACCCTATGCTGAGATCTCTGCATTCATCTTATTTTTAACTGAACCCTTGTACCTTTTCATTAGTACTTCTTATCCTTCCTCCACAAGCCTTAACTACCAATCCACTCTCTGCTTCTATGAATTTTGACTTTTTAATTCCACATATAACAGAGAAACTATGCTACTTGTTCTCTTGCATCTGGCTTGTTTCATTTACATGTCAATAGTTTCACAAACTTTATAGCCAAAAATTTAGCCAAAAAAATGTTAGAAGGTTAGTAGGCCAAAATATCTCAAATCATTTGGCCATCAACAACTGCTCAGTAGTCCCTGTCTAGCTACCTGGGGATGATGCTTTTCACTAACGCACAAGTCGGAAACATTGTTTAAATATCAAGCCTAAGGTGCAAAACTTCACGTATCATCTTGATTTCTGGTGTTCCATCTGGCAACAGGAGGTCTCACACAGATTTGCATAGCTGTGAAGTACAGAGAAGCACTAAGTCTTCCTCAGTCACCTTGGGCCTGACACACAGTATGATGAATACTGCCTTTGTAAAGTCTGTTCACACCCAGTTGCATAGACAGGAAAGAAACCTAGGCAGGTTCTCACCCATTAGGAAACAACGGCCTATAAGGAACAATTCTTTGATTTACTAAGATTTTTTTTAAAAAAACTGTGTCACAAACGTAGAGAGATCTATTGTCTTTGTTATTTGTTAATTTGTCAATTACTAACTCACATTATGACATATTTCTATAGAATCGAGCTTAAAATTTTTATAGGACATTTACCTACATACAAACTGATTACATTGAGGAATGTCAAAGTATGCCTGTCCACTGGAAGGAAAGAGTGAAACAATCTTTAGTGCTCTCTCCTCACATAATTCTGCAGGAGACACATTGATAATGAGTAACAACCATCAATTTAAGCTTCTCATGTGGTTTAAGTAGCAAAGCAGCAAACAGGAGTCCTTCCATTTCCTTCCACTGAAGTGATCACTCCAAGAAGCATTTGAGGGTTTAGGGCATTTCTAAATCCTCAATACCTCAGTGCCTCTTGAGTTGACTGTTATTAATTTTAATTTTAAAACATGCCGTTTAGAATTAGCCACTGCTTTATAATTTGGCTGTACTGTAGCCTTTTCCAGAATTGTTAAGAGTCCATTAGTATATCTCTTAAAAAATTGCTGGGTGGTGGTAGTGCACACTTTTAATCCTAGCACTTGGGAGGCAAATGCAGCTGGATCTCTATGAGTTCGAATCTAGCCTGGTCTACAGAATGAGTTCCAGGACAGCCAAAGTTACAACAGAGAAACCCTGTCTGGAAAGAAAAAACAAAACAAAACAATCATATGTGTATATATGACAAGAAAGCAGAAATGGAATTGTCTAGAACAAAGGGACTAATGAGTGGGGGTGGAAAGAGGGGTAGGATGGTGGTGAAAGTGCTAAATAGAGGTTATAAAATTATGCGAAAACTTAAAAATATTACAAAAAACGAATTACACTCACACGCACACAAAATCTCACTTGTAATAAACTAAGAAAGTCTAATCTAGAATCTACCTAACAAAATGATTTTACTTTTCAAGCATATACTATCCCCATTCTGATAGCCTCTCCTGCTTTTACTTCAGGTGTTGGGAGACTCTGCTAGGTTGCATGTGTGAAGTTTGGGGAGAACTTTGTGGTAGCAGACACTTCACTGAAAGCACAGAGATGCAATAACTATTTATGCTAGTGTTGAAAATTGAACATGCGAGGACTGGAGAGGCTCAGTGGTTAAGAGCACTGACTGCTCTTCCAGAGGTGGTGTGGGTTTAATTCCCACCACCCACAAGACAGCTCACAGCTGTCTGTAACTCCAGTTTCAGGGAATCTGACGCCCTCACATTAATGCACATAAAGTCAAAGAAAAAGAAAAGCAAATTGTATATGCATAAGAATGACCAATGCTAAATTAAAGTATCCAGGTCAAACAAAAGTGGACTGGTAAACAACACCAGAGGGCTCATAGTGAAAACATAATGTATAATTATCAAAGATGCTGGTGTCCTCAAGAACATTTTTTAAAGAATGTGTTTCTTGTTGAACTTTGAAATCCTCCAGTTTTAGAAAGCCAACTAGACAAACATCTCAAAACAGAGCAAATACGATGATGAGGGTGATTCATTTGTTGTTACAAGTTCTCTGTAAATAATTATTTCTGAAAATACATCCCAAGCCCACCATCAGTGAGGGACAATTGTGAGGGAGGTCTCTGACTTCTTAGCAGGGGCCTCTAGGCTAATAATACACATTCCCACCCACTAGGACCTCACCACAGGGCTCTGAGCATTTTAACTTCAGACGCTCTTAATCATTTCAGTATTCACAAAGCTGCCTTGCAAAGCCAAGCTGAAGGGGCATACTGATTCATGTGGGTTAAAAATATCTTTTTCATTCATAAGCAATTTTTTTTTCAATTAAAGGCAAAAAGGAGTCGCAAGAAAAGAATTAGATGCTTCTGGACTTTCCACAGCAACCGTCCAACATTTTCCTCTTTCTTTTGCCTCCAAGGCAATAGCAGAAGACTGTCCAGATCTGAGGTGACTAATGTCTAGGAAGGTTTTACAACCCACTGAGAACAGACATACTGAAGAGTCATAGTGTGATCGCATGAGAGACGATAAATGAGCCTTCAACTGTGCAGGACCAGAAACAACAGCCAAGTCACGAAAGAGGAAGCGCTGGCTTCTAAGGTCAGGAGATCACACCCAGAGTCGAGATGTTGTAAGTTATACTAATCATTGACCTTTAGTATAGATTTCGGCACAGTTCATACAAGGGTTCCACTCTTATCTTACTTTTTTTTATTAATTCATAAGATAACTATACATTTCTGCTCAGCCTGGTCATCAGAAGGCCCTAGAAATTCAAATTTTTCTTTGACAGCAACTCTGTTAACTTTTATGACAAACCACAGCTTTTACGAGTGACCCCAATGCCTGCTGGTGGAACAAAGCATTTCATTTCGACTTCCATTTTCTTTTGTAGATGATAAACTTCAAAAATGACACAAATGTTCATATTATGGATTTTTCACTGTTTCCAAAAATCCCAAAATATTTAAACCTCCATTTTCCATGTTAGCATATTACATTGCTGATCCAAACACAAATGCCATTTTAGATATCTGAACAATTTTTACCTTTGACCATTTTTAGGGGTGGCAGGGACTGGATCAAATACTTATCTGAATGTCTTAGGATGAACTATCTTGAATTCTGATTTAGCACCTACACAATGTTCTTGATGTATTTCCTTTGTATGTTGACAGTTTCTGGTTATGAATAGACCTTCTCTTTCTGACACTGGTAGATGAATATTGGAAAACATACTTTAAGCTTTCTTGACTTGATGATACAAATGTAGCTAGAAATGACAACTTCTACTAATGAAACAATGGAAACTTCCAAGTTCCTAAGTTTATTTAATTATTGAGTTTCACTTTATCCTGTGTCAGTGTGCATCCAAAATAAAATGCACATATATTCTTCAACCAAACTTATTTACAAAAACATTCATGGCAGGACGAGTACGTATGTGTACAGGATGTCCAGTGCAGCATGGATTATAGTCATGAAAAGCTGGAAATGATTTGAAATAACATCATAGGCATATGAGGAAATACATAATAAAATACCAGCATTTCAGAAGGATGTGACACTTATGTTATAAAATACAGCAAGGTGTGATAGTACACGCCTGCAATCCCTGCACTCAGGAGGTGAGAGGCAAGAGGATCCTGAATTCAAAGCCAGCCTGCTACACAGAAAGTCTGAGGCCATCCTAGGCTATGAGAGAGTCTGTTTCAAAAGAGTTGGGGAAAGACACAGCTCCATAGTATGGTGGTGAGGATGTGGATTTGATGTCAAAAACTGAAAATTAGGAAAGCAAAAACTAAATCCACAAATAACAAAATGGGAAATATATGTATATGACATCATAAATGGGAAAATCCCATCATAATGCCTTGTAGAGGATAGTTGCATTTATATTAAAAGGAATAAGCGACATGCTTTCACATATGCATACCTATGAATTCATAGAAAATGCGAAAAGAAACCATACCCAACTGCACACTGTTGTGAATGTTGGGACATGAATTTTGCAGAAGAAGAGGATACTCCTTAGCTATTACTGTTCACACTGCCCCCTCCACATACAGCTCCTTTTTGTAGGACGCCATTTATTTTCCATTTAAATTTTTTAGTATTGCATCAGTGCTTAGGTACATACTACACCATTTCTGCGTTTCCTTAGGAATTTTCACTCCAGTCCCCATTCTGACATGAGGAGCCACAACAGTCCAGCAACTCCTCTCGAGAGCTAGCTACAGCTTCTTCTACTCATTACTGGTAAAAAGCAACCACACACTTTTCTTGCTTTCAGATGTTTTTTGTTACACACCTTTTTTTTTTTTTTTTTTTTTTTAGCAAGATAAGGACTCTGTGTCTAGTCAAATGTCCATACAGACAAGATCAAGAATAGAGTTCTAACAGTTGAAATTCCAACTTTAGACACCATGAAATTGGTCCACCAACTACTGTTCTTTTAATTGAAGTAAAATAATTTGGCAGGATTTGTACATTAACCGGCTGGTGTGCTGTGTCCTCTACCCATGACACTTGCCTGAACATTTTGTTCTTTTAGATTGCCTCAGAATACCCTGATATGTACATAATGTAAAACTCTGATGAATTAATACCTCAGAATCTTCTGATATATGAATACACACACACACACACACACACACACACATATATACTTATATATATACATATTTGCTATCACCACAAGTAACAGCTAGAGGGAAAAGGGATCTTAAGCCAAATTATAGATGAAATTTAGTGTCTATAAATCCAGAAAAGCTGAAGGTTAGGGTTGCAGATCCTGAACACTATAATTGGGAATTAGGGTAGGTGAGATGGCTCAGTAGGTACAGTTACTTGCCATCAGTCCTGAAGACCTGGATTCGTCCCCTCCTTATGGTCTCTTCTGTATATAAGTGTAATCTCTGGTGTCTATGAGCTTATGCAAATGCATAGATAATTTGAGGGTATTCTTCTGATTGAGACTAAAGATGTCATTTATAGCATCAGCCTTGGTTGATAGCTCAGCTCATCGAAGTGAGTCACATAATCTTCAGCAAATGGATAGTTCTAATCAATTTCCTTATTTGTAAATGTGAGTAATAATAGTGTCAACCATATTGGATACTGTTGCTAAACACTTATTACAGAGGCCAGAATGAGACAAACAACTACCAGACATTAGCTATTATTGCTGAAGTGAACATTGGGAAGAGATCAGGATCTGTTTCTATCACAAGGTTCTAATGACAAGCAAAATATATTCTTAAAATATATTCCAATGTGGCAGTCAGTCTGTTCTCCTTTTGAATATGAATGCATTTTATATGTACACACACTGAAGAATACTCTAATGAAGAGGGTTGATGTAAACCCCTGTCAGATAGTTCTGCCATAAGAATTTGCCTATACACTTGATAGTTGAGTCACAACAAAATGTATACACTCTCCACCATCTCCAGGGTTCTTTTGAGGTAAAATTGTTATAGAATATCAGAAAATTAAACTGACTCATTATCAAGTTCTTCAGAGACTCGTGGACCATAACTGAGTGAAAACTGTGTTTATCTTTCCATCTTTCTTGTATAGTAGAAATAAACAATATTTTCTTCTTCCTCATTGTGCTGACAACCTTGTGCTTTTTGGGCTCTTTGAGGGCTTCACAAAAGAACTTCACTGAAATTTGTTCTGAGAATGTAATGCCAGGAAAATGCCTGTCTCAAAAGTTTGGGTTCTCTCTGTTTTCTTTTTTTTTTTTTCACAAAAGGAAATAATATATCTTAACATTTTTCCCTTTTTTGTCTGAAAATTCAGTATCATAGTTACACTGAAATAACCAATTCATCCAGATGAGCGGCCAATCTGTGTTTTAAATATTTTCAGCTATGTTTTCATTGTTTGGTTGTATAAAAGCTGCATTGTGACTTGTACCACCTCATTTAAAAAATAAATATAGGTCCATAGAGGGCTTTGTTTTCATTTCATTCTCTGATTTATTTTACCCCTTCTTTACTAACGTGTCCACTGAACTTGAGAAAGACTCTCCCAAGCATCAGAAAAAGAATGAAACACTAAGCATGATCAAATGCTGAATTTCTTTAAAGGGGAGTATGAGAATAAACAAATTTATTGGACAAAATCATTCCACTTCAGAATATACATATGAAATTCATGCCATTAAGATCATTTTCCTACACACTGCTATTCATGATCTTGAGGGGAGGAAAATCACCTTTTGGTCTGTAAGTAGACAATGAGGCTGATCTTTTTTTTATTAAGAGTTATTTTTAAATTATTTATATATAAGAAATTTGTACAATCTACTTTGCTCACATTTGCCCCGTTTCTCCCAGTTTCTTCCACATATTCCCCCTTCATTACCCACACAACTTTCTGTCCTTTTCTTACTTTTCAGCCCAATTGTGATGGCATGTATTCCTAAATGTGCGGCCTTGCATTGGACCTTGGTTTGGACTTAACAGGGGTCATACTCTTACAGAGAATGTCCTCTCCTTCTCCAAGCAGCTATCAATTGCCAATAGCTCCTCACTTGGCTACAGGTGGGATTTCATGCCTAGTTCCACTTTTCACTGTGAACACACTTCAGCATTCTCTAACTTTCCTATAATGTATGACAGCTTAATTCCTTCCTTCTCCTCCCTTTAAAGAACAATGTTTTAGCAGACAAGATTCAATTGCAACTCTCAAAAAATTTGTATTCTGGAAAAACTTATGCAAATACCAAACTACTGATGACATGCACAAAATCCACTGGAGGTCAAGAAGAGAAGAAATCTTTGGTTGTGTAGCACACTGTGATAAATGCTCACAATAGCTGCTGCTTATTGAACCAGATATATTGTTTAAATCATCTCATTTAATACAACTAGCTTGGAAGACTTTTATTCATACTTCAAATCTTGAGGTAAGGATGCTGACCTTTAGATTCAAGGTCACCCAAGGTCTGATTGCCAGACCAAGCATCCAAACTCACCTGATTTCAAGGGCTCCTAACTGTGACTATTCTTAATTGTCCCTGTTGGCATATCCTAACTATTTATTCCAGGACAAGACACATCAGGGGGAGGGTGTGTACTCATGGGACTTCAGATTAAACATGGTTTGTGCTTCCTATGAATTTTAGAGGTTGTTACATTGGCTTAACCATGTCTTAACAGCAGCTGGGAAAATACATTTCTTCAAGAAATAGTCTGTATGCATCAGTTAAAAAAAAAAGGTTGATCCCAGATGTTCATATGAAATTATCCAGATGTTACAAAATGATCATCCAGAAGGCCAGTGACAAAAGAAAACCAGACTGAGAAATAATTTCAAAAGAGAAATAAAAGTGCAGACACCAATTTCATTATGGGGGGTGCTCAGTTGGAGAATGATTATTACTCTGTTGTTTTAGTACATGCATATAGACAGGTTTTTCTTAAAGGATGTGACAAAATCATTACATTAAGCATTTCCTAGATCAAAAAATAATGCCATTCCAAGGACAATAATCTGGGATCTAGTGTAGCACATTTTGCTGTAGTGTGCTTTCCTCTGAATTAAGTAGGGATCTCTTAGGTATCTAAGAGATATTTTTAAAAAATTATCATGCAAATAATTTGTGCCTATGACTATTCTTATGTGGGGCCTAGATTTGTATCCAGAAGGAAGGTTTACTATTTTACTACTGACTCTGCTGGGTTGTTGGTAGAGCTTTAGAGAATAATGGAATGACACACACAAATACTTGAAAAGTCTAGTGTTCTCTTCCAGTCACCAATTTCACAGAAACTTGAAAGCTTTACTGGTCATGACTGTCTAACAAGTAAGCTGGATCCCACTTTCTACTTCCATGCTGATTTAACAGTGATGGTAGTCTGCCTGAGAAGACCTTACACATAACTTTACATAACAATATAAACTGAGGAGAGGAGAAGTGAATGCCAAGTGAACCATGGTTTCCTTGTTCATGGAACTGAACAGCTTCCAATAGTGACTCCTAGACAGAGATGACTGTCCAAGCACCTGCTGGCCTATGAAGAAGACAATGCTTGTATAGAAAATATAAGGATATGTTTATCAAACAAACAAAGAAAGTTGACGTGGCATCTGGTTTTAAGCCAAATGAACAAATAAGAAAAAACAGCTTTCCTTCCTATCTCCACAAATATCTTTTCATTGTTTTGCCTTGGGGAATTGTATGAGCTATAAACACACCAACAGGAACAAAAAATTTCATTTAGTTTTGAGTCTTTAGCTGTGCTTAACCATGCAGTCTTCTGATAGGATGTGTTTACTTCCCCTTCTGCAGCTGTGAGTTTTGGACAGAGCTGTACAGACCTTGATTTTCGAAATAACACACAATCCTTCCTCCAGACCTGAATATCTGCATGTTGTTTGGTTTGGCATATGATATATTTATTACTCCTGATACTATTATTTTATATCTATCCAATCTTTGTTTATATCTATCTTATTACATACAAGTCCTTTAATTTAGAATACACAAATTTCCTGTTTATCATGCTTTGATATGCTTCCAATTTTTGAGTCTTAAAGGACCTGGAGATGTGGTTTCCTTTATGTGAAAACAAACGTCAGTACATGGGGATCACTGGCATCCCTCTTCTCTTTTCCATATTTGTTCCTTTTGCCGATAGAAATATCATCTGGCTGAAAATTAGCCATGCTATTTTCAAAAAGGAAAGGCACCAACAGTACTAGGATACGGATAAAATATCTGGATCCATCTCTTCCCCATCTGTGGCTTTAGCTGGAGGAGAGCCAAGGGTGGCTGATATTCCTGGCTCCTTCTAGGTGGTGCCTCAGAGATACCAGGCAGCCTTGTCAAGCTTTAGCAGGAGGCTCTGTAGGGAAGGAGTGTGAGAAAACTTCACAGTGGTGGAGGTCATTTCTCCCTGTTCTGATGCTGTCTTAATCTAAATGCCTCTGTCCATGCTAGATCTTATTTCTTCACGCATAGAAGAGTTTTATTTGTTTGATTACTTTACTGTTGTTTGATTATGCAATCACATTTACTTAACATGGAGACATGCTTGAAGAGGTGCATTTGTAGATGATGTCATAATTGTGTGACCATCATAGACATGACTGCCAAAATCTACTTGGGCTAGCTGCTCCATAACTATGCTATGTGGAGTGTGTGTTTGGATGTGTGTATAGAGAGGGTGTTTGAGTGTGGAGTCGTGTGTGTGTGTGTGTGTGTGTGTGTGTGTGTGTATGTGTGTGTTATAGCTTACTGCTTCTGAAGCCATGAAGAAAGAAACAGCATATTTGTTTGGGTTCAATAAAACGTAGAAAATAGCATAGTTGGAAGAAACAGAAAACACATGTTACATGAAGCATTAAGCATTTTTGTGTAACGAACTGTTGTTTAATAACTAGAAAAAAATGTACCTTAAAATTATGCTGGAAGGCTTGACAAACCTACAAACAGAAGTGGTCACTCATTATTATCACCGAGTACATTGTATTATGCGTAATTAGACACATTATGTATTTGTACAATTGGCGGCACAGTAGGTCTATTTATACTAGCATTGCCAAAAAACATGAGTAATATGTTCTGCAAGAATATTATGGCAGCTGCAATGTCAGAAGACATTATGACATTTTCAGATGCACTATATTCTGATAGATCATTCTTGGATTATGCTGTGATTCACTGCAGCATCACTGTGCAGGGCATGGTAGCATTTAAATGGCTCACATAAAGAGCTTGGCTTTGTTAGTTTAGCATGTTGAATGGAATTAGGGACTAGAGAAGCTTTCAGCTACAGATAACGGAGTATAAAGGTGAAGACAAAGCTGAGTGTTCTGTTGATGTCTTTTTTCCCTATATCTGGGTTCCCTGTTTCTCTAAAAGTTTTAGCTACTCACCATGAGAAAATACACATGATTTACTTAGCATGGAACCCTGGCAAGATCATACCCATCTTTAGAAAACTAGAAAGGCTTATCTATGAAAGTAACTTAGGAGTCAAATATCACCTTAGGCTTATTCAGAGAATTATTAAATGGCAATCAGTCAATGGAAATGCTTATCAAATAACTGAGCAAAAGGGAAGACTCTAAAGAATTGTCCTCTTAGTGCTGGAGTCCCTCACCACGAAGAGTAAACCCTGCGTTATGTGAGCACCACAAAACAAATCAACAAACAAAACAACAACAACAAAAGACAAAGCAAGACTTAGTTTGTGAACCAGGGTAAAACTTCAAATGTTTTGTTCCTTATGCTCATAACTACCACCCCCCCACTTCTATTTCAACAATAGCTTAACTGGGACCATTGGAGAAGGAAACAATGTCCCCCCAAATCTGTCTGTTTCAGCAAGGTAGGTGGGTTTTTTCCTATTTTTTCTTTCTTCTAAGTTTAAAAATGAGTTTTCGTATACTCAAATTGTATTACAGCTCAGTACAGAGAGCATCTTTACTCAATTTATTCAGTCATTCAGCAGCTGAAATAATAATAGTGAGTCAAAGCAATTACTAAGAACACAGCCTCCCTCCTTCCACTCAACCATGCAGCTCTCCAAACAAGTTGCATAATATTCATTCATTCATTCATTCATTCATTCATATTCTCTCTCTCTGTCTCTCTGTCTCTCTTTCTGTGTCTCTGTCTCTTCTCTCTCTTTTTCCACAAGTCTTTTTAGTACCTGATATATCTTTACCACCTTCTCCCAAACTCTGAGATGTTTTCTCTGATGTATTTCATGTCTTATATTAAACCTCCAAATATAATACACTTTAATCTCTGTAACCAAGACAGTGCTTGCCAGATGGTTCTCAGTATTTGTTAAATGGAAAAATTAAAGATAAACTCCTGCTTACACTATAAACTCATGATTGCTTTTTATACTAGCAAACCATTTGTTGGATGAACTGAAGATGTATTCAAGCCTTATTTTTGGTATCCTATTTTTTGAGTAAAACATTTGCTTAGAAGTGATAAAAATGTAAGCTGCTCTCCTGTAAGCTAATTCAACGTGAAACTTTATCTTCCTATGAGATAACTGAGTACAACATAACAAATTGTAAGAATGAAAAGCACAAGGCTTTTCATCCTCAGAAATAATGTAGTGATAAGAAAGATGGCAAAATTAAACTATTGCTATGATTTTTCTTTCCCAAAAAAGCAAAGATTCTTTTCTTGACATAATCTCTGAGAGTTTTCACCAATAATCTCACAATAAGCTAATACATCTTGAGAACAGCAGATTGCTGCTCTAAGGGGATATTGGGTTTAAAAATACATGAAATATTGATTCAAAGATGGTAGCTGTCGATGCTGATACAGTGAATGTCTATGTGTATGATCATGTTGCACACGTAAGGAATCAGCAATGCATCTCTGGAAACACACATCCAGATCCACACTGTACCATCCATGAGGCAAAACACAGGTCTGAGCTCATTTCTTGTAATCAGGATTCTGGTGATATCCACATGTTTTCCTCAGCATCTGAAGGATCCTGATTAGTGCAATGAAAGTGCCATTTGCTGTCCTCCTCTGCCCCCAATGAAATTAAAAAACACATTTAACATGACTCTCTAGAGCTTAATATCATCATATCATTAATTCAGTCATGAGAAGACCTTCATAAAATAACTAGCATAAAGTATTACAAATTACTGTTTCAGAGGAGAGTTTGTTTTCCTTTGGATGATTTTAGTAAAAACATTGTCTGCAACTAAGGCTATATTAAGAATAGTGTAAATTCCTACAACAATGTCTATTCGGGCTTTTGAATACATTACTATAAACCTTATGAAGCTGCATTTTGCTGACTAAATGTAGTTGAACATTGCCAATTTCACGTGGCTGAGCCTAACAGTGAGCCTGGGTTTAGAAGGCACTTATCAGTAGAATGGGAAAATGAATAATCCCTGCTGAATGAAGCTAAAGAACAAATTTGCAGGACTGAAATGTAATTTCCTAAGTTGCAGTCTTGCCAGGTTTGCTATTCTCCTTCACAAACCAACTATCATAGGACTTTTGCTACCCATCAGGGGAACATAAACTCTGTCTTATGTACTCCCCAGGTAGCCAAATTCAGCAAAGTTATTAGTTTATGTGTTTCCAGTAAAAATATTTGGTTGCAGTCAGTCTGCTATGGTTCAAAACAATACACATCCTCAGGCCTGAGCACTCTGCAGCAGTTTTTTCTACACTGTTCAGTTCTCAGCAGGGGGCCTGGTGAAGTAACTCCTGGTATCTTTCTAGGCTCTCTTATAAAGTGTAATCATAACCATTCAGCTCCTGGGTTACTCGTCTCAAGGACTTTTGATAACAGCTTGAATGTTGAGACAGTTTCCCTATAGAGCAGAGCTAATTTTAATAGCTTCAAAGATCCTATGTGGTATTTTCAAGAATTCATTGGCAATAAAGATAATACTACATTATCTTTCCTGTGCGAGACTGATGAATGGATACACCTTCGGGTTTTCCCAGCAGAGACAACTGGCTGGCACTGAATTATCCACACAGCATGACCCAAGCCCTTGGAACCAATGGAAATAAACGTTTAGAAAATGGCTGATTGGACCTGAGGGTTTTGTTTATGAAATTCACCATCAGAAGATCTGGACCGGATATTAATGTTGAGCGTTAGTCACTTCATGACCTCAAATACATTGCTTAGTCTCTATCTCTAACGTTAGAATTCCAGAATATGAGCTTCAACAGTCTCTAAGGCTTTGATGAGACTCAATAGAAAAATGTATGACAAAGTACTTTAAAATCCATGAAGCACGTTCAGGAAAACGGCTACTGCTAATATTACTGATAACAAAGATATTAGTTCATCTACTAATTTTCTTCCTTTGTGTCATGGGATTGGTATTTTAACTGGAAGCCTTTAGAACTCCCTTGATAATGTTAAATAGAACTGATGAGACACATCAAACCCTGTATGACCTGACATTCCATCAGTGGCCTGTTGGCTCAGTAGTTTAAAATTGATTTTAAATGTTACAAGATGAGGGAAAACTCAGAAGCAAAAATGCACAGCAGCTGGAAGCCAGACTTGAACACAGTCACATGCAGAGAAAGGGGGACTTTCAGGGGGTAGGGACTCCCATCAGATATTGCAGAAGACTATGCATACAGGAAAATTTCTAGTTCTCCAAGGACATAGCATCTGAATTCAAATCATAGTCAAAGATTACATCATTGCTATGGATGCTGGGAAAGTTAGTCAGCTTCCCCATACCACTTTCTTTTCAGTTGTAAAGTAGATGATTCTTTTATACATGTATTTATTTTCCACAGGTAATTGAATAAAACAGCCCCAAGCATATTACATCAAAAAATCTCAGAAGCAATTCATAAATTTCAAACTGTGTACTGATGTTAGTTATTGCATGTGTGATAAGACTTCACACCACCATCCTCCACCCTGCTATCATGCTGTGTCTCTGCCCATTAGTCGCTAAATAAACATCTCCTTTGAAGCCATGTGGTTATATCCACATAGCTTATATTAAATGAGTTCTTACTGTACTTAAAGAACGACCCCAAGACACAAGAGTCATGGTGTTGACAATTTTAGTATTACATGCTGTTAGAATTGTTCTATTTTGCTGTTTAATGTTGTTAATCTTACCCTGATGGTTCATACGTTATATTTTATTATAGGCATACACATAAATTGAAAAGTGTAATTTGTATATGGGTTCAGTACATGATTTCACACATCCACTGGGAACACTGAGATGACCTTGGTCCTCTTGAATATAAGCACAATGCATGAGACTGCTATATATGAGTTTATACTTATAAACCCCTCTGATACCATGTGTCATAAAATCATACGCCATAATTAGTGGAGCTGTTATTATCTCCCTGACCTTCTGCGAACCTCGCATCAGCACTTGATGTCCTCTTCTGTTCTCTCTGCCAGTTCATTCTTCATGGAGATAAAATTGTTTGCTTCACTTATTTCTTCAGGGTCGTTTTACAGCCCCACAACTACGCCACAGAACAGCGCTACATGGTCCTGCTTCTGGATGTCCCCTAATCTCCATTCCACACAGCCTTTTAAAGATGAAAGATGGTCTAAAGTAACATGGAATGGAACTGAGAGAATCTGTTGCTGTGCTATACAAGTTACATGAAAGAATTGCTAGAAACTATTAGGACCTTCACTCTAGCCATGAGAACAGGCCAGATGCATACTAGGTAGTTTACTTGTCTCTGACAGTCACATTGTTACTGGCTAGCAGAACTACATCAGCCACAACAAGTGAGAACACTTAGTGCCACCATGCTTCCAAACATAGTCCTACCCTTTCTCACGAGCTGTAACAGATTCAAACTTCACTCTTTCCGTTTGGTAGATCCTGGTACATCCATAAGTGTTCTCTTTGATATTGACATAGTCTCCCCAAGATTCTGCTCTTGTCAATCAGTTCTTCTGATCATCTTTGTTTTCAAAGATGCTATATGAATTTAAAAAGCACTTGTTGTTATTCTTTATGTACAATAGTTTTTAAGGTGTGTACATGAAGGAAAAAATCTATAGACTAACAAAGCAGAGGAAGACTGCAACCTCCTTCATTTTATCTTTATTAGAAAGGTATATTTTTGAAGCACAAAAAATTAAAAATAATTTAAATGAATTATTTATAATATTTACGAATGTGACACTTTATAAACAAACTATATCAAGTGCTCTCCTTATTGCATCTGGAGATGAAACATTTAGTTCCTTAAAGAGCACTCAAATCTTCAAGGTAAAATGGCAATTCCATGTTAGATGCTGTTGACTAACGCAATGTTGGTCACTGCAGCAATTATATTTGTGGAAAGATATATGGAAAGTCTAAATAATCATTTACTCTAATCATTGTTTCCAACACAGAAGAATTGGAAATTCCCATTTCTCTCTGGGGAAACAATTCCAAGGTTAACCTAGAAGAGATAATTCCTCCTTCCCGTCTGTTCATTTTCATAGGAGCTTACACATGAAATCATACTATGTCCATAACAATATCACATCAAAGGAGAATCTCTGAAATATTTTTTAAAGTGTTGGATTTGTGTCTTCTTTCTCTAGTAATTTTGAATTCTAAGGATCATCATGATATCTGTTGACAAAAAGAATAAAAAATATTCTGTTTTGCCATGTGAAGTTCTGTCACATAAGAAACCAAAATAATATCAAAGTCATAAATATGGTTTCGAAAAGAAGCATCTTCAAGAATTAAATGATGGTGTCTCCAGGGATTTTTATATGAGATTGCCACATTTCAAAAGTAAACTCAAAGGGAATGTAAGTTCGATTGAGTTGCACTTCTATGGGGTAGGAAGGATTGCAGTAATAAGGAAAGAAAATCATTTGTAAATAACTTAAAGGTGTATGTATGGAAAGTTGATATAAAATCACTATAGAAACTATGAATATTCAGTTATCAGTCTAGTGACAAGGAAACCCAAATAAATTAAAAGTAAAAATCTCAAACAGAGGACTATGAAAATTTCATATAACCAAAAGGCATTGACTACAATTTTGGATCAATTTAGGATCCCTAAGGCATTACCATCTATATAGTCCGTGCTCCTCAAAATTGTCAATGTTATTCCTCTCTCCACTGCCTCTTCAACACTCAGCAACCCAGTATAGACCAAGTTGTTTTCTTAGCTGTAAACCATTCAGAGTCTGTGTTTACTAAATTCTGTTAAGTTTCCTGAGAACAATACGTTATTGTCTTTCTTCAGTTACACATTACCAACATTCTTTCATTAAGTAACAGGTCACCTTTTTCTTATCCAGGGACTTGGGAACCTAGAATTGTCTGAACAGCAAGCAAGGAATAGACTTCAGAATTAGAATTCAGAAGCACATGTTTAAAACATGCTTCCCAAGCCCCTGTCAGTCATACTAAATGAGAGGCTCTAATCCCCGCCCCCCCCATGAAAAAAAATCCTTCAAGAATTGGCTTATGAGAATTACAAGTGAACCCAACTTCTCAGTGGTGTCATGGCAGGATCACTTGATCAGTAGCTTCTGGAGCAACTACTTTCCCAGGATGCCACACTCATTGTGAGATACTAGAGTGACTCTGCAGCTCAGTGGGGAGGCATGTCTGCATATGGGTGCCCATTAGAGCTTTCTCCTGTGGCTGGACTCACAAACAAATGGAGGTTCCCTGTGGTCTGCTGCTTCATATCCTGCAACTCCTATTACTGAATTCCAGCTCATTCTCTGACCAGAGGAAAGCAAATTCCCGCTGAGTTCTCTCAGAGCTGATGATACAAAATTACTTTGCTAAAATTAAACTCTAAAGGATTTTTCCTCAATGCCTCCCATGGCTTTCAGCCTGGATAACAACACATGGGTTGTTCCCACATGGTCCTCCATCTCCCTCCTTTGCCAGGCCCTAATGCTTGATGTACCAGTATAATCACAGCTCACAGTGAGCTTCTCTGCTCCCTTGGGATTCAAGCCCAGCATGCAGAGTTAATCTCTTTCTCGGTAATAGTTGAACCTTGTTATCTTTGGAATTTAGTTCAACCCTGACATCTCCTCACAGTAAAGTCTCATGGTAAACATTTTTTGATCTCTTGAAAACCATATAGAGTGTGCCGAGAAAAACCAGAGAAGGTAGTGGTCGGGTTCAGAAGCAACAAAGTCCACAAGACAAAAGAGGTCAGGAAAAGCCGAAAGTCTGCCTTGATGGCTTGATCAGAGGCAGTACCAAACTCTGCTTACAGAAGCCAGATTCAAGGGCTACATATCTTTACTAATCAATGGTGAATTTACATAGTTATCTTTTAACCTGACAGTGATCTATTATAATCTATTTAAAACAATACTTTAGAATGGTTGAAGGTTTTGGCATGTCTCTAAACGTCTCCAAACAAATAACAATGTAATGAACCTACACTCATTGGGTTGGGCATTATTCATGAGAAGATGATTTTCTTTTTTTTTTCTATCCTTAACCTAAACAAAATTGTTATATTGTGTATTATAATTAAGATATGCTTATTTAATCATGTCTTTTTTCACTGGTGGACTTTAAAATAGTCTTTTTTATTTATGACTTCATTTTATACTTAAAGAATAGTACAAAAGTCTGGATAAAAATGTTCATTCCATGCTTAATCAAAACACATATTTCAGATTTCGATAACTATTTAGATACTGTTAGCCCAAATAAAAAGTTGTCTAGAAGCATAATCTTATGAATGAATAAAAAAGATATGTACATTAATTAAATATGAAGTACAATGAGACAGCTCTTTCTTCCATGATATTCTTACCCCCAAACCTAGAAGGTCAATTTAATTATAAGACATCAGGCAGTTTCAAACTAAATAATAGTCTATGAAGTATCTTTTTAACAGATCTTAAAATATCACTTAAAACAGTTACAGATAACAAGTTCTGAAGAAGACACAATTCTAGATATGATGCTGTCTTCTGAATTGGATCCCAGAAAGGAAAAACAGACATTAGAGAAACAATTAACAAGATCTGAATAAAGTCAGTGCTTTGGTTCATAATAATAATATACTAATAAGGGTTGATTGTTTTACTATGACAAACACATTGTGTAAGACATTATCCGTGGCAGGAGCAGTGTGAAAACATGTCAAGAGTCTCTGAATCTTATAATTATGTAAATTTATCATGATTCCAAAATTTTAAAATGTGTGTTTGACGTTGTTTCTGTTTCTAGCAGGTTCAATAACCTACTAGACCAGGACCAACAGTTTCAATGACAAACACCAACCAAATGAGGTAAAATGTAAATGAGTATCTATTTAAGCCATTTGAGAGCTATCAAGAGGGTAAAAAATATACATATATGTCTAGAAAGGTGCTGGTGCTCTGTGACAAGTTGAGTCCTGTGGATGTATTTCTGTCCTGAAGACATGGCTGAGAAGACTAAGAAATGCTTTCGACAAGCCTGCTGTATTAAGAAGGCAAAAGTTTGATTCTGAAACTTGAAGGGATCAGGGTTTAGTAAACTCCACGTATTCTGGCTTGAACTCCAAAGACAGGATACCCAGGAATGAGTATAAATGGAATTAAAGCAGCTGTCACCAAGGTTCTGCCAGAGATTTACTTGTCTGAGTGTCCCAGGAATTTAAATCCATAAACTCTTTAAAGCGGATCCAGGTTGCTATGGGGTCACAGAAGCATGAGCATATACTCACATGAAGATCATATTCTAGTTCTTCAATTATTTCCACAACATTTTTTAAATACAACTTTGTTATGCAATGTAACCAGGCATATGTGGATATAGACAGCATAAAAAAAGAATCATCCAGTAATTGGAAAACAAAATATATTCACAAAAGCCGCCAGTGAGTTATCAAACAAAAATTTCAAATAATTATAACTTTGTACTCTAGAAAATAAAGACAAAGTATTGATAGGTTTAATACAAATTATATTATTAAGCTAATATTTTATTTATTTTTAAATATGTACATGTGTATGTTTGTGTATATGGGGTGGGGGCGGTTCTGAATAGAAATCAGAGGACATCAGATTCCCTGCAGCTGAAGTTACAGGCAGCTGTGTGCCTGACCCAGGTTCTGAGAATTGAACTCTGTAGAGGAATAGGTCTGTGTGGAAACTAGGAAGTGTCTATATTCCAGGTGTCTATGTGAAAGGATCGCATTTAGAGGCCTGTGTGGTCTGGATGGAATGTAGAAAGAAAGTTAAGAATGTTGGTAAACACCTTTAATCCAAGTATTCAGAAACCAGTAATAGCAAACACCTTTAATCCTAGTATTCAGAAGGCACCCCTATAATCCCTAAGACAGAAACAGAATGCGGAAGCAGACATAGGAAGCAGATTCAGAAGGAGTCAGTGTCACACAAGAAGTGAAATCTGAGATGTGTCAGATTGAAGGGCAAGCAAAGCAACTACTCAGAAGAGTTAGCAGAATGAGTCAAAGTGAGAACATGCCCAACTATCAAGATTGAAAGGTGAGCTCTTAGTTCAGAGCAGAGTCAGATACAACAGCTACTATGAGGTGAGCATTCTGAAGCAGGCAGATGGGACAACACAAGACATAGAAGCAACAAAGTGGACTGATTGGGAATTAGGCTGGTAAGCAGAGAGACATAGAGGCAGTTCGGCATCAGATGGGTAGAGTAAGTCAGTTTGAAGCCAAGCAGAGCTGTTCAATCTGAGGTAGTCAAATAATCAGCCAGAATAAGCTGGAAGAGTCAGAAGAGTTCAGCCAGACACAGTCAGGCAGCTCACAAGGTCAGTTTGAACTAGTCAGCTTGGGAAGAGTTTGAGCGAGCACAAGAGTAAGTTTAACCAGTAGAGTCAGAGTTCAGAAGAAGCTAGTCACAGTAGCTCAGTCAGCAGTGAGTCTTGGACACTGATTAGATGGTACAGAGGTATAAACATTTTAGATTGTATAGAAGCTGAAACTGAAGCCTTCCAGTTCTTATCTTAAGACTAGATTGTATGGAGGCCAAATGGCTTTAGGGCTCCAGAACTAAGGACTGATTCAATTAGACCAAAGAATAAACCAGCCTTTACCCTGAATCTGGTGTGAATCCACATCTGCAGAACTCTGTTCTTCTTCAAGAATATGTGTTCTTAACCACTGACCCATCTCTCTAGCTCCCTAAATTAAATATTTAACAAATACAAAATTCCAATGGAAAACTAGAATCTCTAAACTTCCACTTGGAAATGAATCAGAGAAATTCTAGAAATCAAAAATTATTGCTCTATAAACGGTCTCAATAGGTGTTCCACAGCTCTGGGCAGAATTTAATATAATAAAAATATACCATGATAAAATATTTTCATAAATATACAAAAGGAAAAATGGCAAAAAGATTACAGACTACATAAGTGAGAGACACTTATGTAAGGCAAATAGTGACAATTACGATTTAATTTGTTTTTAATTGGGATTGCAGAGGAAAGAGTACAGAAGAAGCAATATTTGTGGGAACACTCACTCAATCATTTCTTGAACTAAAGACTCCACTCTGCAGATGTATAAAACCAATTGAAATCCAATCTTGAAAATGAAATGACCTAACCTAGAGCAGCACTGCCAAAGAGAACGCTGCAAGGACCATGACATGGATGTTCTAATCTGTAGAAGCCAGTGTGGTTGCAACTTGTCATGCATGCCCACTGTACTCTGGAATGTGACTAGTATAACTGACTAACCAAATTCTGGTACAATTTGAATAAACTGAGATTAGACTTTAATAGCCATATATGGCTATTTAAAAACCACAAAGTTGGAACATCATAACCAAACTACCTCAGTGCAAAGGCAAATATTAAAAACCTTTAAGGAACTCAGAGAAAAGATGCCATGAAGAACACAGTTTCAGTAGCTCAGGAAAAGATAAAATGTGCCAAGACAAAATGGTTACATCCTTAAGATTCTCTCCATAATAATATATCTCATAATAATTTCTAACAGGTATTTGTTTAACCCAGAAATCTTATGAAGACGAATTCACACATTGGTCTTAAAATTTAAAATTACCTACTCAAAGGACTTTTCCAACTCACTTTATGGCCAGGAGTGGATTGCCCACTCTATTTCCCTTATGGCCCTATATCATTGTATTTTATTTAGTAGTTAATATATTTGTTTCTTGTGCCTTACTGTCATTTAGATTGGTATTTTAAAGACAAACATTAAAAATTACATTGTGGGGTTTATATAAAAGTGCATCATTTTATAATTAAAAGCTAATACATAAGACAAAGATTTATTTCATTGACATTTGACTACATGTTAATGAAAATGTTACAGTGAAACCTGCTTTTGTAGGTTAAATTTAGAAAACTAAATTATGCTACCTTAAAACACAATGTCCTTAGAAAATTGAGATATTAAACTAATCAATTAAAGAAATTCAAAAGATACGTGCCTTTAATCCCAGCATTTGGGAGGCAGAGGCAGGCAGATCTCTGTGAGTTCGAGGCTAGCTGGGTCTCCAGAGAGAGTTCCAGGACAGTCAGAGTTACAACAGAGAAACCCTGTCTTAAAAAACTAAAAAGAAAGGAAGGAAAGAAAGAAAAGAAGGAAGGAAGGAACAAAGGAAGGAACAAAGGAAGGGAAAAAAGAAATTCCATGCATTAAAGATTAATTGACATATTCAAGTTCCCACAAAGAGCTGGCTTCTAATATGAACATATGCTTCCCTGTGTGTGTCTTATACCACAAGCTCTCAGAATCAGGCTTCTTTCTAGATCTTCTGGATTCAACAACACTATACATGGCTCCTCTAAATTATTCTGAATTTAATAACTTCCAACCTTTAAAAAACAAATCAACCTGATCATGGGAAAAGAAAAAAAACCTTTCAATGAAAACAGAAGACCTGAATTTTTACTGCAATTCTATGACCAGATAAACTTGGAGTCTTGGATACAATCGTCTGTCTTCTCTGAGTCTGTTATTTTCTAGAAAGTAGCAATTGCACAAAGGAAACACTATAAAATTAGGAGAAAGTCTAGGAGAAGCCTGGATTTAACTCTTATTTTTAAATGCTGAAATTCTACTGCAAGTATTTTGGATAACTCTGTGTTACTTATTTCAACTTTGTCCTTATAAGAAACAAAGAAACTTAAGGAAACCTATCACAGGAAAGTTGTTCTTAGTCCTATTATGTGAGTGGTTGTGTGGAGGGCCATCCTTCCAGCAAAACAGTCGCCCTCTCCATTAGGTCAGCTGTGCCTACTCAGCCTTTTGACTATTGACATTCTCTTTGAAAAATGGAGTAAGGAGGGCCAGTAGACTCTCACTTGAGATTCTGGCTGTTCCTCCTATGTATTGGTGGCAAGTCTGTCTTAGTTGTATATGATCTTGGAGTCCTCAGTACATGCTGATAGAGTATATAGACTGGGGAATGTTAATTAAAAAAGGGTTTAGTCTATGCAGCTGTAGGAAAACCATCTTGCACGTTGAATGAAATTTTCCAGTGTAGCTGCTACAGAATCTCCTCCCATGCTTCTGCAAGTCACCCACAGTCTGCAGGTTCTATAAACTCGGTTCTCTAGGGTAAACGTTGATGGAACTGTCTTTTGGTTTGTCTTTAGGATCTTAGGAGGACACAGATGTTGATGTTGTTTACGTCTTTCTAGGGGAGGATTCCTCTAACTTTTCAGTGGATGTTGTCTTAGCTTGAAAGACTGCCGCCAGTTGGACAAACAAGTGAGTATGATCTGTGGATCCTAGATTTCAGAGACTAATCACATAATATAAAGCACATATTTCATGAAAGTAGAGCTGTTGAATTGAAGAAAGGAAACAAATGAGGAAAATGTGAGATTAATAGGCAGTGTTGGTAAGATAGTAAGGGATATATTCAAAGTATATTTCATACTTGTATGTCAATGTCTCTATGGACCACACCTAAACAAATAGAAATGAAACAAAACAAGCACAAACATTTTTGTTTGTTCCTGTTGGCAGGTTGAATCAATCTAAATGTCAGAAAACTGCTCATAATGCAGGAAGAACAGGATGAGGAGCTACGTTATATTTCTCAACCAGCTTCTGAATTGGACCGTTTTAATGGTAAAGGCTAGCTAACAATATTAGATAGTTATTAGTCCTAGGTAAAAACCTGAAGAAAAAAGACAATGAAACTCAACTTATATTCTCTCTGCATGCCCCACATCTCTCTCTCTTGGACAAACTGTCCACAAATTGGCTGCCTTTGAGCACAAAGCAGGTTGAAAACTGTTTGACTCAGTGCGGTTGATTCTTTGTCATTTTTCAGATTGAGAGCTTTGCTGTGGGTACCATCTGAAATGGTTTTTCCTCCACTAATGTTATTTTGAAACATGGAATTTGAAATAGAGTACGGGTACTCTTTTGAATTTCTAGAATTAAATTGCCAAAAAGGAGTCTGATAGATGTATGTCAAAAACCTCACTTTTCCCCCAGAGGTAACCTAGATTGGGTAGGCTGAGGATAATTGAATTGAAGAGACGGGTTTTCTGACAATGTGTGTAGAAGATTATATGAGTGTCAGACACTGGATTAAGGGGAGAATCACAGATAGGGATTCAGACAGTCTCCCACATAGGAACATTTCTCTTTTGACCTTGTGATGCCGAAATGGTGATGTGCATTCAACAGAAGTATGCTTTTAGTCTGGATCTTTTCGGAGTTAGCTAGCAGTATGCAGGACAATTACTTCCAGCAAAGCCCACTAGCCGTAGCTGGAGTTCTCCATCAACTCCACATTACAGCCAGAGACAGAGAGTACTATGCAGAACGCTGTATTGTTGAGGCTTTGTGCTTCCATGCCTCATGTCTAGAAATCACTCCTCTGTGTCTCCTGCTCTCACACACATCCACACTGACTTTAGTCTCAACACAGCTCTCATCAATTTGCATGAAGTACTCTACTCTAGGTTGTAAGATGGACTTTGTGTTAGATATTTTCACTCAAGGCAGCTTGATGGAAGTACTCTAAGTATACATAAGGTAGGTTACTAAAAGCTGCAATGTCTGGTAAATGCATTAAATGAACTAGACTCTTATGCTATTTTCATCTTGTGATGGATGTTTAAAGATATAAACCATGGATAGCGTTAAGAATAACAAGTCAATTGAGCATGCTCACAAGCAAACACGTTAACTATCTCTAGTGCTCCTATTTTACGAGAGGTAGAAGTGAATCAAAGGAAATTTAAGCTAGCATCATGGAAGTCATGACTTGGCTCCATGGTTTGAAACAAATGAGTAAAAACTAAAGTATTATCTCTAAGACAAAGAAAAAAGGACCCCTTTCAGGGAAACTTCACCAAAGTGATCACCTCACATCTAACAGCACAGTATGGTAACGTATTGTAACAGGCAGTATGTGGTAAACATGTGGCAACATCCATGGTGACAAAAGGAATGCATAAAAAAGCATGATTTCTTTTTATATGGTTTATAGTTTTTATTTGTTTTTCTACAAATCCCCTCCTTTGTCATCTTGGATGTGCAGGTTGCATAGTTTTCTTTAGGTCTCCAGTCTTCCTCTAGTCCCTAGCAACTGTCATCAACATGAAAATCTCTTCAGATGTAAAATTAATCTCTGACTTCCAGGCTTAAATCTATCTCCTCATCTCTGATCTTCATTGGAGAGAGGAGACACATGCAGTTAGCTAGCATTCCAATCCCCTTCAGTTTTCTTTTTTATTTAATAACACATTTAAATCGACTTCTGCTGAATCCCAATTTGAAAGCTCCCTGACATTAATTACTGACATGTTCACATATTTCCGACAGGACTGTGGTACCACATTCAATGTGCTTCGTGCGGCTTCTCCATCTTACCTCTCCATTCTCTAAAGGGTGGATCTTGGAATAGAATGAAGTGCAGATGACCTCATCGTCTTTGGCATAGGATGGTGGTCCGGTGCGGGGATAGATATTGTAGAGGGTCAGACACTCTGTGTCTGTCACTGCATGATACTGCCAGGGTTTGTACTCCACATCATCCAGGGAACGCTCCAAAATCCAGTTTCCAGGCCGAGGGGAGTTGGCCGCCTTCACGATCACGTAGGCAATCTGGAACACCTGAAGATGAGTGACAACAGCAAAGCTTTGAGTTCCAAAGAGCTCTCTCTTAGCTATGCCAAATAGAAAGTTGGCCACTGTCTACGAGCTCATTTCAGGTTTTGTTTTGTAACTCTATTGTATTCTGCAAAAAATGACTTTAGTACTGCATATTCATACTTAATACCTTTTGCAGAGGCAAGCTGTTTCACTTTGACAACCGTGGCTTTGAAAGCAATGAGTTAAGACTAGACTTGAGTTCTCTAACCACTCATTAGCATTGTTTTACCTAGTTTTTAGAAGTTCCCTTATAGCATCAACACAGAAGACATTGCATGCCAATTTCTTCACCTCATATTAAAGGCAAAAAAATAAGTGCTGGAAATAAAACATGCTGATTTAAATCCACTTACTCCTCAAAAACTGTAGTCCTTGTATATGACATCAAAATAACAGAACACTTCTAGGGCACATTTCTGTGTTCAAATTGTGGGTTCAGCATTTATGCAAGCCTGGAAGGATTATTTCTCCAATCTGCATCTTCTTTTTTTAAAATTAAGATCAAGCATAAGCACATCCCATGACACCATTGGATTGAATGGGATAATGTACACACGGTACATGGGAAATTACCTGGCAGCAGATACCCAATAAATGTGGAGCTTCTGCATCCCCACATAGAAAACATGGAGTAGAAATTTCAGTGACATGAAAAAAAGTGTTTGAAAATAGAACATATTAAATTAGGGGTTCCTGTGCTTTTTCTTTACAAGAAGTAAACATGGAAAAATCAGGGAAGGAAGAGGCATTATTTCTATAATTTGACAGAATAAACCCAGGGGCAGATGGTACAAGAAATGGTAATCTTCTACTTCTGAATCTGCATACAATTTGATAAACAAAGAGAGAGAGAGAGAGAGAGAGAGAGAGAGATCTAAATGTTTGTGAAAATGTATGTGTGTTTCTAATGTAATCTGAGAGTCTAAAAGAGTAATGTCCAATATTATAAAGTGACATTTTTGTATATCGTTCTAAGCAGAAATATAGATGCAATGTATATAAAAATACCATCCCTCTAGATTGAAAATGATAAGCCAAGAAAAGCAATAATAAAGCAATACAATAATTTCTAGATTGGTAAATCTTATAGGGTTCTTGAAAGCTTTAAACTCTGGATGATGGGGTCATTAGTGGAGATGAACTAGGTCATAGGTCTGCCTAACAATGCAATTAAAGGCCCTGCTCTGATGTAGAGTGAATCCTGGAAGGAATATTCTAGAGAACCTGTCTTGGCCTTTAGAGCTCAATGAATTCATGTATCGTACCTGTGATATACTTTCAAATAAGAAATTTTAAAATAGGAAAATTTGATATATGAGAGGCAATAAAGAGTACAGCTGTTTCTGGAAGTGGTTTTCTAGAAGGTGGGCACACCATGTGTAGTGAGAAAAACACACAGTCCCTCACATGATTGAAATTAGAGCTGATATTTACTGGTTAGGCAAAGTTGTGGGAAAGTTGCTGGCTACAATGCTAAATTCCTTCTGTTGGTAAATCACTGTTGTTCAACCTCTTAGATGCTACTTCTTCCTTGAGGCCAAAAGACTAAACTCATCAAGATAACAGCCAAGATGTGTTCCGTTCAGAAAGGGCTTGTGTCATTCTATTCTAATGAGTGCCATATAAGTGTGTGTGTGGTGGGTGCGTGTGCATGCTCAGGCCCAACATTAGTGTTGGGAATCTCCCTCAGCCATTCTCCATCCCATCCATTGAGGCAGAATCACTCACTGAACCCAGAGCTTGCCAATATGGCTAATCTGGTGAAGTACTTTGCCCTAGGGTTGCTCTGTTTCTGCCTTCAATGTGCTGGAATTATAAGCAGACTATCATGAACATCCAGATTTTAGATGGGCGCTGTTGATTTGAACTTGAATCCTCACATTTGCACACAAGGGTGTTAACAACTGAGCAATCTCTGCAGCCCCCAAGTTTACAATTACTCTAATTTCAGAAACATACATATACACATGATTGAGACAAGACTACTGAAGACCATACTGAAGTTATTTCTTTTTTAGAATGGGGAATCAAGGGAGAGGTAGAACATGACAAAATTATTATTATCATCATCATCATCATTATTATTATTACTACTACTTTGTGTTTATTCAACTAGACCCAGAACCTCTCACACACTAGGAGAACATGCTACTGTAGAGCTGAATTTGTAGCCCAGTTCCATTTGTTTGAGATTCCCCTGGCTAGCCTAGAACTTGTGATTCTTCTGCTTCAACATGAGCATAGGGACTGCAGTTATGCTGACTTCCTCTGAGCCTGGTAGATCATACTCCATTATCCACAGTATTTGCAGTTTCTGAAATTTTAGGTGTTATCCTTAAGGAATTATCTCCATTCAAGTAGATCCTAGTCAACAATCCATCACATGAATTCCTTATAAGGAAATGTATTGAGGAACGCATGAACTGATCCTTCTTAAGGAATGCAAAGGATATTGTGCTCTACTGCTCAGTTATGAAATAATCTGTTCCTGTCTGTAATTCCAAAGCAACCCTGGTAAGCCTTAAAACAATAAAAAAAGAGAGCGAGAGAAAACTAAATCGAGCCCCCAGAGGACTAGGACTTTGACTTTTACATCTTTAAAGATGCTGTAAATTTTACCACAATAATTTTAGGTAGTGAATATTCAGCATTTATTACAGGCAGCTGAATAATCAAAAGCACTGCATCATCCGTGTGTCTGCATTTAGTTTAGCTCTGGCCATTTCTGTTTGCAAGAGCCTGAATGCCAGTCAACAGCAGGGTATACATGACTTGGAAGAAGCAAGGCATACATTTCTTTGCTGCTCATCTTAGTAAGTCTTGATGGTCTAAAAATTATGTAAACTCTTTAACATGCCACTTCCTAACATTTCTTTTCCAAAGACAACCCAAGGAAGAGATAGTGAGATCATGAACACAGTGTGACTCTTTGGAAAAGAGTATCAGCACATACATTTGAGTTTGGTATCTTTCTTTCCAGAAAAAAAAATGTGCAGAAACTCTTCTTTTAAAGATATACAAAAGCAAAAGATAATGAAATATGTTAGAGATCACAGTTAGTCCATAAGAAAAATAAGGATACACAGAGGTTAGAGATAAGGAACTTTGTTTAGCAAGTAGCTCAGCAAGCAGATAGAGGAATAGTGCAACTTCTCTCGGGGCTGTGATACAGATCTATGATTCTAGAGTGTCTGTATTGGCTCTGAAATAATAGATGAAAACTTTTTAAACAAAATATCTCAGAGCCTCATTCTATAATTCAACGTAACAGCCAGTATTAAGCACCATGGAAAAGCAGTCACTGCCTTTAAAAATATCAAAAGAATGCCATTTCAAAACAATACTCTTCTTTCATTTGTTTCCTATGGATTCTTCTACATTGCATGCTACATTAATTACGTTTTTTGTACTATTATGAATAAACTTCTTAAAGTGCTGTAAATAGCATTATTGAAAAAACACAATGAATAGAGGCATTCTTTGAAGGTTGTAGAGAGTAAGCGTGAAAATTTTAAGAGATGTTCTAAGTACTCCGTATTTTCAGTGCCTCAAACAGAATAGCTCTGTAATGTTGTCTATCCTGTTTTTACTGTCTCTTGTGTTTTATGTATAAAGGCTCTTCAAAATTAGTATTGTTAATACCTTTTTCCAGTTGAATAAAAGCTCAGTCTATTACAGTGTGCAGCAGGAAAAGCAAACATCCCACTATAGAAGAACTACTAAGACCACCAGGCTTCAATAGCCATATTATATCAATGTGATACGCAAATGGTTTTTTCACTTGTTTGTTTTTGTTTGATTTTTGTTGGGAGGGTATTTTTTAAAAACTTAATGCCTGGAAAAAATACAAAATAATTTTTAAAATAACACAAAACATCTGAAAATTTTCTGTAAGAAAGGAAACTTTCTATTTCCTATTATTACACTTGCTGCTCATTCACACGTGTAACAGACAATTACGGAATTACTTCATCTGATGCACTGTTGAAGATGTTCCTTCTCCAGTATGGGTGACCGAGAACATAGTTTCATTTCACATGTAATTGGAGAAAGAGGTTTTTCTAAAGGATCTTTCAGTCCAAGGATAACTATAACACACAACAAGCATCACAGAGAGATATCTTTCCATGTCATGGCTAAACTATGTGATGTTGTACAACACTGCTTCAAGTAAGTAACCTGAGAGATTGAAGTACTCTGGATGATGCCCTGGTACTGGTACATCTTAGCTCACCTCCAAGCTATGAGGTATGGGTAGTATTCAGAACCAGTTCTAATGTATGCATTGATCAGTGCTTTCTAGGACTTTCAGGAATCTTCATCAGAAGGATGGCACCCAAAAGTGTTGTGTTTGGAACATTTTAGAGACTTTGAGCATTTCTGGTATACAATTAGAAGAATCGTGATGAAGACTAGAAAGATGGCTCAACAGTTAAGAGCAGTTGTGCAATCTGGAAGAACATTCCATCCTTGTACTCACGTAACAATCACGCATATGTTGTAGCAAGAGACACCCTCTGCTGATCTCCACATAGCTAGTCTCCCCCCCTCCCCACCTCTCAGGCAGACAGACAGACAGACACACGCACACACACAAATGAATAAAACAAGTGTTGTTGTTGTTGTTTAAAAGAACCAGGATGAATATGACTTTTCTTTAAGCTCTTCATAAAAGACAAACAAATCGATGAAGGCCAGTGGCCAGTGAGCAGCACTGCAGCTCCCTCAGGGAGGACTTGCCCTGACTCAGTCTTTTCTGGGTCTTCTTCCCCTTTACTCTTGATTCCGGCAGGTGCCCGTCTAATTTCTGTCCTACTTTGCACATTGCTTCCTTCCACGCACTGCTGTCAGTTGGGGAACTATAGCTAGCAGTTGCCAGCAGGAATTTCTGCAATATTCTAATATCTGCTTTTGTCCATGCTATGAATCTTAACATTTCTAGCAGCTGTGGCACAGTCTCCATATTACAAAAACTATATTTTGAAAGCTCATCTGTATTCTTTGCTTCAAAACGCTACATGAGTCAAATCATGTTATTTGCCCATCTTGTTTTAAAGTGATGAGAATGACCTAATGTCAAAACCAGAAAGCATCATCAAAAGTATGAATTTTCAACCTTAGGAAAGAATTCAAGAGGTTCATAAGGGTATCCATGTTTTCTTTGTTTGAGTTGATGACATGATTATCAGTTGTTTCATCTATGACAACTAAAGAAAAATTAAGAGATAAAACAGAATCCAATAACAGCAAAAAGAAATGAATGAGGAGAGCTCTGGCTTTTTCTGGAAGATTCATGAGAGTTTCTCATGGAAAGCAGAGGGTATGGCCCAAAGAACTCAGAATGGTTGCGGCTGTGGTGAACAACCAGAAGCTTGTGCATGAAGCTCTGATAGAAGCAGGACCCTAGCACAGGCTGAGTAGATGAAACTCAATGCAAGTCTGTTTACAGGGAAGATATGTACAACACTTGACTCCCAGCTATGGCTCATGTAACTAGGTTCTTATACCACACAAATTTCTGAGTTATCTCAGAAAATCACTCATTTCTCTAAACAGAGATTAGTACGTATGTTCTGATAATGGTGTTGCTTGACTCAAATTTTAGTCAGACACCAAGTTCAAAAAGTTTTAAATGATGCTTTGGTCTTAAAAGGAATGATTAACCTTAAAAAACATCCACAGTCACAATATAGGTGAGTTGTGTGTCTATTTATCTATTTATTTCACTCAGGAAACCCAGAATGATATGGTCAGGGGCTTCAGAGGAGTTTGCGTGGCCATGCTTTCAGTCTTCAGGCAAATTACTTTCAAATAATTCCGCATACAAAAATGATCTGTAATTGTCACTCAATTAGACCATGTATGCCACTTATCTTCTCCTCCTGCAAATGTGTTAGCATCGCTGAGCACGAACTGATTGAAGTTGCAGGTAAGGAGATGTGTCACTCTGCCTCAGGGTAAGTGTCTCTGCCAGGTCACAAGAGGAACAAGAACACTCTGCTCCCAATTAAAACAGATTTTCTAAATGCTCACATTACCCTCGTGAAATTAATACATTTGAAATGGATGGTTTCTCCACCTAATAGTTTCCTAAGAAACAATAATCTGACTGGATGACTAATGATAATTCTACGAAGAGAAAAATTGCAATTATTTGTTGAAATTGGATTTTTTTTATAAAGGGTTTAAATCAATGGCTAACTTTTCGACAGACAATCATGTTGAACTTTTTTGCCTCATTCTACAAAAAGGAAAATCTTTAGCTCTAGTTCAAATAAATGATTTACTTTTCTGTTCTCTCCATTAATAGACATACAGTCACATACAATAATATGAAATTGCATTCATTCCATTAGAAATGCTAGATAGATTTTTCCTGGAGTTGGGCAAGCTTATCACAAAGACAACTTCTAAAATATTAAAACCAGAATAACCATGAACATGCCAAAATCAAAGTGCCCCGAGTAGAGCGATACACCTTAAGACGAGAAGAGGACCAAGTAGAATACATCATTGCTACTCATGGCTTGGTTCTCTTTACTATGAAAGAAGATCTACTTGAACACAAGCCATCGGTATCACCAAAGTGGAGACATCCAGGCATTTCTCCAGTATGTTAGAAGAATAACCCACCACCTATAAAGCAGACATGCCAAAAGAGTGACACTCAGCAAAAATCTATGCTGGGTCACTTTCAGGAACTGTGGTAGTGTGCAAACAATACTGCAAGAGACGGCTAGCAAAGGCGAGACTATGAAGCCCTCCACTGGGCAAATCAGAGGGATCCTAAAATAAACAAACAAATAAAATTTGAAGGAAGCTAAAAAATGTAGTTTATAGATCAAGAGAAAACAAAAAGATTCAGCTGAAGAAATGCAATGTGAGGTTTCAATGTATTTTGATGAAATCGATCAGCCATTGAGTCTGGTCAAACACAGAGTCTGAGTGAGATGAGATACTTGCTACTATTAAGCAAGTGACAATATTTAGGCATGATTATGGTTTACCAAAGACGTTTTATCTTTCATAGATATGAAAGGAAACAATCACCTAGAAAAAGATGCACTGGAGTCTGCTCCCAGAGAATTTGGGTGCACAGTGTAGGATGTGGTTTTGTTTAGAACCAGCGTGGAGTGGCGTGCTGAGGAGATGGCTTACTGCATCAGTGTGCTTGCTGTTCAAGTACGTGCACCTGAATTCAGGTCCCCAGAGCCCACATAAAAGCCAGGCATGGCTGCAAGTGGGAGGGATTCACCGGCTAGTCAGCCTAGAGGAAACAATGCACTTCAGGTTCATTGAGAAATCCTATCTCAAGGAAATAAAGAGAAGAGGGATAAAGGAAGACACCCAGAGCCTTCTTCTGATCTCCATATATGCACGCCAGAAGACACACACACCTGTCACTCGTGTGTGTGCAACACATACACATATAGAAATAAAAATAAAAATTTTTAAAATGACACAAGGGAAGCCATGGGTTAAATCTTATAAGTGGGTGGGCATTGAGAACATCCACACTCATGCTATTCTCTATGCTCGTGTGTATATTTGAATTTTTTCACAATTACAGTAGGAGGCTTACTAATATATCTCATTTTAATAAACAAATATTTCTCTTTCACACAACAGTATTGCCACTGGCAGTAATTTAGTGCGTGTTCCCAAAGTGCAAACGTTTAATACATTTTCTTAATTACCTTGATAAATAGTCAGCTCAGCATTTTCTGTGACTACACTGCATTCAGAGACCGAGAAACATGTTTTAGTAATTATCGACTCCAATATCATTGTTGGCCATAAGGTCTCCAACATTTTAGCCCAGCCTTATGAAAAGTAGTAGCAAGAGGGAGTAGAATCCAAATTGGAACGCACACAGCCCTCCCTCTGCTTATTAACACATCTAGTCTTCCATGCTTCATTAAGTTCCTATCGTTTTTAACAATGTTAGCTGCAGGGGAAATTCTGCAAGCATTTTTCTTGTCTTTAGCACTGCCCTTGACATCTCCTCTCTCCTCACAGGCTTCTTTCTCATTTGAAACGATCTAGGATTTCAAAAGATTGACCTGCCTCCTGTGAGGAAGTCATTGGCTCAGCGTGGCATTCACACCAGCTACTGGAAAAAGAGCAGGTGGGCTGAGTCCTGCATGGAGCGTGCCAGTCCCTTCAGTGCAGCCGTCACAGAGTGTAATATTGGTGCGAATCACAGACAATCGAAACTGTGACAGTTTAAAGCCTGCCTTCTGAAAATTGTTCACCCTGGAGAAATACCCAGGTTTGCCATTTGTGTGTGTGTGTGTGTGTGTGTGTGTGTGTGTGTGTGTGTGTGCGCGTGCACTCTTCTACAATTAGCTGGGTAAAGAAAACCTACATGTTCTCCTATAATGACATTACAGACATGAATGAATCATTGTAGTTCAAAGCATTTGGGGAACAATAGAAAAGATCTGCAGTGATGAGAAGAGTTAGAGATGGAGTGTTAACAGTCTAGAATAAAAAAAAAACAAATCAAAGCCGGGCGGTGGTGGCACAGGACTTTAATCCCAGCACTCAGGAGGCAGAGGAAGGCAGATCTCTGTGAGTTCGAGGCCAGTCTACAGAATGAGTTCCAGGACAACAAGAGTTACAGCAGAAAAACTCTGTCTCAAAAAAACAAAACAAAATCAACAATTAAACAAAAAAAGGAAAACAAAGACAGGCTGAAACTTTCTGATCTTGGTTCATGAGTGCTTTCCACAGATCAGAGTCACTCAACACTTACCCAATTTATCTAATACAAATGAAATAGCACCTGCTGTTTTCATGCTTCTCTGTTCCTCTACTGTTGTGTCTTTCTTTATAGACTTTGTAAAATAAGTATTGCTGTCTCTATTTAATTACAACTTCACGATCACACCCCCACCCCAATATAACCACATCCAGAAAGACACGAGTAACCTGGTTGGAAAATTCATCTTATTTTTCTTCACCTTCATTAGATTAGAATTATCTGCAGATTTTCATTATGTTTCTCTGTTCTCCAACTTTTGGAATCTGTCTTTCTCTTTAGAAAAAAAAAAAAGGTATTTACTTTCTAGGCATTGTGGCTCCTACCTGCAATCTCAGAATCTGAGAAACTGAGGTAAAAGGACTGCCATGAATATTAAGTTATCTTGGGCTATACAGTAAGTTCCACGCAAACCTAGTACAGACTGAGACACTGCCTCGAAATAAAAAGATATTTAAAATACAGAGAATTTTGAATCTATATCACATCTTCCTAATTTGGCTTTTTGTGTTAAAGGGAAAGTAAACAGCAGAATGGGAAGAACCTAATGACTAGCTGACCCCTACATTGCACAGATTATTACAGATTCCAAACCCTTCAGAGGCTTCCTAAAGATAGTACAACCTGAGTCCCTGCTAAGCCTTGGGAAGACAGTCATGATGTCTCCATTAAACTCAAATTAATTGAGTTTCCCAAGCAAAAATTTGCTTCATGCCCTATTTCCTTAGTAGCCTTTTTTTTGAGAATAAAAAATATAAGCCTCAATAATCATGTTTTAGCATACATAATTTTGTTTCTGCTAGCAAGAACTCTTTGAGATAAGGATTAGATGAGAAAATAAGACAAGACTTTTTCTTCTTTAATATCACAATCAAATATTTCTATGTCAGTCAAATGAGAACTCAGGGAACAAGAGAGATATGGATCTTTAAAGTCATATGAGAATGATTTCTAACCTAAATCTTTCCAAACAGGTCATGAATGTCCTAAATTATGGCTATAACGTTGCCCCTACAAATAAATATTTTTGGAGATGTTTTGTGATTCCAAATGCCCAGTTATGAGCCTTCAACCATCCCATAACATGGTTAATTTTTAGAAGAGGCACCTTTAGAAAAATCTTACATTCAATTTTCTCTAAAGTAGTACAAGTTATTGCCCTGAATTCTGATTCTGAAATAATTACCCCTCAAAAAATATTTAGTCAAAAAGTTTAGAAGCAAATCTCTAAAAAAATAAAATAAAATAACACATCTCTGGGACATTGTAGTATTTCCCCCAGCGTGGAATCAAGTTCTGCTTCATACAGGAAACGTAGGGCAGCAACTTCCTGAGTGGTCTGGCTCACACCAGAAGCTAAGGTTGCAAGACCACCATCTGTACAGCAAAGAAAAGATTACGATAAAGCCTATAAATATATACGGAGAGAAAACCACAAATACAAAATACCACAGAAAGTCTCACCATGTGTCCCATGACATGCATGAAGCTAGGCCTATGTTAAATGAGAACACACAATAGATAGCTGAAAAATGACTGTGACTATCAACAAAGCTTTGTAAGAAAAATGAGGGATGGAAACTTAGGTTCCATGAGCCCTACCTCTACACTGGCAATGATTGTAGGATGAGCATTGCATTTGTGACCATAAACAGTGGGCAGTGAACACAGGCAGTCACTTAAACACATTTTACATGTATGTTGTATCAGGTGGAGGTCTCCATCCTTCCCCTGTTCAGCATTTGTCATTACAAGCACCACACAGAAAGAAGTGGAGCCCCACAACCATCAAAATTCTCCAGATAATCTCTTTAACATCTGGATAGGGAATCTAAAGTTTGAATATAAGAAAAAAGAAGGTCATGATTTCAATTGCAGATGTGACTGATACGGTCATTTTAGCAATGTATTATATACCTGAGGGACATGATATACTGGAATAACTTCAGATCAGGCTTTGCAATCTGAACATAAATGAAATTACTTAAATGTGAATAGGGTGCATTTGAATGTCCTTATTCTTGGTAAACAAAAGAACATTCAAATAAGGATTGGAGTGACTTCCAAAATAAGCTGGTTAGGAAGGACATTTGTACATGAAATCAAATCCACTTGGAGATTGCTAGGCTCATTGTCATTTTCCAAGGTACCAATTATAGAATCTGAAGTTATGTATGTATACTAAAGACCCACAGAATGGTGTTTTAATTAGTTCACTAATCCATTTTGTTCTCCAGTTATTGAGTAACACATCATTTATTGTGGCAGCTATATAACCTAGCTGCTGAGATACAGGGGTGAAGTCAAAATCCTTCTCTCATTGGAGTTATGTTCTAGAAAAACAAGCAACTTCCAGAGCTGTGGTAGAGTCAATTTACATGGTTTTCAGAAGCCAAAGTGAACATCTCTTATTAATGCTGTGCCCAATGCTATTGCATGAGGTAATGTGCAATCAGCTATTATAGAAATATTTTTCACAAAGAAATGGCTAACATTTTAACTTGGGGCTTTGCTTTTCCCTAGAGAGCCATTTGCTAAACACTTGCCAATATGCTACTGTAATGACAAACAGGGCAAATAAACAAGTAATGGAATTTTAGGTCATGTTTTCCATAACAAAGTCACAAAAGGCTTTTCTACGAAGATGCCATTCAAGTAAAAACTTTAATGGACGAGGAATGAAGTTATGCTATAGCTTAGGGAATAGCATTTAAGGCAGAGATCACAGCAAGACTGGAAGGCTTGAGATGGGAATGAATTTATTTCACCCCAAGAAATCCAGTATGATCAAAATAAGACAGACAACAGTCTGTGATCAGCAGTGATGCTGGAGACCATGAGGCTCAGGTCCCAGGGACAAACAGAAGGTAAGGAAAGGTGGGTATGTGGGCCTACATAGATTGAGATGCTATGTGGGGGCATGGAACACAGGGGTAATAGAATCTAATTAATTATACTATTATATTTTAATTGGTTATTCTGACTGGTGAAGGGATGGGGGCTGGAGACGGGGATGGGGAAACAAGATAGACATGAGGCTCTTCTACCTGCCCTGGTGAGAGAGGTGACAGTGGTTTAGATGAAGATCTAGTGCAGACAATGTGGGATGCATCATGATGCATTTTATAGATAGTTTTTGGAGAATCTGTATAAGAAAGTGCAAGGAGAAAATGATAATCAGGATTTTCTTCAGAGTCTGGGGTTGTATAGCTAAGTTGCTAAGGATGCACTTCATGGAGAATATTGAGGAAGGAAACAGACTGAACTTTGTGGAGCTGGATGAGGCACCCAAGTGGAGCTGTTTATTGGAAAACGGATACATTTTGTGTTAAATGGGTTTTGTCCCTTGGGCAAAAATTTTCTATCTTTCTGTTCCTCAAAAATTTATTCTCCATCTAGACAATGGAAATAATGATAACAATTCTTCAGGCATCTCTGAAGAATTGAATTTGGGACAAATGTGAAGTGCCTTGTCAAGGTTTACTTATACTAAGCCTCACTAAAAATTAGCGGTTACAATCAGTGACACCTTTATCTGTCATCTAATTGATACACAGGATGAAAGTTATATTTTTACATAATCCTCAAGGAGAAATATGCATCAAGTTGGAATAATGATCCACACTGAGTGTATTTTTAAAACTTTTAACCAGTAAGGAAAACTTAGAATTGTTGATAAGTATTTATTAATTGGGGATAAAGTCTACCGAGGTGTGCACTCCCACCTCTAATTGTAATTTACACGCCAATAGTCATTATGGTTCCAGTTAGTTTTTGTTGGATTTTTTAAATTACTGTAATAAATAGAGAATAAAGAAAATACATTTTAAGTGCAATGGTAGAATGCATTTTTAGTGTGTTTAGTTATGGACAGGATCATTTAATTAGAAAGTTCCTATTGATGATCCCCATGTGATAACAGCAGACATCATAACTCAGTGGAGTTTTCTGAAGTTGAACTAATTCTCTTTCACTTACATTGTCCTTACATTTCAGATAAATCACAATGGTGACATGTTCAACAATTGTTAAACAACCATGTTATGTCAGTTCATAGAATCTAATTAAATGTTGAATAAATAAATGAGACATAAAAAAGAATTATCAAATACACTTGTACATTTTCATATTTAAAAGTCATATAATTATTAATATCTTTTAATCCCAACATCTAGTGATTATTTCTTTTCAAATATAAAATATTGCCTTGTGAAAGTCCTCATTATGTTTTTAGAGATATTTTGATATTGCTATTTGTCTTAAACCCCAGATTTTGCTCTATAATTTTAATAAATTTATGATAAATCAGGTTTTTGAGGCTATTGTCCTAATTTCATAAACTTTATCCCCTGTATCTGATAATGATGAATAAGTCATTTAACAAGAGTTAAATTGATTTACTATGTTTTTAAAAATTCCTTTGTAAAATATTGAGTACAAAATTTTACATAATATATTGAAGCTATAGCAATATTAAATGCCATGCTGCTATGGAAACATTCAAATCCTCAGTGTGATTATTGTGGAGAAGTTAAATATTCTTCCTCAGCCAAATCAACAAATCAGACTGAAAGTGAAAAAAAATATCTAATTTTCTGAAAATCATCTTGCCTAAATTGGATCAATAATAATAGTTTGGTTCTGTCTGTCCTATGTTCAGTTTGTTTCAACTCATTTTCCAGATTATTCTTATCAGATACTCAAGTCTATATGGCTTTTTATGGGTGCTTACACTGACCAATGAACACACGAATGCAATAACTCCACCTGAATTATTCTCAGAGCAGTAACAACACAGAGAAATTTAAGCATTCAACACAGGATGTAAAGTTCTATCTATAAATGTATGTTATAGGGCTATACTGCTTTTGATAAGTCCAAAGTTTCATCTACAGGTAGAATTTTTAGTTTTAAAATTATTTTTACATTAATTTAATTTTTAATTGAAGCTATGACAAATGGTAAGTACAGTTCTGTGAATAACAGAGAAAGCCTTGATGCTCTTAAATTCTGAGATTTGCATAGGAAATTGAAAGCTGTCTGTTTAGAGTCTAAAGAGCAAGTTGTGACACCAGGGTGGGCTGAGATGGGCTCCAGTTCCACTGTTTTTCAACTGTTAAATGTTCAGCAAGATATTTAATCTCAGTGACACAAATGTTCTCATCTGTAATATTATCTTCCTTGAAAAGCTGAAAAAATTCCAGAGGATGATTCATAGATTCATATAAAACATTTTGTCCACTGAACAGAACAAAACAGGTTTTCAAGTAGTGCCTGCAGCAACTCCCTAATGACCAAAATGCTTCTTGTAATTCTAGACATGAGTATGTACATGTTATATTTGTATGATAAAACTATAATTTATGCAAATAATAAAATAGCTCATTTACTACCTGACTCTTTTTGACTTATCGTGAGCCTTTCACTCACGACATATTTCAGCAAGCTGAGCAAAATTGAGCAGGATTTAATTTCCTTTAGCACAAGGTTGTATCTATCATGATCCAGGACTTTCAAATTTTACAGGGCACTCCTCATTGCTATTCTTTCCAACAGCAGGTAGTTTAAAAATTATTATGTATCTCTCAGGATGTGTCAAAAACGACCTCAAGAAATATTAGAGAACTGTGGTTGAAAATATGAAACGTTATTGCCTTAAAACAATTTGGAAACTGAAAAAAGAGAGAGAGAACAGAAAACAAGAAGTGTGGAAGAAGGTGTAAGGAGATTGGAACTCCAGTGCCCTGCTGGTGGAAAAGTCGAATGGATGTAGCCACTATGGAAATAATATGTAGCTTGCATAAAAGAACATTTTTAAAAGTCGAAGTATCTTGAGTGATAGCAAGTCTATCTGCAAGTGTACAACCAAAAGGCAATTAGATAAATAAATAAACAAAAAAAAACAAACAGGAAACAGAACAAAAGAAAAATCAACATGGACTTGAACAGATATTCATACTAAATAACAACAAAACATGATCATAGCCCAAAGAAGCATCCACAAAGGTGTGAGTGTTGGGGGAGGAGATGAGGGATGAGATGTATACTTACAGTAAGCATCCTTCACTGTATAATCCCACCCATATGTGGTATCTACTATAATCACATTCTACTAATGGAAGAAAAATGTTGCTTGACAGTCTGGGGTGAAATGGAGAATTTTCATTTAATGAGTTCAAAATGTCAAGTATTGCAAAACGAAGAGGGGCCTCTAGACAGATGGTGTTATGTCTCCAACAGCAACATGAATGTCCTAAATGTCATTGAGCTTACACATTCAGTATCATGATGATCAAGTTTATGCTACAAATATTTTATCATGATTTTGTTGTTGGTTACAGTAGTTTACAAAGAGAATCACAACAGTATACTCTACTAAGAAGCTAATGGGTAAGTGAAAACATCATTCAAGATGTTACATGCTTTCTGAGTTGAAACTGAGTTTCAAACAAAAAAATTAGCAAGAAACATGAAACGTCTTTCTGTATTTATAAAGATCTGATTGACAAGATAAAGGTATTGTTAGGTTCACAGCAAAACTAAAGAGACAATAAGAATATTATTCAAACATGTCTGACCTTGTAAGTATAGTGTCTCCTGCAGTATAAAGATCTGAGAGTCAGACATTGTGAGCATTGGTGGAGCTTCACTACACATAAAAAATACACCAATAGATTCTATCAGCATTCATTCTGTACAATGACATATTTTTCATTATAGTATCAGGAGAGTATTTTCTACCTAGAAAATGTGTGCTGTCAATTTATTTTTACATTCTTCAAACACTGATTTCTTTTGAAAATAAACTTAAAGACACTTTTTAATTTTGTTCATGCAAATTGTCTTGGTGAAATAAATAATCTTCAAAAATGAATGCAGTATGATATATAAGCAGGAAATATAAGAAACGGGTGCTATGGCAGTGGAGTGTTCAGAAGCCCCCAATTGTCTCCCTTATAAGGAAAATTTTACATGGTGCTACATGGTCTGCTTTAGCTTCAGTTGTCAACACAACCTAGAATCACCTGGAAAGTGAGTCTCCATGAGGAACAGTCTATATTGGGTTGTCTTGTAGGCATAGCTGTAAGGGGAACATCTTGATTACTAATGCTAACTAACATGGGAGGACCCAGCCCACAGTGAGTGGCACCATTCCCTAGTCTGAAGTCCTAGACTGTATAAAAATTGAGGAAACAAGCAAGAGATTTGTGTGCATTCATTCTTATCTATGCTTTTGACTATGTGAGCTAGAATACAACAAGATAAACCCTTTCTCTCCTAAGTTCCTTTTTGTCAGGGTATTTTATCACAACATAAATGGAATTAGAAGAGGTAATATGTGTTATACATTATTGTCTACCATACAGACCAGTAAAGGACAGTTGCTTCATAGCTCACTTTCTGTCTCAGTACATATTCATATCTGTGTGGATACATGTGCAAAATGGTAACAAATCCACTTGAAATCCAATATGTTTGGCAGGTATATATTGATAATAATGTCAAGATGTAATCTATTTATTTTTAAATGTAACATCCAATTATATGAACTATAATAAAATTAAGTAATAAATTGTTTTATGAACTAGTTGAAATATGCTTTCACTAGCTTAATTTTCTTAAGCATATTCTAAAATTGTTGGAGAAATAACATCAATTTTCTTATCCTATTTCTTAATTTCTGTATTTTACTTTATAAGCCCACCTATATTTCCAGAATCACTAGGTAAATATATTAATTTTCACACTGATAGATGTAAATATTTGCCATTTGAATTTCTTGAAAGGGGTATCAATGAGAACAAAAATAAGATAAAATTTGAAATTTGACTTTAATATTATTAATCAGAAAAATCATGCTTTTCAACCCATTACTGAAAGGTTTTAGTTGGAATGAGTAAATACTATGAATGCAGACAGCTTAATAAATGACTTAACTTGTGTTCTGAAGAGTATTCCTATTGGCCACTATGTTGATCCTACCTTCTTGTGTGTGTGGGGGGGGTGGGGGCATGTATAGTATGAACATGTATGCCTATGAATTTCTATCCATTTGTGTGGGTACAAGTGTGTGTTAGAGTATATGTGCATTTGTGTGCATGGATGAGGAGACAAGGGATCCACATCAGATGTCTTTCTCTCTTTCTTTTTCTTTCCTTCCTCCTCCTCCTCCTCCTCCTCCTCCTTCTTCTTTTGTTTTTGTTTTTTTGAGACAAGATTTCTCTCTTGTAACTCTGGCTGTCCTGGAACTCACTCTGTAGACCAGGCTGGCCTCGAACTCACAGAGATTCATGTGCCTCTGCCTTTTGAGTGTTGGGATTAAAGGTGTGTTCTATCATCACTTGACCAGGTGTCTTTCTAAATCACTCTGCATTTTATTTTTGAGACAGGGACCCTCACTGAACCTGGACTATACTAGTAAGCCTCAGAATCTTCCTGTTTCCACCTCTGTGCTCAGACACACACCTCCAGTGCTGGGTCAGGATAGGACTCAGAACTCAAATGAAGCACATCACCCACTGAGCCATCTCCAGCCCTGAACCTGACTTCTTATATCAGACTAATGATGATGACCCACTGCTGAGAAGCATCTGCCCTTCAGGGTTTGCACTGATTTCCTCACTTGTATTAAATTTTTTTTCTGTGTGTTCATTATTTCTACTAATTTGAGATTAATCTAAAATCAGCTTCCTACAGCCAACTTAGCAGAAAAGCTGCATTACAATATTTGTATAAACAAACAAAAGTGAGATATTATGACAAAGTAATATATTACTTTGAATATTTAGACATCACCTGGCTAATAAGCAAAGATGTTATCACTTCTATCTTCTTTCTGCACAATTTCATTGGCTATTACCTAAATTGAAAAATTGCGGTATAAATATTTGTGTATTCAAATAATTAAACCAGTCACTGGTAGAGGGTACTATGTTGTGAAAGGCTCCAAATTACATCTCACTGTTTGTAGCTATTTGACTTTTATTAAAGAGTCTCAAAAAAAAAGAAGCCACAACAAAAACTTAAATATGTTAATTACTGAAATCTAGGATTTTTTTTCCATCTTTTTATTTTTTTTCCCTGGCACTGTGGTGTTTCTGGTACCCAGGCAACTTGGCTCATCTCTCTCAACACTTCAGTTCCCTGTTGTCCTAGCTTACCTGTCACCTCTAACTCATATGCCTACGATTCAGTCTGGCTCTCCTTTTAACTCTAAACTTCCCTTTTAGCTGACAGTAGACAACAGTGTTAAATGAATCTCTTTCCCCATGATTTCCAAGCTTGCATCACAGCTCCGCTCTCTCCCTGAAGGGCAGGTCAGTCAATCCAATGGTCTCTTGACCAATTCCACATCGATAATGAATGTGCCTTTCAAATACAAGTTAACCATTAGACTTGATTCTCATCCAAAACTTAATACAATCCACTCCTTGGTCTGTAATGTTATCATGGGAGGATGCACTCCTCAGGCCAGCACCCTAGGGGTCCAACATTCTCACCTCCCTTCCGGATTGTTCCCCCATTAAATCTAGTCACATCAACCTCCATCGTAAATTCCAAACAAGCACTCTTCTTCTCTGCCACTGCCACCTCCCTGTAGTCAGCTCATTGCCAGGAAACAGCAGCGGTCTAACTGCTGTTGAGTTGGCTAGTCCTCCTCCCACAGTGATGCTAACAAAATAAAGGAAGTCAGGATACTTCTTGCTCAAATCTCAATGATAGGTGTCTCATTATTCTCAGAGATAAATCTGAAGTCCTTCCGGTGACTGATTGCTCCCTGCAGTGGATAAGCACACAGAGCCATTTCCACAACATCATCTCACATCGCCTTCTCCTTTGATCTCTGGGCTCAAAAGCATCGCCTTTTCTAATCCTTTCTTTCTGCTGGAGACAAATGTACTCAGTCTTCTTTATAGTTAGTATTCTCTGTTACTAAATTCTCAGCTCCAATAAGACTTGTTCAAGAGTGCATAGATAGAACAAACTAATAAAAATGCTCTCCTAATAGTTTTCTATTCGGTGTTTGCACTGACCTAAACATTTACTTACTTTCCTGTCCTTAGAAAGGGAGTATAACATTATTGAAAGCAAAGATCCCTGTCTTCTTCATGTCCAGACCTCCTGTCTTAAAAAGCTGCTAACATGCTGGGCGGTGGTGGCACATACCTTTAGTCCCGGCACTTAGGAGGCAGAGGCAGGCAGATCTATGTGAGTTCGAGGCCAGCCTGGTCTCCAGAGTGAATTGCAGGACAGCCAGAGTTACAACAGAGAAACTCTGTCTTAAGGAGAAAAAAAAAAAAGCTGCTAACACTAAGCATCACCTCCTCCCTCCGCAATGAAGATTTTTCAGGAATGTTATTTATTTATTTATTTTTTAGATAGGATGTTACTTTTTAGCCTAGACTCCCTTCCCACTAATCATGCATCCCCCCCTAACTTCTAACTCACAGCTGCTCTCCTTCAACCTTCTCGGTTTCTGGGAGCTTTATCAGCTCTGATCAGCTTAATTATTGTTTAAGGACCTCTCAGGGAAGACACCAAAGGAAGCAAGGGGCATCATCATTCCTCATGCGTACAGCACCTACTGAAAGAACTTAAGAAAATAATTTCACTTTTCCCACATGTCCTAGGCGAACATCATTTTAAATATTCTCTCCTATTTTCTCAAAATATTCCAATAATTACTATGCTTCGTTATCAGGACAAATATTCAAAGTATTCCTTAAATTAATATGCACAATTTGTATCACACACCATGTTCTAACATTTGTTTTTAAAATGATATCTGTATACATACACCTTATTGTTGGTTTTTTTGTTTGTTTGTTTGGTTTTTTTTTTTTTTTCACTTCCCCAAAGACAACAAACATAAAAGCTGAATAAGCTACAAAGACAACCTGCTTGGTGGGGTCAGGAAATTACTGAAACTGCCAGACTTGAGAAAAGGGCAACAGATCCACACGAACTGGTGTTTTTCTCTCAGTGTCTGTGGTGATTTGTGCAAAGGTGAACAGGAGGTTGAGGGAAAAGCTCCTGCCTGGGATGCACCGCAGCTGCACAGACAAGAAAATCCACACTGGACTTCAGGGACACAGCATTGCTAGGACTCGACAGATGACGATCCAGGGAGAAACGGGAGTGAAGGCCTCCTCATTTCAGCTTTGGCTTTGAGAGATTTGACAAATGCTAAGAGGTAAAAGGGCCAGGAGATAAAGAGCATGCAAAATAAGAAATGAAGAGCTAAGATGACCAGTAGGAATTTACAGACACCTGGGGGAATCTGAAATTGGACTTTCAGGCCACTCAAGCAGGACAGGCTCCAGGCAGCAGGCTAAAGCTCTCAGTTTTGCTTCCAGCTCAGATGTCAACTAGAGAAAGTCACCAGAGTTCCTGCCTGCACAGACTATTGAGGATCTAATCTGCTCCTCAGATCAAGGCCACGTGATCCCTCGCTAGCACTTGTGAAGATACAAATAAATCCCTTCAAGGGAAAACAACATTATTCGGACTTCATATAAATTCTCAGACACGGAGTATTTAATTCAAACCCATCGTGCATATCACTAATAAGTGAGCTAAAAAAAAAAAACCAGGGAGAGATGATTCAAACAGACTTCCAGGTATTTCAAGTGCTATAGTTATAAAGATAATGTGAGAAAACAACTAATTAACATGTTGCAGATTTTTAAGGGGGGAAAAATACCTGAAATTTATTTTTTTAAAGTATCAAGAGGACACCTAAGAACAGAAAAGCAAAATTAATGAAAAGAAGAATTCAGTATATTTAATAGAAGACTGAATTCATCAGGATGATGGAGATATTATCAGAAAAACAAGTCACCAGTAAATGCACAGAGGGAAGACATCTCAATACAAAAGAAAAGAAGGAAATAATTTAATGTAAAAACAAACATCATTATCAACCTACTGTGTAATTGCCATGTGAATGAGAATAGAAAGAACAATGATATTTGAGGATATTTGCAAATAATCTCTTGCAATTTTCAAAAAAATTAATGAAACAAAAATTGGCCCACATAATCTAGAATCTTTTGAATTCCACAATATTTTATAAAACAAAACTGAAGGGTAGTATTATAAATTAAAATGAAAAGTATCCTGGGCAAGTTGGCATTTACACTTGAGCCTGGTAACTTGAGTTCAGTCCTCAGAGCCTGCATAAAGGCAGAAGAAAGAAGTGACTCCGTACAGTTGTCCTCTGACTTCAGTTCATTGGCCGTGGCATGCACGCCTGAACTGGTATCATGCATACACACTTGCAAGAAGAATAAGCAAATAAATTTAGAATTTACCCCCAGGTTCATAATGAGAAACTTCTGAATACTGTAGATAAATTATTAATACTAAAACAACACAAAGGAAAAAAGAAAGCAACAGTAAGATCTTCCTGAATTTAGAATATAAATCATAAAACCAGACAATAAGACATGGGCATTTTCATGAGGCTAGAAAAAAATAACTCCCCACCAAAAATTCTATATTGAATGGGAAAATAAGCATGAAAAATAAACACATACAGAGAAAAGAAATCACAGGATTTTCCTGCTAATATGCCTTCATTAGTGAAAGGGAGAAAAATGAGAAGCTAGAGAGATGGCTCAGTAGATCGGGTATTTGTGCTGCAATCAGGAGGACCTGAGTTCATATCCCCAACATGCCTGTAAAGAATCTGAGCATAGTGGTAGGGACAAACCTATATCACAATTCTGGGGGGACAGAGACATATGGATACTGGGGTTTGATTAAACAAAGAAAACCTTTTAATTTTCCCAAAGAAGGAAAGACCTGAGTAAAATATTAGCATGAGATAATAAAAACAAAATATAGATGAGAAAGTAGTCATCTGAATCCAGATATCAGCAGTAATGTTCAAAATAAATGAAATAAATATCCAGTTTCAGGGAAGAATATTCAGAAGTGTTTAATAATTCATATATGATGCTTATAAAAGATACATCTGTAATCACAAAGATATCAAAGAGACTAAGAAAATCTATATCACACAAACATTTGTGGGAAATAAGCTAGTGACTGCTGGCAAAGGAAACTCAAACAAGTAGTCAGCATTAGTTCTAAAATGTGCCACTAGCGCCCAATCCCACTCTGCATATCTATACTATTACTATCTTCATTTCGAAACAAAAACATACATAGCTCACTGGTGTATATGTAATACTGCTGCCAAATCCACATTCTTCTTACTGCAAAATGACAAATTCAAGTATCAAAACATTTGTGCCTCAAAGAACCAAAACAATATGGTGAATTAACAGTGGAATTAAATGGGAAAAAAATTTCAAGAGACAATTCATTCTACAGTTTAGATGTAGTGCACTTCAAAAAAGCCATCAACATAGAAAAATTACAATGGAAACTTTAAAATAAATGATAATGAAAAATTCACTGTCAAAATTATAAGATAGGTAAAGCTGCCTTACATAAATATGATAGGAAAGAAGAAAGACTGAAATATTAGTCATGTGTTTATCCATTTCAAAAAGCTAGGGAAAATGGTAAAAACAAAATCTGAATTCACTAGAAAAAAAGTAAAAATCAGGTCATGTAAGAGCAGAATTCAATACAATATAACAATCTGATAAAAGATTAATATCAACCAAGCTAATAGTTATTTGAAAAGACTGACAAATTATAAATATTAACAAATCTCTCAAGAAATAACTCATGGTTTTACATATATGGTAGTGAACAGGAAAAATGACTATAAATCCTTTATACATTAGACATAAAAATAGCCTATTACTAACAATTATATGCAAGTATATTTCTTATTTGTAGAGGAAATGGATAAATGTTTCAAAAATCCTAACTTAACTTCTTATTCTGAAGAATTATCAATTACAGACATTTAGTCATTGAAATAAAATCTTATTCACAGAGAAAACTGCACAGATGCATGGGCTCACAGAGACCTGAGAAGATTCATGGTTGTTTAGAGAAAAGAGAAGGTTTTTGTTTGCTTGCTTGTTTTTTGTTTTTGTGTTTGTTTAACTGAGAAATCACTAATATTCTAGGGAATTTGAATAGTTGGTCTAAAGTTAGTAGACCTGTTTTGGGTAGCTTAGCAGGTGTGGTCTTACTGGAGGAAATGTGTCATTGGGGATGGGCTTTGAAGTCTCAAAAGTCACATGTATTCCTAGTTGGAGCTTGGCTTACAGTTTATGAGTTAAGATGTGAACTCTCAGCTGTTGCTCTATCCACTAGATTCCCTCCTACCTCTGCTACACCATCTACAGACTCTAAACCTCTAGATCCATAAACCCAAAATGAACTTTCTTTTCGATCAGTTACCTTGGTCATGACATTATCACAGCAATAGAAAATAAGTAATACAAAAATTGGTAGTAGGAGAGGGGTATTGCTGTAACAGATATAACCATGTGGCTTCTTTTAGAGAAATGTTGAAGGCTTTGGAGCTTTGACCTGGAAAACCTGTTGAATGCTATAAATGGAACTCATGGGTCCATCCTCTTAGGTGCATGGAATACAATAATGCTGAAAGCTATGTGGACTATAGAGGTCTGATTCAAGAGGTTTCAGAGATGAACAATATTAGGGACTGAACTAGAGACAATTTGTTTTTGTGATATTTTACCTAGAATGTGACTGTTTTCTGTCCTTGTCCTAAGAACTTGCCTAACCTAAGACCAAATTTTAAAGTGTAATGGACTAATTTCTTTGGCAGAGGAGATTTCAAAAGAGCTTAATAGTGACTCTGCCATGGAGTTGTTAGTAATAATTCTTATTCAGGTCTACAACAAAAGAAATACAGAATATATAGTTAAGAGAGGAAAAGAGCACTGGCACCGGTGACATACTTGTCAAGGCCTGTCCTGGAAGAGAAGTTATAATATTTAAAGGGATTAATAACTTTAAGAAAAAGCCAAATCTGCATTTGGATAATGGGAAGTATGCCCTCAGGGCAAGACCCCACCCAGCAAAGCTCCATATTGTGAAAGAAAATTGTCTAAAGAAATATCTGCTCCTAGAAAGACCACCCACAAATGCTTCCACTGCTTGCTGTACTCAACAGTGACATCCACATGATGCTGGCATTAAAGTCATGAAGGGTACATGATTTAAAATGTCATGAAATCTTCTTCTGTGGCTTCAGGCAGCTGTTGAGGACAGATGTATGGCAGATGTGTCTCAGTGGACAGAGAAAGAGACCTTGAGAGGACACTGTAGAAAGTTGTGAAAGTGAATTCAAGTTTTGTTAGATAACCCATGATGTTAGAAGTGTCAGAGTCATGAGATATCTTACAAAGAGAGCTATAGACAGGAAGTTGAACCATCCCAAGAGAAATAAATATACTACAGACATCAAAAGTGGAGAGGCCAAGCCATCTCAGCCCTTTGACACTTGACATGGGGCTACAGGATTTGGAGTTTACTCTGCTGAATGTCAGTCTTGCATTGACGTAGTATTTCTCAGTTCCAATCCTCCTTTATAGAATAGCAATGTTTATTATGTCCCAATTGTATTTGGAAGTATGCAATTTACTTTTTGATTTTACAGAGAGCTAAAAGTAAACATTACTTTGAGTCTCAGAAGAGTCCGGACTTCTGATGAGACTATGACAGATCATACAGACTTTTGAAGTTGGACTGAATGCTGTTTGGATTGTGATATGGCCACGTGAATATGGGAGCCAGGAAGTGAAAGAGATGGTTCCAATGAGATGACCCCAATTTTCTTGGGGCTTTCAATACTTGGTTCTCAGTTGGTAGATGTGTTTAGGGGAGGATTAGCAGATACAGGTTTTAGGAAAAAGTGTGTTACTGGGAATGGGCTTTGCAGTCTTAAAAGCTACGTGCATACCCGGTGGGCTCTCTTCAACTCTTGTTTGTGGTTCTAGATGTCATGATCTCTCAGATGCCATTCCAACCACCTGTCACGTTTGATCCATCATCAAGGACTCTAACCCTCTGGAACTCTAAGCCCATAATAAACTCTTTCTTTTATGAATTGCTTGACCATAGTGTCTTAAATAATAAAGGAAGTAATGAGGAGGTAGAGAAGGAGAGACAATATAGATAGGAGATCATCTTGATCTCCATGATGGCTATTTGGGTTGGTACATTTAGCAAATGTCCATAAACTTTTCACTAAAGTTTTCAACATTTCTGAGTATATTATGTTAAAATATTATATATGTATAAACATGGAATACATGCTTATTAAAAAAGCACACTTTCAGAGTAAATACAACCTCAAAAATCAATTATATACATATATATATATATATATAATATGCAATTATATAATATGTATCTATATACATTATACATGCAGCTGTATGTAAGGCAGTTGCCTGTGTATCATCAATTATCCCTTATACCTGTCCTCTTAATAAGGCAGTGGCACTGTTAGATCCGTTTCACATGTGACCCAACTGGGGAGCACAGAAAGGGAGAATCTAGTGGTAGGGAAAGAACTAGAAAGAACTAACAGGGAGAAATGACAGGTGGGTATGAGGATAGACCTCCTCATATCTCTTTAGCTTTATTCCAGTCTTCCTTGGCATTTTTACATTTTACAAGCAGGATAACATAAAATCATGCCCCATTTATGAATTAAAACACTTACGCTCCATCTTATAACCAAAACATGTAGGTATATTTATGAAAGTAAATCCTATGAACCTATAAATCTGTATTGTTACTATATTCAATATATGTATAATGGTATAAATTTGCAAGTCTAAGAAGTATGTATAACAGTAAGATGTAATAAGTAGACACACAAATTATAAGAATAAAATGAGGCAACACACAAGACTCCAGTAAAATGATGAAATAAACATGTTTTGTGTGTGGAAACCATTAGACAGCTATAAAAATTGCCCTCATTTGATCTATTTTGGGACGTCCTACTCAGGCTTCCCATCACGAAGTGGGGGTGATTTAAAATATTAACAATTCTTTTCCCACAGTCTTTTAAAAAACAACTTGTCTCCCTATATTCTACTGTTCCTAATTTTTTTAAGAACTAATTTAATTTAACCAGTGACTCCAAGAAGTATTTCTCCAACACTCATTTAGCTTCGCTGCAATGGGCTATTCATTTCCAAATATTAAGTCTTTCATGGTGGCACTAGACTTGAGTCAATCTGTGTTACTAGTTAAATTGCAAGTTACATGTTGATACTTGTTTAAATACATTGCAGTGGCATTACGTCACTCTCTCCTGTCCTCATACTTGCGCCTCATTTTTTTTTTTCCCAACTTGGAAAATCAAAATATCAAGCCATAACAAAACAAAGACAAATAAACAAGTAAGTACAACCTGTGGTTCCCAATTTCAATTAAAAAATAGTTACAATGGTTGGAGCCTTTTCCAAACAATGCTATACATATGACAGAGTCACACAGACGATGAAGGTGCCTGACATTTGGAATATGTTAGGAAAGAGAGCTGGTGAGAACATTTATTGTATACTTTCTATGAACTGAGTATTTGTGGCTAAGGGTTACCATGCTGGAAGAGGTATGTGACCTTCCAACAAGGTGAAGCCTTCAGAAGGTGCCAAGGTCATGAGGATGGAGTCCTCATTAATGGCATTTGTAGGCAAGACTCCAGGGGATTTATCTGTCCTTTTTACCACATGAAGCCACAACAGAAAGATGGTGTTTATTTCTGTCATCTTCTATTTATTTTATCCACGTTTTATAGATTTTAGGGAAGCAGTTCTTCATATCCTCACATGTATCTCTAAGTATTTCATTGTTTATATAATTGTATATAGTATTCTCTCAATTTTCTTTTGGATAGTTTATTAGTAGAGCATAGTAACTTGTGATTTTACTGATTTTTTTACAAGTTTTATTTTGGTGGATTCTTTAGTTTTTCTGTATATAAGAACATGTAACTTGTAAAATGAGAAAATTTACTTTCTTCTCTAATCTGGATGTCTTATTTATTTATTTATTTATCTATCTATTTATTTATTTATTTATTTTTTAAATTTTGGCCTAACTGCTCTGGCTAGAGTTTCTCATACCATACTGAAGAGAAGTGGGCACCAGTGGTGCTTAGTTTTGCTCCTGGTCTTTCATGAAATTCTTTCACCTACTCACTATTAATGTTAGCAATAGGTATGTTTTTTGTTTGTTTGTTTTGGTTTTGGTTTTTCAAGACTGAGTTTCTTTATTGTAACTCTGTCTGGCCTGGAACTCATGATGTAGATCAGGCTGGCCTCCAACTCACAGAGATCTATCTGCTTCTACTTCTCAAGAGTGCTGATATTAAAGGCGAGTGGCACCACCACCCAGCATGGATATATCTTATATGGAATTTCCTATATTGATATCCACGCCTTTGTTAACTAATTTTTTAGAGGATGTTAGCAGAAAAGAAGGTTGGATTTTGTCAAATGTATTTTCGGTACCATTGAGATGATCGTACTATATTTACCCTTATTCTGTTCATACACTATATTATGTGGGTACACTTGTATGTGTTGAATTGTCCTTGTATCCTAAGGATAAATTCCATTTGGTTGTGGTGAATGATTATTTTAAAATGATACTGAATTAGGCTTGCTAGCATTTTTTAAATTTACATTCAACAGGATTCGGTCTTGTAACTTTTCTTCAGTGTCTTGGTCTGGCTTTAATACCAATATAATCCTGTTCACATACAAACTCATTCTAGAGTATTACAAAAAATTTTTGTATTGTTTTGCTTTGTTTTTAGGAAATGGTTTGAGAAGGATTGCTATGATTTATTTAAATGTTTGCTAGAGTTCAGTAATCCATCAGGTAGTAGGTTTTTCTACAAGGGAGCACTTTAAAAATTTTATTAATTTAATTCATGTGTACGTGTGTATGTGTATGTATATGTGCATATATGTGTGTATACCAAGACACATGTGTGGATATCAGATGGCGACTTTTGTGAGTCAGTTCCCTGCTTTCTGCCACGCGGATCCTAGGAACTGAACTCGGGTCATCTGGCTTCATGATAAGCACTTTTATTCCCTGAGCCATGTTGGTGGTCCTGCTGGGAGACATTTGTTAGTGAATCAATTTTCTTGGGGGATTATCTGTGTCCAAGAATCCATCCATGTCTTCTAGACTCTCCCAATTTATTGGTATATAGTTGTGGTTCATAATAATCGTGGATCTGTACAATATGAATAGTATCGGTTGCAATCTATCCTCTTTTATTTCTGACCTCATTTGAATCTTTTATTTTTCTATTAATCTAGCTAGATTCTGACAACATTGTTTATATTTTTAATTCTATTTTTGTTGATCATTTCTGTTTCATTATTTCTGCTCTGATTTTTATTATTTCATGACTTCTATTAACTCGGGGATTAATTTGTTTTGTTTATTTATTCCTTGAGGAACAGTAGTAGACTGTTAGAGATTTTTGTTCCTTTTGTTCCTTGTATTTGTTCCTATTCAGGTTACCCTTAGAATTTCTTTTATTGTGTTTGTTACATTTTGATGTGTTGTCTCTCCGTGTTTACCTTATAATTTCTTTTGTAAATTTTATAATATCCTCTTTAACTTATTATTTGTTCAGAGGAGCTTTGATTAATTTTTGTATATTAGTAAATTTTCTGAAACTTCTCTTTGAGCCATAAGAATTCAGAAGAGTATTAACAAAAAATTTCATATGAAAAATAAATAACTCTTAAAAATAGGTATTTTAATGTTTATTCCTGTGTATATGTATGTAGGAAGGCAGTATGTACATATGTGTACAAGAGTCCTTTGATGCCAGAAGTGGGTATCAGAGTCACTTGAACTAAAGTTATAAGCAATTGTGAGCCACCGAACATGAATTCTGGAAGCCAACTCCAATCCTTTGGAAGACCACCAACCACTCTTAATCACAAGCCACAAGTGATAAACTTTTTGAAGACAAAATTTAATCACCTTTAGCAGGTTAAATGAAAAAGAAAACACGGATGCACAAAGTACTTCAGTGTATACCAGGCCCTTCTATTAGAGAAGGACTCAGTTATGTCAACCTCAGCTTCAAGAAAAATGTCTTTTATTCTGGTTATGTATATTCTCAAAATATAATAGCATACACTTTGACAGTCTAATTTCATCCTTTCCCAAAATATAGCTTTTACTTAAATGTGTTAACATATCTCATGAAATACAGTTCTATAATGTCAATAAATAAAATAATTAGGCCAATAGCATGTAGCATATGATCTCCACAGCAGTGAGACCATCTTATTTGATCAATGAATGTTCAGTGATTGGCGGATTAACGTGAAGCGATGCCTGTACGTGAGTACAGCCGAGTCCATAGAGTTTCTGGATTATCCAGGAGGAGTTCTTTGCACACATGCTAACAACGTCTACTAAACACAGGATCTCAGTGTGTACTAGGAGCTGGAGAGATGACCTAGCACTTAACAGCACTGTTTATTCTTCAGCGGACCTAGGTATGAGAACCAGCACCCACATGATGGCTTGCAACCTTCCCTACCTCTAGTTCCAGGGTTTCTGATGCCCTCTTCTGGCCTATGTGGAAGCCAGGCACACAGCTACTACAGAGGCATGCATGCAGGCTAAACATACATACACATAAAATAAAATAAGAAACATTTAAAATAAATAAACAAAAGTGTCTACTTTGAAGCTGCATCTCTCAGTTTCTCTATCTACTTATCAGCTTTCCCCCCTAAACAAATTCAAGGGCTGAAATAAAAGAAGTAAACAGATTACAAATGACAAAATATGATGAGAAATTGTGACATAGGCACATGGCTCCTTGAAATGAAATGAAAGAGAAGGTCTTGTACCTGTTACTCTCTGAGTGTTCATTATCATCTAACTTCCTGCCCAATTTTGTTTGTCATCCTGGCGTTGGACTTTTGTGAACACTTCGATGGAACAGTTCAGTTTCTACTTGAGTTTATGATGTTTCCACATCCTAATAAAAGCCATGGTTGCCAGATGGAGTTTCGTTGTTATTCTGCTATAATCATCATTCCATATTCTTGCCACAGTATAATATTTATTCTGCTAATCTCAGTGGTGAAGCACAGCGTGATTAAATCATTTGCTGAAGATAGACTGTGAGTAAATAGAACTGAGAAATGTTAACATCCCTTAGTGATAAGTGTCTGAAAACAATCTGTTTATAAAATAGGGAGCTACTTTTTGCTGAATAAATTTTTTTTCTAGTGCTTATCTCAAATATAAAACATTAAAGAATCTTCTAAGTGTAATTGGTAATGATTTGATCAAACTACTTCAGTGACTGCTCCTTATATTTAAAGTAGTAATTTATTAAAAGCGTTTTGCAGGAGAGTCAAGAATTCAAAAACAAAAATCACTAATACTTGCCAAAGTTTGTATACCTCAGAGTAAAAAGAAATAATCAAACCTCTTACTGAATCAGTGAAAGTCAATGATATTTGACTATTCCTTATAACACCATTGCTTTGACTCTCAGTTGACAATGGCTAGTATGAGGCTAATCAACTACGTATCCCTTCAGAGTATGGGTAGAAAGACAGAAGTTACATCATGTTAGATGGTGTATGTTAGATAATGAGAGATTCAACTAGCTGTCTTTTGATAGCATAGTAATTCATAATATTCTCCTAATAGAAGTCAGAGCAGTAGCTGGTCAATCCTAGAATCTGAGCTATGCATAGGAAATATATATTAAAAACAAGAACAATTCTCATGAGCTTTGTAGGCCTGGGTCTTCAGGGACCTCTTAGAAATACTGGCATATTTCTAATTTTGCTTTCAAACTCTTCAGGTTCAAAGTCCAGCACTGCCTGGCATAAGCTTTGTAAAGAAGACCAGCTCAGTTTTCTAAGTCTCCGTACTCTTCAATCATTAAGCAGCAGCTCTTAATGCTGTGACCAGTGACTGAAGTTTTCCACACAAAGCCAGAGTCACCCTGTAGTACTATTTTCCTAATTGAAATAAGCTTCATAATTTGAGATGTAAGTGTCTCAGGATGTAGACCCTCATAAAAATTATTAAAGAGGAAAAATAACCCCAGCTGCCTTGAGAGATCGTTGTGAGAAGTAAGTGAAATGGTAAAAAAAAATAAATAAATCCACATTTCCTTCATTAACACTGCATTAGAAGATGATGTCCTACCCCTGTGTCCTGTAGCTGAATAAGTACTGAAGGTATATGAAGAGTGTGAAGTGCTCTCTGGTCTAAGAAACTCTATTATAAAACCTAATTGCAAACCATAGTTAAGTTTTTTTACAACATTAATTAACTGACTAAACTAAAATCTTGTGTCAAGGGGAAATGAGCACTTACTTCATGGTATAAATTGTGTCTGCCTTCTCTTAAATGCACATAATAGCCTAATTTTTAGGAGGAAGTAAAAGTAAACATAAAAATGGGTGGGCACCACACTATCAGACCTTATGAGGACATGGCCTCTGGGATAGTTCTACCTGGTGAATTCAGACTTTGGAGTTGGGTCAACCTTTATTATAAATAGAAGTTTTCAATGGAAGACACTTCAGAATATCAGGTCATCTTAATGTTATTATATTACATGGTAGGAGGCTTAAACACAGAAAACATCACCACTGCTGACGATATCATGTGGGGATCAGAACACAGGACACATTTAGGAATACATACCTTCATTCACTGAAAAAATGATCTTTAGGTGAACTCCGATTCACAAAATTAATGTCTCTAGTTGACTATAAAGGACTAAGTTAAAACCTGTGATTGTACCATATGACTATTACACATTAGAAGGAGAAATGATGCTCCATCTGATAACAGATAAATAATATTGCTGTCAAGCTCAAAAGGAAGTTTAAGTAATTTGTACACATGATAACAATTGACTTTCATGATCCATATGCAATCTAAAAGAATAAGCGGAGAATAAATGAGAACAATAAACCTTCACTATCTATTGATTCCCTACCTCCCACAATGACCTGAGTCAATGGACTACAGTCTTACTCTTGATTGGAAAGTCTGATTTTCAATGATCACATGGCTGCTGGGATCAATAAAAAACCAAGCTGTCTTTATCCAGTAAAAAAAAAGAAAGTCCATTTTGAGGGTATGATCCTCTAGAAGTCCATCCACAATCAATCATACTCTCAGGATAGTATTTGCCACTTCATAGTCAGCGCTCTAAGACTTCTTAGAAACTAAGAACTAAGTCACATTAGACACTTTTCTAATGGGTAAAAATAAACCCTGGCTAGCTGATTATTAAGCTGCAGCATTGGGACCCTGCTGCCACCCACTTGCACATGTGCCAAGGAGTTTCTGGAGGGATAAAGGAGAATCTTCTAGAATCCCCTAGCAGTATTGTAGCTTAGAATTGTGTCTACCCTCACCAAGAAGGGCCAAGGTGATAGAGCAGGAATGCTTAATTCTAGGGTCTGGGTCCATCTATTCTGCTAGCTGTTAATTTATCACACCATGCCTCCTATGACAACCATGACCTCATTGTGGAGTCTGTGTCACTACACATCTTCCCCATCCCTTGTATTCTCACTAGTAGATCTCCACATTGATACAGGAGAAGCAGCTGGATGATTCAAGAGAATGAAAGCAAAACATGCTAAATAATAATCCATGTTCAACATTTCTTGTCTTAACCTCTTGTCAACGACACTATCTTATACATTGGGGGGTTATGGGGATAACTTTTCAATTTCCATCACAAGTCCATACATTAACTTAAATAATTGAGGAATGAGGATGAGTCTTGCTTATTAACTCATCCTGACATAAATGTGCACAGGCTTGTGCATTACAAACTCTGTCTTCCAACATAAATTATGTAGAACTACATAGCTTATTGCCTAATTTAGTGGCCCAACTTTAATTTGAGAATCAACTGTCACAGATTTCCCAACTCTCAAGAATGAGAAACCATTTACTCAAGAGCATTGCTATCCAAGAGCTTTGTAAGTGCACACACCATTAGCAGAGTGGCAGCAAAGACTTGTTTTGTAGTTTTATACTGCACTATTGTATTTTCTTCACATAGTTTTGTTGATCTATATTTTCATCATTACTCCCAACTATTCAATGCACACTCAGCTTGTAATTCATTTCTAAACCAAATGGATCCATCTGAGCTGTGCTTTAGAAATAAGTGTTGAACATCAATAAATGGCTATATGTGAAATGAACAGGACCCTTTGTCACAGTACCAAGAAAATGATAGTGATAAGAAAGCATATCCCTTCATCCAAACATTGCTAACTATACAAACAGCAGATACAAAGTACAATTTCAAAAGTGGAAAATGACAAGAGGTACCCTACCTGTTGCAAATCCAGAGTAATTGTCACATAATGGTATTCGACTCCATTCTTGATACTGGGACTCTGCCACCAAGTGTTCTTGCCATCAATAGCATTCGTGATTGGGTGTCTCTCTGTGGAGCAGCAGCAGCGTGAGGAGGAGAAAAGATCAGATAATGAGTTTATAGGTGTCTCCTCAAAGGAAAGGTAAAACAAAGGTGAAGAGGTTGAACAAGCCTGTGGACAACAAGCATTAAAAAACAATTCCTGTAGTCAAAGCATCTCTGTGGTTTCATAGTTCTACACAAGATGGCAAGAAATGGTGACATGCCTAGACTAGAGAAGAAGATACTGAACACTGGCCACCAGCTAAAATTGGCAGCCTCAAGGGTGCCTCCAGAAGCTAAGCAGAAAGAAATAGTATGGAAATTCAATTGATAAAGAAAGGCTCTCCTGTTGGAAGGGTGCTTATACATTGCTTCTTCACACATAATTTTTTATTGCTGAGACTTGGGCAATCCAGTCTGTATATGATTTTATTACAAAATAATACCATTTTCTGCCCACGAGGAGTTTTTTTTAACAAGTCTTTAATTTGTTGCCTTTCTACCATGATTTAAAACACTTTTGAGACATCCCCAAACACCCTATCCAGATTTGCTTCTTCATGTATCATTAATTCTACAGGAGTAATCTCATCAACATTGGCAAGTCATGAAACTCCAGTGTACCAACCAAACATAGGCTTTCCCTCACACTCCAAATGCAGACAGATGTGATGAAAACCTATTATAGGTTCAAAGGGAGATGACTGGAGACTGGAAGGATGTGTAAGTAACTCCCCAAACCATGACTGTCTTCCACCACAGCTTTTTTTTTTCCTTGTAAGCCAAAAACTCTAAGATTCTCATGTCTTCAAAATCAACTCACACATCTCACAGAGCAGAATTATTCCCACATCTCAGAGCCTTGTTAACATTTTGGGCTGTATTGGAACACTCTCATATTTCACAAGTTCTGAGTCTTTTCTCTTCATCTATATATGGACAGATCACACCTGGCTAAGGATGGCAGGAGTGGAGGCTGTTGGAGTTCCAGTTTCTGATCTCAAGGCTGTGGTAAAGATGTCTAAGTCCCTCAGACCTCAGATGGAAGTCAGCACATCTGCTCCCTGAAATGTCCACGAAGTGTCAGTGAGAATCTCTACCACCTTGTTACCCTCCTGTTCATTCTGATCTAAGTGTGCTCTGCAGTACAAGTCTTGGGAACTTATACACAACTGTCTTGGGAATTATTCTGAGGTATGATGTGGTGGTTGACATTGGTTGTCAACTTAACTGGATCTGGAATCAACTAACAGATAAATTGCTGACATACCTGTGCAGAAACATCAATATACCTTCCAGTAGTAGCCCAGATAAAAGGAGATCTAAGAGAAAAACTTTAGGCTTTTTGCCTCATTGCCTTCCCATCTTACTACCACGTTTATCAACTCTATTGCTGCCACTTCTACTGGTGTTACATTTCTTTGCTGATAACAGAATCCAGATTCTTCAGGCTTCCAAGATATACTGCAGACAGGTGGCTCTCCAGTAACTACAGGACTTCACCACTGAGGTTTTAGGACTGAGCAGCTAACTGAGTTCTCAGTTTCTCCCAGGTGAAGACAGCCATTGTTTGCCTTTTCTGTCCCACTTATGTATTAACAAATGCCCCTTTAGTATATATTCATGTTGCCAGTGTTGTTCTAGAGAACCCTGACACAATTCTTGTATTAAGTTGAAGGAATACTCCAAAAAAATGGACAAACTTTGTCACTATGAGGATCAATCCTAACCTTTTAATTTGACTGGAACTGGAACAGATGTAACATTATATTCCATCTAATGATATGGGATGAAAGCTCATGAGAACAGTGAACCAAGAGCAGGCATATAAGATGCCAGCTATTTGTAGCCTCCATCATTTAGGACTTAACTGGCTACAGACAAATCACTTAAAGTCCACTATTTTATCCCTAAAATAGGGATGGCAAAACTCCACTCATAGCAATATTTTCCAGATCCTCAAATTCCAGGAGAAAAGTAAAATCAGAAAAACCAGTCTGCATGCAAGAGATTTAGGGAGTTAATAGGAATTCTACCTTCTGAATTACAGATATACTGTACTTAATAAAAATTGAACATAAAAAAATCAACAAAACTATGGTCTTTATGCAGTAAGAGTTTGACAGTAATATAAAAATTATCTCTAAAAGAAAAATATAGCTTAGTTGGTAAAAATCCTAATTCTGTGAGCATGATAATTTCCCAGGCAGCAAAGTGCTGAATATGTGTGAGCTCAGAGCTATGAAAGAAGTATCCCCACATCTCAGAGCCCTGTGATATTTTGGACTGTATTGGAGCTTTGTCCAGGAGAATTCTTAGGGCTCACTGGCCAGCCAACATAGCTGATTTGGTAAGCTCCAAATGAGAGACCCTGGCTCAAACCCAAAGGTGGACAGTGCACAGGGATTACCACCCAAGGTTATCCTCTGCCCTTTTCACATGCAACGGGACACACACACACAGCACACATCTGTGTCGTCACACACAAGAATACGCACATGCACACATGCATGAAAGAATGTTTACTAAAATTTCCATTTTCCGTTAGTGAAAATTTTGATATTGATTGTATTTACTTAGTTTATTTATTTATTTTATTCTATATGGTCTTCAACTAAAAACATAAACTTGGCTAGAGTCTGAAGTTCATATTTTAATCTGGATATAATAATACAGGACAGAACGCTAATATAACATGACCACTTGTAAAATTTCAATGCAACTACAGAGCTCCATGAATTTTATTTTGTACCAAGTCTTATTACATCGACTGTCCATTATGATGAGGTGTCCTGTCTCATTGTTCAAAAGAAAACTGGTGAATATATTTAATAATTAGTGCCAGTTGAATTCTGTTGAAGCCAAGTTAAAGTGTCTGCTATTTATGAAAATAGCAGAAGCAACACTAAATATTAACAAATGACACTGACAGTGAGTGCATGCAGGCACCATCACGTTAGGAATTGGAACAATACATGAAGTTTTGTTGGCACTGCCCTTAGAGAAAAGTAAATGCAGAAAACTGTCCCACAACGTTTCCCTAATTCTTTTTGCTGTCGCTGTTGTTCTCACGTGTGGAAGCAAAGCACAAAAGCAAACACATTTCCAAACAGAATTCATAGTTTTTGATAACTGCCAATAGAAGGTGTTTAAATGGGAATTTTGGTATCTATTACTTCAGGTCAAACTGATATGGGAATTATCCAGGAAAAAGAGATGGGAAGATTCGTCAACGGTTAACGATAACTTTCACTTTAATAATCATAATTAATTTTCAAATACTGATTAATGGTTGGCAGAGTTCCCTTGGTGAAAAAAAGATAAAAAACATTATATCCTCAAAAAAGATAAACTCTACAAGTCAAAGCAAGTGCCAACTACATTTGAAAACAGGCTGGGTATCATAAGTCAGTCTTCTCAAACTGTTTGTGTTTTAATTAGGAAGCACAAACTACTTATGAGCCAGAAAGTTCAACTTTCATTTTCTTCTCATGGTGATTAAATGCAGACCTTGTGGATTTATTCTAGAAGGTCCCTGAATTTGTGGAAATTTATCATCTGTTACTGCAACTTTTAATTCAGGCATATTCACATAATTCATTGCCAATATTTTTTTATTCCAGCCAGAGTTTATTTTTTCTGAGTTTCCAGTATCAAAATTGACTTTAAGATGTGATGAGAATGCTCACACTTAAAAGTGACACAAAGTAAATCCAAGCTGTGACAAGTTTAAAAGTCTTGTGAGCAAGCAGAGAAACCCAGAGCACTCTTCCTATGCACCTTGCTTCACTGAAAGAAGCAGTTACGACTTTGATGTGGCAAACTTGGTATGTCTACATCAAAAAATAAGTATCTTCCAATTAGATTCAAGGACCCCAAAAACAGAATCCTAAACTAGACAGGTGTCAGGATGGATTGATGCCTCTGCTGGGCAAGGACAAATCACCCAAGTCTCTAGTCCGGACACTCCACTTAATTACTTTCCATTCCAAACTTTGCATCATTACCATTGCTTCTGGGGCATTACCCACTCCATATTTCTCTATTTTGTTTAAAAATATTTACACATTTAAATGTATTTGTATATTGGATATATTAGACCATAATTGCATCACAATTTAATTTCATATTTAATATGATATAAGCATAAACATAATGATGTCAACACACATTATCTTTCTAATTCCCTCCTTTCCTATTCTAATCTAAGCACAGAGCTACATATTCCCACCATCTGATGTCCAACAGTCCCCCACTACCATGTCCAAGCTGCGAATGGAAACTCTTAGCTGCCAGTCCCTGAATAGATGGCAATTTCTGTCCACCAGAACTCATCTTCATTCCCAGTGAACATGCAAGTTATTTTCCATCAGTTCATTTCTTTTATGGCTTTGCTTCAGATTTCTTGCTGCCCTCTATTTCTCCTCTATTATCTCTGCAATCTCCACGAGGGTCATCCACATATTTGCTACTTCGCCTTTTACCCCACTCAGTAGCAGCACCACACATCAGCCTTCCTTGCTCTCACTTTGGAGCCACATCTCTGGACTCCCTGTCTTAAAATCTTTTATATCTTTATCACTTGCTCAGATTCTTCATCATATTTTCCTAACCCAGTAAACCTTTACCATGGCTCTGGTTTGATCCTTGGTAATCAACATTTCAAACTAGAGATATAAAAACCCATTCCTGTGCTCACATCAGACCTACTAAAAGACAAGAAAGTCTTTTAATGGATGCCCTCCATGAAATATCTTAGTTCTTCAAATATTCTCAATATAGAAGCTCAGTAGTTTTAATCAGAGAAACATCCATTGTCGATATATGGTATCCAATTTTTAAATATTTCTAAATTTGACAGAATGCCATTTAACTACAATTTCATATATATGAATGTCGTTTTATCATTGATTCTACTCAGTGCCAGGCAAATACATATACTATACATACGATGTGGATGGCTGCTGTTCTGATTGCAGACTCGACACTGAGGGTTCCTCACAGGCTGTCCAGGGACATGCTCCACCAACTTGCAGTACATTTCGGGTCCTTTCTCCCCACATGTAGCATTGGTTGTGATGAGCGCATTAGAAGCAAGATTCAGGACAGCAGGAAATAAACCTGAAAAAATAGTGACAAATAAAGGTACGTGACATATTTTTTTTTTTTTTTACTAAATTTTAAAATACAGTTAAATCAATATATTTTGCAGGAAACTAAATCAACCCAAAATGAAATAGTAGGTTACTAAACATAGGACTTAAGTCAACACATTGCATCAAAATTACATTTTATTAAAAGAACATTTCTTGTACTTTCTGGGTCTTAGATGTCCTCTTAAAATTTCACCTCTAATGATTAATTGAAATAGTCATGACTCAAGCAGACATTTTAAAATACCCTTTATGTATTTTATATGACAGTATTATTCAATACAAATCTTCTGCATTCCATCTCAGCCATTCAACACCCAGCATTAAGCTATAACTCAAATATAGTTTCTATGCAACCATGTATCTGTGTTCTTCATGGTCCTTTATTGTGCAATTACCATTTGGTGTGAACTGCTGCTACAACACCTTCATACATAGACTGGAGAAAACAGACAATGCTAAAAGATCTTAGAGAACTATTTATCACTGGTTCTTTCCTACCAAAATTTTATCATAACCACAGCAGTGATTGATCATGGACCAGAAATGGCTGTTTCAGAACTAGTGGAAAGATTTAACATATATAGGTCCATCTCACCGCAACATTGTAAAGGATTCTTATTCCAGCTGAGACAATGATGGAGGCTCTTCACTTCCTTGTAGGTGACGCCAGTTCTGCTACCTACATGTCTACAGTTTGCATTCAATGAACCTCTTTACAATGATAGTGTGAAAAAGTCAATCATCAAAAGCCCTTCTTCAACTGAAACCTCAACATAGAGAAGAAGTGATTGAGATGATCAATAAATAGATTTGATTTGCACATGGAGCATTCTAACCATTCAGGCTGTCTCAGCTCTGTGCATTTACCAGATAAGTTGCTTTCATTTTAACTTCTAACAGAAAGTTAACTGTACTCTATGCATGTGTTTTGCTGAGACCCTTGAACTCATTAGTTCCTAAATGTTTTCTAATTCAATCTCAGACATTGAGACGTAGTGAAGACAGATTTGGAACATAGCATATCTGCAGGATGGACAATTGACACACATGTTGGTTTATAAATATCAGTCTGCACCATCTGCCTATGTTAATAGTAACCTTCTCTGTTAATGCACATCTGCAACATGCCAGACACTGTTCTATCCATGTCTAGTGCTTTTCATCTTCACGGATTAATCTGTGCCACAAAGTGGCCATGCGATCTGCATGCTACTTTGCCTCTTACTTTATTAAGCTGCTAAGCAACTTGCTTGGGAGACAGCTGGCAAGCAACAGCGCCGTGTTTCACATCCAAGACATCTGACCCCATTGTCTAGCATCTTAACACAGCCCACAAAGTAATGTGAAACATATGTTTTGTGTTCATTTGTGGCCTTGTTTGACTTTAGAATTGCACTGAAATATTTTTTAAGAGAAAAAAAACAGAAAAAGTCTTTAAAATGATTGTGTTTGTATTTGACAATTAAGTTTTCTTTTTTATTCAGAAAAATAATGAAAATCAGATTTTTTACAATATTGGAAACTTTATTATAATAGGTCTTGAAATTTTTGAAGAAGTAAATTAATAGAACCCCAGTGATACTTCAGTTCTCATACATCACTGCCAAATTGCTATATGCAAAAATTGTCCTTACTCCGGTTCTCACACTGTCTGGTCTTTAAGTGTCCTTGGCTTCCCTCTTTCAATGGACCTCCTTCCTTAACATTCTTGCCAAGTTTGTTTTCAACTAGCAGTTATTTGAGGTTTACAACTTTTCTTCATTTTTCTAGCTGTTTAACGTTTACTTCTTTCACTAAATTCCACTCAGTAGCTCAATCATTCTTTTTGTTGAAGTTTCTAATCTCTACATCCTCTGGTCCCCGTACAATGAGACATTCTATCCATGCTATGTGGTCAGCTTATACTATTACTGTTCAGAGTAATATTAGCCAGTCACAAGAAATATCATATTTACTTCATGAAAAACATACAGATTTTTTGTACAAAGTAAAGTACTAATACAACAGGTATGTATTGTATTTTTCATGTTTTTCTTTTTTGCATATCAAATAAAAGTTATTGGATATAGTCTCATCATTTTGGGAAGTTATAAGATTGCAAATTTTAAATAATTAGTCTCCAGAGAACTACTTCTATATCTTAGATATTTTACTCTCTAGTTTAGTAAATTATATATGATGAAATAAATAAGGATCATCTAGATGTCTTTCTCCTGACATTCTGCATCATTTTGTACTACTCTACAATTATTCTTTCATCAGAGGTACTTTGAGCATTCACTAAGCCATAGATCCAAAAAGCTGGGAAGTACTATGATGAGTTTTATGAGGGAGAGAAACTTAAATGAGCTTTTGGAGAAACTGAAGCTTATTTTGTAGAAAAACAAAATAAAGGAAAAAGCAAGTCTTCCAACCAGAAGAAATGGCATTTGAGTTGGACTCTGTTGACAATCTATGTGTTCATTATGAACTGTCAGAGTATTTGGACCTGCCTTTGTCCTAGCATGTAAGAGAATGTAATTAGATAGATATGTGACATGGCTAGAGATACATGTACTACACATGAAATCCACAAAGTGGTTCATTAAAGCAGGCCATTGCCATTGCTAGCAATTTGTTAACCTATTCCCCCCTTCCTCAAAAATGATTGTATAAGAAGAAAAAGATTTTCTGTTTGTTGCTATATCTTTCTATCTGGATAGCAACAGCTAGGCTAGGTAGGCAAACTCTGTCTAACACCTTCCAGGAAAGCCAGCTTATGGCATGTCATAGACAGCTCTAAAACTTACCCAGCATATTGTGAATTTGGTTATTTTTTTTTGCTTGTTTATTTATTTTTTTGTTTGTTTTTGTCTCTTCCTGAACTTCAAATGACTGTTGGTCCTATCTTGCTAATATTGAAAACCCCCTTGGACTCTAAAGTGGTGCAGCCCTATCGGATTTAATTTGAGAAGACTAGACTTGTGCTATATAAGGCCAAAGAAATCATGAAAGGAGGACCAGAAAGAGAGAGGTAGGATCATACTACTTAGGGTGTATTTTACATCTATAATGAAGAGAATTAAATTCCATGCTATTTTTTCTCCAGGAGTACAAGGATAAAATGATGAGAAAGTTGTAGGTATTGCTAAATGACATTGATCGAAAAATCATGTCATGTTCTTCATAATTTTAATTTTCAATCATCCTACTGTGTAATTTGCACTTTACAAAAAGCAATACAGCTCAAAGAAGATAAGTAACACACAGTGAAGACTGATAATATAATTTGAACCTAGCTCTTAAGCGCTCAGAATGCCTGGTGAAGAGTCGCAACCCAATCATCTAAAAATATTACCAGTATATACATACTTCATAAAATAAATAGCATACTCACCACTCCACTATTGCTGCATAGAGTTTTTAAGCACAATACTAAAGATATTAGTACAATTCACACTTTTTTCTATTGATTAGATTCTACTATACTTATTGATCAAAATTAACCTCCTCACAATTTAATTGCCTTGATGCAAGGTCAGGGAACAGCTGCTTTATCAAATTATATCACTATTTTGCTGTTTGTTTTTAAAAAAATCAGTAAAGTGTATTGGTCTGGGAAGGTCCTCAATTAGTTGTTAATGACCAATTGGAAGAGTGGGTCGATATTTAGCTCTTATTGAATTTTCGGCATGTCATATTATGGATTACAATTCATTTTCATTATATGCTGAACTTATTAGGCTATTCTCATTCATTCCCTCAGAAATTCTTGAGGGTGACATTTATTGCCATATTCAATATGGGTCACCTGGTAAGATTATGTAAACATTAGGAGTGTAAATGAACTACAAATAGCTGATGAACATTCTAAGAGTATTGATTTGGGGGCTCTCAATTCAATTTGAGATCCTCTAATATTAATGACATCAAACCAACTAGTTATTATATATATCTCCATGATTGATGTTTTTCTCAGTAGACTCCAAACAAAGTACATTCAGTTGGATTTGCAGTTAAAAAAACAGTCTGTTGAAACCCAAATGAATATTTATTCTTTATATATCATAAAAATAAAACTGTAATATGCATACTACTTACAAAATAATACAGTTAGTTTTCTAATATTTATATTTGGTAAATGGACAACTTGGAAAAAGTCTAATTCTAAAAATTTGAACAAATAGAAAATTTTCTCCTTTATGGCAAATATTTATAAAACTGGCTGCAAGTTCACTGTTTTGGGGGCATTTTAAATCTGCTTGTTTGTTTATAATATGGTGTGTCCATACATGGTGTTCATGTTCAGAGCAGTCAGAGCTTCACATTCTGGCTTTCAATGGTGGATGCAGTTTTCACCTACTTAAGCTCTTTTCAAAGAAATGGGTTAATTCTGATTGGACCAAACTTCCACAGATGAAAGCTATAAGTTCTTGAAATACCTGACAATCTGTTGATATGGGAGCTACTGCCAAATCAGAGAGAAACTAAATAGTAAAGGCAGAGGAAGAGTATATGCACACATAAGGGAAATAATATGAAACCATTTCACAAAACCCACAGTTTCATTCCCTGGAAGAATTGAAGAGCAAAACTGAGGAACCACAACAGCTTTCAAATGCTGAGGGAAATGCTAGAACAGAGCATCCCAGAACAGCTGCCTCTAAACCCATTTCTAAACACTGACCAAAGATTTTTTATAGATACCAAGAACTCTACTCTAACAGGGTTCTAGTGGGACCATACAGAGATTATAGATTTGAGTTTGAAGTGTGAATCCAGTTAACAGTAACCAACAAAGATGGATGAGTATTCTTCACAAGAGCATAGCAGAATCCATAGTTTCTATGATGAATCTTTCACATAATCTAATATGCATTACAAAAATTCCTAGACAAAGAAATAATAAAGGATAAGATGAATTTTAGGTATAGGTTTTACCTCTATAGATTTAAAAAAAGCTTATGTATTGTATGTGTATGTATGTCACACATGTGCAGAAGCCAAAAAGGGTGTCAGATTCTCCATGCTGTAGTTACAGGTGGCTGGGATGAAATTCACATTAACAAAAAAAAAAAAAAACCAAGACGGATTCACATAGATGTGTTCCTGTAGACAGATATGCTAAAATGCAAAGAGAGCAAATTACTAATTTTAGAATCCCAATTTTAAATAATATTTCATTCACCATATAAATTTTTTAAACTTTGCTACATGGAGGAAATTTTTTCATTGCAAAATTTGACAACAAAACTCTATAGATTCAGGGCTAGAGAGTTTGGTTCAGTAGTTAAGTAGCAAGTGCTCTTCCAGAGGACTTGAATTCAGTATCAACACTCATGTCAGGAAGCTCACAACTACCCTTAACAACAGCATGGAGGATCTGACACCCTCTTTTGGCCTCTACACATGTGTGACATATATACACATAAATATGTATAAGCTATTTTTAAGTCTATAGATGTAAACTATAAATGTAAAATTCATCCTATCCATTGGTTTCAATCAACATGAAAAATCAGCACAAATAAAAATTTAAGTTAACATTTCTTAAATATGTAAAAGGTTGACTGGGTGCTACAAAGGAAACTGCCTTATCAAATTTTCTCAGAACTAGGCGAACTGTGTAAGACGCCACTGATAGCAAATCATTTCTCCCTGACACACAGAGTCCCATGACCAGCGGGAACTCTGCTTCCCGTAGGCGATTTTCCAGTTCATTTCCCTTCCAAAGACTTTGACTTTGGAACATATTAAGTACCCAAGGGTTATCTTGTGAGGAATGACATAAGTCAGTGAGAAATGCATTCAGCGAAGTGACTGAGCTGTGGTGTGGTACTATTGAGACTGGTTCCTGGGTTCAGGCACTGCTTCTCTAAGCAATAAAAGCCTATGGTCAGGTGATCAAATGGAATTATGATCAATGAAGCATAGTTCAAAATCAGATTCTACCAAAGAAAGGCTGCCTAGATAGCACATCTAGCAATAGACACAGTTATTATAATCCAAAACGAGGAGTTGTGTGTTGTATGTATGTGCTTCTGTTTATGAATGTGTGCTCATGCACTGTGCATGTGGAGGACAGAAGTCAATATCATTGATCTTCTTATGATGCTATGAAGAACAGGATCTCTCAATGAAACCAAAGCTCATTGACTTTGCCATACTGGCTGGCCAGAGAACTCCAGGGATATTTTCATCTTTACCTCCTCCCAGCACTTGCATTGCAGGCATATCCTCCATGCCTAGCTAGATGGAGATGCTGGGGCTCCAAATTCAGGTCTTTTTACTTGAGCAACAAGCTTTATACTGACTGGGTGATCTCTTAAGTCTGAAAATTAATTCTGTTTCCAAAGCCCTGTCCTGTCTTATCCCTGTTCTCTCTAAATGAGCAAGGTCCTCACTTGCTACTTCAGTGCTGAGTCACATGCAAACTGTCCTGCTCTGCTTCCTCCTATCTGCATGTGGTCATGGGCCCCTTTCCCTGCTAGCTTCACAGGTCCTGTTGTTCATTTCTAAACCACTTCATTCTAAGAAAGCACTCCTTATTGCACTCTGAATCCTCCTCTGATGAGTGTATTTCTTCTGATCTCCCAATAGGTCTACGATAGGTCCACAGTAGGTCCACAGAATCTTTCTAGCTCATAAAGGGACTTATCCCTTTATCCCATATCTCTCAGTAACCCCCTTTCTAAAATTCAAATAATCCTCCTCTTCTATATATTCTTCTCCAATAAGGAGTGACTTCATGAAGACCACCCCAAAAGTGGGCCTGATTCAGTCATTTTTATCCCCCAAATTTCTACCATCCTCTCCAAATGGGTAATCATTAGCCAGTGTAAATTGCAGTCTGCTGAAATTAGAAATGTTACAAAATATTTTGTAAATGTTTATATCTACTTTCTCATTGGAAGACGTCTACTTCCAATTTGCGAATTTTTGTCTCTAGATTAACTTTAACAACATGATATTTTCATATATATTCTATCCTTAATCTCGCAACTACACTAATGACTGCCTTACTAGTCTTTCTGTGTGACTTTGATCCCTTTGATTTTTTTGCCAGTGTCATTGAAGTGATCTTTTTAAAAACCTTGTCACTTTCTGTTTTAAAGCATTTGTGAGTTGCCTGATGCATACAGAACAGTAGCCACATTCCATGGCCGGCTACATATTAATACAAGGCTACATGCCTTCCTATACTCAAGGAAGTGTACCTATACAGCTTATATACATCCTATATCAGGATGGCTGACATCATTCTGTTTACAAATACATCAAGTGCTTTGAAAATCCCTTTCTGTGATAGCATTTCGTGCTTTCTACATAATCTGTGTAATATACTCATCTACTCAACTCTCATGAAGTAGCTTATTCTTTACGCTTTGAACATGTTTCCTGATTTCGCTACTCTGAATTTGTTTCCTTCTTGATGTGGCATGATGCATTTTATTATGAATCTCATGATGCTTTAATTCTGTGCAATAGATGCCTAGTCTACAACACGATTGAGCTAACATATTATACCACTGAAATTGAAATGTATTGGACGAGAATAAAAATGCACAATATAACCCTTCTGGAAAGGATTCTTGTCCACAAAACCCATGAGTTTAATGGCAACTAGGAATAATAAAGATATGGAGCTGTTTTGATATTTTAGCCAAATGAAAAATAGATCGAAGGAAAAAGTCACATTAACTGAACAATAAAGACAATTTTTATCGTGTCTTGCTGTTCTCCCTTACTGCTCCATTTCTAATCTTGGGTAACTGGCACTGTGCTGAGTAGAGGGGAGAATTTAATTCTTTCTCTCCCTTTTGCAGTTAAGGCATGTGCATGTGACTTTGATTTGGTGCTTTAATTTTGCGCATAAGAAGCATAGAGGACTGAGGTACCATGAGAGTGACAGAGACAGTAATAACAACAGTAGGAGTAGGAGAGGAAGCAGAGACAGTGGCTGGGATTTATTGACTAGCCTGTTCATTTAAAAACCAGAGATGGCCTTGATGCATGCCATTTCCTGAGCATGTCCTTTTGGATCGTTTCATTGATTCTGGGAGGCACGTGTTATATTTCAAATATATTTCTGCTTGTTAGACGGTGCTGGTGGTTTCAGTTGTTTGCAAAGACGCCAGATGGATACAGGGATCGTGTGTATATAGAGGTACTCGTGAACACACACAGAGGACAGGGAGATCAATAGTTAACACCTTCATTACAAATGGCAAAATGAATAAATACATATGAATAAATAAATAAATACATACAACAATAGTTGCTTTTTAAAGGGGAAAGAATATAAAACTGTCTGAATTACCTGTTGTCTACAGCACAATTGTCAGATTTCTTGGTAACTGGGCATTTGTAATCAGACTCCAATCTGACCCTCTGCAAGACCGCTAATCAAAACTATTTTTAGAAAGATACAATGTTAATACAATAGTTATGATCATACTCAGCCACAGAGTCACTTAACCAATTAGATTTTAAAGTGAAAATTTTATTTCTTGTCTTTATTTTTTAGCCATTGAACTTTCTACTTCTATTACCTTAGTGTAAAGTTGGATAATTTATTATTTCAAATAAATTTTAAGAAATGCCTCATATATCTAGTGCATATAGTAAGGGAAATTTAATGCTAAGAGGCACTGATACCTCTAGACATTATTTTTTTGTTATCAGCTTAAATACTAAGCTAACTAAATATTGTGAGATATCTGTATTCATTGCTTATGCCTAACATCATACTGTACTTCTCAGATAACAGTCAAAAAGTACCTAAATGAATAAATATGTAAAAGATGTACATATGTGATTTATATGTATGTGTGTGTGTGTGCATATGTGTTTGTATATATGTGTGTGTCTACTTAATTTCTCAAAGAATGCTTCTTGTTAGTGTGCATGATACAGCTTGAAATAACCACATTACTACAGATATCTGATATCCAATGGTACTTGGTGGCTCACTGAGAAAGAAAATCACTGAGTCACTGAAACAACTATTTCCAATATACTCATTTTACTGATGGAGTCCAATCAGGCATTATTAATAATATGTGAATCCCTGGGCAGATCCCTTCCTTCCTCCTTGTCATTTCCTCTTTCTCCTGTCATCAGGGTATAGAGTATTTCTCCTCTGTCTTCTTGCCAAGCACCTATCACCTCTCAAAAGAAAAAAAAAAAAAAAAAAAGGCGTGTAGAGTGGGGCTGTTTGAATGTTTGTAATTTTCCATTTCAGTTTCTAGGTCTGTAGAGCATTTTAAAATACATTCATGCATGTAAACGGAGCTGTTTGCGAGTGATTCGCTATTTAAAAGACAAAAGAGAGCATGCCAATTGCAAATGTTCTAAGATGTGTCAAGGAAGCAAAAGAGACACTTGTCTGTTGAAATCCTAGCTATGTGGGTGTGCAGGAATACACTGGTATAAAACAAAATTGGAACAAAACAAAATGTTGGAAAGAATGGCTTCCAGCTGTGCACCACAGGAAGTAGCTTAATGCTCTCCGTCCATAATGCAGATGAAGAGTTTATAGAACTGAAAAATCAGCCCAATTTGAACTAATAGCCCGTCCAGACACACAGCACTTTGCGAGCTAGGAGAAAAATAACATCAAATTCTGTTGGCTAGAAGAAAACAAAGCAAGGGAGATGATGTATTCCAGTTCTGTTTCCAAAACTTCCAAATGCATCACATATTGTGACTTAATTCTGTCCTTCCAAATGGTTCAGCTTCCAAAATTAAAGAACGTTTCCAAAGGGCTCTGACTTACTTTGCTCTCTTCTTATTTTTTTCCACCAGAAACCAACAAACGAAAAGAGTACTTCATGTTCCTCTGAACTGCCATTGGTCATACACAAGATCAGCTGAGAGGTGTCAGCACTAACTCTGCATAACATGTGCCATCCTAAAGTAAGCCCCATGAACATAGATGGCTTCTCAACCATTTGATCCAGCTTAGAAAACATTACTATATTCCTTACAAACGGCACCATTCTCCTAATTAAAGCATAATTATTTTATCAGTCTGTGACAGTCTACAATTTAGACATACCTGGGAAAATTACTGTCATTACCACCCAGATACCTGGGAGGAACACTGGGGTACCAATAAAAACATACACGTCTACAACAGTGGTTTCATGTGGTGATCTCTATACTCCAATCTCTCCTAATTTCTGAACATACTTTATGAAATCAAGTCTAACTAAGCTGTACTCGGCAAAGAGCTTCCTATAACATACTACTTGACTTTAAAAAAAAAATCAAATTTAGTAAGTTATCTTTGTGGCTAGATTAAACATATTTTAATCCCCAACTTAACTGCCCTACAAACAGGTACCCACCATACTCTGATCCCTTCCCCTACCAAGAACCTGCTGTCATGCAAACCCTGCTCTGCTTATATTTCAATATCCTACAAAAGGCATGAAAATCCTACCTGCCACCTGACAAAACTGGAATCTTCCCACCGTTTTGTTTGGGTTTGATTATGTTCTTCCTGTAGGAAAATCCTGAATGAGCAATTTGAAAACCACAGATGGTTTTCAAAATCAGTATGTTAAAACATAATTATCTTGGTTGAAACTTTTATTTGGAATGTTCTAGCATGAAGGTACCCAAATACATATCGTGGGGGTAGCAGTTGGGGTAAATCAACTGCATCTAGGCTCCTTCCAACCACATTTCATCAATATCAGCAGAACATATGCTCAGTGTGTGCTCTTGTCTGGTTGATCCAAAACCAACACTACAAACCGGATGTCTCATTGGCAGGTCTTTAAGTCACTAAAGTTCAAATTGAGGGGCTTAAGTTGGCAATTATATGACAGGAAAGGTGTTTGTAATACAGAAAACCAGTTGAAAACTTTATGGCTATGTCTGCTGTTAATAATCCGAAAATAAACTTAAAAGTAAAAAAATCTCTTTACCACATGCTATACCAGGAGTGCAGGCTTGCAATTAGAGATTTCAAACAAAAATATCAGAAGAGACTCATGCATGTTTTGGTGTACACAGCTGTCTTAAGAGGGGTGCTGTTCCCATGTGCTTAAATCTGCTCCTCTGTTTCTTATCCCTACTAATGGAACCCACATGAAACCCAGTTCTGTGATCTGTTTATGCTGGCTTAAAACATCTAAATGAGTAAAAAGAAGTGGGATATTATTTGTTTATTTCACTCCTTTTTGTTTGTTTGTTTGGTTGCTTTTATGAGTAACTGTTAAAGTTCCTTGGGAATTCTTTCTATTTCATTCTTCACTACAGATAATTTTATCTACTTCCAAGTTATCTGTGGAGACAATAACTTCACTGTAGCTTCAGGCCAGAAATCTCTCTGATGCTTCAGACCTATTTATCCTCATCCTGTCTGACAACACTCCTCAGAAGTCTCAGGAACATCTTAAACACTCTTCAAAGCAGAGCTTGGGATTGCCCATGCTCCAAAGTTTACCCGGCACACATCCTGGATTTGCTATTCCTGTGTTTTCTCAAGTTCAAAGCATGCAATTTGATCCACCAAGGGCATCATAAGGAAAACTGGAAATCAGTAAATATTCAAGTCATTTCATCACTGAATACTGTTCTAATTCCAAACCAATTTCAAATCCAGCTGTTTTTCCAGTATTACTGCCAACACGTGGAGCCAAGTCACAAGTACTTCTAACAACAGGACTTCTGCAGTCACCTCTTAGACAGATTCCTGATTACATATTGCCTTTCTTCTACCATGTTTATGTATGTGTATGTGTGTGTGTGTGTGTGTGTGTGTGTATAATGAATCTTCCTTAAGATGCAAATCTGATTAGGTCACTTCTTTATGAAAGCTTTCAACAGACTGCGGTTGGACTGAGGTGAAAATGTAACATCATTGTCCTGACTGATGAGGTCTTTTCATCAAATCCTCAGCTGTTAGAACAAGGTAATGTTTTCTTTCTTCTTCATGACTGTCTAGAAGTCTTCACTAAGCAACATTCACCATCTCCTCATGCTTTCCTTTCACTCAAAACTGTTTCTCCCTTTTACTTTGTCTTTTCCCTTTTCTCATAAGTGTGTGTGTGTGTGTGTGTGTGTGTGTGTGTGTGTGTGTGTGTGTGTGTGTTTTAGGGGGTGAACCCAGGGCTTTGTATACTAGCCAATCATTCTACAATTACATACCAATCCTTGTTTTATTTTTTTCATTTCAATTCAGGAGTTATTTCCTTATCCTGGTTGGTCTTGAATTTGCCATTCTCCTTACTCAGCCTCCCAAGTAACTGGGCTCTAGCCCTAAGGCACGAGAGCAAGTTAGGGTCTTCTGTTATTGTGCCTGACTATATATCTTTTTGTGTAAAGTATTAAATAAAATTTACAATTTTAATAAAGTCGTTTGGAATGTAAACTCTGTGGTGGAAGAAATCATACATGTTTTGTTTACTATTGGAGCTGGTTACCAAAATCACAGACCCTAGGGTGCTAGACTCATGAGGTTCAGGGAAATAATCACCCTTTAGAAACTTCTTCAGAATTCAGTATCAATTTTGTGAGAGTTCTAGAGAACCAGAACTACCCCCATCACTAAATAAAAAGTAACAAAGCAGGGAAACAACACAGTGAAAACAAGATAGAAAGAGACATTAATTTCATTGTTCTAGTAAGAAGCAGCATAGAAAATATTTAAAGCCAGTATTTCTTATTTATTTTGCTAATTGTCTTCTTAAACTCACTACTTTTCCTTCTGGGTCGATTTAAGATTTTCTGAGACAGAACATAAACAAAACCTTTCATATTTCTAGTGTTTATAATGAATCATTTTGAATTTTTTTCTTAGACCTTAGTCTATGACTCTGCCTCCCCAAACAATCTCAGAAGATACAAATAGATTACTCTAATGAATACGGTATTCAGGACCACTACTACCACTAGCTTCTAGAACTTTCCCATGGCATTACAAACTGTACCAGACCTCAATTCAACACTTAAATTGAAGAATTAGAGTGACAGATGAATGGGGCCGGGTGTGGAGTGTGGGCTTGAGAGCTGACATAAGCATCTAATTCAGTTTTGTGCTATCAAGGCAAGTTCTATGCAGTTTTAGTACATTTATGGAAATACTTGTTTTATAGACAAATTCCCTTTAAAGTGAAATCTGACAGTATTTATAGAAAAACACTTTGTTCTCTAGCAGCTGTTTGAACACAGACATAAAAATGAAGGAAAACACAAATATTTCAGTTTTTTTTTTCTTGTAACTCCTTGAAGTGAAAAAAAAAAATCAAAAGTTTAGTCATTGGGCACAGTTTTGCTAATAATGCTTTTCATTTACTAAGAATTTATAAATTATCACACATAATGCGTTTTCTGTCGGAGTTTCATTTTGACCTTTTGCCTCCCTTCTATGATCAGCCGACCCTCGAGTCCTTGGAGGTGGAGGCTGTGATTTCTTAGTCTTTTCATTTGCAGATACTAGTTATTGACACCAGAACACCTCAATGAACATCCCTTAAAATTAATGAATCATCTGAGACTCTGACCTTTAAAAAATTCTATATAGAATACATTTATTAAACAGTACCTGATCTAAAAATAAAGCCCAAAATAAAGCTCAAACTGCACATCTGTCTCTGTCAGGTAGCATGAACTATGAACCTTTGCTTGAGTCATTGTTCATAATACATATGGAGTACTCAAACTCACAAAAGTATCTCTACTCTTCTCTGGATTCATAACCTCCCCCTTCTACCTCTCTCTCCCTTCCTTGCCTCTTCTCTCTCATGCATAAAAGCTATCACATATGCGGGGTAGGAATTGTTAACTCAATTTTATAAATAAAATAAAGAAGAATAGAAAAAATGTGGTTTTCTAAATATGAAACAATATTCTCTATCCAGGGCAGCTTCTTCTGAAAGTATTTGAAATATGTTCACTGAATTTCTACAGCTGTTAGTTAGCTGAGATATACTGCACAAGATGAGGGACACAAGCAAGATCTACAAGCAATGCAACATAATTACGTGACATAGCTTCGGAATAAATGTCATAAAGCATATTTCCATATTAAAAACACAAAGTAAATGATCTAAAACGGGGTTGACAGCAAAAGAGTCTCTCAAAGACACAGAAAGGGAGTCTGGCTTGAGGTCCATTCAGAAGGTGAACAAAGATAAAATAGCCACATATCCAGAGAAACAAGAGCCAGCTGGTATTTACCTTCTTAGGCAGGGATCAGAACACAGGCTTGGAGAAGAAGTAAACACACAGATCTTGAGCTTGACATCTAATTCTTGGCCAACAGCTTCACTAGGAAGCAGCATTGTATTCCAGCTGAGAGTCAGAGGGGCCTTTAATGTGCAAGCAGATCTAAGTCTATAACTAGAGATAGGAAGTTTATAACTGGTTACCCTAAGGTCTTTGAAGGGAAGTCAACACTGGGGGGCTGGAAAGATGACTCAGTGGGGTGAAGTACGTGAGCTCAAGTGAGGAACTGTGTTTGGATCCCCAGAACCCTTGTAAAGCCAATGTGGTAGGGCAGATCTATGACCACAAATCTAAAGTCAGAAAGGTAGCAAAGACAGGAGAATTACTCCCTATAACATGAAGAAAAACAGTGTTCCTTACAGCAATTACTAGCTATCCCTATTTAAACCTATCAATTCCAAGCCATGCTTGGCACTCTTGTTGAGGAACATGATGGGGTCTATTATTATATTTGGGATAAAGGGAAAATATCTCTCAAATGTGTACAAAGAAGATGAGGTTTGGGAGAGTATCTTCCTACAAGTAAGCTACCCAGTGTGAGAAATCTGCTACAGAAGGCATCCAGGCAACTGTCCTCTAATTAAACATTCCTAATCAGTTTTCACTTTGCCCCGAGGAACATCACTGTCTAAAACCTTAGGGATTTCTGAGGTTTTATGTTCTGCCACCCATGGCACCACATTCCCTGGTTCTTGGTTGCATGATCATTAGAGCTCTCCATTGCTGATGCATAAAGAGATCTCCCATGACTCTGACATCATTGGCTATTTTCCCCCATGCTTGCACACAAAGTAATTTCTTCATCATCCTGTTTTAGTGTCCTAAGATTTTTGTTTCCCAGTAAATTGGTGTTTCTTTATTTCCTGTGTGAAACATCTGATTCATGTCTATGTAATTCAGGAGTTTATTATTCCCTTCTTGAATCTTGACCAACTATTTTTGTACTGGTAGCTAATTTAAGACTATGCTATGTCATCTGAACTCATAAGTAGGTACTATACCCTGAATTTATTTTGGAAGGGAAACATATTTGGGGATTTAGTCATGGCATTTCAACCAATGGCTGGTCAATTTTTCCTTATTATTATGGAATCTCATTATTGCCACCAACAGAAACTTTGGAAGTTAGAATTTACAGTTTAGAGTAAAATATTGCAAAATATGGTTCAGTTCATGAAATTAATAATCATTACTAGTTGAAAAATATGCAAAGTACTTAAACAAAAACTTCTATCTAGACATTAAGCCTGAGAACCATATTTCTTCAGACTCTAAATGCATTGAGAACTCAAGGCCAACTTATTAAACAGTGTGTTTTCAGTGTATGGATTTATGCACTCACAAAACTGTAAATATTAACTTGTCCCACGCATGTTGTAACAAGAGGTATAAGCACCATTTTTAAAATACTATATATTTGCTTGACAACAACAAACATATCCAGGAAAGTGTTATTCTTTAGAAACATAAATCTTGCCTAGTTTTTCAGATCTAGAAATCATGTGTTTGAAACTAATAGGTGGATTTGGCACCTCAACATTACATAATGAAAATAATATTTATTGATAATCTCTCTTGGAATGATATTGAAAGCATTGTCTAATAATTTATCTGTTAAATGTAATGCCAGACCCCAGAAAATTTTCAAGTACTTGATAAATAAATTAATCAGAGGACTAATACAACATTTAAAGCAAATTCCAACATTAGTCATAGACACAAACATTGCATAGAACCATAAAAATGATTTGTAATTTAAAATGTGGTATGCTCACAGGATTTGGGAGCTATCTAAGACACATCTTCCTTTATTATGATCAGCATGTCTTATTTTTGATTGGTGCTTTAAATTCTAATTATTTCCCATCATATTGCTGCACTGTAAATTCTATTAAAAACAGATTAACATAATTTATTATATTTCTGTGCATTAGTGTAGCTTAAGGCCCACAGAATTTCACTTTTCTCATTTTCACAGTTCTCTAGAACCTCAAATCATTCTCAGCTGGTTCTTATATTAAAATATGAAAATTTCCTCTAAACACTTCATGTATTATCATATTATTACTATAATCTACATTATCTATTGAAATCTATTCTAATTTTTCCCTATTTAATTCTCAAAGTGTCATACTCTCGTCAAGTAAGTTCTGTCTCTTTACTGAATGTACCATCCAACTTTCCACCTTTTCTAGACAGTGCTCATGTCCCCGAATGAATCATTCCTCATAAATTCTAGGAGGGTTTCCTTCAAAATCTGTTCAAACACATTTTTTAGTCTAAAAATAAATCTCTATTCTTTCTTGTCCTTCACCAATGACTCTACAGCATATGACTTTACTTTTAAACACTCTTCTTTGTTTTTCTATGCAGATGCACTTATGATATTAGAAGTCATGTTTCCTATTTATTTGAATTCCACCATGCCTAGCATATCTGTAGGTATGTGGTTTACCTGCAAAAGGTTTTACTAAGCACAACTTCATTCACTTACCATATATAAATATAAATTCCCCATTATATAAATTTATGTGCACAGGATCATCTCCACATATTAAAACCTATCAATCAATTTATTAATAGTATGCACATGGAGGCACATTATTATATTGTATCATTTACTCTTTCAACAAATCCAAGTGCTTGCTATGTGCAAGAAGACCACTAGACCAGTTATTAATTTATCTAACTTATTCATAATGCATAAATAAAATCTACTGTAAATAAAGCAGGCTTTCTACTTCTGGAGAGATTCCATTTGTGCACAGCTATTTCTAAGATACTATCTTTCAAGCAGGCACATCAACTTTGGGGGCTTTAATACCAAGGACTCCACATTTTTTATTCTCTTAAAATCAAAACTAGCTGGAATTTTCCAGTTTTAAAAATGTTCCATTTTAGTTATGGATGAGTAGAGAAAGCAAGGTCTGAGCAGATGGCTGTCAAAACACCAATGACTACACACCATGGCTGAGAACGTGCACACAAAAATATGCAACTCGGGTGCACAGTATAGACTTCTTCCATGTAAATGCCAGTGACCATCTGGCTTGAAAACTCTGCAAAATCAATTTGATGCAATTCTATATTTGCCCTGTCTTCTGTGGATATTAAATTATATCAGCATCTGGTAGAATCCCTGAGGAAAGATTGTGTCCCAAGAACCATTTCAAACCCCAGCATTTCCCTTTGCAACCTTAGAAAACAGCTGGAAAATAAAATACAACTCACATGAAGAGGCACATTGCTTACATGAATGGAGCTGGTTGGAACTAGAAAGAGTTAATGCATCCTACTTACAATAAATTCTCTTTCATCTACTGAAGCACACATATACTAATTGCTCATAAACAGTTTTATTTTTAGAGTTGCTTCCTAAGAGTGTAGCTACTACATTCCTCTCTGCAGTTGGAGTCAATTCAGAGAAGATTTATACAAAATATTTTTACTTTTGTGTTGCTGGAAATTTGGTAATATGTTCACTTTAACTAAAATGTTACATAATTTAATAGAGAAATATATATTCTACAGGTTGAGGTGATATATAATGAATGTAACTATCATAGTCACTTGTTCTATCAGGCCAAAGTATCTATTTTATTCTACACGACAGAAAGATAATTGCCATTAGGATTTTTTATTTCATATAATCTTTTATTTTATGTCACAATATATTAAACATGGAATCACTGACAGATGTTACAGGAAATATCCTAATGAGAAAAAGGCATTGTATTGATGAAGTATATTAGAATCCAGAGTAAAATACAAATTGCAGTTGATACCTGAGTTTGATATGATAAAGAAATATGTCATGTAAACTTGCATGTATTTGTGTATTCAGATGTGTTCTGTATTTTGGGTGTAGGATGGCTGGGGGATGATTATAGCCATGTAGAGTGCAAAAGCAAATACTCTGTCCCACCAAAAAGAAATCACTGTGAATTTCTTTGTGGCTCCACAACACAAATGACATTTATTTAAATGAGTAGTAGCATCTACAGGTAGATTGTGGCGACAAAACTCCCATCATTGTTGTTCAGTGGATGGGCAATTTCCCTTTACCCATTTAAAATGCATGAATTTACACATACAATTGAAAGAAGCAAACATGGTCTCCTTGATTTAATTGTTTTCAATTTCATTTGAATTCTGACACAGTCTCTTTTCTCTGAGGACCCTGAAGTTTACATAGGATTTCTTCTTGACTCAGTTGCAAAGGTAATGATGAATAAGGTGACTGCAGTTACACTGAGCAAGAGGTAAAAGCCTCCATCCTTACCACAAAACAGTAATCATTCTCAGAGCTCTGTTTAAAAAATATCCTTGAACTAAATTATCAATCTGAGCTCCTGGGTTTATTTAAACAATTGCATGTGCCCAAACACCACTTCTTCTATTCCAACTTGTGCCAATACTTTCTTGGAAATTTTCTAACTACAGATAACAAGAAAGCTAGCAGTGAAGGAGGGGAGAGTAGGAGGGAGACTTGCTTTTTCATAATTGAAAGTGAAAAGTCTACTTCATGCAAAAATAGCAGAGGTGCATATTTCATATAATTTTCTACATCTCAATGATCTCTTCTCTCAATGATTGGAACTAAATTAGGCTCTTGGTTAAGTCCCTCAATATAGACACTTATAATATTTAACAGGGAATATTCACTACTGCAAAATTCATTTCTAAACATTATGGGTACCAAAACTATTTAGTAGTAGACTGATTTTTAAATGTTATGAGTAGAAAAGAAAGCAGTTCTTAGACTTTTTGGTCTGATTTCATGACCTTTTTGCTTAATCAAAAAGTGGAGAAATTCCTTTACATTATAAACTATATGAAATAATTTACATACATCTTCGCTTACACACTAAATGGAAAGATCTATTAATTGGATATATATTTTGTCTAGAAATTAGGAAGTAGTGTTGCTATGCTCACTACATCTTCCCACATAGTTTAATATATTTATCTTAAATATTTGTAGCACAGTCCATAAATAACTTCAACCTTGAGGCTGTATTAAGTTCTATGTAAAAATTCTGGGTACTGGAGAGATGATTCAGTTGTGAGCAGGACATGATATTCCCACAGAGGACCCAGTTCAAGTTCCAGCAGCAATGTCTGAGACTCACAATTGTCTTGAACTCCAGCTCCAGGGAACTCTATGCTCTCCTTAAGTCTATGAGTGCACTGCACACATGAGCAAATGCCCGCATACAAACACTCTTGCATACACATAATTTTTTAACCTTTAAAAATTCTCAAAATTATAAATTATCTTGCACATCAACTTTAATAAATGAAGGGAAGACTCAGAGAACTGCCACTTTGCTGTTCGTGTGGCTTTGAAGATGACTTTCAATATCCTCTCATCTTCACACCAGACCCTCTTGATCCTTATCATTTAGTTTAGGAGAAGAAGGCCTGCATTTTTCATCTGTATTTTCACTTCTAAGTACTTTTTCAGGTATACATAGCTGATACTATGCTATGATGTGAACAGAAAATATAAAAATATTGACAGTAAAACCGGTATCTGATATCTCATAAGCTAACAGAATGTTACTCATAAGTGAATAAGTAATGTCAAATGAGATGCATGTTGATATATGGTGTCTGCTAGATGAGAGATCAGAACAATTATCTACGTAGGACTGGCCACATTAACAGCAGATGATCAAAAAGTGTAGTACATTATCATCTTGGTCAACATGTAGTCACAGATGGATGGTAATGGCATTGGGTATAGAGAAGGCAAATCAAATCAAGACACATTTATAAGGTACAAGCTGTGACACTGGTGGTTCATTCATGTGTGAATAAAAGATAAGATGATTGGAGGACTATCCAGGTTTCTGAGCTGACACTCAGCAAGTGACTGGCCACATCGGAAGCCTAGACCTGGGTGTATCTAATGATAACTTAAAAGGAGCACTGTAGACATGTTTGCAATACACACGCATAGAACAATAAGAACAGTATAGAATCCAGAACACTGCTTTGTAAGAACTATACAGAGGAGGAATTGAATGGTTCCAGGTCTGTAGGTAGAACCTACAGAGAGTCACCAGTTGAATAAATGGATTTGAGGTAACAAGGATGAAGATGGATGTGACATGGGTGGGACATATATTCTGGTTTGTTGTCTCTTGACAATGGAAAGGAACTAAAGTGAAATACTGAAAGGATTAAAGCAAGGGAAATCTTCTAGAACTTAGACATTCATCAAGCTGCCTGACATGCTCTGTTCTGTGCATAGCCACAGAGTAACACACAAAATATAACTAAGAAAAAAAAAACGTAGTAACGTGATATCATAATAATAAGGAGGAGAAAGACAATGTACACTGGTATGTAGATGCACACAATATCCTTAAATATCTAAACTGGAAGCAATAACTTCTAAATTCATATTACTTCTGTGTGTAATACTATTCTCGAGTTAGACTTCCATTCAGTTTGTTGAGTATCATTCTCTTTCTACAAAGATAGCTTCTTTGGGTAGGAAGTTGAGAAGGTAATTTTTAGTTGTAATAAATGTTTTTATTGCTGAAAGGGAAATCTACAGCTGTGAGCTACATTAGGGAACACATTTGAAATATGATGATTTTATTCGGGTCCTTCTCATTCATTTATCTATTGATTTTTGTTCACATTTATCAAAATCTAGCAAAAGGCTGACACTGCATGTCAAAGTACTATTTTTGCTAAACTTTGTGGCTAAATGTGATTAAAGTACAATTTCTTAGCACCAAAAAAAAAATGTTTGCAACTGAGAAGGAATTTATAACTTCCATATCATTGAACGCTAAATTTTCGAGTAAATGAGAGTTTGGCATTGTGACGAATACACAATGAGAGCTTGTCAATGGACACCATTTCTTCTGAGCTTCATGAATAAACAACAGTGTAGAATAAGCAAAAATGTGCAGCACTGTAACATTCCTTTTAAGTAAAACAAAATAGAGACTTGCCCTTAGAAACCTCAAAAATGTATGATGTTATCTGAAAGTCCCCTGAAAGATTACGTTATTTTGCTGGCCTAGAGGAACTTTATTTGTATGCTAAAAATCAACAAAGAAATAAGTAATCAGAACCAACCAATCAACCAATACAACAACGTGGACGGCCAAAGTTCTTAGGCTCTGCCCCGCAATCATTTCTTGCAAGAGGAAAATTTCCTAGTGTGGTTGATTTTCACACCTCTTATGTTCTAATATTGTTTAAAGTACCGGGAGACTCTCAAATGGATGAAACTTCCCCAAACCTAGTTCCTACAGCTTCCTGGCATGCCTTATGGACTATTTTTGGTTCACGGCCTACTTAAAGTTGCATTTTAGAGACTTTCTTTTGGAAACAGAGGTAAGTAGCATTTCCAAATTAGTCCTAGTCTCTTTGTGAAACCTGCAGACCCTAAAGACAGAAATTACATAGATTTAAGTGGAGGAACACAGTGTGTTTCCCTGGCTTTTTTCCCTTTGGCTATTTACTAGTCTCTTGTTACTTTTTCCACCAGTTCTTATCAGGGTAGGACACACTTCCAATTACACAGAAGTCACTTACAGGCTCCTCCTGGGATAATAACACCTGTTCTTGCCTGAGCCATTTAAACAGATGCTCAGGGCATTCTTTCCCTACCCTTCCTCTCCTCCGCTAATTCTTGTTTTTAAAAAAGCAGCCACATCATAAGATGCTCATAGAAAATGGAAGACAAATAACAGGCGAAAGCTTCTTAGCTCTTGACATTTTCATTTCCAGAATTATGTGCACTCTCTATGTAATTTCAGGAAATGATCTACAGTATACACAACATATATTTAATTCCACCTACAATGTACTTGAAACCAATGAAAATCTAATTTCAGCTTCAGAATAAATTGCTTTTTCAAAATTATCTTAAATTTTATATAAATAAAAGCTTCCTTTGAAAGAGTAGTAGTCTATACACGAAACGTCTCAGACTACATAGGTGACATAACATACTAAGCGACTCAACACGTTGGCCAGTGGGTGTGTTTGTACTGCAAATTAGTTCTCAGAAATCATGAGCCAAATTGACTGGACTGTGCTTCAAAACTACATTTTTCTTAAACACTAATCACTAATATTTAAAATTAGTAAACATTTAAACAAAAACCAAAAAAGAAAAAAAGAAACTTCAGAAAAGTTACTGGAGAATTCAAGTTGTGAGGTTTTTGTTTGTCTATTTGTTTTTGTTCAGTTAAGTGAAATGAGACACCATCTCAGTATACTACAAGACATAATGCGTTACAACAAATGGATGGTTTTTTTTCTCTTCCCTTTGTTCCCATATTTGTATAGATACTCAAAACTATAATGACATATATGACATGAAAGTTCACAGAACTATCTAGGGGGAAGAGGGGAAAGAGGAGGTTTTCACAGGAGCAGGAGGAATGAAAGGCAGAAAGAGGTGTGGGAGATTTGCTCAATGTACAATGTACACTCATCTCAAGATGTCCTTATGTAACAGCACCATGTACTGTACAATAACAATACAACATGAAAGCTTAAAATAGAGACATAATATGAACAAAATAATGGACTCTTTCTACCAGAAAACAGTGCTTCCACTTATACCCAAAGTGAACTGTGACCCTAGAGCACTTGTAACTGCTTAAGCTCTAAGAGTAAGTACGGCCCAGAAGGAAAAGCCTACAGCTTCTTACTGATGGTGCTCAACAAATGGGCCCTCTCTATTGGATTATGTCTGCCCTGTTCTATTGTAAAGTGCTATCAATCACCTCAGTTGGCCTCACGGGTTATATTAAGAACTTCACAATTAGTTATAAACAGCTGAAGAAGAGCTGTTTGTTCTGAAATGTTCTGAGCAGAGTTCCTTGTAGATGAGATGAACCAAGATGGTCCATGGTGTCTTCAAAAGACACACCACTAAGATTCTGTGGAGACTCAGACTCAGTAAGAGAAAGAGGATAAGGTGACAAGAAGCAGAAATGACAAATCTGAGAATATGCCTGAGGACAAGGAGCTGTGAACTGAGAGAGTGGAAGATAAGGACTCCCAAAGTGAACCCAATGACAGAAAGTAGCTTCTGAGCTCAGGCAGGAAGCAAAGGGATTTGGGCAAAGATCTCTAAAGATCAGTGGGAGTGTTTAGAATAACTATTATGTGGCGATCTTGAAAAGCATACAAGGACAGAACAAGGAGGACAGGGAACCCAGAAAAGAGAAAACCAAACCACTGAAACTGGGACGTGAACTCATGACATCATCATAGCAGAGGACAGTGTTTACATGGTTGAAATTATATGGTGAGTAATCAAATTTCAACATAACTAGATCAATACACCTCATTAGAAGATGAAGTGTAAGAAAAATAAATAAATCCAAGTAATGTTAATGACACAGAACTAAGAAGAACATGGTTAGGAGTAGGGAAAGGGTGGGCTGTGTCTGTTTTAATCTGAAGAATTAAAATATACAAAAAAAAAAAAATGTCTTCTCCCGCTAACCTTTCCCTTTGACTTACATATCATTTATCACACCCTGATAAACCATCCATCCCTTTTCCTTAAGACCTTAATCATTTTCATTTCTTCTTCTTCTTTTTTTAGGGGGGGGATTTCTTTTTGCTTATGTGGGGTGTTATGAGACCTGTTTATGTGTTACATGCTTTTGGAGGTCAGGAAAAGGCATCAGCTCCCCCTGGAGCCAGGGTGATACATACGCAGTTGTGAGCAGCCCCGCTAGGATACTGGGAACCAAACCCAGGTCCTCTGCAAGAGCACTGTGTACGTAAAAATGGTGAGCCATCTCTTTAGCCCCAGTCAAGGTCATTTTTGAGACTTCTGGTTTATTTAGAGCTGACTGCTTTAGACTAGTTTTTCTGACCCTCCTTTGAAATGTTGTGGCTACTTCTTAAAGCAACTAACGAATTTGCTAGGGTGGAAAAGTAAGAAAGGAAACCACAGGAAGTTCAGAGGGAGTAGTGGTGGGAGAGAAGAAGAAAAGGAACAGAAGAGATGCAGTTGATTTTTTTAATAGTAAAAATGTAAATTAAAAAGAAATTTAAGTGAGACTGCCCAACACATCACTTTGACTCTTATTTCAGGGGATAACTAAATTTGACCAAGAAATCCTTTTAATCTTCTTTTCTTTCTTTTTTTTTAGTGTAAAGAGAAATTTCCCTCTAAATCAGAGCACATAATTGGAAAAGAGATAAAACAGAGATAAAGCTGCAGGAATCAAGATACTTAGTGACCTTGTGAACATACAACTGTGCAGAGTCTAACCCAAAACACCTGCATTTACTTCCATTCCCTGAGATGCTAGCTTTAACCATTTTTTGCATATGCATGTGCACACATGTATGTGTGTGTGGTATGCATGTGTGTGGGCATGCATGTGAGGTCAAAGGTTGACATCCGGTATGTTTCTCCATTGTTACCCATCTTATAAATTGTGACAAGGCCTCTCATTTGAACTTAGATCACCGATTCAGCTAGCCTAGCTAGTCAGCTTGCTCCAAAGAGCCCAGCTACCACCTCCCAAAGCGCTAGCATTATGGGCAAATTGCTAGGCCTGCCTGGCTTTTAAGTGAATGCTAGAGATCCCAACTGTTTCTCATGGTTGCAGAGCAAGCACCTTCCCCATGAGTAATCACTCCAATTCCTTGATGCTAACATTTTAAATGAGATTTTTAATTATCATTAGTAATAGTTATCAAAGTTCTTCTAAAATGGTTTGTTTTCTCCTTAATGGGATGACTGAAGCCATAATTTCAGGGAAAATAGCCCATTGATTTTGAAGCACACACACACACACAAACACACATACATTTCTCTCCAGAAACCTCCAGGTCATATGTCACCAGCCATGGCACTGCTTTGTCAAGTGGTTTGTGTTTGGTAAAAGATGGGTACTAGTGGTTATCTTTATATTACTTTGGAAAATATATCCCAAAAGATTATGAAAAGTAGGTTTTCAGAAGTAACACATTATTTGAACTCTAAAGGTTTCGTAGACTTTAGGTTACCAAAATTCAGTTGCCAAATGTCAGGTAAGTTTACTGCAGCCCTTAGTTTACTAGATGTAGTTTTAAAGCTGTAGGTACATAATTAGTAGGTGTGTGTGTGTGAGAGAGAGAGAAAGAGAGACAATGTGTGTGTGTGAGAGAGAGAGAGAGAGTATGTGTATGTGAGTGTATTGTAAGTGTGTGTGAGTGTGCATATGTATTGTGTGTGGGGGTGTATTGTGAATGTGTATGAGTGTGTGTGTAAGTGTGTGAGAGTGTGTATGCATGTGTTTGTGTGTGTGTGTGAATGTGTGATTTTGTCTGTTCACTACTGAAATCAACAGTGCCTTCGCCAATAAAATTTTCTGAGAATATGTGTCTGAGACTCACATAAAAACTATATAATGTCTCACAAAGAACAGAAGCAAAATAAAGCTATTTAATAAACAAAATTAAAATAAATTGTTGAACTAGATACAAAACAAGATACAGCCAACAGATTGTGCTTTAAAACAATTGACTCATTAAATTTGCTTATGGTGAACACACTTGAAGTTTATTCAGATAAAGGTTTCATTTGGATTTTTTAAGTGGCTAAATCAGATGCATTTAAACATAATCTTCTGTAAATACAGATGCAGAATGGCTTAGTTGGCAGATTTTAACACAGACACAGTCCACTAAGGATTCTGGTGTGGCTGAGTGATACATCTCTATGATGAATGGAGATTTACTTATTTCCTTAATTTTTTCTCTTTCTGGTCCTAAGACATTTTAAAAATTGGTGAATAATAAATACCAATTTGATTTGTTTGTGTGTATGTGTGTGTGTATACATGTGTGTATATATATATATATATATATATATATATATATATATGTATATGTGTATGTATATATGTATATGTGAATGTATATGTATATGATGTAAATCTATATGTACACTGTTTCCTCATTGATCTAAGCTTTACTTTCCCCATCTTCTATCTAACATGAAAACTAAGCTACATTTATATTTGAAAGTTATATGTATGAAATCAGGCTATATCTGTTCTTCTATATATGACTCTTTCTTCTTAACATTACTTGTAAAGGCCCATCCATGCTGTTGGCTATGACTTTTGCTCCGTTACAGTATTCTTTTTATCAATACACCATCAAATAATTATCCACGCTAATATAATGTCATTATGCCCAGCTTTGCATTACTAACAATATAGCCATGCACATTCTTCAGTACGTGCTTTGATGCACAAGTGTTCCCATTTCTCTTGGATCTATGATAACAAGTTGAATTTCAGTTTCACAGAGCACATATATCTTAAGTATAGCAGATAATGTCAAACTGCATTCCAAAGTGGTTTGTGCCATTTGCTTGTTTTTAAAATATTTTATGTGTAATCTGAATCATAGGGAATTATTTGGCTGTTTGGTCCTCAGATAATAGTCCTTGCCCTATTACACATAATGATATAAAATGCTACTTAGTTTTATTTTTAACATTGCTGTACATGACACCTTAAACTGCTCTTCAGCTACACAGAAGTTTTCTGCAGCGTTCACCACTTAAGACACAAAAGGCAGAAAAAAGTTTTTTTTCTGTCAAATATAGCATGCCATGCAGATGACAGGGCCTAATTCTTCTAAACAAACCAAAAGAGAACCTCCTGCTGCCTGAAGAGCAGACAAGAGTGGTGTTTTTTCTCAGCTGGATGTAAGTATACTGTACTTCACAGCTGCCAGAATCTTCAACTAAAATTTCCACTGCAGTCAAAAGCCAGAAGAGCTCCAAATACCAATGGCAATTGAAAATGCACATACTTGCAAACATAAGCACGCTCAAGCTACACAAGCAGCCAAGCAGGTTAACAAGCCATGATTCATGCACAGCACACCCGGGCTACATCAAGAGAAACGTGTTGGTTAGGAATGATGAGGAATGCTCTAATTCTTAAAGTAATACCTTCCTTTATCACCCACATCCCTCCACCACCAAACAGCAAATTCAAAACTCTAGAACGTCTAGGTATTAAATTTCCTGATTGAAATGAGAGTTAATTTTTTAAAATGTTGTAGAATTCATGTTTCATAATTAAACTGTTTAGTAGCCTTAATGGTAAAACTTATTAATAGCATTATACTAATATTTTAAATACCCCTATAATTCATAATATGAATTAACTCTATCATGAAAACTCCAAAGACTGGTTGAGATTTCATATCCCTTGAGTCTCTGAGTGGTACCAACCTCTCTGGTCCTGTTACCAATTCTCTCATTCACCAATGTGTCTTAGATTTGATGCATGACATTGATGCTCTCAGATCAAAAGCATAGATGATCCTGGTGATCTCAGCTTTGTTCCAGAAGTTGTTTAGAGTGTGGAACACTGAAGAACAGATATGACTGATGTACACTGTTGTGGTGGCTTACCAAGAAGACAAGGAGTCATTTCATAGGTGCAAAGTCTGCCAGATCTCAGTGGAGGGAACCACCAATATGGCCAGCGCCAGACTGGACAGTGGAACCATGAGCATCTCAGCTCAGGTGTTTTTAGTGGTTCAGAACTTAGGTGCAATTCATAAGCAATCAAACATTCCCTCACAAAAATCCAACATCTGCAGACAATACAAAACACCAAGACCTAGGGCAGCCCCTCACCCAAAGTACATAAAACAAGCCATACATTTTTAGTTATACATAACTAAAAATAAACTTCCACAACAGATTATGAATTTTTATCATATACACTCTCAGTTTAGATGTCCACAGAAATTACCTCATTTCTGAACTCAGACATCTTTAAATAAGATGCTTATAAGTTTACTGACACATGATCTATGTTAAGTTCAATTTCAGAAAAATAAAGCATCCTTAATTAGGATAGAAAAGCCTTAATTAGTTACTTTATAATAAACTGTGTCTAATGTCTTATTTGAATAGATTTCCAAGTTATAGTTCAAAACAGTAAGGCTAACTAATTCCCCTGCCAGAATATAATACCTGGTTCATCCATGCTTCATTAGGTACTAATGATAATATTGAACTATTACTATTTCAAATCTGCACATACTTGGTTTTATACACGTTACTAGCACTATTAGAGTTTCAGTTTCTTGTTTTAAAATCATAGGCTAAACAATTCAATCATAGCTTAATGTTTAGCTAGTGGGAGAGCTGGCATTACTGAACAAATACAAAATAACCAGAAGAGGAGGGAGTAGTGTTGAAGTAACTATGCCTTCTTCTTACTCTCCAAAGTGTGAGATTCTCTTTCATTAGCATAACAGTCACCATGGTGTCATTATCTGTCTTCTCTCCTATCTCTCAACATGAAATGGGATCCTTCTTGTCTAAGTCTAAGCTCTCCCATGTGGTAAACCTATGTCAAAGGCTTTGTTCCTGTTATCTGTTTCCTTTCACCCCTAAATCATCAATATTTCTGATCATTCAAATCAGCCTATGAGATACAATATTTAAACATCAAAAGAGTAAGTGAATTCCTCTAGCCCTCGTCTTCCCTTCGTCTGCCTTTTTTCCTCTAGTCTCTCGGGGAAAACTTCACTGAAGAAGCTGTCTATTCATCTCCTCTCCGATTGCCTTCTCAGTCTCATTCAGACTATACAACATCATGGAAAATATTCTCCCGAGACAGTAATCTCCAGCTGTTAGGTATTTGCTAGTTGATAGTTGACTTGAGTCTCTTATAACGTTTAACAGTACTGACTGTATCCCTATACATTTTCTCTTCTATTTTCACCCTTTATTTTGGAGATTGTATTTTGATTACAATATTTCTCCTTTCCCTTTCCTCTATCCAAACCCCATCATACACCCCTCATACTGTCCTTCAAATTCAAGGCCTCTTCTCTCATCAACTGTTATATCATGTACATATGTTTTTATATATACGTGTGTGTGTGTGTGTGTGTGTGTGTGTGTGTGTGTGTCTGTGTGTGTAACCTGTTGAGTCCATATAATGTTACTTGTATACATCATCAGGGCTGATGATTTGGCACTGAGCAATCAACTGGTGTGCTCTTCCTTGGGGAGAGCCACCTCTCCCACTCTCATGTTTACTTAGCTGCCTGTAGATTTTTTTCTATGTAGGTTTGAGGCCCCATGGGCTTTTCCCCATCCAGTTTGGCATGTTTACTGGTCCTTCTTGTTTAGCTTAGATTTAGGTGCTCAGGTTAGTGAGACTTCATGATGTAGCTTCTGATGTTGCTAGAAGACACAATCTCCCAGCAAAGTCCCTGATCCTCTGGCTGTTACAATTTTTCTTCCACATCTTCAGCAATGGTTCCTAAGCTTTAGGTATAGGAATGTTCTGTAAATAAGCCTAGCTATCTACTCCCTCGTGAAATCATGGCTATTAGAGGAGAACCTATAACTACTTACTTACTTAACCAGCATAAGCTGTAACAAATAATCTATAAACATTTGTCCTTATATCCAGAAGTAAGTGTAGTTTTCATTCCTCATCAAGGAAACTTGCCTTTGCAACAGCTGGAGACCACTAGAGAAAACCACATCCAATCAAAATGTAGAGTTGTGGACCATGGTGACAATGGATAAAATTTCTCTTCTTCATGTAATTGAACTATACCTCAGTTTCTCTTCTGCATAAATAGCCATACCTTCACTATTTTGTGCACTGTTTTGCAATCTTTTGTCAGCAACCAAATATGGAAATAGCTCAAAAGCTCAGGAAGTGAAAACTTGGTTTATTCCACCCATTCAGTTGTATTCTGTGACATTTCTTTATCTCAGTCCTATAGCTTTACACATGCTCTATAGGCCAAAGAATTCCAACTTTGTATCTGCTGGTTAATTCAGTTCTTAGAAAACCACACTTACCTTATTCAAATATCAACATGTCTACTGAGAATCTAAAAGACGTCTCAAATCCAATATGGCTAAATCAGAATGCTTTATTCCCTGATCTTCCCTACAGATTCCCCTACCTGTCAGTTCTTATTATTGCTTCTACCTGCCAAAAATATCCCATTCATATTTGCATTTGTCAGTTCCTATGAAATCCACTCTATCCAAGCCACTATTACAGCTGGCTTCTTATAGCTTCTAAGTTATCATCATACAAAGCGTTTTATGCCTTAACAATAAATTATCTTTATGGCAGTCAGCCACATTTTTTAGAGTTCAAGAGAGAAGCAAACCATACCCCTGTTTAAAATCTACATGAGAGCCAGGAGGTGGTGGTGAATGTCTTTAATCAAAGTGCTCAGGAGCCAGAGGCAGGCAGATTTCTTTGAGCTCAAGGCCAGCCCAGTCTACAGAGTGAGTTCCAGAACAGCCAGAGTTACAACAGAGAAACCCTGTCTTGAAAAAAAAATTTTAAAAATAAAATCCTTCCCGTTTTCATAGTTCTGTTCTTCACACATATCTGGCATTTATTTGTAGTCCAGAGATATTTTGCTTCTCTACTTCCTATGCTTCAACAACACCAATAATCTTTTGTCTCCTATCACAGGCTATGTTGGTTGCTTGGCAGTTCCTTCCCTTCTTAGTTGTCTGGTCACTTGCTAGCATGTGATTCTATTTACTCAAAACACTTTAATAAAAATGTCAGTTATGCAGCAATGTTGAAAGACTAGTTCAAATAACAACGGAATATCCATCACCCACATTCAATAAATTTGGTGACAGTTAGTCACCAGTCATTCGCCTTGTCTATGGATATGGCTTTTATGCCATAGCATGGTGATCACAGATAATACTTCCACATAGGATCAGAATAGAGCTAGTTATTAAAGTCCATGTACAATACTACTTTGATGTGTGAATGGGGGCACAGTAGTTTTGCCTATTTAAAATGAACATTTCATATTTTATCAGCCAGAAGTAGTTTGTTAAAATCTAAAATATAGCCTCAAAAACTCTATTTCACATAGACAAAGGGATGATCAATGAAAGCCAACCACAGAAAGTTCTAAATGTTTTTCTCCTAGTAAACTACGAGGAAATAACTAGCATTGTTAATGGAGCACTTACCTGTTCTCTAAGAATTATTACTCTAATGAACCAACAGAAATAAATAGCATTGCATATACTTGGCTTTCAGGAAGTAAATATTATTTGTCGAATATTATTTCCAGAATAAAAAAAAAAGCAAGGAACAATGAACTTCAAAAATTATATTACTGAGCCCAGAATAATTCTGAAAGGCTTATGTAAAATTATTACTCTGCTACAAATCTTCAGTGAGAAAAAAAATATCCTTAAAGCAGACAAAACTTCTTCTAGATATACAAAGTGGAGGTATATTTAATCAATGGGAGACTACTTCCTTCGTAATTACGAGAGGGTCTTTTCTTTGCTCAGTGTTGATGCTGTGTGTATGTTGATTCTGAATTGTACCAGTTTGAGGAAAACAGCAACAACAACAACATCAACAAAACCTAAGGGTGATAACAGAACAGGAGTTGGCAGTTATTTGTAGCAGAAGTAAATGGTTCCAAATAGGTTGACAAGGAACAGTGTCACAGCTGTATTCAAATGAGAACTAAAGCAACAAAAATAGTGAATGGGTCACAAAAACAGGTAACTCCGTCATCTAGATTTTAGTTTAAGAACATGTGTGAACACAAACTATAGCTGCATTTTAAAAATGTTTCTTTCAAAATTATATTTCCTGTGTTTGTAGATGAAGAGTTTTGAACTGCCAATTTTATTTTCGCTTTGCAGAAATATAGAGTATAGTGTGGAATTTTGTGAAATTGTGAAAGAAAAATCCTGAATTTCTTCAGTTGAATACAGAGTAGAAGGGCATGAAGGGATGACGTACGTAAGAGGAGTGAAAAAGCCCAGGGACACACTTTTAATTCCCCTTTAATAAATGTCCCATATCTGATAACATTAAACCTACTTTAGGTTTTGTGATTTTTGCATCTATCAAGATGAAATTTGCTTGAAGTTATAACAATAAAGGAAGCCGAAAAACATTTCTAATTCTCTCTATCCCTTATCTCCATCTCTTCACCTAAAATGAATTACCAGGCACATGTAATAAAACGAGCAAAAATAGTTTTGAAAAAGAAACCCAATTCACTGCAAAGCTTTCTCGCTGACCCTGAAATTCCCGAGGTAAACAGCACTAAGAGAAACAGGTGTACTCAGAAAGGGAGATTTTCAGTCATCTCCAGGGAGTTCTTTTCTTTGCACAGCCTTGATGCCGAGTGCATTAATGCTGCCTTCGATGCTTGAAAAGCCTGGGATGGACCGGCCACCTGTGTACAGGAGAAGAACAATTTCCTTCCATTAGGTAGAGCCTAACCTAATTACATGAATGCTTGAAAAGACATAGAGGACAAATCACAGCAATTTCATAAATGTGCCAAGGGCACAGGAATGGGCCCATGGTGTTCAAGTAAGAGAACAGTCAGTAGATATCTTTTTTTTCCCCCCACACTGGGAGCTTGTGCAGTATTGGTATTTCTTACCCACTGATACCCAGAGAGCAAAGACCTGGCACGATAAATAAATATTGGCTGAAACATTTGCCACCAAAATCATCTATGTGGTTAGTACACCTTTGTAGCTGAATGCTCCATTAGTTGAAGTCTTTATTAGTAGCAGAATGGAAAAAAATGGAGAATGAGGGAAGTTTTAAGAGAGAGTAGGCTGATAAAGTAAAATGCAGAAGGGAAGTATACAGAGATAAACAAGATTAAGACTAAATATGTCTTTTTCATGAATAGCATTTGAATATGAAAAGGAACTCGGGATATGTTTGGATTGAATATCCATGCATGAAGAACACATAAAGCTACAGATGTGGATTACAAATATGAAATGTGGGTCCCGTGCCATTATCTTCAGTTTGGAAAGTTCTCTTGTGGATTCTTTGAGTTTTCTTCATAGAAAATTAACACTTAAGCAAGAGTAACAGGTTGCATAAAGCATTATTACCAGAATAAATAATAAAGAAACTGCTTTTCCACCCTCCCCACTCACCTGATATTTTATCTATAATGTTATCAATATGCAATGACATAGACTAGGAAGGCAAAGTCAGTTTCACTCTCTGACGTTAAGACTTCCTTTTACTTTATTTAAAGTAGGAGAAAGATGTGCTGAATTGAAATAGATCATGAAAGGTTTCTAAATCCTTTTTTCTTAAGGAGAAGATTTTCCAGAATAGCGAAAAATTGATTTCACCAAATCACAATTGTGTGAGCATCTTCCATACAAAATTTTAATTAACAGTATCTTCCAATGGACTTAAACCAAAGAAGTGAGAAACTACAAATATATTATCCCCTTGCCTTTGCCTTGCAAGCCTGTTTGACAGAGAATGTTCTGGATTGGGATATTCCTGGGAGGAAGCCGTCCTGCTTTCAGTACATGAATGATCAGTTCCCAGCTATAGAAAATATGCCAGTCCCAACATATATGTAGGTTCCTGCAAGTTTGTGACTTAAAATCAACATCTTTGTTACAGGGAGACTTTTAAATCTTTTAAACAAACCCTTCAGCATCCAGTTGAAGTCTGATTTATTATTGTTGCCACACTACGCCTGACAAATAAACCTGCAATAATCCCTACCAGCTGCCAGCCAACAGGTGCTGCCAAGAACATTGACACATTGAGCCATGAGCCAGAATCAATTTGGTCTCTTTTCCTGTTACAGCTAGAGCATTTTTAATCTTTCCTTTAATATCTTTCAGAAACAGAGGTGGGAAACAGTACCCGACTGTATCATCAAGAAAATACACTCCCCGTCACTATAATTGTTCTCCTGAGCCCCTCATTTTATGACTTCGATATAAAACCTATGGGTGAGGTCATTTTCTGGAACTGGAACACAGCCAGTATGCAGGAAGAGTATATATATATATTCTGTGCCTGAGATGTTGTATTCAAGATTTCAAATTGTAAAAAGTGTCCATTTACAGTCTCAGAATTTATATCAAAACATTTAAAACAATTTTTGGTTTTTGTCCTCTGCCCAGAATCTACATTCAGTCTTTCCCTCTAATGGCTTCTCTCTTTTTGAAAATGGACATTTAAAAAAAACACAAAAGGTCAAATATTTAATTAATGACAGCAAACTTCTTAAAAAAATGTCTTCACTTTTTTTTTTGCCTCAAGTTTTTTGATTAAGTATGTTATGACTTTTTTAAATGATTCTCCTAATTAGAAGAAAATGTGGAATATTCATCAACATTTTAACTTAAAAATGAAACTAATCATAATATCCCATTTTTAAAGGACGTGAGCCATAATTCCCAAGTGCTTAAAATAACAAAAAAGAATTCATTCATACTCATATGACAAATTTTGAGATGACTCAAAATGAAGTTAACTTATTTCTACAAGGTGACTTAATTATACTATATAACCTTTTATACTCCAAGCAAGCCTTAATTTAACTAAAAAGTTAACATGTATAGTATACTCTCCAATGACTCCCAAGGAAGAAGAAAACTTTCTCCTTGACCTACAGGGGATGCCTCAGTGGGGACCTGCTTAATTAATTATACTTATTAGAGATGCTAGTATGATTAATATTATGAAGGCATTTTAAGAAAGTGTTTACTTTGAAGTTAAAGCTACTAAAGCCATTGATCTCTCTATATAAGCTTTTGGATTATGTGTATAGATTGAAAACTCACAGACCACACTGTAGTAACCATGTTGAATCCTGGGAATAATATATTTTTTATCCCGAAATTATTCTCCAAAATATTTAATTAAATCTATGTGAATCATCTGGAAAATTTCTGTAAATGATCCTATCCAAAAAGTAACTTTCTTTCCTGCCAAAGTTCCTGACAGCATGTAGATCCCGATTAGTCAGCCCAAAGAAGGTTTAAAAGGTTTTTTTTTAAAGGATGAGATAGATATTATTAAACATAAATTTTCATCAACATTCCATTACTTTTACAATATTATTTTTTGCATTCAGATTTAGTAAAGCACAAAGGATGGTTCAGAAGTTAAAAGTACATACTGCTTGTGAAGATGACCCAGGTTTTGTTCTTGGCACCCATATTTTATCATTGAGTTACAACTATGTGTAACTCCAGCTCCCAGGGATCCAACATTTACTGCTGACTTCTATGGACACTTCACTAAGGTATACAATCCCCTACACAAACAAACACACACACACACACACACACACACACCTACATGTAATTAAAAGTAAAAAACAAATTAAAAGGAAAAGTTTAACAAAATGACTGCTATTTTAGGCTTCACTAGCTAATTAAGAATATATACCCTGGCTATATAATCCTGGGATCAAATGCCAGCAAGTCACTTAACCTCTTGTTGGTAGAATAGAGATAATAACATTACCAGTCTTCTGGGGTTATGATTAAATTAGATGATACATGTAAATTACTTCACAGTGGTAAGACTTCTTTCTGAATATCATATGTTTTATACTCTCACCTTTTAATACTGAAAGTGAACATATCTTACTTAAACTAATTAAAGAGAATTCCACAGCCTTGTATTACCTTCTACCTCAAAGGAACAACCTTAAGATCCAGAAGATGGACAGCAGTACTTGCACCAGTGAATGTATCAGGGTTTCTGCAAGCTTTGGCATGAATATCAATACCATGAGCTGAGTCAGCACCACTGGTTCACTGTGCAGCCAAAGACAGAGTGTGTAAAATCTGAATAAGCTTGGTGTCCCATCTTCCACAATTTCAACGCTGAACTGTCCCAGTGTGCTTTTAAGTGATCCCCTTTGTGTTTATTCTTCACCTTGAATTGCTACCAAAGCAGAAGTTTCTCAAGGATGTATTTAATTTGGTCAAAGCTTCCCACAAAATGTGGCAACTAATGTGCACACAGCCTACCCACTGTAGCAGGTAAGCAAGTTAGTAGGAGACAGCAGTGGACCTCCCATGATCTGATGGTTCAAATATACTCCAAAGACAAATACACCAATAAATACTATTGTACTGACAACACATACTGTTCTCTATATTTCAAGGAGGCAATTTAGGTATGGTTGATGTGTGATGGTTCTTAGGGGAAAATAATGGTGACCTGAAATAAAAAAAAGTAGAGTCTTGGTCGTCCTGACTTATTCTGGCATAAGAAAGCATTTGCCAAGGAGGTTCCTTTTCATAGTCACCATCAGTGAATGGAGTTAGACTAGGTACTCATGCAATCGTTTTATACAGATGGTGATGGTGGGGCTTAATATCTTTAGATCCCACAAGTTTTCATGAAATCACACTGCATTTAGAAAAAGAGTCTAAGTGTGTTTTACATTGCTTTTTAGAAGTAACTTACTAAGAGTTTAATAAAAGCACTTAGAATTCTTGATTCAAAAACGTTTATTTAGGGCATACTAAATGAAATTCACATAATCTATTTGCTGAACGCTATGTGCCAAATGCTACATCAGGGGACATGTAAGATGACAGGCATAGTCCTCTGTATTCTAGGTGCTTACTGAAGGAACCAGTAGTACATGAGACAAAAGATGCTTAGAGTCTTCCTATTTCTCCTGCCTCCAATAATCTTCATAAGACTTCCTAAATATCACAATTCAACATAAGCTATGTAAAACAGTGCTCTCACTGTCTGACAAAAATAAGTTTTCTTGGAGCCTTTATCCAGGTTGCTTCCATTAATTTCCTCTCTGCTAGTTCCTCAGGCTGGGGACCATTGGTGGTAGTATTAACTATGGTTGCTTGTGGATCGGGATGTTTGGGATGTTAGTTTCAAGAAATTGTTAAATGCGACAGTTATTTTATAAATAAAAAGTATGGGATAAGAAAGGCAAATGTCCATCCTGTGGGGCAGTGTTTAGACAAATTCCCAGGAATGACAAAATGTAGTCTGGCAGGCACAGCGTGCAGATAGGAGAGTTGTCAAAGATAGGCTTGACCTTGTGAGCAGATTATATGAAGGATATATACCTCATTTTAAGCTGTAATATAATTTTGTATTGAAGACTATGCTGGGTATTTTTATGTCAACTTGACACAAGGTAGAACCATTTGGGAAGAGGAACTCTTAACTGAGAAAATGTCCACTAGATTGGCCTGTGGACAAACAAACCTGTAAGGCATTTTATTGATTTATATGTAATCAATGATGAGTAATGAGCAATATGGGTGGGCTCAGCTCACTCTGCGTAGTACCACCCCTGGACTGGTAGTCCTGGGTGCTGTAAGAAAGCAGACTGAGCAATCCAGGAGGATCCAGCCAGTGAGCAGCACTCCCCAGGGCCTCTGTATCAAATTTTGCTTCCAGGGTCCTGCCCTGAGTTCCTGTTCTGACTTGTATTAAATTAAGAGAGATCATGAGGCTCCTAAGAGAGCATTAAGCAGGAGCGGTATGAACATTGAAGGCAGAATTCTAGAGGATTGCCTATGAGTAACTGAAGAGGCACTTGAGAATAGAAGGAAAAAGATTCTAGAGGGAAGCAGGCCCTGGATGAAGGACAGAAAAGCGGCAGGTGGATTTCAGATAGAATTCAAGAGGCAGTATCTACAGAACTTGGTAGCTGATGGGATGACAGTGTAAAATAGGGTTTTACAGTGTAATTTATAGTGTGGATTGATGGTCAAATGGACTAAAAATCAGAAGAGTGGGAGAAGAGACAATTCATGCTGTCTATTCACCAGCTGCTAAGATTGAGGCAAACACATTTAAAGGGTAAAAATAAGGTTAAGAATATTATTCATTCTCTTATTTCTTTATTTCTTTTGAGATGAGGTCTCACATAGAAAAGATTGGTCCCAAATTCACTGTGTAGTTGAATTTAACTTTGAACTTCTAATCCATCTCTTCTACCTCTCCCTCCAGAGTGCTGGGACTACAGTGTGAACCAACATGCTCAGTTTTATTCAATGATGGGGACAGAACCCTGGGTTTTGTGCATGCTGAGTAAGCATTCTACCAACTGAGCTACAATCCTCAGCCCCTGCATATTTCTTTCTGAACTATTTTTTTATTTTTACAGTAATTTATTTTTTTATTTTTATAATAATATAATTATTACTGCATATTTCTTACTTCTAACAGCCACATTTCTTACCGAAATACTTATGTTAAACTCTATCACAAAACCATCAATGTGTAAACGTTATTGGAGGAGAGTACCAATTCCTGTAGATGTCTCTAGATTACCGACTAAAATGGTGCTTGTTTCCAATTATGGAGGTTTATGCTATCAGGTTTTCTGTTTTAACACCTTAAAGTTGCTGTTTATTCAACTAGGCAGTTATCGAATAAGTTTTGGACATTTACAGTAAACTACTAGTGACACTGATGGGCACTGCTTAATCTTAGGGTTTTCCCGTTGGTTTTGCCTGATTTTGGTGGTTTGAATAAGAATATCTCCCAAAGGCTAATAGATTTGAATGCTTGGTCACCAGGGAGTGGTAGTATTTGAAAGGATTAGAAGATATAGCCTTATTGGAAGAAGTGTGTCATTGGTGGTGGGCTTTGAGGACTCAAAAGCCCAGAGTCCCTCTCAGCCAGTGGATCAGGATGCAGCTTTCACTTACTTCTCCATCACCAATTATGTCTGTCTGTGTGATGCCATGCTCCACCCCCCCCCGGGGTGATAATGGTCTAAACCTCTGAAGCTGTAAGCAAGCCCTCAATTAAATACTTTCTCTTATAAGAGTTGCTGTGGTCATGGTGTTTCTTCACAGCAATAGAACTTTGAACAAGACACTGATGTAAAGTTGATTATAAGACTGACATATCATTTTTTTAGAAGTAAGGCAAGAAAGTGAAGGACAAAGACTGTCCAGTCAATTTCTTTCTACAGAAGCATCCATTTGAACAGCTTTTCTTTTGTAAAACTCTTTCCAAAAGCTAAGGAAGAAATCCTTCCATGGTGGGAAATCCTTGGTGAGAAATCCAAGATGTGATTTTTGTATAATTTTTAGCATAATCAGAAAAAGATGATTCATTGAAGAAGATAGGAAGAGAGCTAAGGAGGAAGGTGAACCTGCCACACCTCTCCTAACTCCCAAAAAGGCAGGAAAAAGACATCTACCTCCCACTTGGTAAAGGGAGTGAAAATTAAGCCCAGGTTTTAGACTTAAGACGTTGTCCCAGACCTGCCACAGTGCAACATATTGGGCACAGGCTCAGGGTCACTATTTCCAGGCTGCTGCTTATGGCCAGAGCTTTTGAAACTGTTAATCTAGTGATCAACACACTATCTCCATCACCCCTCAGCAACTAAAAATACAGTGCAGAGAAAGAATCCTTCCAATGGTGGGTAGAACAGAAAGCAAAGTATAGAAGTTAGCCTTCTAATTCAATTCCGGGCCAGTAAGACTGAATGCTGTGCAGACAACAACATCCTTTGTCTCCAGGCCAATGCCCATGTACAAATCTCTAAAACTACCTGAGTCCTAGATGGATACCTACAGTTCTTCTGTGACATAATTCTATTTTCATGCTTGCAAGGCAAACTCCATACACCCCACCAAAGATTTTTATCTATCTTCTTTGATTCAAAGGACCAGTTTGAGAACCTTCAGCCTTCACAATCTATTATGTTTAGTTTCACCAACTTACTTTGCTATTAATATCTAAGTCCCTGGTCTGTGGCATTTATATAGCATTTAACTCTTAAAATTAGATTAAAAAACTACATCAGTATCAAATATAAAACTTTGACTTGAAATTAACATGCTACCAGTTTGCTAAATAGTATATTGTTGATGTTGATTAGCATTTAATCTGAATATCCATATTTTTGACATTTAATATCCCCTTGTATTTAAGAACCTAATTAACTTTATTTCTGTCCTTATTAATTATAGTAATTTTATTAGAACATCCAGGTAGAACTACGAGATTATTCCATTCTTTCATAGACAACTTATTTCAGAAATATTCTTTCTCTCTCTTCCGCTCTCTCTCTTTCTCTCTCTGTCTCTCTCTCTCTCTTTCTCTTGGTACCTATTGTATGCATTATTAAAAATAACTACTCTTTCTGCATCAATAAAGACTGTGTATTTTCTTTCATGTTGCCATAATAGTCAGTCATAACAACACATACCTTAGCAGAACTATGTTAATTTAAAAAGCCCTGGAGAGAGTAAGGATACAGACAATGTTTTTTTTTTTTTGTATTAAGATAATGAAAAGCTCACACAAAAATGTGAATAGACATGTACAACTAGCCTGTAATGATGTGTGTAATACACTCTCAGTAAAATATGTATAAAATCTAACATACATAAGTAAATTTCAGTTAAATCTCCAGCTCCTCTTAGGTTGCCTAGCAACAGAGGTACAACGAGCCACTGTCAAGATAATATTGCTGAAATTTGTGAGATGTAACTGTTCACCCATTGTTCAGTCGGGATCTACGTACATTACATTTGAATTCTTAGTGGATTTTTTTTCCAGTTTCCATTGGTCAACAGTATCTTTATGTGGAAAGGGCACCTTACTATTTTCCTTTGAGTTTTTCCATCAGAATGATTTGAGTATGATATATATATACCTTAGGCCTTAGGCTGTGTCATTTAAAATAAATAATCTGCAGTGCTCCTGTGGTTACATGATTTCATCCACAAGAAGATATGGCAATGCATCTTAGGAATGGTTCTCACTGAAAGGCAGAGAAATTTAATAGTACCAGTGATATGTTTGGCATATGATAGCCCAAAACATTTTTTACTTAAAAGATTCTGCTATCCTAATGATGTTGTATTTTTCTTTTGCATAACCCTGGACCTCACTTTAACTTTGTTCTGTGTGATACAGCTTCTTCCTTCCAGCAGGAGTGTGAAGGCTCTAGAGCAAAGCCATCCATGCACAGTGAGGATAGAACAGACAAAACCGTGTGGAAAAACTGAAGTGTCACAACAGGAAATACATACACAGCCTGTATCTCCATGCTTCAACCTAGATAATCAAGAATTCAATGTCTCATTTTCACCCGTGACTCCTTTAGGATTATTACATATGAATATCTGTATCACTCAATGTCAGGATTCTACTGAAGTTTCTGGTATTTGTTATTCTGATCAGATGATTTCAGTAGCTGTGAATGAGTCTCACATAAAATGAGCATTGTTACATATTAGTGATGATTTACAAATGTCAGAGTATTCAAGTAACTGACATTTGTGCTTTTTCTTTGTAATTCAGGATAGCTGAATACTGGATCCAAGAATAAACTTGAAGAGAATTCTTACATACATATACCTTCACTGTTAAGTTTAGTTAAAATGAACTTCATTAGTATCAATCCTTGTTCTGTAACAAAGTTGTCACTACATATATGCTAATGTAAGATTCTAGTTTATAGACAACCACAACCATTGTAAATTTGAGACCAAATTAATGTTTAAGGTTCTTATAATTGTCTAAAATTACAACTATAAGAGTTGTAATTGTTAATGCAAACTCTTTAAAGGCCAAGGATCACTTATTGGATTAAAACAAAATGTAAGAGTGGACCATATCTATTGCCCTACACAATGTGTTATGTGGCATAAAAAGAGTTAAGTAATTCACATATAAATATGATCTATCCATAAATAATGGTTGAAAATATGTTCTAGTTGAAAATAACATGGACATAAAAGTAACTATTAGACTATTAATATATTCCCCCATTCATTCTCAGATGAGATTTCTTATAGAATATTTTCATTTTAATTAAATATATAGAGAAAGGTCATAGGAAGACTGTTGAGTGCTCAGCTCTAAACAGGATACCTGTACCACCTCTATGGGTGGACATACCCGAAAATTCATATGATGATTGTAAGAGAAGAGAGGGCAAGAAAAACAGGAAAACACATGGGCCCAACAAATTGATGACCTGAGTTCGATGCCTGGAACCCATAGTGGATGGAAAGAATTGATGCTCTAGAGTTGACCTCTAACACACACACACACACACACACACACACACACACACACACACTCACACAATCATATGCACACAAAACAATAATAATAATAAATAAATAATTTAAAGGAATGCATGAGCAGATGGAAGGAAAGAAGTGTAATTTGGGGGACCTGACATGACCCTTGCACTCATGAATTCACAAAGTTACAGTGGCAACATTTCCCTGCCTACATGAGACTGGACCTGCCAGCAGTAAGCCATGGGATTAGGGAATAGGGAAGGTCATGTGCTGTTTCCTTTCCTAGAGAGCCTTAGGCAGTTTATGGCTTCTGGAGGAAAAAGAGTCATTATCTTCAGTGGTGTAGTTGGCAATTAATCCCACGATTCTGTCAATATCTACACACCCATGCCCATGTGTAGTAGTACACTGCTGGATGGCTCAGACAAGAAGACAAGGAAGTATAATCATAGTTACAAACTCTGCTAGACCTCAGCAGAGGGATCCACCATCATGGCCAGCATGATACTGGACAGTGGAATGCCAAGCTTCTGAGCTCAGCTGTGTTTATTGATACAGAACTCTATAGGTTTTCTACTGATAGAATGTGCAGATCATGTGCAATATAACATCCCCCACATGAATCCAAAACCTGGAGACAATACAAAATGTCAAGACCTAGGCAGCCCCTCACCCAACAGTATACAAGACAATGATTTTAAACATAGCTAGTAATAAACTTCTCCAACAATTCTCCTTTTCTATTTAAGCCAATCCAAAAAATGCTTTTTCTCTACAACACAACTTAACAATACACCAGGAAAATTAATTACAGGAACAATCGTGAGAGTTGCTAATGCACAGAACCAAATGAAACCAAACATCTATCAAGCTTCTCACAATGTCTTTGGAAAGCAGAAAAACATTATCAATGTCCAAGTATCTGGGATTCACAATCTTCTGAGCTCCTCCAAAGGGCTTGGGTCACTTCTCTGGCTTTACCGTCTGCAGTGCATACAGCATGTCCTCCAGGTTTTTGCTGGCTCCATTCCAGTGCTGCTCCTATTCTTGGTGATCATCCCATAGTACTGGCATCTCAAAAACTCCTGGGTTTCCTTGATGCAACTGGGCTTCACTTTCACCAATAGCCTCTCTTGGGCTCTCTTCATGGTGCCAAGCTCCAGCAGCTCTCCATGACCCCTTCTTGCCTTCATAACTAGTATGACTCTTATAGTACCAAGTTTGACTACCAGCACAAGATACAAACCTCAGCCAGTTCTGGAAGATAGCTTCTATGTGCTGACCCTGAGGAAATACTTTCCAGATTTTAAGATAGAATCTGATTTGTGAGAAAAATAACTGGTAACCTTGTCTGCAGGAAGAGTTCCCTCGTAGGGTCAAGTTCTTATTACTATAGCAGATGTGTCTTGTCATGACTGCCCCAACTTGCCAGTATCTGAACAGGTTTTCAGAAAACAAAAGAAAGCAAAGCAAAACGGACTGTGAGGTCTGGAGTTTCTTTCACATTCTTCCTTGTCTCCACATTGAATATGGCTGGCAGGATGTCAGTGCCCCATGTTGGGCATCATTTGTAGTAGTACACTGACGGGTGGCTCAGCCAAGAAGACAAGGAGGCATAATTATAGCTGCAAACTCTGCCAGACCTCAGCAGAGGAAAATACCATCATGACAAGCACCTTACTGGACAGTGTAACCCTGAGCATCTGTGCTCAGGTATTTTTATTGATACAGAATTCTTTAGGTGTTCTAAAGATAGAACATGGAGATCATGTGCAATCAAACTTTCCCTCATATAAATCCAACACCTGCAGACAATACAAAATGCTAGGATCTAGGCATCTCCTCACCCAACAGTGCACAAAACAATTATTTTAAATACAACCAAAAAAAAAAAACTTCTACAACACCCATGCCCACACACCCATTCCCACACAGTTAAACTCAGTTAAACCCTAGTTAAACTCAGTGGACTATGATATGAAAACAAAAACAAAAAGACATGAAAATAAGAGAGAGACATTTTACTAGGAGGAAGGGGTTTGTTTGAATTGGAGGGAGATCCCAGAGGATGAGGGATGACTATGATCAGAAAGCAGAATGGCATTATATACATGTGTGAGATTATCAAAGAATAAATTGTTATAAAGAGTAATAAAACAAAAAACCCAAATAATAATATATAAGAAGCATTTATTAAAATTAAAATTAATATACTCTCCTTATTTTGTCCTAGAATGTTGTCACTTACTTGTAAGTTTCCTCTAGAAGTTTAAGCAAATAACAGAAACTTTTCTTTTCCGCTAACAAAACAAACAGTTCTTTAAACCATACTTTTTACTTCACTGCCTAATATGAGCAGCAAATTGCTTTCTCTTCTTCAATTTATTGTGAAGAATTCAAAAATGACTTTGGATGTAATGCTACAAACTGACTATATTTCACTTGGAAGACTCCATAAAGCAGAAATAAAGGTGTCTCTGCTTCTATAATAGATTGGAGCACACCCTTCCATTTGCATTGGGAGAGCCCTGGGTGATCTGATAAAGCAGCACTTCATGTTTCAGGACTGAAGAACTGTTTTGAGATCACCAGCAGGAGAACTCCGTCAGTTGACAGAAATTTCTCTTTCTAAAGAAGTCATCACATATGACCGGGGGTGGGGGGGGAGGCGGGAATCTAGGAGAATAAAAAATTTTACAACAGTAGGATATACTAGGAAGGGAATGAACAAAATCACACACAAAAAAAGCCTTTTGTCATCTTTAAAGATCAAGGTGTATAATACCACCACAGTCTCAAGAATTTATACTTTCAAGTCAAAATCCAATTTAAAGAATCACCTCTCTGCTTTCAGTTATTTAAGTTGTTTGATTACAATCTTCCCTCCACACTAAGAACAATGGGATTGTCCTTTTTCTAATTATAAACAAATTTAAGTGTCTGCATTCATGCCAGGAACCCCCCTCTACAGCAGGGTTCTTCTAACTTAAATACAAGCACACATGCAGATTAAGGCATCTTCTTTGTGCTTGTAAAGAGATAAATAATATTATATGATTTATGTTCTGCCAATTCAAGTGCCTACAGTTCAATTAAAAACACAGTTCACTCATTTGTTTTAGGTGACATACAGACACACAGTAAAAGTATTTCAGATGAAAGCTTTTTAATAAACAATGAACTCTGATTAAAGCAAGATAAATAAAAGTGCAAATAACCTATTTGGAGACAAAGCAAAAGTAGGAGCTAGTCTTTAACCATGTAGGTGGCTTGAGGCAAACAGACAAATGTTACATTGCCTAACCATAAAGAAATCTACATCTTTCCAGACATTAGCCTCTGCAGGGTGCCATTGCTCTAGCTGAAGACCCACCCACAAGACCCACTATAATAGCAAGTTGAAGCACGGAGCAACGTGTTGTATTAAGAATGTGGCAGCATGCCAGGCTGTAAATGCATATTTATATCTGAAGATGTGTGTTTTTCCAGCTAGATGTGCATTCGTGAACTGCTTCACATGCATTGTGTTTGCTGCTGTTTTTCCTGCTAACCAGAATAAAACGGTTTCCCATTAAACCATAAATAATCAATAATTAAAATAATTGCTCCTTTCAGGGAACCAACAGAAAATGCAGAAGAGAGTAATATTTTTTTTTCTGAAATAGCACAGGATGAAAACCTCCCCCCCCAAAACCCAGAAAACTGTAAAGACTGCGTATTATAAGTAAAGAAAACTAATAAATATCCCCTTTAAACAAAGCTACTTAAAATATTCTGACTGATATTACAGTTTTATGCTTCATTTTGTTTAAACACTGATAATGATAAAGAATCAGGAAGCCCTTTTAAATGATTTTATGTACATAGTTGGATATATATAATTGAATATATATATTCATATTCCAAGCTGTGTTCTGGATTTTGTAAGCCCTGCCCCAATCAAATCTGACATGGTGAGATCTCCTCACAGTAAAGAACTTTATTTGGTGGTTGCACTTTGGAAAGTTGCTGGGGTCTGGGTGGTGGTGCCTTTATGAATAGGATTAGTGTCCTTCCACTTCAGCTAAAGGGTGAAACCTGCAAACAGGACCCTTGCCAGACCCTTACCAGGCACTGATTCTGTGATGATGATCTTCTTTGATTGCCCTTAACTTTGAGAACCTTAAGAAATAAATCCATGTTGCTCATCTAGCTCATGACACAGACACCTGAATAAACTATAACAATCTTATTCATCAAGTTCTGTTTTACAGTGATGAAAAAATATCAATCAACGTTTATGGAAAGTGAAAAATAATGATGAGATTTCTAAGTACCTTTTTCATACCAGCCCCTTTGTGCATTCTTTTTCTCTAATCCTTAGGACACTTGTGCCAGGCATCTGCCCTGAAGGGATGAGAAGCTTAGGCCCCAAGGAAAGGGGCGTGACTTCTAGCAGCCTCATGGAAAATGTCACCAGGAATTTCAAAGCTAATTTGAAGGCTAACACTTGCAAAATGCATGCATCCCACTCTCATACTATTACAAAGTGAGACTTAAAAGTTGATCACTTGTGAAGGACATGAGTGACTTCCATTTCTCAAAGACAATGAACAGTTCACCCAGTTCAGAATTAACTCCTTTGCCATCACGGACTCTCCATCACTCGGTTGGTCTTCATGTTCTATATTGACTTTTGAGAACAAGTGTTTTATGTGTATGATCGGCACTACAGATGATATTGTGAGAACTTTGAAGAATACAGAGCCAGTTTTAAGTCACATTAAAAATGCAATTAAAGAATTACTGAAATCCAATAGGATATTATGGAACTAGAGAAGATAGCCTCTAACATAGCCACAACATCTTCTAGTACTTATTTTAACATCCCATAGCCATAGATCATCACTATTTCCAATCTTTACACTTTCTGTTAAGACAATTCTTTACCTTTCTAGAAATTGTGTATACACATACACACACACACACACACACACACACACTTATGAAATCATGATTTTTTTTTGACGTTCATCTAATTGTCCCCCAGAGGATAATTCCAGTTTTATTCAGTATCATATTAATTCCAACAGAATCTAATAGACTTGTTTAAATTAACAGTTTCAGCCTGAAGAAATTTCTGAGTTTTCTAAATTAAATGCTTCAGTTTTAATTCATTTGGCTCAACTTTGATTAATTTATTTTCTATCCAGCATAGATGGTAAAAGTGAACTTAATCTCTCCAAGTCATATGACTTCAAAGACTTAAATTTTAAAAAAGAAATTTAATTTAGTCTAAGTTGTAAAGAGGAGGAAGACTCCAATACTTGGATATGTTATTGCCCAAGTAATGTCAACACAGCATCAGTCTCTGTCCCTCTGAGCCGTCCCCTGCTGGCAACCTTATTTATGTTTCTTTCCTCAGATCTTGGGCTAGAAGATGTTTTGTTTAGTTTTCCTTTCCTTTCTTTTCTTTTGGTTTGGTTTTTTTGAGACAGGGTTTCTCTATATGTAGTCCAAGCTCTCCTGGAACTCATTCTGTAGACCAGGCTGGTCTTAAACTCACAGCGATCTGCCTGCCTCTGCTTCCCAAGTGCTGGGATTAAAGATGTTTGCCACCACAGCCTAGCTAGGCTAGATTGTTTTTTTCTGATAGACAATACCTAAAATGCTTCTTGTGAAGAAGTTTACTAAACTTGTTATCTTTTTTTATATCATTGACTCTGGTCTTTATTCGAATGTAATACATTTATCCAAGTTCATATATCTGAGCCTATTTTTGGTTTTGGATTTTCAGAGCTCTTTCACTAACACCTAGTAGATACTTTTACTTCTATCAGATTTTCCCTGATCATGGCTACTCTGAAAATTCCTTTACTTCTTCTTCCGTAACGACTCTCTAAGGAGAATGGCATCTCTGGTGCTAAATACAAGACTGAATTCTTGCAGGACTCGCCCAAATAAGATGATAAATAAAATAAAAACCAATCAGGAATTTCAGTGAACAGATCATTTTCCCTGACCTTGATTTTTCTATTAAGCACCAAGCATCATAAAGGAGTTTGAAAAAATGTACTCGGTTTCCAGTTGGTTACATTTTCTTAAGAAACAAAGGGGTAAAATAAAATGAGAATGAATATCCAGGTTGAACCCTCAGCTTTCAGCTCTCCCCAGTAAGCTAGCTTTCTCCACTTCCATCTTAGTGGCAACAGACCAATTAAAGATCATTTACTCACTTGAAACATTACCGAGTGAGAGTTTTTTGACAATCTAATTCAAGTTCTGGGAATATAAGACTTAAAACACGAAAGGCAGCATGGAGGCCAGCATGCTGTGTATCTTCTCGAGAAGTCTAGGCTGAGACCACCAGTGACCAAAGAGCTAAGGTGACATGCTACCACCAAGATGTTGGTATTTTCAATTGTTTTTCTGTAATTTAGAAAGAAAACTCTCCAAGAAGGCATGCTGAGAAACATGCCTTAAATAACATCATACATTTCCTGACACTTATGAATCAAAAGTAGGGCAACTTCTGAGGATGAGAATTGGTGACAGTAGCAATCATACCAGGGCATAAAGTGTACACCAGCACTATTCTGTGCAAACGTGACTAGTTATCCCATTGAAGTCTCCTTGATCACTTAGGCTGTACTTTAGCTTCATGTAAACCCACGCACCCAATATATACATCTGCTCACACCTACCCTAACCCTCACAGAGAGTAAAGTTGTAATTATAAATGATTTTTTCAAGTTATCAAAATATTGAGAGTCCTAGCTGTATAATCTTGACCATTGAATAATTATTAATCCTTTCTTAAACTCATTTACTCTTCTGCCAAATAGGGATAATAGCCCATTCATTACAGATTCTTGTAAAAGATAATTAGACAATTATTATTGCATCCAAAGTACTTGACATGTCATTGAGAATGCATTAAACATCATCATTAAGACTTATTTCAGATGTAGACTTTGGCATCCTGAGATGCTTTAGATATCATCATGGTACCAGGAGAGCTTGCTGTCATAAAATACCAGTCAGAAGTATCCTGTCACCTATCCTCATCGAAGGACATGGAGAGACTCCCACATTTTTTATCAATCTTTATCATTTTATCTTTGTAAAATTATATGTTTAGGAATTACAATGGACAGGTATCTGTCACATCCTTCATAGATGTCATCTCTTTAATCTTCACCATAGATGTATGAAGCTCATGAAAGAAGGCCAATAGTCAAAATCCCAACAAGTGAAAAGATATTCATGGGCATCTCCAGAATTAAACATGGGTCCTTGAAGTCAATTTGTGTTTAAGGCCAAGATTTTTGCCTTCAAGCTTAGTTTTCCTTTTCTGTCCCACAACCAACAACCATTCAACATTACTATCACCAATGCCTTGAAGTGTAAACTTTAGCAACCAAATTTGTTAGAGAATCTGTTGGAAAAAATTATCTTGGAAACACCGATCTTAGAAATAGAAAATGATGTCACTTCCAAGGAGATAAATGTGTATCTACTTTTATCCTCTGAGCAGTAAAATCCCCTCCAAAGAAAGACACATGCACAGAATGACTGTTGTATGATTATTTGCAGTGGCAAATGACAAAGGAAAATGTCATACATGGATTTTTCTGAATAAACAATTGTTACATAAAAGTTGAAAGTATTCTGAAAACAAAAGAGAATGAGTGTTCATTTGGGATAAAAAGGCAGGATGGGTGTCAGAGGTGGCGTCTAATTCCTATATCTTATTTTGTAGAATTGACTTTAGAATTATATAAAGATTTATATCAAATAAAAACAAAAATTAAAAACATGACATAAATGTAGCTATGAGTAAAGTTTGCGGCTCAGTCATAGAAGTCATGTTCATTTAATTATTTATTTTGGTTTTCAAGACAGGGTTTCCTCTGTGTAGTCTGGCTGACCTAGAATACGCTCTGTAGACCAGGCTGTTTTCACACTCAGAGATCTGCCTGCCTGTCTCTGGAGTGCTGAGATTAGAGGTGTGTGCCAACACTGCTCAGCTGGCTTTTTGTTTTATACTGAGTAGTGTCTAAATAATCAATGGGGTATTGTAGAATTACAAAGAAAGGAGATAGACAGGTGGCTCCACAGTTAAGAGTAATTGCTTCTCTTGCAAAGGACCCAAGTTCAGTTCCTAGAACCCAGGTTAGGTGATTCATAAACCTGTAAGTCCAGCTCCAGAGATCCAGCACCCTCTGGTCTAGGCAGATACTAGTACTCAAGTGTACATACAACTCCCCGCCAAAAACCACACACACACACAATTAAGGATAAAACAAAACTTTTTTCTAAAAATTAAATAAGAAAGACAAAATAACAAGAATTATCTCAGTGGCTGTTATATAGATACTGTTGGCAGTTTTCTTTTGAAATTACATATATAGACACCTTGGGTGATAAACAAATTATCAGGAATCAAAATTTTCAGTGAATGAGAAAAAGCATCCAAAATATATAATATATTTTAAAAACAAAAGCATTCACCTAAAAATCTCAACTGAGTATTTCAAAATGAACTCAAGATGCATTTTCATCCTATTGGCCCACTAGAAAGGCTTACAACCCAACAATGCAGTAACAGTGACAGCCCTGCTGGGCAATATTATGGTCCTCTGTACAATGGGATTCATTTATACTCTTTAGTGAAGTGACTCTAAGATTAAGGGAGGAGATATGTAGAATCATCTAATGTGATGTCAGTATACTAAAAAAGCACAGAAATAATGATAGACTTGTTAGCTTGAATGGACTAAGAAGCCAGGCTGAAGACCTCCCTTAGTCAAAGATGGCACCATTGAGGCACTGAACAGAGTATTAGCTCCAATAGATTGAAATACATAAAATACATTGAAAATACATAATTTCACACAGTCACCCAAAAATGATCTATGTAAATCGACCTATTCTTTCCCCTCAATCCTGGCAAACCAGTGCTTCATTATTATGGTGGTAAACAAAGACTTGATGGTCAAAATGTTTTCTTTCTATAAATAGTCCAGCAAAAAAAAATATTTTTCAAAGCTCAAGAATGACTATCTGATGATATAAAATAATGTTTAATGTTTTGCGAGGTATTATATGGATTGACATCTTTTACAGAAATCTTGACTTTTAGACATTCATGACTGAAACTGTGCAGGTTACAGCTCACATGTCATTGTATCATGGATTTAAAGAGAGGACGTATAGATGAGAAACCCAGGTGATGAGTGCAGGCCATCAACAAGCAGGCTAAGGTCTCTTCATTCGCTATCTCCCACTCTTCATTTATGAGAATTTCCACTAAAAATGTTAGAAACATGGGAATATCTGATTTTAAGTGGACTCCTCACTGGAATTTCATGCAGTTCAACAGTCTTTTTGTACTTCACTGCTATTTCTCATCTTGAAGGTGAAAAGCATTTTCTTATTAAAGCAAAGTCAGTCTCCCTGGCCCTCCCAATCATCCAACATTTTAATCTCTGCTTTTCCCTCATTCTCAGATAAAATGTCTACTCCTGTCCCAACATCAAAAGCCTAGAATCTTGCCATGAGCATTGAATAGTTTCAAATTTCATGTTATCTTGACGTATTCAACCTGATTACAGTAGTGTCACCCTTGACTAATTCTTATTTTTAAAATGGCACCCTTCAAAAGAGCCCAGGAAGTTATTGATTTTTCCCCCAATCTGCACAGACAACCATATGACCCACTTTTCTTCACAAAACCCATTCCACATTCAAGACCATACACAGCATGGACACAAACCTGACAGGAGTGAGGCATGCTAAGAATGGAGTTTTTAAAATGTGATATTTAGAAGATTCCATATTGTGACTTATATTAAAGAAGTGGAAACTAATGCAGAATGCAGAAAAAAGATGTATATTTTGGGATTTAATGACTAGTTATTTTGTAGTTCCATACAGAATGCCAAGAACGTGATCATTTTTAGCAAGCTATAAAATATTCATAAGTCTTTATTTTATTTTCTATCCTTACTGGATACATTAAGGTGACTGCTGAGGTAAATGCATTCAAGTTGTACTGTTTTATAACACAAACAAGGAAGATTCAAGAGTAGAGTAAAATGTAACTAAGCTGTATATGTGATCATCCAAGGGAATATCAGCATTAACTATAGAGGGAGTCATAGGGAACCAACCAGTAGTGTTGGCGAGAAATAATTCCTTTCTGATTGCAAAATGAAAAAAAAATTTACTCAAATTCTCACCTGTACAAGGAGAGCTTTTTCCTTCCATGAAAAAAGTCTGTTTGAGAAACGTATTCAGTTTTACAAGAATTGAGAAGACACTCAGTGTTTATTTTCTATAGAGAACGTTGAAAAAGTACAATGTTTTAAATGGACACATTCATAGTTCTAGAGAAGACAGGAGTAGGGTATCTGAGCTGCTTTCTCTTGGATGCCTGTCACTACTGAGCTTCCTGTTTGAATGGTATGAAGGAGTCATTCAGGAGAAGAGTCAGTCCTCAAACACTGGCCATGAATGAGGAGGACTTAGTCAAGTGAGCTTTACATACAAACTCCCACAGCAGAAAGAACAGGAGTAGGTCAAAAGCAAGAAAAGATCACACCACATCACAAAGGGGATTTGCTAGCACTTTCAAATGGTACCAGCATCACAGTAGCAGGTAAATAAAGAATGCAGTGCTTGAATCCCATGTAGGACATGGGAAAATGTGAGAGACTGAAAGCAGGAATAGGAAGAGTAGAATTTGCAAGAAACTTCCATACTGCAAAATGTGGGTGCTGTTGTATTGGTGGCCACTATGTTCATTCATTGTATAATTGTATTTACTATGCTGCTGATACAATGTAGAACACAGGGCAATGCTTAATGGGGTCTGATTGCTTAGATTTTAAGTTTAGTACAGAAAATAACAATATTAGTTGCATATGTTAAACAAATATCATTAATATTTAGATTGTGTTCACATTGCAATTCAAATCACTGAAATTCAATTTACCAAATGAATTATAGTTACCGTCACTTTTTCTTTGTGGCTGTTCCCTCTGCTTACTTCAGATCGTTAGCATTTCTTGTCTTGTCCACAGCAATAGTTTTCAAAATTGATTTTCTACTCTGCATTTTCCCCTCTCTAGCTCCATAACCTCCAAAGCATCTTTCAAAAACTCATTCTTGAAAATAAATCACTGATGAGGATGCCACTCTATTAGAGTTTATCAGTAAAATTCCACCAAAGAAGATGAAGCCCAAGCTTTCTAGCATGGCATTTCCCCTCTTCCTCTCCCTCCTCCTCTACGTTTCTCATTCTCTAAAGTAAGTACTAACCTACTCACCTATCACCTGCCCATGATTTAGAATGTTCCCATCTCCTCAACCCTCTGAGTATTAATGCTTATACTCTGGAAAAACAGGAAGTCACTAGAAGTTCTGTCTGAAATATCAAAAATCAAGAGAAAAGGCTTAATCTTTTAGCACTGATGATATGCAGTTTTCACTCAAAAAGTTGAGAAGAAATTAATTTGCATGGCAGTCTACATTTTGGCATATATAACTAAAATTAAAATTTTGATGGTTAAACATAGCAGCATAATTCCAAAGTAAATATGTAAGAATTAATAAGTTTGGAAAGGCATCACACCATTTCTAAAATTGGAAATACAAAAGCAAATATCACAGACAGACTCATTACACCTGAACTATAAATGCAATATATATGTATATACCATAGTGCTTTCAATGGACAGAAAAGTAACAATCCCATGACAGCTTCTGTTTCTAGAAGAAGTAAAGAAAGAATGATAGTTAGGACAGATAATGGCTTGTAGCATTTATTTTTTTATTTAGAAGGAATGGCAATATGCCAAAGGTTGAGTTTTCTAAGAAACAGGACTGGGAAGATAAATTTTATCTTTTTTTCCCCACAAATTTTGTTTTCTTAGTTACAATAGCAAGAAGGAAGACGTGGTTGGTATCTCCAAATAACAATGGGATCCAAGCAATGAAAGCCAACTACTCTGACTATGTGACTAGTTTGGTATTAAAAAGACAGACTGTGTTGTGGGTGTAGAAAGTTTGAATACCTGTAGCATTTTCTTCTGTGACACTGTATCCAAATGCTGGAGGAAGTAAAGGGAAAAACTCTTCCTTTTGTTTCATGGTTTTGTGGCCTCAGTCAACTATGATGGGAGGCATGGTACAATGGAACAGTTCACCTCATGGTTAACTATTCAGAGGGATTATCCATTACAATACCAAGAAATACGAAAGAAGACACGTTTTAGTCTCAATTCACTTGGGTTTGAGCCAGCAATGATTACTATTGAAACCTGGAAAATAAATATTGAAACTATCTAAATACTATCACACATTGTATTAAGAATACTTTAAAGCAAAACTTTACCTTTGTCTGTGGATTAGTAGCCTAGGTCTTTGTTCATGATGCTAGTATTGGTTGAAACACATATCAAGATACACGCCTGAATGCAAATCTGCCTTTGTTGTTGAAGATAGTTCTTGAGAAGCAAGACAAAAATAAAATCTACTTTGATTTGCTAAAACAGACATAGTTGTTAAGCAGATGTGGAGGGTACATTAGACTAACAGTCATGATATGTCAGCTGGTAGAAATATTTTTATATAAAAGTCTTATTATCTCTCTGACACCACAGAAAAACAAGCTTATTTATTTATAGATGTGAATTTCCTTTAGCAGATATGTGGACAGCTCAGTAAACATCAGTTTCCTAACCCTAACCTAATATGACCCAATATTCCATGAGAACTCATCCACAAACAAACAAAAGAATGAGACTATGGCTCACACAAAAAGATTAAATCCCTTAGAGAAGCCCTTGATTTCCTCCTTGATTTCTGTGGATGTTAATATGTATAAAGTACAAAAATGTACTCTACCTAATCTGCTAACAGCAATTCATATGGAAGTTCAGAGAGGAGTGTTATTCTATATGCAGATTGTCCAAACTCATGGTATACTGTCATTTCAAAATATCTAGAGTATGTAGAGGGGGAAAGTTTACAAGGCAACAAGCAAAATATCTTAAAACATACATCCATTGTTATCGTGTGTGGTATTGGTGAAGAAGGATAATATTTTTTTTCTTTTGCGTTGTCATATTTAATATTAGAAAACACTGTTGGCATCACTCCACTATATTTCCGCTAGTGGTAGGTCAATAGATTCTTCGTTGTTCTTTGTCATTGCAGCAATCATTTGAATTCGGTAGGCAGCATTTCTTGGCCCAAGCATGACTCTAAAACATCAACCTTTCCCTTGCTTGATTTATTTTTACTATTTAATCAGCACACAGTTCTACTGATAGTTTTAGCAAACCATGACTGGGTTACTATCTGCTCTATCATCTTGGCCTACTTTTGCTAGCTAAGGAATTTTATATCCAAAATAAAATCCTGACAATTGCAAAGAACCCCTTTAGCCTATCTATGGAAAAAAATGGTTAAGCCTCTTAATGATTTGGTCATAGTTCTGGGTGTGGCCAGAAGTATATTCACCAGTATTCATTAAACATACAGTGTGATCTTTTCCATCACTCAGATCCCTTGCACTGAATGATAACACACCTTGTCTTACCCAGTGCTCTATACTTTACGTAAGAACATGCAATTTGTTCTACACAGTAAGCTAGAGGTAGAAGCTAGAAGTAGAAGTTCGTTACTTTCCAGACCAAGGCATAAAGAGCAGAGTTGGACCTCCAGCTCTCTATCTCAGTCAAAATGATCAGTTTCCCAAAGAACACAGCGCCCATTAGCTTCTGTCATCTTTGGCATACATAACAGTGGTCCTTTCCCCACATCCCTGATAAACTGAGTTATAATAAATTGAAATAAGACAAACTCTGTTGTTTGAAATAGCCAAGATTTTAGGGGTTGTCTATTTTCTCAGAACTATCTTGATTAATGTAAACCAATAGGGTAAAGCCCCAAGGTAACTGTGTCACACCTTTATGGTCTCTGAGTTGTAGTGGAAAATGACTACTAAACTCATAATATTCAACCCCATATAACCTCTAATAGATTGTACATCTATTTCCAGAATAACACAAAGAAGTTATATTACTGAAGATCTCAGAAAGAAGACATGCCACTTTATCTCACATGATCTTGAATCAGAGAGAGAGCACCATATCCTTAATAAATACATTGTGGTTCTCATTGTGTCAGGCACTGTTTTATATGTGGCTGAAGAATAGATTGAACAATAATAATAATAGTCTGTGTTTTCATGTTTCTCTTCACCATATTGAAAGAAGAGATGCTAATAAATAAGTAAAATAACCTCACACACAGCTATTCAAAAGTCCGTGTTGTATTCCTTAATGCTCTATGTTTATATTCTGAGTTTTCTTCCATTTAGGTGCATGGGTAGTAGGTTACCCAGTTCTGAATATTCTGGCTCAATATGAGTGAGTGGAAAATTAACTAGTTTAGGTCTTCAAATGATAAAAAATAAAATAAAGTTAAAAGGGTCACTCAAAAGACAAGAATTTAATTGCTTACACTGAGCTTTTCCTTCTATTATGGTCACTTAATAATGACGAAAAGATGGCTACTCCATCCAGTTAGTTATCTCGGTGACTGCTAGTAAGAGACACCTGACGACAACCAGGAGCGTGAGTGGCAAAGATGTTTGTAGTTGGTGGCCCATAATATCATGATGGTAGCATAGCCCATCTTGGGTAATATTTTCTTCCTTTGTGACCAGTGTCATAATCCCAAAACTTTTAAAACACTGAGTGGTGTTTGATAAAAATTTTATAAAGTCATCATATCAAGATAAAAAAAATTCTATAGAATAAAAAATTTCTATGAAATTACTCAAATGAGTACGATGGGTCAGCAAGATGACTCACTGGGAAAAGGTGGTCACTGCTAAGCCTGATAACTTGGATTCAGTTCTCAGGACTCACACGGTGATAGGAGAGAGCCAATTCCTGCAATGTGTCCTCTGGATCTCCACCCATGCACCCCCACGCTCCTCATGTACCCCACACTCCTCATGAACCCATACACAAATGCAATGAGTAAATATATTTTAAATTAAAGCCAAAAGAAATGAGCACTCTGATGAAAGTCTTTCTGGCTTTCCCAGACTTCATCTTCATACTTTGATGATAGCTCGCCATTCTACTCAGTGTGAGCACTAACTCCATGCTGCTCATGCGCGAACCCTTTGTCTACACAGGCCATGCGTGCTGTGTATCAGAGGAGCTGGATTCAGGCCTTGGAAGATCATTTGTTCTTGCGGGAGGCAACTTAATGCATCCTTTGAACGGGTTCACCTCCCAAGTGATCCTTGCTTTTCAAGACCCTTTGAAACACTTTCTTAGCATCTATTCCCTCAAGTATCCAGTTTCTGACAATTCGTTTGTCTTTCATGTTATTCCTCTTGGTAGATGATCCAGGCTGCTGCTTTCCTTTTGTGACAATCCATCAAAGGGAAATCAAAGGATTTCAATTTTTTTCTTAACCTAATTTTCAATGTATAAATTTCATTGATGCTTGCTGAATATGTACAATGACAGCCCTCTAAATATCCTTATATTAGCTCAAATGAAGGCATTTGGAAATAAAGCAGTAACTTTAAAGTTTACTTAACCAGGGAATGTGCAAAGTACTTTTTGTGGCTTATTTTGCCAATAAAGTTTTATTGAAACAGACTCACATTCATTTCTATGAGTGTTAGATCTGGCTGCCTCCTCCTTGCAACAGTAAAGCTGAATCATAACAGAGACCTCAAATCATCTGCAATATTTACTATGTGCCTTATTATGGGCCATAAATATGTTTATGACCTCTGACAACTAGCATTACTAAGAGCAATCATTTCATCTTTAAAGGTTAAAGAGAAAAGAAATAGCATTTATAAGCAAATCCAAAGAAAAAAAGCAAACTTAAACATGGTTTGGATATCTATTTGGCAGCATAAGATGGATTTGCTCTATGATGCAAGGATCCCCACTTTTGAGGGGATAGAAGTCTTGTCTGAGGCTTCTATACTTTGGAGTTTGTATTTCTATATTTGAAAAGAATCTTGTATATGAAATATGAACCTAAGCCTCACAATATTTTGGATTCGTTTGAACTGAAATGACAGAGATTTGAAGATCCTAGGAGACAGCCTTCATGAATGACAACTCCATTCTCACTGTGCACTCTTTATTGATGGAAAACCCCACTGAAGATGATCTGAAAGATAAAGGATTCTTTTTATTTTCATTTTCATGCTTTTCTTGAAGAGAAAAATGTGAATACAGACTACCCTCGGGGACAAAGCTCTCCCTGTCACAGGCCTTTTCTTTTCTGGTGCTCCAAGTACATGCTTTATACTCTGCAAGTCTGTACCAGCAGTACTTGTGGAAGCCATGGGTCGTGGACTTTATACTCTGGAGTACTACAGTCATTCCTGTGAGGGCCAGCTCCAGTAAGTTCTGACTCTCAACCTTCACCTGGGTATTCTGACGTACTAGAAATTAAAAACTAAAGCAAACTAGGAATTCTTATTTCCTCTCAAAACCTGTTTTTCTTTCGACCAAGTCAGATATCTGCATGTTCAATCTAGATCCTTCACCTTATACTCTACAAGTAACAAATTACTAAGTCCTGTAGCGTCAAAACACTACAGTAAGCTGTCCGTCTATTTCTACAGCCCATCTCCTCAGCAGCCATCCTAGTTCAGGCCTTGAAAATTCCTTCAATGACTTAAATGTTTTCTAACTTTCTAAATCATGTTTCAGTCACAGGGACCAGAGGCCCTTGAACTGGAACTGATCTGAACACTTCCTCATTAAGGACTAACTTTTGTGGTAACAGAATATGCCATGAAGGATTCCAAAGGAGAGAGCCAACCAACCTACCTAGCTATGATGCCTAAGAAGCCCAACATTCACCAGCATGTCATGATATCCCTTACAGGTACAGCAGTGGCACCACTTTGGTGGTAACCAATATCTCTAGACTTAAGACCTATTCAACAAGAAGGAAATCATGGCTGGTATTGGGAACCTAGCCAACTACCTAGAGCTACTGAAGCCATGGATCTTAGAGGAGATCTCACATTGCTGCCTGAGTACACCACCATTATCCTTAACTACATTCTAAATATTTGTAATTATACTCATTGATAAGTATCATCATTAATGAAGTACCCCTCATCAATAAACATCTCCTTGCAACAGAGTCCATTATGCAAAACCACAACCAATAAAAATTCAGAATTGTTTAGCTTAAGCTTAGTCCTAACTGATACATTGCAACACAATTCCTGCACCCAAGGCTCAGGGATCATTACAGAAGATATGGTGAAAAGATTGTAAGAGTCAAATGAACAGGGAGTTTGCAGTGAAATCTCCTAGGAATGTCAGAGGCTATACCCATAAAGTCTCACCAACATGACTGCCATGAGCTAAGCAAGGACAGCAACAATAGATATGCCAAAGTGGTTGGGGAAAAGCCCAAAAGGTCTCAACCCTACACACACAAAAATTACAGGGACCTAAGGAATGTTGAGAGTGGGAGAAAATCTTCCCTATAGAGGGGCACATCAATTGGTTATCCATTATCAAATAGTCAACCCTGAAAACATACATACACATGAATTACATATCCTGAGCAGGTTACATTTAAGTATGTGGAAATACAATTGATGAAAAACAGTTGATGAAAATAGAGGCCATGTAAGAAAAGAAGATGTATATAGAAAGGTTTGAAGGAAGGAAAGGGAAGGGAAGAAATAATATAATTATATTATAATCTCAAAAAATAAAAGAAGTATTTTTTAAATATGTGTCTATGAGTGAATGTGTGTACATGTGTTCAGGTACTTGCAGAGATCAGAGATATCTGATCCCCACACATTAGCCCTGGGAGCTGGAGTAGCTGTGAACCTCCCAAGGTAGATGTTGAGAACTGAACTCAGATCCTCTACAAGAGTGGTCTTGTTCTTAACCACAGAGCCATTTCTCCAGTCCTGCTTCAATAGACTATTAATAGACTTTCATTCTGTGGTGCCACCAGCTCATTTCCACCTTGAAGTCCCAGATATCCTGAATACTCTAATAAGACTCATAATGTGGTTCATGATCTGCTTCCTGTTCAGAAGTTGACCTTAGCTCTGACTCTTTCCCTTTAATCCTTGCTTGCTCCTCTTCCACAAACTCTATTCATTAAGCATTCCAACCCTCTTTCAGTGACTACTACTAAGTAGATCTTGACACCTGCTTGCTTGGTTTCCCATCATAAGCTGCTACGCTTAATTATTTCTCTGTGGTTTTTACATCCTCTTCATTCTTTTCCCCAACTCTAGATTATGTTTCTCTGAATTTCTCCTGCTTATCCTATGTTTTTATATTAGTTATTCTTCCCTTAGGAAGACTTCCCTAACTTATCTAAGGGTCAATCAATATTCCAGCCTCTGTTCCTATAGCAGCTGTTAGCAGGTATTGCACTTAGTTCACTGTGTGTTATTTACTTTGCTTTTAAAATGTTTTCTCATTGAATTGGATCCTAAAGAAGACATAAGACCTATTTGATTGATTTTTATCTTCAAAGTGAAAAGAACAAAATTGTACTTCATCATAGTGACTAAAAATGTATCGTAAATACTTCTCTGAAAATCAATGGTTGTTTAGGACAACACTGTTCACACAATTCCAAAGCATTATTGCTGGCCAATTATCAGAAGAGTATGATTTGGTACTCCAGGGAATATACTGGTGAGGATTATCTGAAACCGCATGTGAGTTTTACATTCTATTATTTAATAGGATTGGATATATTTCAGCATAAACAAGATTTCTATTCTCTACCCCATTAACATTTTTTTGTTTTTAATTTTTATTTTTTTTTGCCTATGTGTATGTGTCTGCATGATTGTATGCACATGTGCTGTAGGTGAATGAGAAGCTAGAAGGGAGTGTCAAATACCCTGTATCTAGAACTACAAGCAGTTGTGAAGCATCTAATGTGAGTGCTGGGAACCAAACTCGGATCCTCTGCAAGAGCAGGCAATGCTATGAAATTTTGAGCTATCCCTCCAGTCCTCCTTTTTAATGTTTACTCCATGAGGTAGTACCATACAACCGTGTCATTTTTGCTATCACTTGGCATGCATGCTGCTAGCTAATACACATTAGTATCTCAGCTTGAGAGTCACGTTTACCTACCTGACTTAGTTCACAAGTCACAGAGACATATCTTTTAGTGGAAAGTGAATATTAGAAAAAAATAACAAGCATTCTGTCATTTCAAGCCACTCTTTGGTAGAATACAGGGATGTATTTTGTCCTTATCCTCAAATCTGTGTTTGATAAAGCAGGAAGACCTTCACCCAGGATGACGCAGAAGGCAACCTACCACACTGTGCAGACCATACTGGCGTCCAGCTACTTACCTTTAATAGACAACTTACTGTGTGATACATTAGGCCTTTGAGTGGTATGGTAACTCTGTGTTTATGTGAAAGGCTTAAAAAGCATTTGAATAAGATACATTTATTTGAAACACTGGTCAGCCTTTGTGTCAGGAGATAATTCCCAGGAATTTCTATGCAGGAGGACATTGTCACTGAAAAGCAGGCACTCCGTCCATTCCCAAGGAGGATAGCTATCATTGTGAATAGTTTTCATTGTCTGTTCATTGGCACAAGAAAGCCATGAGGTTAGCCCTATGCTAAATGTGCCCTTGTCTCTGTGACATTAACTTTTAGCTCTTCCAATAGTCTATCCCCCCCGCTGGGAAACTAAAACCTTAGTTTTCCATCTTCCGTCTTCTGCCTCTGTTTCCCCATTCCCTATTCTCAAATTCCCATAAAAAGCAAAAATCTATAATTAGTAATGATTGAGATCAGGTAAAGAGAATCATTAGTTATATAGTTTGGTGATTATATAGTTACAAAGAATATTTTCAGAATGTGTCAAAATAAGTTATAAGTCTAATGGTTTATCACCAATGGAGGTTTTTTTTTGAGATTTACTTTAATTTTATTTATGTGCATGTGTATTTGCATGTGTATGTGGATGTCTGGTGGATCTTCTGAACGTGGAGTTACAGGCAGTTGAGAGCCACCCAACCATGGGTGCTGATAACTGAATGTGGGTCCTTTGTAAAAGTCGCAAGTACTCTTAACTACTGAGCCATTTTCATGTCCCACCAATGGAGTTTCTAAAGTTGTTTTGAACAAAATAATGCCTAAAGCAAAAGAAACACTGAAGTTTTAACAATGCTTCTGCTTTGTTTTGTTTATTTAAGTAAAGTTCTCAATCCTCTGAGTTGAGTGTTATAAACTGATCCTCACAGAAGAAATATTTTAAAGAGTGTCAAACTCAGTTATTATTAGTATCCTCTTTTGCACTTGGCTGTGTCTTTGAGCCAAATCCAGAGGCAGGACTATCACACAGTAAAGAAATCGGAGTCCTGATATGAAGTGAGATCTTCTGTTTTCAGCTCATTAGCACTGGGGCCAAACTGGTAAGAAGTCTGGAGCATATTACTTGGCTTTGATTCAGCACCACTTCCTAAAGCAGTGGCTTCGGCAACGAGGGCAACACTGCTGAATCACCAATCTTGGAAAGCATTTTGTCTTTTCCATCCCAATATAATAACTTGCTAGTAAATTCTTTTCAATTAATACCATGATCAGCTTGTAATATTTCTGTGTATTTTCAGGAAACTCATTTGTTATTCAGTTGGGATGTTCTATTTTGATACTGAAAGGATATTTAAAGCAAATGAAAAAAAAAAATAACAGCAACGTAACTAAGATAATGTTGACACATTTTCAAAGAATGTTGGAAGAGGCATATAGAAGACACAGTGTCTACTTGGAATTATCCTGAAGCCATTACCAAAATCACTAATTCCCTCTACATTTACACATTGCTTATGTGCCCAAGCCTTCTAGAATAGCATTTTACATGTTTTCCAATGAAAATACTCATATTTTATCTTTAGCCATAATTAGATTATGGACTTTCTTAAAAGCAATTTTTCCTACTTCATTTCTACCTAGGACAACACTACAAGCAGTAAGATTGCTTTCAACAATGTGATGCATTTCAAAAGATCAAAGTAGGTGTTGTATTAAATTATAAATATGATAACAAAATGCTTCAAAATGAGCACACTGTGTAAAAGATTAGTTTGGGTCTTTGTTTTTATTTCAGTCCTGACAGTGGTGTCAGGCACAGGAGGGGATAAAGACAAGTTGGCTCTTCTTGGTTGTCAAAGCTGTGGGGACAAGATCTTCTGACTCAAATGACAGACTGTCACAGAGAAGAAAAAAAAAGAGTATTTCATGTGAGATACAAAATAAGAATGGCTTCTGCTCTTTTTCTTGTCTTCCTACATGGCCACCAATAAAACCATCCATACTCTAAATAAGTTTGACTTCAAGAGATATGCAAAAGAAGGCTACTACCTCATACTAGTGACATGCCTTGCTATCAATGCTCATAGTTGTGCATTTTTTCCATCCCATGTTACAGAATAATGCATTTCCTTCAAAATGAACTAATGTAGAATCTCCAGCAGGCATCACCAGTTTAGTAATGATCATGCAAAGCCAAATCATAAAGCACTTTAGGAAGAAGGTTCCTGAGAACGTAAAAAAAACCAATGATCACAATAGGATTGAACATTATTTCCAACAATTGACTGTCTTTGTAGTGCAAATGTATTTGTGGTTATTCAAGAATATGGTTTAAAGAGAAGCTGATGAAGAACTTTGTAAATATATATATATATACAAAGTTCTTCATTTAAACATATCATATATATATATGATATGTTTAAATCTATTGAACTTTTGAACTTATTTACTTTCAGTTATAAGCAACCAAATAAGTCATCTTTTTTTTCTATACTCACACAGTGTTGAGAAAACTGAATATAGCAAACTGAAAACTTGCAAACTCTTACCATTTGCAAGTAATATTCTATAAAGAAAATGATTAAAGATGATGGAATGTCTGAAGGCTTTTCACTTTTTAACTTACATTTTTTGCTTTTAACTTAACTTGGAATAGTGTTTTTTTTTTTTTTACTCAAAAAATTTTTAAAAAATAAGTCTTAGTGTCCGGCTAGCTCAGTCTGCAGAGCATGAGACTCTTGAACATAGGCTCTTACACAAAATCATTGTAAGTTTGTTGATCAATATAAATCAAAACACCTGTGGCTATGATATTATACTTAAAGTGTGAAAATATTCTAATTTTTATGAAAATTAAACTTCATTATTTATAAAAATATGTGTGTTAGAAATTTATAGTGACTTTTTAGAAGGTAAACATAAATTTTCCTCCTTAGACTAGATTCCTGATTTTTTTTCCTGCTGGTTTTCAATTATATTCTTTTTTTAAAAACTTTATTGATTTTTGTATGTACAAGTATTTTCCCTTCATGTATGTCCATGCATCATGTGAGTGTTCACAGAGGACAGAAGAGGGCATCAGACATATTGGAACATGAGTTACAAATAGTTGTGCGCTGTCATGTGGCTTCTTTTCCCCTGGTTGCGTGGCCCTCCAAAATGAGCAAATCCTAGAAACAAAAATGTGTTCCCTCCTGCTTTTTCCACTGTGTAGGACAGTGACTGGTACATAATAGGAATGCAAGATTACTCACTCAGCAAAGGAAGAAGCATATGAGTGATGTTTTCCTTGAGTAATGTTAGACCTAGAGCTGGGACTTCCCTGATCCTTAGAGACCAAGTAACTTGGGAATGACCCAAGTTATTAAATTATAGCTCACATTTTATTTATCCACTGAACAGTAGAGCCTTGCTTCCCTATGGAGAAAAAGGCATCTCTGCCAGGGATACTGCTGTCACTCATTTCCTTTCTCCTAGAGCTCATCAAAGCTCATGTCCTTGGTTGGCATGGCTTTCTTTACATTTTTTAGTGAGGATAATTTTTATGTAGCAGCTATTTCCTGCTAACTGAAACTGTTATTCCTGGAGGAATTGGTCCTTAAAACTCATAAGTCTCACAAACTCACAAGTCTCAGGAATCCACGAAACTCAGCAGATTCCCAAGACTCCTGCTTAATGTTAAGTAAGCATCACCAATGACTGGAGAGAGGAGACTGCAAGAAGCCCAGGGCACTCAAAGAGAAACATCTTTTGTCAGTTATCACCCAAGCTGGAATGAGTTTTAGGTGGTGCAACTTCCTTGGAGTCATCTGTGCTCCCGTAAGAAACCCAAGTAACACAATTTCCTTTCTCCTTGAACTTATCCAAGCCTTATGTCCTTGATTGTCAGGGTTTTCCTTATAGTTTCAGGGAGATAGTTTTTATGTACTAGTTGCTTACTGCTAACTAAATCTGTTCTTATTGAAGGAAAGGGTCCTTAGGACTCAGGAAGAAAAAACAAAACAAAACCTGCAAGTCTCAGGAAATTCCCAAAACTCAACAGATTCCCAAGACTCCTGCTTGGATTCACTGATTAACTAATTCACTAAGCTAGATTCAGGTGGAATCATTTATTTGACCCCATCTAGAATGAAAATATATTCATAGTTCCTCAGGAAAAGACACACCAGAATAGTTTTTAAGTGTTTGGCAAAAATACTCATCGTGTACTATTAAACACAGATTCTGGCCAAGCCCTTGGGCCCAATATAAGGTGTAACTCACATCTATCATCAGAGTGGATAAGAGCATACTACATGTGGTTCTGGTACAATGCACACAGAGATAATCTAACAGTACTGGGGACACAAATATTTTAATCAACAAATATTTAGTGAAATAATTGAAGCTTTCTTTCTTGGCTGCCTAATTTAAAAAAAAAAAAATCCTATTTGCCAGGCGGTGGTGGCACATGCCTTTTATCCCAGCACTTGGGAGGCAGAGGCAGGCGGATCTCTGTGAGTTCAAGGCCAATGTGGTTTACAGAGTGAGTTCCAGGACAGTCAGAACTATAACAGAGAAACCCTGTCTTCGAAAGAAATCAATCAATCAATCAATAAAAATAAATCATTTTCTTGTATTCTTTCCTTTTTGAAATTCATTATCTCATTTCTCTTCTTAAACTGTGTCTAATTTCCTACTTCTCTGGGAATAGTGGAAAGCTTGAATCTATCAGAACCCTGAGCGCTGGGTGTACATGGTATCTGCATGGCTGCTGTCTGCTGTGAGTGCCTGAGTCTCTGTGTTAGAACCCAGGCTTGTTCACAGCAGCAATAATGCATTGAGCCAGTTCATTCTCTGCATGTTGTTGGTATCTATTCACAAGGATCTTATATAATAAGAACCTCCAACATCCAGCTTGGGAGCACTTTTCCATTCAGTGTGAGTCACTCCTTGAAATCTGGACCTTCACTAGTTGTATAATGAGGAAGAATTGTGTCCTTGAAATGTTTTTATGCAGTATGTGCACAATGAAGTTTAATTAATCAATTCTAGATTTTTTTTTTTAAACAAAGACCATTTTCCTCTGTGTAGGACTTTCATTATTACAAGTACCTTATTTGCTGAGCTGATCTTTGCTCTTTTAAAGAATACAGAATTAACCATTTGATAAAGAAAAAGCTCATTTCTCATCATATTGACCTACTTTTTCCTTAACCTACCTCATTTTAAAAAAGGATGATGTGAGTGAATAAGTACTTTTTATGAATATTTAGCATTGAGAAAACAATAGAATCATTTATCAAAACAAGAAGGATTCTTCAAACTATTCAGCTAAATGCACAATGCCTCTCCTAAGAAGAGCTGGCATGCTGAAGTTTGGCCCAGAGAAATCTCGGGAGTTGAAATTATTTTTCTTTTGTTTCTAGTCATTGTCCATATACCATTTTACCTTATTTTTAGTTAAAGGAACTGTGTACTAACCAATAACAGCAGAAGAAACTTCAAGAAATTATTCACAGAAAGTATAAATTACAGAAAGAAAAAAAAAACTTGTATATCCTAAAAGCTACTTAGCTCAAAAAGTTCAGGACACTTGAACAAGGATGCATTTTCTAAGTTCACATGAACAGAAAACATTTGAAAAACCAGCAAATTTTCAGATTCATGATCAATTTCTAAGACTATTGCTTAGCAGAAAACGAAATCAGGATATCTGCATTTCAGAGACAGGTCAAAGTCAAGTTGAAATTCCACAAATTGAAAAACAAAAATTTAAAGATCTAATTCTAATACATAGATATTTAAATATTCAAAAATATTTATTTTCTTTCTAACACATGGTCTTCCTCTATCGCCCAGGGTAGAAATGACTGCATAGAACAAGCTGACCTCAAAGGGCAGCAATTCTGCCTCGATCTCCTCAGTGATGCCATTACAGCCATAAGTCTTCAAAGGAAGTTTATTTCTCATCAACGTCTCTATGACTTCAATATTCCCTATTGGAAATTAACAATATCCTAGACGTGTCAGATTAGTCTACACACACCAAAAGAGAAAAAGCATGGTTTTCATGCTAATCTTTTGACAACTAAAGGATATTCCCATGGAAAACACACTATGGGGGAGAGGTAGTTTCTAGTGAATTTTAGTATTTTGCTTCTAGACTCAACAAAACAGGAAGTTAGAATAAGATTTGAGTTAAGAATGATTACAGGGAGGCAGTTAAAAGCACTTGAATCAGAACTGCTGACCTATGTTAGGTCCCCAAAACACATATGGAAGGAGAGAATCTATTCCTACAAGTGGTCCTCTCATCTCCATATGTTCTCAAGGCATGTGTGTGTGTGTATGTGCGCATGCAAACACATATAAAATAATAATAAGAAACAAAGAAACAAATGTAATTCTTAAACATACGACTCAAATATTTCTCTCTGGAGGATGGATGATATTGGGAGACATTTTGAAGAATAATTTAAGAACAGTGTGAAACAAATAAAACTCAAAAGATAAAACTGATTAAATACGGTTTCTTATGCCGTAAGTAATGATATCACTGAAAATCACCTACACTCAAAAATCTATTCTTTAATTTTTTTCTCATTTTCTTTGAAAGTTTGATTTCTTCCCCTCCCCCATCAAATGTAAAAAAAAGAAAAGAAAAGAAAAGAAAATGCATTATTCAAATGAACAAGAACCAAGAAGAATAAACTTTAAAAGTGAAAAATACCAACAATGTTTTCACCAAGTTACTTTTCTAAAATATTTAAATAAGTAGGGTTGTTTGTTTTTTTTGACCATGTTATAAAAACTGTTTCCTATCCTCGGGTCACTTTTAGGACTCATATAGTGTAACAGTTTCTGATTGCTAAATGCATTTATTGTCAGTCTCAACCAACCTGAACAAGAAAAAGCTGAAATGACACTACTCAGTTTAGTTGCCCCAGAAGTGAAACAGCAATATATTCTGCTCAGTACAGGTATCACGGATTGCTTTAGTTCTCTGATACACTGATGAGCTTGAAAGCCTTCAAAAATATAAATCCCTCCTTCCAATTGCTATTTGTCAAATATATATATATATATATATATATATATATATATATATATATATATATATATATATATGTTTGGAATAAGATTAATAAGTGCTTGGAAGTAGTTTTTTTTTTTTTTTTCATGATTTAAAGTACCTCAACAGCACGCCAGTCCCTGTGGTTGCTTGGGCTGTCTCCAAGCTTTACTTTACGAGCCTCTCATATAAATTGTTCATGAGGGGGACTCCTCTTAGAGACTCCTGAAACAAGAACATAGCTTGTACATTTATGATACAGGTTTATGATGACAGATTGTTCTTGCCACAGAACTGGAAGCTATCCAAGCCAGTTTATAAAATCTGTTAATAAAACCAGTCCTCATACTAAAGTACACTCATTTACTGAGCAACCAAACCTACTTAACATGTATTCAATTTTCCAGAAAAAATCAGAGATGCCCTTCTGTGTAAGAAAGTATATATGTAATAAGGACAAGAATTCTGGAATTTTAGCCTTTTTTTCTTTTTACATACTAAACTTAAATGTGGATGACTGTGCTTTAATGGATAAAGTGGTTTTTGTTTTGTTTTGAGAGATATGTTTGTCAAAACGTGCAAGGTTACAACATTGCAGTCTAATTGAAGGATGTCACGATTAGCCTACAACATGCGGTGTGAATGGTAAAGCCCATCTATTTTGTGTATGTGTGTGTGTATGCAACACACTTGAAAGACAGAGGTCAACCTTGAGTGTCATTTCTTGAGTGTGGTTCACCTTGTTTTTTGAGACAGAGTTTCTTAATGGCCTGGAATTTGCTGATGAGCCCAGGTAAAGAAGCCCCAGAGATCTACCTGTCTTTGTCACCCCAATGCTTAGATTATAGAAGTGGATTACCTTATTTTTGTTTGTGTATGTGGGTCCTGGGGATTAAGCTCAGTCCTAGTGATTTCAGAGCTAGTGCTTTATTGACTGAGCCACTGCTACAACCCCCAAAGTTCATCTACTTACATTCAAACATCTTCTCTATCATTTGCTTCTCTATATCAATATTTGGAAGGAGAAATTCAAAACATTGTGGATATTTTGTCTGTGATGAATGAAACCGGAGCCAAATATTGTGACAACTGAGCCCTCCAAAGCACCCAGTCCTACGAAATTATGCCCCCATTCACTATAGGAGAGGTGAATTGCATTTGACAATATATTCCCAAGCACTGTGTAATGAACCTTCAAGCTTCAATTAGAACCTATCAGAAAGAAAAACAAACACAATTTCACTAAAATGCTGCTTTCAGGAGAAAAGCCAGTCAGCTGGAAAATACAAGTTCAACATCATTGGTTCCTCATCAGGCACCCCTTTCCCTTGGCAGGTATCATAGAAATGGCAGATTTTCAAAAAGCAATAATAGAGATCACTCTTACTTTTAAAATACAGGGCATTCAACATACTTGATATTCTTTCAATTTGCAACAATTCCACACTCCAGACTTTAATGATTTCTCTTCCCGTCCACTTATCTCCAAAGAAAATGATATTTCCCCCCAAGTGCATTGAATGTCACTGTTTATGAAAGGTGATCAGACATTCAAAGCTCCAAAGAAAAACAGAATCAGTTTTGTGTTTTTATGAGGTTCCTGAAAGTCAGAGTGGGGTGTCTCTTGGGACCTTTTCTTCATACTGGGTCACCTCATCCAGCCTTTAGATGAGAGTTTGTGCCTTGTCTTATTGTATCTTGTGCTGAGTTTAGCTGATATCCCTGGGAGGACTGCTCTTTTTCTGAAGGAAAGCAGAGGGGGGGTGGAACTGGGGGAGAGGGGAAGTGTGCAAGAGAGATTGGGAGGAGTAGAGGGAGGGGAAACTATCTAAGATCAGGATATATTGTATGAGAGAACAATGAGAGAAAAACACAACCTCCTGGGGATAACACAGATGTGCAGAAGGAACCCGCATACTGGAGTAAATTAGTCTAGAATGATGTTGAAGGTTCAGCCCCAAAACATGAGACATGCTTCCTGTACTCTAATTTGAACTATTTGGGTGATGAATTTCTGAGTGTTCCACACAGACAGTTTTGTCAACTAAAATAAAGTTCTGCCTGTTTCTAGCCTCTTTCCTTGTCAGTATTAGGAGTCTGCAGAGATTTTAACTATGGGAAAAGCAGACAAGAAAGGGGCAAAGTTTTAAGCCCTGTTAGTTCAGACTCTGAGAACAAGCTGCCTTTGTTGACGATGTAAATGGAGGAAGATGGGTATTTGAATTCTTGAAGGTTTTACTGAAACTTTTTTGATACAACTTCTCCATTGATGTAACTTGTTGATTTAAATTTCCTGATAGTAAAGAGAGCACACAGTAGGTTTTACATGAGTCTTGCAAATAGCCAGATGGAATAAATGAACATGAGACACTACTACTACAGCATTTCTATGATTGAAAGTACTGTATACTAAGCCAGGCAGTGGTGGAACACACCTTTAATCCCAGCACTTGGGAGGCAGAGGCAGGTGAATCTCTGTGAGTTCGAGGTCAGCCTGATCTACAGGGCAAGTTCTAGGACAGCCAGAGTTACAACAGAGAAACACTGTCTCAAAAAACAAACAAAAAACCCAAACAACAATAAAAAAGAAAGTACAGTATATTAAAAGCCAAATAAGATTAATAACAAAATATTTCATACCACCCCAGGATTTTCTATACATATTTTTATTGTAGTAATAAATCCAAACTGAAGCAGAAGAGTTTTGTATTTTAAACTACATGTGCGTGTGCATGTACAAATGTGTGTGTGTCTGTCTGTCTGTCTGTATCTGTGTCTGTGTGGGTAGCTGCCCCTTCAGCTTGATGTACTGGAGGTTGTGAGCTGCCTACCATGAGGGCTGGGAGCCAAACCTGGGTCCTCTGTAATAGCAGTGTGTACTCAAACACTGAGCCATCTCTCCATCCCTGCAACTGGATTTATTAGACACTTTACTATCTTAGGTTTATGCCACATGCATAGAAAAGTCTTGGGTTAAATCTCTTAAGATTCTTTGTCTTTATAAGCTCATGCATAGAGAGAAGTGTTGTTATACTGATATTTAATAACAACATCTAATATAGAGGAAAAATGACACTGTAAGGTTCCTAATAAGAAGCATGCTGCTGAAAAACATGTTAAGCCACCACATTCTTCTCTGTAATAATGTAACATGCACAAAATTAACCAGATTCAGGGCTGGGAAACTTATAAGGTGATTGTCACACAAGCATGATGACCTGAGTTTGATCTGCAGAATCCACATAAACCATGATGTCCATCCTTCTTATCCCAGAACCGGGGAGATGGACACAGGCAAATTCCTGCACTTTGTAGCCAGCCTGTCTGCTTAATCAACAAGCTCTAAGCAAGCCAATGAAAATCCTGTAAAAAATTTTAGAAAACAAAAAAAAAAGCAGAGGACAGGTCTTAAGGACTTGTTGACTGCAGGCCTCAAATGCGAACACACATACATGTGTACCCACATACACATGCATTAAAACATGCATACATATGTACCCATATAAGCATGCATTGGAAAACATACACACACACACACATACACACACACACACACACACCTACTCAAACACTTAACCAGTTTTGTGTCATTATTCTTGATGTGACTATAGTATAAATGGGGCTCAGAATCTCTCAGAAGCAGGCGGATTAAGAAGGTATTATATCTGTGCATCACAAGAAAGTAGCCATTTTTAGAATTTTGGCTATTTGGGGCAATAAATGTATATATGTTGAACTCTAAAGCAAAACTTGGTGAAATAAGACTTAGTTAAGTAATATAAATGATGTGTACATGTTAGATAACCAAGCAAGGGATGACAGCAAATAAAAATGAGGAAAATATGAGAGAGGAGAGAAATAAAATGGACAGAGTGGTTGTAGCTCAGACTAGAGAACACAGAGTGATAGGGATGGCCAGGCCACAGCAGTTGGAGTTGCTAAGCCCCAGACAGTTCCCAAAATGTGAGGAACCAAATAATGCATCCAGTTGCAGGAAGAACCAAGGTGGCAAGATCTTAGTTAGGTCAGCATGAACCTTTGACAGCCCCTCAAATCCTAGATACTAAACCCATTGCTAGCAGGAGTCTGTGTGTGTGGGGGGGTATATTTTCTAGAGAAATTGAACTGTTAATTCTTTAGTCTTCATGCAATGAAAAATGAGAGTAGGAGAATATTCCACATTGAAATATTTTAATGCTGTAGATCAAGACATGAATCTAAAAGTATAGTGAGGTGAGTTTGACTTGTATGTGGGATGGGGAACACTTCTCAACTTCAACATGAGAAATTAGGAATTAATTTATTAACAAATATTTTTAAGTTCTAGCATGTGCTAAGCTCTTTTTTGTTTATATCAGTAATGGGAATCCAACACAGAGCCTTACACCTGCTAGATACTCCAACACAGGGCCTTACCCATGCTAGGCAAGGTTTCTACTACTGAGGTACATTCCAAGCCTTCTAGGCACTTTTGCAGATGTGTAGAGATATATATGGTAGATTTGGATATGCCACTTATTTAAAAAGAAAATGGAAAGTCAAAGGCCCATGAGATGTTTCAGCAGGTAGAGGTAACTTCAGCTAAGCCCAGGGGCCTGAGTTTGATTCCAAGTATCCACATGATGGAAGAAGAGAACCGAGTCCCCCAAGTTTTCCTCTGACCTCATGTGGGCTGTGGAATGTGTGTACCCCACAAACACAACACAATAAACTGTATCACAGTCTCATTTTCTCAGAGGATGTGGACCGTGGTAAGTGGTATGGAGATACACAATAAAGTTTTCCTAATTCAGAAATGGGCTATACAGTGTATTTAAAGGTATTAAATGAAAAGGAACTGGGACAAAGTTTGGGAATCAGGATTGATAAGGGAGAGTCAGTTTGTAAATGAGCATGACGAGGTAAGAGAAGACTTACTGAGAACGGTCCATATTATCAGTTTTCAACAAAGAGAAGAGAGTAAGCTATGAAGAATTCTAGGCAGTGGTCCACAGTAATGGACTAACATCATATATAATCACACGATAAGTTATTGTCCCTTATAAAGGGCAATGGAAAGATGCAAAGGTAAGGCTTCAATTGTAATATAATTTTATTTTATAATAAGTGTTAAAAACTATGAATTCTGAAAATTCTTATTTTTCTGACTTTAAAATAAAGTAGAAAAGATAAAATGCACTAAACTTATAAATGACACTTTGAATTTTTTTGCTCTAAGCCCAGACTTTAATGACACCATTTAAAAGTCATAGAAAAATGTTCCGCAGAACAAGAACGGTAGCTGATAAAAAATTAATTTTGGAAGATAATATCATGAAATAAAATTAAATTTAGATGATAAAAGAAGGATCAGGAGAGATAGAAAACACAAGTAAAGAAATACATCTGTAAAATGTTAATGTGTTCTACATACTGTAAAATTGTATATTTTAGAACATATGGTAAATCCTACAACATATGGCACATGTTAACAAATATTATTTTTGACTGATGAGATTATTTCTACCTGTAGGAATTTTCCAGGTTTTTAATATCAACAAGCAATATTCTATGACCAGGAAAGAGAACATATGATAACAGATTAGAGACAGAAGACAGAATCAGGATATGAAACTTTGCTGAGATTCATTCTTTCTTCTAAAGGCTAAGAGGATTTTCCAGGGAAACCTCCACTTGGTAAATGACACATCCCTGCGATTGTGAAATTCACAGAAAGAACCACATTAAAGTGACAGCTCTCAATTGAGAGGCAGAAAATGGGCCTGAAGTATTACACAGGGATAAAACACTCCAAGCTACACTTGTCGATGATAAGCTCTGAGATCTCAAGAACCTATTGTCACTTAGTGTAAAGTACTCCTTGAAGACAACAGATCCTGGGCAGTGAAACAACAGGATCAATGAAATGATTCGTCTTCACTGGACTCCAAAGTAGTGCCACGTTCCTCACACACATACCTATGGGAAGCATGCTCGTGAGATCTGGTGGAGGGCAGAGAAACATGAAGCTGTTATAACACAGACATTCAAAGGAGATACAGTCACTCCTCAGTACCTGCAGGATTCATTCTGCCTACCCCACCACACCTATACCCATGGTAGATAGCAAAATCTGACAGTGCTGAACTTCCTTATATAAAATGGTATGGCATTCACATATAACATGTGCGCATCTTCCTATCTACTCTCTTCATGACCTGTAACATCTAACACAAATTTAATAAATATTGCATAAATATCAGTTACATTTTGCCTTTTAGGGAGTAATAAAAATAAATCTGTGCATGTTCAATACTCATACAATTATCCCTCTGCAATTTTTCCCACTGATAATTAATTGTGTCAATAGGTGCTGGACCCATGGATAGCAGAGTCAATTGTATTTCAGCCTGGGGAAAATGTAAAATGTAAAAAAGAAAGAAAGAGAGAGAGAGAGAGAGGGAGGGAGGGAGGGAAAGAAAAGAAAAAGAAGGAAGGAAGAAATAGAAGAAAGAAAGAAAGAGAGAGAGAGAGAAAGTGTACCCAGAGAACAATGTCTTTAAAATATACAGAATGACATAACCATTGAAAACATCGAGAATAATCAAGATTGAGCAGAGCTCAGGCAATAACCCTGTTTCTGTAGTTTGAATGTTCCATGTTCCCAATGGACTCGGCACTTGAACATTTGGGACAATTTTAGGGCTGTTGTAGAAGGTTGTGAAAATTTTAGGATGTAGAGATTTGCTGGAGGTTGCAGATCACTGACCTTAGGGCCAGCCTAAGGCCTGTGTAGGCTGCCTTCACTTCCTGATTTCTCTCTTCCCTCTGAGTGTGGACACAGTGTGACTGGCTGGCCTCTGTCCTCCCAGGATGCCATGTCTTGCCACCACGATGGGAGGAGACCTTGGAAGCATAAGCCAGAATAAGCCCTTCTTCCCTTCAATTACTTTTTGTTGAAAGTCTGTCCAGAAAACAGGATTCACTGAAATATCCATAAAGCACAGGCATAAAGACATAGATGTGTAGCCCAGGCTGGCCTTGAACTCATGATCCTCCTGCTTCTGCTTCCTTCAGCAGAGGAGAGCTGGTTCAGAGGTTAAAAGCAATGGTTGCTCTTCCAGAGGACCTGGGTTCAATTCCCAGCACCACATGACCGCTCACAATTATCTCTATCTACTGTTCCAGGGGATCTGACATCCTCACAGAGACATACATTCAAGCAAAAACACCAATGTATATTAAATAAAAAGTAAATAAATTATTTTAAAGAAAGAAATAGAGGATGAAAGGAGTCACAGATATTAAATCTGTAGTGTTTAATGGCTTTCAGCAAAATGGGTGCACATATGAACCCAGAGAGACTGAGGCAGAATGCATAGGTCTGCATCATATGGGGTCCTGGAGCTGAAAGAGTAAGTAGACACAGGCCGCTATCCCTAGAACAGAAGCAATCTCCAATTGATAAGCACTTGCAAATGAAAACTTAGTTTTCACCAATAGAATCTTACTGAGGAAACAAACTACCCTTAAGGGTAGACTGCATGCCCCCCCAGCAGATGGCCAACAGAAAACAAACTCAACAGTATCATCGGAGGTTTCTCATCTCATAATGTAATGTCAGGGATTTTCTTTTTCTTTTTCTTTTCATTTTTTTCATCTTATTATTTTTTATTTTCACTTCATTTTATTTTTATATATTTTTCCCTGTCTCATTTTACATAGGCATATATATATATATATATATATATATATATATATATATATATATATATATATATATATATATATGGTGGCTTCCAGTTTAGTGTTTTAATGGGATTTCTGAATACGCATTCTCTTGGGTTCTTTTCCTTCTGTTTGTTTCTTTGTCCCATCCGATTCTGATGTGCTAGTTTTTGTTTTATCTTATTATCTTGTATTTTATAATTATCTCTTAGAATCCTGTTTTCTTTCTAGTGAGAGGCCAAAAGGGAGTGGATCCAGATGGGAGAGAGGTGGGGATAGAACTTGGAGTAAAGTAGAGGAAGGGGAAATTGTAATCAAGACATATTATGTAAGGAAAAAAAATCTGTTTTCAATAAAAGGAAAAAATGAAACAAAAAGCTATTCTGGCTTTCTTTTGGTTATGTTACCACAGTACATCTTCCTTACTCTTTTATATTTAAGTCTGGAGGTGAGGAGAATTTTTTGTATACAACATGCAGCTGTATCATATTAATTAATACACTCTGACAGTGTGTTTTTTAAAATAAATAATTGCATACATACATTGACATAAATTAAAAAGTACAGCTAACCTAAAAAATAGTACTTGAGTCCAAATTTCCTAATATCCACCCAGAAATTAGCTGGTATATTGCCCACAATGAACACTTATCAAAAGCACTCAGCAAATCAGAATAACTTGGTGTGGTGGTTTGAAAGAAAATGACCACCAATGTCTCATAGGGAATGGTGCTATTAGGAGGTATAGCCTTGTTGGAGGAAGTGTGTCACCAGGGGAGGGCTTTGAGGTTTCAGAAGCTCAAGCTAGACTCAGCAGCTCACTGTCTCTTCCTGCTGCCTGCTGATACAGATATAGAACTCTTAGCCATCTCTCCAACATCATTTCTGCCTGCATACTATCATGCTTCCCACCATGCTGACAACTGACTCAACCTCTAAACTATAAGCCAGCTCCAGCGAAATTCTTTCCTGTATGAGAGTCGTACTGGTCAGGGTGTCTCTTCACAGTAATAAAACCTTAACTAGGACACTTGGGAAAACATTCCTGGCCTGATCATACTGACATCATGAAGCCATATCACTGCCTCACTCCTGTGGTTTGGTGTCAAGTGAAAATCAGACCTGTAACCTAAGGAGTAGTTCTTATAATACTGTTATACTCTGGATGGACCAAAATCCTAACACAAACTTTAGTTTGTGGAAGAATTGCCTTGCTTTGAGATTGCAATGCACTGTGTCTTGAAGCATTTTGTTTTGAATTTCTCATCACACAAGTCAGTCGCACATAAAATCCATTCGTGCCATCATTCAATTTCAGTGCTAGATTCTTTTTTCCACTTGCCTTCCTTGTGACCTGATGGAACTGTATTACTAGAGAACGAAAACATGAATTTGTATGACACGACAAATAAAATGGAAGCAGGGGATGATCGTGATTGCAAGAGGCAGCAGTGTGTCATTACAGAGAACAGCACTAACACGCACAAAGAGTAGTAATTGCGAAGGTAGAAAATTTCTAGATACATACTGCTAAGTATTGCCACCCTCTGAAAAATGCCATTTACTCTATTTTCTGTTACTTTTACGTATTAATACTTTATTCTCTTTCATGAACAATACTATTATTGATCTTTCTGTTCTTTTGGATTAACAGACCAACACACAGTGAGGCTTTTAAAAACTCCTAACTCTGTTTCACCTTCATTTTTGGAGTCATACTGTGTCAAAACTTACTACCAATCTACAGATAGAAAAAAAAATTATGGAAAGCTGCATTATCTCAGAAAACCTCAAACTATTTTTTTTTTATTTCCCTAAGGCAGAGAAGAATAAATAGCAGTACCCTGAGGTCTATTGGCACAGCACCAACTTCTAACAGTCCTGACTGTGAAATTTCTTTGAAGAGTTAGGCAGGATATTTTAAAAATGCAAATACATTATTCTACCATATGACTCTTTTTACTTTTAATATTAAAATGTGGCTTAAATTTGCCTTTGAACAAAATTGATGGCCTAAGACAAACTTCCATGTTCATACCACACAGGGACATATCATTCTTTATCTCTGACGATAATTGTTCCCCAAACTGAGAATTGTGGAGGTGGTTTTATTTTTTTCTATAAAAGTAACAGTAAAATATATGGTAGCGTAAAAATTACCAAGTTATAAGAATTCATGCGTTTTGAGCAAATGAGTCTATTTTAGTCTTTTTCTCAAATAGAGCTTCTTTACTGAGACTGTAGTATATTTAAATACATTGATCAGCCAATCTGCTTACACATTGGCGCCTTCTTGGAGCTTTCATTTAAAAGGTAGAGTCATTTAAAATATTCTGCAATGATGAGGTAATGACTTGACTTAATGCTAAATATTTTAAGTCTCTGGTCTGTGATAGCTACCTCTATTTTGGTCTTTAAATTCAGCAAAACCGATAAAGAGATAAATGAAACAAGAAGGTATATATGTATTCAACAATTTCATTCTGTTGTTGTTGTTGTTTACAGTTTTTAATTTAATTAAAATTTTGCTTTCTGTCTGGTGGTGGTGATGCCCACCTTTAATCCCAGCATTTGGGAGGCAGAGGCAGGTGTATCTTTGTGAGTTGGAGAGAAGCCTGGTCTACAGACTGAGTTCCAACATAGCCAGGAACATAGAAAAGCCCTGTCTCAAAAAAAAAAATGTGTTTTTCATACAATGGAAGGTATTTGTATTCAAGAGGAACCAACCTCAGAAATTCAAATTGTACCTAAACACTCTGCATAAGAGTGGTAAGAATAAAAATTTTGGATGTCTTTTTTCCATTCATTTTATCCTATTAAAACATACTGCAGGGTGGCTCACTAAAATGCCTGCCTTATGAGTTTGAAGAGCTGAGTCTGTCTCCCAAAATTTAAGTATTTTTTTAAGTGAGGTGTGGTGGCTTCCATGTGTTTACAGGTTTATATGCTTGTAATCACAGAGTGGGGAGGCAGAGACAGACAGACTTCTGCGTTTCACTGGCCAGCCAGTCCAATCTACTCAGTGAGCTTAGGCCAGTGACAGACATTGTCTCCATTTTTAAGAAAGGGGGTATGTGGCAACACCTGATAAATTGCACAGAAGACTGCTCTCTGATCTCCTTGTACATACATAAATACACATACACGTACACACACACAGGTACCGGCATACATTCATATGCACATGCAAACACACCAAAATATTTGCAACAATATTTGCTTCCACATATTGTGATCTTTCATTTTCAAATGTAGAAAATATATCTCTGATTTGTCCAATCTATATAACTCACTGTGGCCATACTGACTAGTGATTAAAGCATAAATGAACCCAGATCTTGGCTTTCCCTATTCCTGCTGCGTGGCCTCAGAGAAGTTACTTAACTCTTAAGCTCTGTGACTATAAATGAATGCAGCAGTAGTTCCTATCTCTTAGCATTGTGAGAAAGCTAGGGAAGTATTATCAAGTACCTGAACATTTGTGGGTGCAGAATTATTACTATATAAGGTGTCTTGCTTATTTCAAGAGTATTAAGAAGTATGACAGATACCTGAGGTGTGTCACTACATTTCATAGGACAACTGCACTGACTTCTTTATTGAGCCTTTTCTGATGCTGGCAGTTTTTTTGTTTGTTGTTTGTTTTTAACTGTGAAGCTTCACAACAATAATGTTACTAGATATCATTTTATTTTGAATATTTTATTTACTTTTATTTTATGTACATTTGCCTTCACGTATGTCTGTATGAGAGTGTTGGATGCCCTGGAATAGGAGTTATAGACAGTTGTGAGCTGCCATGTAGGTGTTGGGAATTGAACCAGGGTCCTCTGGAAAAACAATCAGTGCTCTTAACCATTGAGCCATCTATCCAGGCCAGCATTTCTTTTGAAAATTAATTCTTATCCTTACTACTTACTTAGCTCTTGCATGTATTGTTTAAGCTGACAAAGCTGTTAAATCACATTCTTCTGATCCTGACAAACTGAAGAACACTAATGAAGAACCTAATTCATTAATACTGAGGAATTTAAATGTATATGTAGAATTTTGAGAATGATAAAATTAACTTGCGGGCTGGAAGAATAGCCCAGCAGCAAACTGCTGCCCTAGCATGGGCAAGACCATGACTCCAATTTTGGTAGTAGAATAGTAATGATATTGATATTTATAATAATAATAATAGTAAATCATATTAATAAATAGCTACTTAAGTTGGTACACACAGGCTCATTACAAGCTAAAGTTTGAATGTGCTTTTCTGTCTGACATAAGAGGATTGTTTTAAGAATTTTTAAATAGGTATCTTTCTGTGACTTACAATGTCTCCACTCAAATGTATTGCATTTTCCTGTGTACTTAAGTGTAATGGAGCATTCCTGTTGAGTAGATTTATCCCCTATGACAGGTCAGCACCAAGAATAAAAATTAAATCAAGGAGCTGATAATGTAAAAATGCCAGCACACCACATATGCATGAAAAAACTCTGTGTTTAAGAAATGTTAAATAAAATCAAATATGATGACTGGTAGCAACCTTCTGCTGATGCAGATATTTCTTTAGAGGGGCCATAAAACCCAGAATTTTCTCTCAACGAGACACAAAGGATTTCCAGAGCTTGCAATTTCTTCCTGACATAATAAAGTATGAAAAACAAATCTAATTTAAATATTCATGCCTTCACTTTATTTAATGCCATGACACTGTGACTATAGATAGTGTACTTTAATGCTCTGTGGTGCTTCTTCCTGTTTTAGAACAGCTAAAATGATAGCTATCTTCAAAGGTAATATCAGAACACATTGTTGCCATGCATTGCTGTCTAACCTTAGACAGCATGTTCCGACACTAATATCCTCTGCAAAACACATGCTTCATTTATGAAATAGGCAAAAACCCCAGTGGTGAAGGAGACAAATTTTGGTACTCAGTCTCCCTGTCATATTAACCCAACAGCTCTGTAGAACTGAAGAAGACACATGATCAAATTTAACACAGCATCAAAAAATATGAAGAACATAATTTGTTCCCTGAACTTTGGTACAGTCAAGAAAAATCAGCTGGGCTTCAACATTTAAAGAACACAGTTAGTAAAATATATGTAGAATAATACAGATGTACTTTGTAGGATTGACATTTTGATGAGAAACCGCTGATAAATGAACTCGGTTGAAAAGTACTCTCACTAAAAGAGGAAAAACTCAGTCTCCTCTGTAGAGCACACATAAATCTGTCCTTTTATTAATTTGGAAGAGATAAAGGGCATTTAACATTAGTTATCATAGTACATTGATAATCTAACATCACACTCTTCTCCTTGACTCTCGCTCAAATACTGCACATGGGCAGACATACATGTGCACCCATGTGCACACATACACACACACCAAATGCAGGTTCTGCAAACCTTGGGAATACCCAGATGGTGGCAGTGAATCACAGTTTGTCACCTGTTAGAATCATATTGCATTAGTAAGAAGAATCTCATTACTTCACAAATTCTTCTTTCCTTTCTTAAATACTAGGGCTACTAAGGAAGTCTCTTACATTAAGAAATGTTTTTCTTCACAAGAAGAAAATATGAAAGAAACTTTTATTGTCTTTACTTGTAAATGACAATAAGGTTTCACCTAAAATTAATGTAACAATATAGGAAACAGACTCTATCGAAAAGCACTTCCAGTCAAGGCTGGGTGATCGTATGGAAGGGACATGGATTCTAAGTCCAGCCCTTTTTTCCTTGGGGTAGATATCACAGTAGGCAGTTTTCCATCTCTGACGCCCAGTGGTATTTGCTAAGCTAGCAAAGGTACTCTGCAGCTTGTGGGGAGATTTATTCCCTATGGTTTGGAAGACAGCACCTATAAAGCCATCAGAGAGTACAGATTTCAGAAAGAGGAACTCTTTCTCCTCTTGTAGTTTGAATGACTGACCATATAACTACTAGTGGCTCCCTGTGGAGAAAGCCCTGATGAAAATAGAGACAGCAAGGCTAAGTTCTGTGGTGTGTGCTAGTAATCCTAGCATTTGGAAGGCAGAAGTAGAAGGATCAAGTCTGAGGACAGCCTTGGTGACATAATGAGACCCAAGAGGAATGAGGCATGGGGAGGAAAGGAGGAGGAAAGACAATACAGAGCAAAAGGTGAGAACACGAATGATGTAATTCAGCATCAGGTCAATAGATGGCTCAATCAAGCCTCTGGCTCTGCCCAAGATAGGTGAATTTACATTTCTATCACCTACACTGAAGACTAACATAAGACAAGCTATCTTACATATACCTAGGAATAAAAATATCCAGGACAGTAAAGAGTACACAACAATGCTAGTCATTATCGTGTTAATAAAAGGACAACCCTATGCAGAAGGTGTGTCCACATTTTACAGTGTGAAATTTCACACTTGCAAACGTAGATTCAAATTCTTCAGTATAGGAAAAAGCTTGGATTTTGTTAATCTCAATAGTGCTCACTATCACGTGCGCTTTTATAAGTATCTTAAGAGTTGAAATTGCATCTTTTCATGTCCAGATCTCAGAACATTAAGACAATGTCTTCCTTAATGTGAATGTTCAAAAGTCAAGAGTGATAGATATCACATAGAACTGATTCCAACTCCTGTTGGGAAATGTCCAAATCAGCAAGAAGCACGAAACTACTGAACCAAATTCTCAGTAACTTCAAAAATAGAACATATAATAAGAAAGGCAGTTGATTTTTCATATATGTAAAGTCAAGTCTTTTCTTCAGATTTAGAAAATAAGACTGAGAACTCACAGGGCTTTTGAATTTTGAGGATTGTTATGATATGGGAACTACAGAAACTTTTTAAATAAAGAAGAGATTGAAGATATTTTTAATGTAAAAGAAAAAATAGAAAAGCAGCATTTTGGGGGACTGTCTGTTGAACCAAATTTATTACCAACAGCTTTGAGGGATTAGGAACTTTTGCTGTTGTAAGAGAGCTGGCCTGGGGAACGCAAACTGAGAAGAAGGATACAGTCATCATTCTAATAGACTTTGAGGTGGAGGTCTGTGAATCACTTGATATATTCATAACATGATAGTATGATTTATGGTTACACCTTTATTTGGCATTACCAATTAAAAACAAACAAAAACAAAAGAAGCTCTGTTCACCCAGTATCAAACCCAGATTTTTATCTAGAAGTACGCAATCATTCTTGTAATAGCTCCCCTTATTTACAGCTACCCTTAAGCCAAACCCTTCCCAGTTTTGCTATCTGTTGTCACATTTAGTCCTTGAATAACCTTACAAAGTAATAAAAGTCTCACCTTAGAGGTTTTGTTTGGATTAAGTTGAGGGCATCTGTACAAGGTCAAAGAGCTAGAAGAGAGAGGTAGAATTCACATTCCTATACTAATTCCAATGAAGCTGCCTTGTCCTGGTGCTGGGAAAATGACAATCAAAAAAGCATCACATGTCAAAAAGTACATATAAGCCGCTAGCTCCTCCCCAACTCTCCCTACTACCATTTTGTTTTCTCTTTTCCTGCTTCCTTTTAAGTGAGTTCCTTCAGAAGTGCTGATCGCACCAGAGCACCCACTTTTCTCAAAGTCATAAGTTTCCTAGGCAACCAAAACAAAGGCTTCACCTCTAGTCACAGTCTTGAGCACTGTCTCTGTGTAGCCCATACTCCCATATTCACCAATAGAGTGGACCTCAATGTTACACTTGCCTGACTTGTTTCTACCATCTGTCTAAGGATGATGCCTTGGAGTCACCAATACTACATCATGTCACTTTTAGGATCATTCAAAATAAAAAAAAAACCTACTATAATCTAGATTTTAGCTCCCTCAGTTATCTGTATAGTGTGTATGTATGTTTCCTCAGGTTCCAAATATTTTAGAAATAATAAAAAATAGGAGATCTGTTATTATATTTTGATAGTTTAAACTCTTTAAATACATCAAAGGAAGTTATTAATGTTTCAGCTAAATTTGAATCTTTAACACTGAGTGCAAAGTGTCAAGTTGTCACATAAAATATAGACCCCAGAGTTGAAAACGTGTTAGCTTTCGTGAAATTTGAACATGTCAAGTATGTGTTCTGTAAGAAAAAATTAAAAATAATTAACCTATTTTCATTGCTGGGTCACTAACTATTTGAATTAATTTCTTGGCTTTCCTTTGTTTTGAGTCAATGTACCTAAATTTACCTGCAGGCACTTACAAAGAAACATACTTCACAAACTCCTATAAAGCATTTCCTTTTCCTCCAATATCTTGCCATTTCTCTCTACTCTTTGCTTTTCTCTTTCCTTCTTTTATGCTTTTCTTAGAAGTTAAATACCTTTTCACTTTGACCTTTGTGTTAGCTACTTCCCAGTGAGATATCTGGGTATTGTCCTAACACCAGCACCCCACAAACACACACCTATTTAATTCACATTTCCCTACTGTCTAACTCTCACACTAATGTTCAAAAGAAGTTGTGTAATTTAAAATGATTCAAGCATAGTGAGGACTGTGTGTGTGTTAGAGGACTATTGAGAGGCAGTAGTGGTCTATCTTGGAATAAGAGCAGGCAGGCTAGGATCAGGAGCAATCTGTTTTAGGATATCATTTTAGCATATATAAACTGGGAACATACTAAAGCCCAAATTGATACCATGCAGAAGGAAGAATTTGGTTTCTGTGGAGTTACAAATTGAAGCTCAGAGTACAACAGCCTCCGGGTGACTTTCAGACCTGCCCACTGATCTACCCACCACTCTGGAATGTAGTTATGTAGTTGCACACCTACTGTATAGGCTCACCAAGGAAGACATAGAGGCATATTCATATGAACACACCCTTCCAGACCTCAGAAGCTGGAACCACTGTCATGGCCAGCGCCATCCTGGACAGTGGAACCCTGAGCACCTCAGCTCAGGTGTTTTTATGGATATAGAACTCCTCAGGTGTTCTACTGATAGCACATGCAGACCATGGGCAATCAAACATCCCCCACATAAGTCCAACAATATCAGATAATACAAAACTCCAAGGCCTAGGCAACCGCTCACTCAACAGTGCACAAGATAATTTTTTTATACATAAATAAACTTCATAACATAACTAAAATAATTATTTTATACATAACTAAAAATAAACTTTTTCTATATTTCCCCCTTTCTGTGTAAGACAAAAAAAAAATGCTTTATTTCTACAAAACAATTTAACACTACACCAGCAAAACTATTTACAGGAGGAACAAATACAAAGGTTGCTAATGCACATGATCAAATGAAACCAAACATCTATCAAGCTTTTTACAATGTCTTTGGACAACAGAAAAACATTATCAATGTCCAACTATCTGGAATTCACTCATGATCTTCGGGGATCCTCCAAAGGGCTTAGGTCACTTCTCTGGCTCTGACTTCTGCAGCACACACAGCTTGTCCTCCAGACTCTATCTGGCTTCACTCCACTGTTGTTGCTGTCCTTGGTGGTTGTCCCATGGTACTGACATCTTCAGAATGCTGGGGTCCCTTGTTCAACTGGGCTGCACTTTCACAAGTAGCCTTTCCTGGTCTCTTCATGGTTCCAAGCCTGAACTTCTTTATATGACACCTTCAGTCTGAGCCTTCAACTACTACTGAAGCTGCACCAATGGCCTTTCCTGGCCTCTCATAATACCATGTCTCAGTTGTTCTCCATAACCCCTTCATGCATTTAAAACCAGTACTGTCTGTGTGATTCTTACAGTACCAAGTTCAGCTACCAGCATGAGATACAATCTCAGACAGTTCTAGAAGACAGCTTTTGTGTGCTGACCCTGATAAAACACTTGCCAGATTTTAAGATACTGGTTGGCAGGAAAAATAACTGGTAACCTTCTCTGCAGAAAGGAGTCCATTATAAGGTGGACTGTTCATCATCATAGCAGATGTGTTTTGCCAGGACCTCCTCACCAATATCTGCACAGGTTTTCAGAAAACAAAACAAAACAAAATGGACTCTGAGAGGTCTGGAGTTTCTTTTTCTTCCTCCCTGTCTTTCTATTTCACATTGGATTAGCTGACGTGATGTACCACTCCACATTGCAGGAGCCACTTGCTGTGTAGCTCACATGAACAACAAAGAGGCATTTTCATAGTTAGGTCTTGTCAATTACTTCATGTTGTATTTTAACAGTCTGAACAGTGGTCCTGCGAACCTCTCCACGCATTCTTCTTAATCTCAGCTAATGACCTGACTCAGTTCAAACCATGATGTTGGGCTGCTCACATGCCTCTACTTCTGTTTGTTTTGCACAGCTTTCTCACCTCTCTGGTCTTCTCTTATGGTCTCAGGTTCCTATTTTCCATCTTCAGGCCAGCCTTGTCACTTGCATTTCAAATCTTCATCGTCTCTGTTTTTCTTGCAAGCTTGCTGAGCTCTTTCTTTTCTCCTTTGCTCAGATTGTGGTGACATTTAAGGATTACTCTCCATATGTTCTCATTTCCTTCTCTGTTGCTGTGATAAAACACTGATGAAAACTAACTTGGGAGAAAAATATGGCTCACTCAATTTGCCTTCTTATGCAACCCAGGAACACCAGTCCAGCGCTGGCACCACTCAAAGTAGTTTGGGTCCTCCCACACCAATCCATCAATCACTGATCAAGAAAACACCCCACAGATATGCCCACAGTCTGAAGAAGGCAATTCCTAATTAAGGGTCCCTCTTCCCACATGACCCTACTTTGTATCAAAGAAAAACAACCAGTGCCCCATAATATTTTAATTTTCCTCAGACTTACATCTCCCTTGGTGTCCATAATTTTTGTACCTGCTTCCCTTTATACCAAAGACAGGATCCACTAAAAGTAACAAACAAAAGCCCGAAACAATAACAACAAACAAAACCAAACCATCACTGTTTTACTTAGAAATCTTAAAGCACTCTCTTGTTTTGTTTATTTTTTATAGTCATAAAAATTACATGCTTAGATGCATGTAATTCAAGAAAAAACATAATCACAAAAATAAAACTTGTTACCTTTTGGTTAAGTTACTTCCAACTTCTTTTCATTCTAGAATATTCAGGTATATAGACTAAGGGTAGAAATTATAAATTTTGGTTATCCATGTGCTCAGAGCTAGCATACTGTGAGGAACAGTCAATATATAAGCAAAGATTAATAAACCAATAAGTAAAGGCAATGGGCTTGCAATTGGAAAAGCTACTTTTTGACAATGTTGTTATCTGCTAGTTGTCAAACTGCCTGACATGCCACAGATGAGCAAGTATTATGTTAATAATCAATGCCCCTAATATAGAGGGGCATTGTTGTTTGTACTTTTGCCTGATTATATAGTGTGTCTCACCCAACGAGATTAGTTTTATAAATGTTAACAGAGAATTATCAATAAGAAAATGCCAGCCAGACATGGTAGCTCAAACCTATAAACCCAGTTCTTGAAAAACTGAACAAGTTTTACTGTGAGTTCAAGGCCATCCTGGGACAGAGAGTAAGTTCCATGCAAGCCTAGGGTATAGTACATGAGAAGACTCTGTGTCTTAAAAAAAATGAGAGAAAGGGGAGAGGAAAAAATCTCAAATTTAAAATTACATAGCATTCAAACAGGATGTTGATTTGTTAATGAAATAAGAAATTAGAAAAGGAAGAAAATTTCCAAGTACTTTTAAGCTTTTCATTTTTTATGATCATCTACTCCCTTTTCAAATTAACAAGTATAGACAATATAAATTGAAGTTACATGTATTAGAAAGAAAATTTTTGGTATTTGAGTAATGGGTAGCTGGTTGTGGCATTGCTAAAATAGATGTGTATTAGTGACTTAATTGACCAGGCTTACTACCACAGTTTCTGTATGGCAGTGATGGTTACAGAGTAGATAGGTGCCCTACTCAAGACACACCAGGTAGCAGTCAACAGTGATCTTGTCAGTGGTTGCTCTGCCTTTGTGGAAAATGAGTTCTGATTTAAGATCCAGCTATTGTACTCTTGGTAAGATGCTGGTCTCCAATTATTAGCACCTGGATGTCATGAAATAATACAAATGAAATGAAGCCCAGCAGCTATTCTTTGCTCCTTATGGTATCAGTGTGACTTAATAAGCTGGTTGGTTAGTTTGATAGCAACTGTGGTGGTTTAAAAAGCTTTGTGGAACTAATGTGCCTTAACTGATATACATACATTGTTTCCATAGGTAGAGGTTTCAAAAATTCTAATAGATGGCTACTGAATGAAAAGGCGTATTTTAACCTATCAAAAGATATTTTCAATCAAATCTTCTCAACAAGTAAAGCATACTGATGAATATACTCATAGTGATAGTCTCTCAGACATGCAAAGACAAAAGATACATGTTTTCTGAGCTGGTTTCTATATGGGATAAATATGTTCCACCAAAAGACCATGATGTTATAAACATTTACTGTCATATCTAGCCATTCCTTTCTAAAGTAGCCTATGTCTTTCTGCAGTACGGCAACTCATGATTTTTTTTCCCAAATTTGCTTAGGAAAGAAATAGGTCAACTGCCTACCATATAATCTGGTGCAATTGAGGCACAAAAGTTGCGGTAGTAACCAACCATTATCTGATTGGATTTAAAGCTCACTCCATGAGATGGATTCACGTATAACATCGCTGACGTGGTCACCAACTTGAAACTAGATAGGCCATGAACTTGTGGAAAAAACAGACACTATTGTTCTGCTAAAGGAATGCAGTACTAAAATTACTTCTAATTACATTTGCTATACTTGTAGATTAATGTTTCGCTCAACCATTATCACAGAATCTTCTTCCTGCAGTAGACGGGAACAAATAAAGAGGTCCACAATTTCCTTGGGGCTCAGAGATCTTTGCAGAAAAGGAGGCAAAAATATTTTAAGAGCCAGTGAGGATGGAAGACACCAAGGAAACAAGGCCTCCTAGACACAACAGAACCGATGCACATATGAACTCACAGAGACTGAATCACACTGTATCACATGCACAGGGTCTGCAAAGGTCTAAGACAGATGAGTCCCAGCACTGAGAGGAGAGGTGGACACAAGTCACCATCTCTAACCCAGAAGTTATCTCCAACTGATAACAGCCCACAAAGGAAAAATTAGGTTTTTTCCAATGAAGTCTCACTGAATATATGAATATACAACCCCACAAAGGGCAGGACCCGTGCCTGCAACAGACAGCCAAACCAAAACAAACTCAGTGATATTTTGGAGGTTTTCTTTATATCACATAATGCTTTGTTTGATTGTTGTTGTTTTGTTTTGTTTTTTACCTTACAAGTCTTTTGTTTATATATTATAGTTTCTGATATTGTGTTTTTATGACATTTCTGGTGTGTGTGTGTGTGTGTGTGTGTGTGTGTGTGTGTGTGTGTGTATACATCTGTATGTTTCTTGTGTTTTTTTCTTTGGATCCTTTTTCCTGTTTGTTTGTTTTGTTCCATTTCTGTTTTCTCATTTTTTCTTTTTTCTTTTTAGTTCCTTGTTTGTTTTTTATTGAGAAAGAGAAAGGATGTGCATGAATTTGGGTGGATAAAGAGGTGGGGAGGATCTGGGAAGAGTTGGGAGAAGGGGAAAAATGATCAGAACATGTATGAAAAAAACTCAATTTAATAAAAAAGAAAGAAAACAGGTCAAGGGTATCAATTTCCATGTTTTACAGAAATTTGTAAACTCTGGGATTATGTAAGAAGTTTGGGAAAAGTGCAAATTTCCAGAAGCAAACTAAGGATTATAATTAACTCATTTAATTTAGGACAATTCCTACATTGTGTACTTCCAACACGCTGGTTATTTGTACTCAGATAAAACTTTAAGAAATTATACCTAGTAAACATTAAGTCCTATAGTATGCTTTTACTAATACTACCAGAGTACAGGTATCTAATAAAGTTCCATTCCACTAAACTCCCTAAGAGTTGATATATAGAATAGGTGCTATAAAGTATTTGCCTTTCAAGTTTTAAAAAGTCACCAGAGTTTTGATATATCATTATTAATTAAATGATAAAAGATATATTGCAATAATCTTTGAAAATGTTTTGATATCTTGAGTTTGACACACATACACACACACACACACACACACACACACACACACACACCAAACAAGCTTGCTGTCATAAATATATGTACAAGTGCTCTTTCTAACTCTTCAATGCCAGTTACTCTTTCTTTGGAAGATATCTCCTCTCTGAAGCCATATATCTGAACTTAGTGGCTCTTACTGAATAGACAGATATGTTCTCTGCTCTCTTTCTATGCCATGTAACTCCGCCACACTTTCACATCTCTTTTCCAGCATAATAATTGGCAATATTTTTTAACATTATTTCCACTAATTCTAAAAAGGCAGTAGAAAGATACCTCAGGAGAGCTTCATTGTTTTCTGGTAATTTGGAAAACCCATAATATATATAAAATCACAAGGACAGTCAAAGTTAATTTCAAAGAGCAAAAGTTGCTCACCATACATTTTTCATCACATAAGAACAAATCTATATGCCTCAAAAAATAATTTGTGTTAAAAAGAAATGAGGTTGAGGAGTTAGCTACATTGGTAGAGTATTTGCTTAGCATGCATGAAGGCCTTCCTGGCTTTGATCCTCAGCAATGCATAATCCAGGCTAGGCAGTGTGTACCTGTAATCCCAGCACTCAGAAGGTAAAGGTAAGAGGATCAGAAATTCAACATCATCACTGACTACACAGCAAGGCTATATTAGACCCTGCTGCAAAACAAACAAACATGAACTAATAAAAATAATGACGGGAAAAAAATATAAGAAATGATATTGAGATTATTGCGGGGGTGACAGTGTGAACTTCATGGAACACATGGGACTTAATCTTCTGGAACATATAGATAGAATCTTCCAGGGATTCTGCTACTCACAGGGAGCATATTTTAAGAAAACATTGCTCACAGTCTCAATAGGGAAACCTCAACTCCCTCACCTAGGGCTAACCCTGCTATCCTAGTCAGTGTCCTTGGTAAGAACTCAGGCTTAACTGTGACCAAGGAAGTCTGCAATTGAATTGATTAATTGTCAATATGCTGTGAATATACCGCTAGGTCTCTCTCTCTTTTATTTTTAACAGAAGAGTCGGCTGAAGAAATCTGCACGCTTAGTATGAAAAACTAAAAAGAAAAGTATTTTATTCTCCAAGACAACAGTATTCAAAAACACACAAAATATCTGCTAGAACACATTTAAATGAACTGATTCAGTTTTTAAAATCAAGTTAAAAGTATTAACTAATTTTTTAATTTAATTTTTTAATTGAATTTTGTTTTCAAGATGAACTGAAAGGAAAAACAGAGCTCTCTTTAGTTCTCAATGACATTTCAGCAAACACTAACTTATGGGACAAAAGATCAGATAATTTTTAAAAAGATACTGTGGATGTGCTATTTTATTAAAAGAGTTTGAGTGAAAACATTTGAGTTATAGAGATTTTTTTCCAAGGTTTTCCTCAAAGAATTTCTTCAAGTTGGGTTTCTGTTCCTATGACAAAGCACTTAACAAAAGCAACTTAGGAAGGGAATGGTTTCTATCACTTACAGGTCGCAGTTCATCACTGAGGGAAGTCAGGGCAGGAACTCAAGGCAGAATTCTGGAGGCAGGAATTGGCATAGAGGCCATGGAGAATTGTTGCTCACTGGATTCATTTCCAGGACTTGCTCAGCTTGCTTTCTTATTCCACCAGGACCACTTCTCAGGCCTGGCATCCTTCCACATCAATCATGATGAAAATGAACTACAGACATGCCCACTAGCCAATCTGAGGAAGGCTATTCCTCTCCCCTAGTGACTCTAGTTTGTGTCAAGTTGGCAAAAACTAACCTGCACAGAGCTCAGTGAAAAACAGAAGAAGAAAAATAATAAATTGGATAGGTGAGTGACCACCAAAGTTGTTGATATGAACAAAATTTAATGTCCCAAACAGGACTTGAATAAATACAGATGTAAAAGGAGAAGTCTTGAGAAGGTCACGCTATCTGTGCTTTGGCTGTAGGTGCTTGGTTTAGATTTTAATTGTGTATCTTGGAATTGTTTTCTGAGATTGTCTTAATGAGATTGTTTTCTGCAGCTCTTAAATGGTGCAGCACTTTGGGCATAGCTAATTTAGCCACTGTCCTCTAGAGATGTTCTTTTCTAGCAGAGATTAACGAAGGGCAACACTGTTCCCCTTAATCATCTACTGCTGAACTTGTCAGTGGCAGAGATTTGTGTGGGTTGTTTATGGACTCTAGCTTCATAGTACATTTGAAAAATCACTGTCTGGAGGAGATAACAGCACATTGGGCATGGAGAATAAATACATAGGAATCTGGTCTTGCTTATTGGTGTATCTTGTTAACGAAACGCATTATCATCTGCTCACTTGTACATTTTACAATTTCTCAAAAGGTTTATGTCTAAGCTCACCTTTTTTCCACCAAATCCACACTATTTATTTTGTTCCCAAAACTTAAACTTTTTACTTCTGATAAATGGACATTAGTATTAAAATGACTCCTAATGACTTTACCGTTATACTTGTTGATCATTCAACCCTCATCAGAGAAACTTCTTTCAATATATGGCAATTAACAGAGAGACCCACATATGGTCTATATGCAAGATTAAAAGACTGTGGATTGTTTAGCCCTAAGTGGATGTTTATATCACATCTGTTCCTCAAATATTCAGGAGTCTTCTTGAAAGAGGAGATGAAAACATTGTAAGAAGCAGAGGTGGTAATAGCTTCAAGTAAATGTATTTCCCAAGAACAACAGAGAAGTTGTACATATAAACTGACAATGGCTGTTACAATATACACATGACTTGACAAACTCAAGCCAGCCAAAATCCCAGCACAGAGGTTGGGGGGCGGGGTAGGCACAAGGTCAAACATCTATCTGAATAGCTATTGGCATTTAATGATGGCTAGAAGATTGGAAGGTAGAGAATTAGTTTTCTTTAGTAGTATGACCCCAGTAGGCTGACCACACTCCAGGGCAGAACCCATACCTAAAAGTACTCTGACAACACAAATTGAATGTCATTTTTTTTAAGGAGCAAGTTCAGTGAATAAGGAGGATGGGTGGATCTGAGAGAAACTGAGGGGTTACAATGATTAAAATATGTTTTGCAAAATTGTCAGAGAGTTAATAAAATTATAAAATGTTTTTCTTTAACAGAATATAAGAGAATGAATGGATCTGTGAAACAAACCTTAGATTTTAAAGTCAAGGAAACTAATCTAACTAAAGATATGTAGAATATTCACTGAAAGTATAATTTCATTTATTCGGTTACTTTACTTATGTTTTCACTTGTTCATTCAAAACACTTTCTTCAGTATCTATATTAATCTCTCAAAAGATTTCTGATTCTTCTTTCTAATACAAGCTCTGTGTATTTTACCTTTTATAAGGTCAATTAACAATCAAGACAAAACAAAATATGGAGGAAAGCTCCTTAGTATTATTTTCTTGGAAAATACTTTTTTTTTGGACATGAAAGCATAAGCACAGGCAACCAAAGGAGAAGCAAACAGGTGCACCAAGATCAAAAACAGAAAGGTTTTCACAACAAAGCAAATGACATCAAAAAGGAAAAGGCAACTCCAGAATGATATAAAATATTTCAAATCATGTATCAGACAAGGAGTACTAAAATAATATAAGAGTAAACCATTTAAATCAGTTACATCAAAAGCAAAATGACCATTATTAAAAATAAGCAAAGGACATAAATCAGTAAATAAGCATTTTCCCAAGATGTATAAATAGCTAAGAGGCATACAAAAAACTCACTAATCATCAGGGAAATGTAAATCAGAATCACATTATCACTTCATACTTGTTAGAATGGCTACTAACTAAAAGACAAGACATAACAAATGTTAGAAAAGGTGTAGGGAAAAGGGATTCTTTCTGTATGCTGATGATGAGAATGTAAATTGGCATTGCTACTATAGAAAACAGCAAAAGGGGTTTAAAAATAAAACAACAACATCACATGACACTACAATCATTTTTGGTATATATTAAAAGGAAATAAAATCAGGATTTCAGTGAGATATCTATATTCCCATAGTCACTGCAGCATTGTTCACAATAGCCAAAATATAGACTCAGTCCTGGCGTCCAGTAGTGAATAAATGGATAAAGGGAAAATGCGAATGCTGTGGGAAATTATTTAGCTATGAAGGATGAAGGGTTGAATGACAGCTCTGTTGGTAAATTGTTTGTCTTGCAAGCATGAGGTCTGGACCCTATTTTTTTGTGAAAACAAAAAAAAGCCAGTCTCAATAATACCTACTTGTAATCTCAGTACTAGAGGACATGGAAAGGCAGATCTCCAGGGCTTGCTGACCAGCCATGCTAGCCTACTTGGTGGGTTCCAAGCCAGAGAGTCATCTACTCTCCATAAACAATGTGCACATCATCTGTGGAATAACATCTCAAGCTATTCTCTGGCTTCTAGATGCACATACACACATGTGTACCACACAATATATTAACACACAAAGATAGATAGATAGATAGATAGATAGATAGATAGATAGATAGATAGATAGATAGATGATAGAAAGATAGATAGATAGATAGATAGATAGATAGATAGATAGATAGATAGTAGAGATAGATAGATAAAAGAAGGAAATTCTGCCATTTACAATTGTATGAATAAATCCAGGATACATTATATTAACTGAGATAAATAAGGCACATATACAAAAATAATCCAACAAAATTTAAAATATGCTGTCTCTTGAATGTATAATATTGACAGTTGAACCCACTGAAGCAGGGAGTAAAATGGTAGTCACCAGGGGCTGGCCTGTGGAGGACAAGAGGGGATCATATTCTAGTCACTTTTTCTGATACTACGATGGACATCATGATCAAAAGGAACTTGGAGTTGTGGAGGTTTAATTCATCTTACAAGTCACATCCCATCACTGAGGAAGGCCAAAGCAGGAACTTGAGACATGAACCTGAAGATGAGCCTGTTTGTTGTTCTATACAGCATTACCTTCAACCAAGGAACTCATTTCATGGCCAAATATGCATGGCAAGAACTATGAAGGATGTTGCATATTGGCCACCCTATGTTTAGCCAGCTTCCTTATTCAGTTCAGGACCAGCTACTTAGGAAATGGTACCACCAACCCTCCTACATCTATTAACATTCAAGACAATCCCCACAGACATGCTCACAGGACAAACTTATCAAAGCAAGTCCTCAAGAATGACTGTTTTCAGGGGATTCTAGATTGTGGCAAGTTGATAGTTAAATCTATTAACTATGACAGTGACTTATCTGGTATAAATATTCATTTGTTCATATTTCTCCAGGGGAAAGTTAAAATCACACACACACACACACACACACACACACAACACAATGCTAATTCATGAGGTGATAAACTTAATTGTGGTAATCATTTTACAATGTGCATATATGTATGAAATCATTACTCTGCACATGTAGAATGTATACTACTTCTATTTCTCAATTATATTTTTAAAATATAATTTTAAAGTCTAGAGATAAAAATAGAATGTATACTACTTCTATTTCTCAATTATATTTTTAAAATACAACTTTAAAGTCTAGAGATAAAAATCATACCTAACTCTAGGACTAGGTACATTTTTCCTAATTCTACAAGCTGTCACTCAAAGCTCACTGTCTCACCCTTAGGACTGCTTAAGTACCATTCTCTTACATTGCCCTTGTATAGATCACCTCTTGCTCTCAATTCTGTCCATTAAGAGACTGCAATGTACAGTTCAGAATTTAATCATTCCTCCCATAACCACATGTCAATCTTGTCTTGAACATAAGTTATTAAGGGATTATATGCCATATTTAGTATTCTCTTTGGTAAGAGCTTAAGGCATGAGTATAGCAAGTTCTTGGTAAACACTTGTTGAATGATGGATTTAAAGACTCCAAGGCACTGCTACTGAAAGAAACACCAACTGGATAGATTTGCATAAGGCACAGTCACTCCCACTGAGGATTTCTCATTAGCAAGAGTGAAGTCAATGACACAGAACTCCACTTGTGAGAATATCGCCATATCTATTCTTGTTCTTGTCGCTACTGCTGGGAAAGTTGCCTTCACAGTTCAAAGGAACAATCTTCATATATAGTTATTTCTCAAGGTACATCATTAAAATGTTCATCGTTTAGGTTTTGATGCATCATTTAAGAATAAATTTAAAAGTGGAGACCCATTAAGTATGATTTTATATAAGAAAAAGTTTTTAAAAGTTTTCCTCTTTTTAATAATGAAAGTTAGGACAATGCAGAATTTTCATTTACTTCCATTCTTATATTATCCATTAATGAATAGTTGGTGTATTTAAAGCAGTCAGGAAAAATATAATGAATAATTATCTTTATAGAAATTAATTTAAAATGAGAAGACTATGAACATAATTCTACAATAGAAGTTCAAGTGGAACATTCTTTGAAACAGTTATCTAACAAAGTTTTAATCTGTTTAAAATATATAAAAACTGAAGTCACAAAGAAATGCTTGAAAATCAAGTAAGCTGCAGTCTAAAGTGAAATTCAATTTTCAGATAAAATTATTTTATTTTAGATAAAATAATTTTTAAGAACACCCAAACTGGGCATAGTGGTACACACTTGAGAGGCAGAGACAGGGATTCACAGTTCGTTCGAGGCCAACCTGGGTCTATAGTAAGTTACAGGGAAGTTTGCACCAAAGGGCAAGTCCCCATTCCTCATGAAAATAAATAAATAAATAAAATGAATAAGTAAACATTTTTAAAAGACAATGACCAGCATGACATTTACATTTTTAATAAAAATTTCTCTGGCAAACCCTGTCTCATTATTGTTGTTAATAATCTCAAGGCTTCAGGAGAGGAACATGACAGGTTTAGAATTCATTTATTCCTTAACTTGAAGGTGCTTTGCACTGTGCAAAAAAAATTGAAGTAATGCAGAAGTAGTAGTTCATGCTTGGGGGAAAAACACATCAAGAACTACAAGTGGCCACTGAAAACATGATGGGGATGAGAATGTAAAAAGTCCTTTGGGAATTTAGTACAGTGATATCTCTTATCCCTTTCATATAAGTGTCTGGAAAAGACTTTATGGGGATACTGATATTTAAATTGTTTGTTTAAAAAAAAGGGGCAGGGATTGGGGAGATGGCTAATTGGTAGTATTTGCTGCACAAGCCAGAGGTCCTGAGTTTGGGACTCCAACACCCACATAAGAGCCATACAGATGCAGTGTTGCGTATCTGTAAATCAAGCTCTGAGGGCATGAAGTCAAACAGGTTCCAGGAGCTCGGTGGCCATCCAGTCTAGCTGATATACCATGGTCCATGTTCAAAAAAAGATCCTGTCTCAAAAAATGAGTTAGAAAGCAAAAAAATAAGGAAAACCTCCCACTATTGATCATGAGTCTCCACATGCACACAAACAGGGATGAGTACATCCCTACACACACTCTCACACACAGACACCGCACTTAACAAAGGAAAAAGAAAGAGGAAGGTAATACTTCCACTGACAAGGCCTTACAGATCATGGAAAAGAAGCAGGGAGTGTTTAGTCTGTATGAATGTTGAGACAAAATAGGATGCTTGAAAAGTGGGTTACTGTACACATTGTGATGGATGTGAAGTCCAAGGAATGGAAAAATCTCAGAAAACAATGTATACAAGAAACACATTCTTCACAAGATTAGTATGATAGAGTCATAAAGAGTCACTGGAGGAGAAAGAGACTGTAATAATCAGAGGAATTCTGTTAGGCCAGGGCAGGATGTTGTGTAACTGTAAACTGAAGTCTCAGTAGACTAAATGAAAAAAATATAACAAGGACTTATCACCTGCTTCTTCCTCGTGTACAATTTTTGTGCTCATTAGTGGGTGTGGTCAGTACATACTTACTCAGGTATCCATTTGAAAGGTCATTTGTAACATGGTGAACTGTGCTCTGGTTGTTAAAGGGTTCAGTCTAAGAGCATTACATGTTGCTTCTGCTCATAGGACCTTGATCTATGTCTAACCTCGTATGATCCCCAGAAGGAGAGCAAGAGATATTCAAAAACAATACCAGCACATACTTCAAAAAGTGATGAGGGTAAATCTGCAAGAACAGAGAGAACTTGGAAAGCATAAGAAGTATTCTAGAAATGAAGCTAAGATCTTGTTGATCAATAAAATATGAGAAGAAAGTAAAAGGATTTAGGATGGGGGTTTATTGTTATAATGCTGGTGGTACCTCTAGGAGATGTTTAGAAATCAGAGAGAAAGAGATAATGGAAGATAAAGAGAGCTTGTGGATAGAATGGGATGCTTCCATGGCCGTATGCTGTAACTCCTAGAAAGATTCATATGTAAGGATACGCAGAATACAAATGGAAATTAGGAAGTAGAGTTCAGAGAAGAGGAAACAAGGATTCCAGAGTCACTGACATAGAAATAATGTGTAAATCTATGCAAATTTAGGCAAGTGACTTTATCACATTCTTGAGCCAAGAGAAAGCTCATCTTATTCCTTCAGTTTTATACTTCTGTGAAAAAAATGACAATGATAAAAATAATGTAGAGAAGAGTGTGGGACCTTTTTTGGGAGCATTACTATTTTAAGGATTGAAAATGGCAGAATTTTGAGTCCTTCAGGAGTCCTTTGCTAATATAGTCTTGCAGTTTTTGCATGTCACTCCTGGAAGGTCACAGTGTAAACACAAGGAAGATAGCTGATCTCCCCCAAGGTAATTAAAAAGCCCATACTTAACTATGATCTTCAGAAGGGTGTTATAATAGTTTTATGATTTCTCAAAAGAGATTTTTCTTTCCCTTGGCCTTAGCATGTGCAGACATGAACTTTTAATAAAAAACTAATGAGGGAAATCTGTATGTGATTTTTTAAAGCAAATTTCCTGAGCAGAGAAGCTTGTTCACTTTCTGGGCAGATAAATTTGAAATGATTCACTCGTCAATTAGTAGTGAATCGAAAGTTCTTTTCATTCCATAATAGAGTCAAACGTGAAATAAAACAGTCTGATGATTGGTTTTTTTTGCAAATTATTGTCAGCATTTCTTTGTGAAGTTTGAACTCAGTTTAGTGGGTCAGAACCAGTACTAACAAAGAATATAGAATAGGAACTGGACTAGAACACAATGAGCAGTCAGTTTTATTGCCTCAAAATAATCTAAGCCATTATTTATCTTATTTATTTAGTGTGTGTTAGAGAGAAAAATGGCCAGAGTTTGTAGGTTTTCTTACTAAGAAAAGAATTTGAAGTCTACTATTCAAGAAACGTGAAGCAAGAGAAAGCATGCTGGTGGGTTGAACAATGAATACTTGAGGAATTTCATTAGAACGAATATGACAGATTCCACTCTGTTTACATCAATAGAGTTTGTCCCTGTAAGCTTTTTGTTTATTTATTATTTAATGTGTGTTAGAGAGAAAAATGATCGTAATTTGTAGATTTTTAGTTCCATTCTTAAATTAATGATATTCTAAGAATACTCTTTCATCTGACTCTGTTTTTCTGAAGTGGAGCCTTTGGAAAGTGAATAAGTTATCGTAGTGGCATTAGGGTGGAACTAGTATCCCCATGATTGAATCATGAGACAGACAGACAGAGTCAGGATGAAGGGAGGGAGGGAGAGAGGGAGAGACAGAGAGAGAGAAAGAGAGAGAGAGAGAGAGAGAGAGATTGTGATATACATATTGCAGAGATACACATATGCCAGAGCCTATGTTATACTTCCAGTCTCCAAAACAATGAGCTAAAGTAAGTCTCCTTTGCTTCTTAAGTAGCATGTGTCAGGTATGTGTCATAGTAATTCAGCACTGACTAACATATGCCCTGCTGCTCACAACTTCACCATTCTGTACTTCATAGCTGATTCATCCCCCAAACTACACCGTAGAGGATGAATGTGTTCAAACTGGATGTCAACTTTAATCATATGCATCATATACCTACTTAATTCTCCATTTTGTCTTTGCTAACTGAGCTTGGGTGTGCTGGGATTTGTTTCACAGTCTTAGCAATAATACTGCTGTGTTGTAGCTGATGAATACTAAAACACCTTCTAGCTCAGATTTTTTTAGCACCACACTAAATATTTCCAATTGACAAGTGGTCTTACCTATTTCGAAAGGGGAGAAGGTCTCAAGAGAAGAGCTATATTTCCAGAATTTACTACTGCAAAGGGATTACCAATGTTAAAAGTAGGAATACATTTTCAAAATAGGATTCCTAATATCATTTAGCAACATGACACTGTACTGATATTAGATGATGATAAGATGCTGAGTTTCTCGGTGGTGGGAAAAAGAGAGAAGACTTGCGGGGTCAATAGTTTGTCAGTCTGTTAGAGGACCAGAGCCTGAAAAGCTTCTTGCTGCTTCTTCATCTTGGATTCACCCAATAATTCACATGATTAGTAAAGAACAGCAAATATCTTAGTAGTTTCCTTAGGATATAAATTTGGGCAATGTGTTTCCATCCTTGAAACTGTACATGTTTTATGTCTAAAGGAAGCAGTTGTAAATAGGAGCTGAAATTTGATCTTCCAATCCTGTTTCCATCATAATTAAAGAGGCACAAAACTAAGGACACTTGGAGTTGTACATACATGCAAATTCACATTTGGAGAACCGCACTCTATCCCATATGCATGATACACACACATGCGTGCATGCACGCTCACACACACGCACACACACACACACATGACTTCAAGTACAGCTGGTGTACTTTAGGTGAAACGTGCTGAAAATCAGAGAAGTGATGCAAATCATAGATACACAAATCTCAGAAAAGTTCTGTCAGAATGGCTCATTGTAACAAGCCAACAGAGAGCATCAGTTCTATGCCAAAAAGATCACAAACACTGTACTAATAATGGAGACAAAACACCAACTCAGTTTGGGCCAGGAAGTTTTCAAGCTTCATCTCTCATAGCTGGACATTGTTGGATGTGGAGAACAAATTGTGTACATGCCATACATCTGTGTAAAAGACAAAACTAATCAGCATGTAAGTCACACAATGGTGCATGAGAATGTGAAGAATAAAACCACAGGTTTTCTCTTGATAAGCACTTGCGGTGAAGTAATTTCTGAAGACTTCTTAATTGTGGGAAAATATATATTACATAAATATGTCACTTTCATCATCTTAAGGGCCCAGTTTAGCACTAATAATGGCCTTGACAATTCTCTGCACCCAGCAACACTATCCATCTCCAGAACACTTTGCATCTTACAAAACTGAAACTCTGCAATTTTGATGCACTACATTCCTCTCTCCCCTGAGCGTTCCACAACCCACATTCTACTTTCTGTCTGTATGAATCTGATTACTCCAGGTATCTCAAACAAGTAGAACCACACAGATAGCATTATTGATATAGAGATAAAACAAATAAAGGAAGCAGAATATTTGCAAAACTTGCATGCTGTCAATAAAGTTTGAAGACCAAGTTTTTAACCATTATGCTTAAGCAGAAATATTTGTAGTAGTTCTAAGCAATGCCTTGTGTTCCATACACAGTTCTGCCCTCAGCAGTTAAGGTGTGTTAACTATTTTTATATAGTAAAATGCATGTGTTTTCCTAGTAGAATTATTGAAGACCTGGAGTGTCAATTTTGTGTTAATCTCATGTTTGCCTTAGTTAGCAGGGAAACCCTTCACAAGTCACTGACATCATAAGACCAGCTGGATCACTGACTCATCCATGGACCTGTTTACACATTGCATTATTTCCCAATCAAAGCCATGGTCATGGTGAAATTTTTGTGCTGTCGTTTACTGCTGATCAGAAGATGACACTAGACTAGTATTCAAGTGATTGTATTACTAAAAAACTTAGCAGCGACATTGAGAGACGAAAACATAGTGTATGGAAATAGATCACACAATTAGAAGGCACGTAATAGGGCTGGGCCAGGTGGCTCAGGTGTTGAAGGGATTTAGTTCTCTTGCAGAGGACCCAAGTTTGGTTCCTAGAGCTCTTATCAGGTGGCTCACTGCAGTCTAAAATTCCAGCTCCAGGTGATCTTACTACTGCTTCTATGGACATCTGCTTGCATATGTGTACACACACACACAAACACACACAACACACACACACACAAATACAATTAAAAAAAATAAAAATTTTAAAAAGAAGGCAGATCATGAGAGGAGAGGAAGAGCTATTATGGGAGGGAGAAGAGATCAAAAAGAGAAATGGATACATGAGGGACTATTTGAGAGAAGGAAGGAGACCAGAAAGAATGTCCAGGGTTATAGAGAAGGCAATGGAGAAGGATAAATAAAAAAAAAAAGACATCATGATGTTCCACATAACTCCTAAACATGTGTTCTCTCATCCCTTTCCATCTTTTCATTCAAATACATTGATGTATTTTTCCACTTCAAAAGAACTATACTGTCTGTGTAGGAATGTCATAACAAATTATATCATACTGTGTGGCTTCAAAAGGCAGATATTTATTATTTTTCACTTCCAGATACTAGAAGTCCTTGATATAAGACACTTGGGTCCTGTAGACACCATGAAAAAAAACAAAATAAAGTAAAACAATTTCCATTCCTTTCTCCTTTCTGTTGAGGCGCAGGGATCCCTGGGACTGCATGGTTTGTGAAGCATCCTTCTCATCTCTGCCAGAATCCCTGTCTCTTGTATCTTTCTCCATCACACGGAATAAGCTCATCCTGTCCCTGCATGACCCCCCTCTTCACTGAATCACATTTACAAAGTTCCTGTTTGTGTAAAAAGTCAGTCACAAATACTTCGAGACCAAAGTTCAAAATGACTCTTTGAGAGACACAATTCTGTCCATAAAAATAGCTCACAGACAATGCTCTACTTCAGCAGCCTGCTTTCATCTTCTGGAAGTAAATGCCATAAATTGGATTTAAACAACCCTTACTTTAGTCACCATTTCAAAAATTGTTTTGTTTGGTTTAATCTAACCATTACCAACTTTTAAAGGAGGGTTCATCTTGGTCCAATACGCTCTCAAATTCAAACATAATTACTCTGTGCACTGGATGAAATTCTGTTGCTATGTAAGATGCTCTAATAAAACTGAACACTACAGAAAAAGCATAATGGAGTTCAGGCACAATATAATGGGCTTCAGGATTTCTTTTCTTTTACTTTTTTTTCTTTTTTCCCCTTCTTTTTTCTTACATGTCCCCGCTAAGTTAAGTGCAAGCAACAGTGCAAAGGCAAGGTCAGATGATGTGAAATGGAATGCGGTTGTCCATCAAAACGGTCAGTTCAAAGCATCTCAGGTATTTCCCCCATGTTGCCCTCTCCTGATGTTCAGGATGCAGTCCTGTACTTTCTCTCGTCTTTGTTACTATGGTGTGTGCACACAAACATGCACATATGCACACATTAATAGCGTCGAAGTAACCAACATTTACAAAGCCTTTCGATAAAATGAGAAAGCACTATCTTACCATATTTTGCAATTTAAACGGAAGCACAGAGAACAGTGGGTGGACACAATTAAGTGGGGAAAGATCTGATTGACTGCTATAAAGAAATTGGAAAATAGGAAAACACAGGCTGTGATCCTAGTATTCAGGAGGTAGAGGCAGGAGGATTAGAACTTTAAGGGAAATATCAGCTACACAGCAAATTCAAGGCAAAAGAGCTATATAGTAAAGGGAGAGATAGATGAGGTAGGAGAAGAGAGAGAGACAGAAACAGAGACAGAAAACATAACATCTTCAAAGGACTAGAACCTGTTCTTTGACAAGTGAAGTAAATGCAAATATGGCAGCTATGCTCATTGCTCTCATTAGCAGAGCTGTGTTTTGGGCCTGGGGTGCTTGATAGGCTCCAGTTCAGAAATGACAGCCTATGGCATATCCCACATAGCCAAAGGAATCACAATGGCTGCAGCTCAGATTATGATGGAGAAAAATGGTGATAGATGGGGTTGGGAGGAAATGCAAAAGGCAAATCACCGAGTGCATTATAAAGAAGGTGGTCATCTAATTCATCATCCAGGCCGGGCTACTTTTGAGAATAAATGGGGGCACTGCTATTAATTAAGCTGAGACAGAAAGTGTACATCATCGCTGTCAGAGACTAACTAGGAACTCGTATCACATTCGCAGAGCTCAGACTTTGTGTTAAGGTCAGTCAGATATACTGTAGCGTCTGATACAGTGTCTGAGAGGAGTTTGTCTTGTTTTATTTTGTTTTCATGAAATTGCCTCAAGCTGATGCATAAGAAACATATAGGGGAAGGCTAGATGCACGCAAGAAGATCCATTAGAAGACCGCCATCATTACTTCTGACTGTTGAAATAATGGTAGACTAAATCATTGTAATGGTTGTGTAAGAACTATAAGGGAATTGACAAGTACTGTTAGGTTGATCTATATGAAGTTGCTGAAACTCACCATTTTTTTTTTTTGGACCAACACCATGGAAGATTCATAAGACTCCCCTAAATGATTTTAAAAAAATAGACTTCGTTGGTCATAAATGTTAAACATATAATTGGCAAAAAATAATGAAACAATGATGATAGTAAAAATGATAAAATTAAATGAGGGTATTATCATTATTGGACTGGCTGATATATACTGTACATTAAAATTCAAAGCATTGAGGATTGCTGTACCTGAGTACTTGATTAAATATGGTTCACACATAAATATATGTAAGCCAAGAGTCAATGCTAGAACAATTCCCATGAGTACTCTGAGGCTCTTAGAAAGAGGGGTGAAGGGAAACCCAGTATACCATTAGACTAAGCTAAGAAACAGGGAATCAGTCAGAGGATGGGGCCGAGCATAGGACCAGTGCTGTGAGTCTGATGAGAAGGTGACTGGATTGTGAGGTCACTGGATTATGCTGACCAGGATCTGTACCAAAAGAGATTCTGATACCTAGTAAGTAGTCACAACATACTGACCATGTTTTAAGTTTAGTTAAAAGCCAGATGCATGCCTCCTTGGCTTGACATCATGGTAGCACACAAGCCCCCTATGTATTCAAATGCCATGTCAAAGGTGATCAAAAAGTTTAAATTTGAACTAGCTCAGTTTTAAGTGGAAGAGTAATCTAAAAGTTACAGGAATGGACCTTACCTCTCCTCAACCTAATGCTTTCTTCTATCATATTTTCACATAATTCCCAGTCTTCTACGGGCACTGTAACTTACTCAAATCGTTCTGATTAAGAAAGAGCAAAGATCCAGATTGAAGAAAATTAAATACATTTCCAATTTTATTTGACTGTTTAAGCCAAAGAGAAGCTGAGTAGAAGGCTGCAGCTCAGCTCTGTCTCTCTGGTGATGGGCTGACTTCAGAGCCACTGCTGTCATGAATCCAGAAGCTTCTCTATGCTACAGACGTGCCCAGCATTCCCAGGTTAACACTATTCTAAAAGCACTCTCCTCAAAGCAAGGAGTTCTAAGCAGCCTGAAGCTATCTATCATTGAAAGCAACCCCTAGACCAAAACAGTACATTATGAGAGGAGGATGATTTGAAATCCCAGTCATTTCACAAAAGCAGATTTGAAGTAATATGCCAATGCTAGCAGCACCGCTAACATGTCCCAAGTCGAGTATCCAGGAACAGGAAGCCCAGGTGTTCTATACAAACTGAGTGAGCTTCCAAACTTGTTATTTGCCATTAGTGTTTTCTCTTTTGAGTACTTACAAACCCAAAGAATAGGAATACAGAAATTGGCCTGTCACTGGTCTCTACTCTTGCTTTGCATTACCAAAATGGACTTTTCAGTCACAGGGCTGATGCGCTTGCCCACTTAAGACCATGAAACCAGTACTGACACTTGAGATGAACGGCAAGACTTATCACCAAGAGAGGCAAGTGGAAAGAACTCAGCAGCATTGAAGAGAGGCAGCACAGTGAGGGAGCAGAGAGCTGACATCAGCCGACATAACTGACACCAGGCACATACAAAGTTACGTATTTCAGTTTCATTAAAAATTATGTTTAGATATCTTACACTAGTATCTTAGTTATATTATTCATCTCGCTTTGGAATTGCAAAGCAAGCATATTATCTCTCATCAAACATACCTGATGGAGTAGGACCAAATTGTTGAATTTATGCCAAGTCCCATTCCTTAATTTATTGTTCTCCCACAAGGAACAATTACAGTTTTCACTACAAACATCCACATCCAAATAAAGACTGGTTGAGTTTTTTTTTTTTTTTTTTTTTTTTTTTTTTGTGGCCTCAGATGTCCATTTTAAACTACAAAATAATGGGTAGACTATCTATTTGCATAAACATAATTCCAAATTGTGATACAATTCATGTCAGACAATGTATTTCACACTGGTTAAGTAATATTCCCATCGTGTGGAGTTATATAAGACACTGCCAAGTTTACCTGCAGGGGAACTCACTTCAGTAGTCCTCACACAGCATGAAGGCATTTATCATTATTCAAATATAGAAGAAAAGAAAAGGTTCCAGCTTTTCTGACATTATAACTGGCTTGTGGTAAACTGTTGTTAAGAACATTCAGTGGGCTGTACTTACCCTACACCATTGGAAGACAGCTTTCACACTGTTCTGAAGAATATGAAGAGATTCAGAAGTGCTCTGGGGAAAAATCTTTCCTCAGGATCTTGCCCTATACTCCCTGAAGTCCTCAAAGAAAACCACAGACCAATCCACAAAGCACAGTAGCAATTAAAGGAAGAAAAATAGATGCGCATGCATTTCAAGGAAGGTAATGAGATTTTGTTTTTCATTAGCCTCTTTGTCTTATTCAATGTCTGAGAAGAATGTTTACGAAGTGTTCTTTTTTGGTTCCCCTTTCTTTCCTTCTTTTTAAAATTACAGACAAAATTGAATGTGTTTATTGTGCAAAACATGATGTTTGAAATAGTCACTGTGGTAAATATGTGCAAAGAGGTAAAGCTATGTTAATTTTCAACATTTGGCCAAATACAGAATAACAGCAGTAGCATTGGGGCCAAGGTCCAGGTGAAAACCAGTGTCAGAAATTAACTAAAATGGTCTTCTGTTTTACTCTTACCTCTTTCATGAAAGAGAATCTAGAAACAAACAATAATAGTAATAATAATAATAATAATAAAGAATTTATTTTCATGGGGTTTGCTAACTTCTTGTTATTTGTGTGTGTGTGTGTGTGCGTGTGTGTGTGTGTGTGTGTGTGTGTGTACGACTCTCCACTTCTCTGTGGTATATATGTGTATTTGTGTGCATAGGCCACTGCTCTGCATATTCCAGGCTAGCCATCCCATGTGCTTCTGTAGAGTAGATGGATTAGCCTGCTTCCAGTTCTCATCTCACCATAGGAGCGCTGGGATTATAGACCTGTGCAACCACCTCTGGCTCTTATTTGGGTTCTAGGAGCCAAACCTAAGATTTAAAGCTTGCCCAGCAAGCATTTTTACATGCTGAATCATCTCCATGGCCCATTAGTCATTGTTTTCCATTGTTCTGAATTCTACTTAAAATTTTCAGTGTGTGGGTAATAATGTCTTAGTTAGGCATTCCTATCGCTGTGATAAAATACCATGACCAAAACTTTGTTGAGGTAAGGGTTCATGTCATTTTATAGTTTGTTATCCATTATCCAGGGAAGTCAGGGCAGGAACTTAAGGCAAGAACCTGGATCTGATGCAGAAACCATAGAGAAACGTTGTTCACTAACTGCTCCTGTGGCATGTTCATGCTGTTTTCTTATCAACTCAAGACCACCTGCCCAGGCATGGCACAGCTCCCTGCAGGACTGAGCCCTCCCACATTATTTTTTTTTTTAAATGCACTATAGATTTGCCTACAGGTAATGAAATGGAGGCATTTTCTCAATTGAGGTTCCCTTCGAAATAACTCTAGCTTACATCAAGCTGTTTAAAAAAAATAGCCAGGATATATAGGTATAAGAAATTGGGGAGAAAGTTATATTTTTGTTGTTTGCTATTAAAAAAAAGTTTGCAAAAATAATGTGAAAATATAAATGAGTGAGCTCAAGAATGACTAACCCTGGTTTAATTATGCATCTGGTTTAGCATATTTATGACCTTCAACTTAATACTCAAGTAAAAGAATTATCTGTGTGACACATATTTACACCATTTACCTCACACTGGTCAAGCAAGGGTATCCATGAAAGCTGGTTTTGTTATTTTCCTTTGAGAAATGGTTTAAAACAGCAGCCCATAAACTAAGCTATGACTGTGGCAAATTCTCCTTTTGAAATGAGCATAGTTATTTTAAAATAAGACATATTTGAGATGACACTGGGAAGTACCAAGCCCAGGAGCTATGTTGAACTTGAAGGAAATATTATATCCATACATTACAGAGGATTACACATTTAAATCACACAGGTCAACATTTAACATAAGGAGTATTTCTTTGTTGCTCATTACACATTTATATTTGGCTTGCTGGTTTCAGCTTCCACTTTGAGAATAAACATGCACACTTTTCCAAAGTGGAAAATCAAATAAACCTAAACACTATTTAAACAGCACCTACCCAGTTATTTGAGTACTGAGTTAAAAGAACATCTCCAAACTAGAGGTCTTTTGAAACTTTTGATAGTAACACAGAAGCAAACCTCCAGCCGTATAAAACTATTTTAAAAATAAAAGTAAAAGCTTCCTTATTCTGCAGCTTTTTGGAAAATTATTTCAGCTAACAACCTTGAAGGAGAAAAATGGATGAAGGATATAGCTTCACTCTTCTCTTAAGCTCTTCTCTTCTGTATCCCTACAATCCTTTTTCCTATTTTCTTTCTCTTTCTTTTTCTTTTTTCTTATCTTTTTTTCATTTTTTGTTTTTTGTTTTTTTTGTTTAGATTTATCCTTGTGCTCATAATATAAGACATCAGCTGCATTTAATGGCACCAACACATATTCTCAAAAGAGACTGATGATTTTGGCTGTGATATTAAATTACGTATATGTAATGGTCTATGTAACAGATGAATTTTCTTTTCCTTTGCAAACAAACCTCAGTTATAACCTCATTTAATTTAGATTAGCTGTGGGCTGAGGTAATTCCATAACATAAAAATATGTTTATCCCTCATATATTCTGACTATATTTTATTGCTAATAAGCACTGTCTAATTTGCTCTGAGAGCTTAACATGGATTGCTTTGCTACTACTACAACAGTGTTTATAATGTAGAAGTTATCACCAATCCATTCTGGAAGCAGAGATACAGGACCTTTGTCCATTGTATTGTCATAAGCTATAAATACAGAGGTTTTTTAAAGTATATTCAGTTAATAGTAATTAAATCCAAATTATGAAAGTCATGTAAACAGAAAGGAAATACATTCACATAGACATTTATCTCTGATCCAAAGCTATAAGAAGAAATGAAGGAATACTTCTATTTTCTATTTTCATAGAAATATGTCACAAAGAAAAGGTACACTAAACAATCATTAAATTGTTTATCATTATTCATTATAATAATCAATAGTTGGGTGAGTTTGGCTAAACTTAACACCTTTGAAAAGTTATTGAAGTGCTAAAGAGATGGATCAAAATAAGAGCATATATTGTTCTTACAAAGGACCTGAGTTACCTGCTCACCAACCACATTGGATGGGTAACAAACACCTGTAAAACAGCTCCAGAGAACCAGATGACCTCTTTTAGATGGACACTTGCACTCATCATGGACACACACATACACACAATTAAAAATTAAATAAATGTTTAAAAGATAACAGTAACATAAAATATGATCCAACATTTAAAAATTGCCACCTTTCAGAATTGCTAGTGTAATGATCATCTTTCCCTAGCTTGTTCCCATAGTACGAACTATGTTTGTATGCCATGCCAGATACATAAAACTAGACTCCACTTCACCTTTCACAATCAGCCTAGTCAAATACTCCAGACTCAGAAAGAATACTACATTTTTTTTTAATGTGTCAAAAAACAAGCTGACCTACAGGAAGAAGTGTTACTGTTAGAAATGGGAGAGAGATACCGTAGGGTAAGGTGCGTAAATTGAGGCAGAATCTGATCAGACTGCATTGTATGTATATGTTGAAAAATAACAACAAACATCATTAACATATATAATTAATGTAAATTGATCAAATATTTCAAAAATGATTTTGAGGGTTGAAAAGATAGTACAGTAGTTAAAATGCACACTGTTCTTCTGAAGGACCTGAATTTGTCTCCCTCTATCCATATCAGGCAGCTCACAAATACCCACAACTTCAGATCCAGGGCATCTGACAGACTTTTCTAGCATAGCCTTTTTGGGCACCTGTACTCATGTGCCCATATCCCGTCACACACACCTAGACCCATAATTAAAAACAAAATAAAATTTTAAATGATTTTGAGTTTTCTCCTCTTTCATGATAGATTTCATCATAAACTAGCATTGTAATAAGCCTAAATTCAAATTTGGAATTTTTTTTTAATACTGAGAATTCTGTCTCCCTGGTTGTCAGCCTCAACCTAATTTATCTGTCTGCCTCATTATTCACAACCTACAACTCACCATTACTTCTCTCTGAGTTGCTTTGTTCCCAATCTGCCCATCAAAAGTCTCCATGCCTGTGGGTCTCAGTACAAATTGCACCTCCTTTGTAATACTATCCCTACTCCTATGAACTGAAAATTCTTCTCCCTTAGAATCTAAAAACACTTTAATAACCTTATTAAACCCCCTGCATATACACTGTGCGTGTGTTTACCTCATTATATAGCTACATTTTTCTCTACTCATATAATTCTAGAAGGAGAAAATTATACCTTTCTTATATTTGTATCTACATTATAATTTTTTTCTTACTTATAGCACCTGGCTCCAAGCATTCCTATCTAATAGTGAGCACTTTTTTCCTTCCTTTCTACCATTCCATTGCCTAACCTGGGAGAATAATGCACGTAAAGCAACTAAACAGAAGTCAAACAAAATCTATTTATTTGGGCCAGTGAGATGTCTCAGCAGGTAGAGGTGCTGGCCCTCAAGCCTGGCCACTTACTTTTGATTCACAGAACCCACATGATGGAAATAGAGAACCACGTGTTGGATGTCATCCTATAACTTCCGCATGAGCACTGTGGCATGCATATAAACACGAGTATGAACATATGTGTGTGTATGTACACACGGACACACACACACAAATAAATATTTTTTAAATGAGTATAAATTTATTTTGTGGCATAGACCTTAGCAGAATTTTTTAAGAAATGTTAGACTTTTCAGTCTTTTCAAAAATAAATTCTTGTCTTATAACCTTTTTACTGTTACATTTTATAATTATATAAAAGGGCCAGAACGTAGAAGAAAATATTAATTATGTGTTCATTCACTATCCAGAATGTTAGCTTATCAACCATATATGTTGCTATATACAGGTATATAACATTCCACTATTATTGTGCCCTTGTTTTGAAAAGCAATTTTCTCTTTTGTTATAAGATTAAACAATATTATACATAAAACCCATGAATTCCTAAATATGAGAAATGAAAACATATGTCTACAAAATAATTGTGTATTAGGTTTTAGAATTCTAGGACAGATGCAACTAATTCAATAAAAATTTGAAAAGTGTGGAGGAAAATGTTCTATTTCTTGGTTGGGCTGAACACATTGTGTGACCATGTCAAAAAAAGAAAACCATACATTTACATTTTTCCCAAATTTTATTAAATATAAGCTATCCCTCAAAGAGTTAATTTAAAGCAGAAATCATGCCTTTGTGACACTTGTAAATATCCCACAATTCAGAGCAGCTGCCTGTCCTGTTGTGGAGTCATAATTGCAACAGTCTGAGTTCTTAGTGAATCTCACAAATAGCTGAGACAACATGAATACGCTGTCTGGCACATAATTGGTACTACCACTCGGAGAGAAGAAAAAAATAGTCAGAGGTTATAAAAGCCAAATGGAGAGGAGAGGTTTCAACTCAATATACAAACTTTATTCTGCAAAGAAGCTCATTATATACATCTACATAAACATGTATAATCCAAACAATTACCAAATTACATATTAGGGAAAAGAACAGTGGTTTTTAACTGTTGTTAATAACTGTAAGTCATTACTTACAACAGGACTCTAAATAATAGTTACCAGAATGGTTGATTTGGAAAATAGAATGGCTTTGTTTTTTCATAGGAAACTATAACCCAGAACATAACATGCAGTAAAGACAGATTTGGAAATTATCTGATTTCTAGGACGTTATACCACCATGCATCTAAGTGAGCAGTGATAGCCCGATTTCCTTCCAAACAACTCATTACTTCATTCAGGTTCTTAATGCCTTCAATTAAATTTCACATATAAGCAAAAGAAAACCATGCATAATTTGGAAAAGAGACATTAGTCTGTTAACTCCTACACATAACGCTAGAAGAATAATCGTAAGCAGCTGTCTTTCTTTTAACTAAATTAACAATGCTTATTATACTCAGGCTTCTAGATGCAGAATGGCATGCTTCCTGTTAATATGCTTGGTTTCTGACCTGACAATAATGCTAAAAAACTCAGCAGGAAACTCAACTCCCACATATCGCTAGCTAGGGAGAGAGAGGCAAAGGAAAATCATGTTGTTGGAAATTAAGAATGCTTATTACAGCCTGCATCAAGGGCATTTCTGTGCCCAATCTGTTATTGTGAGTTATGAAGAAGATTTCCTCAAAATAAGTTGAAGAACCAAGGCTGTGGGTGGCATACTGATGAAACAGAAAGCTGCCTTTTGAGGGAGCTGCTAAGTTTGTGACCTTTTCCTACCAGAACAGAACAACAGAGAAGGCTGTGGTACAGTTTCGACATACGATCCTAGTGGGTAATATTGCCCTGGATGAATTCAGAGTTCCTTTCCTGACAGTAGGTTGAATAGATGTGTCTTGGGCTTTGGACTATGATCTCAGACCCTTAAAGAAATGGTTCCAGAACTGACAGTGTTAACCTGATCACAAGGCAAATACCCCCAGTGGTCCTGTACTATAAGGCTCTTTCAAGCTGAGTAAACAAATAAATGAAATGAGAAAAGATTATTGGCAAGTGTGTGCCTTCTGGGATGGATGAGATCGTAGCACTCACATTTCAGAATCCAGGCCATTGCATTTAGCTTTTCTTTTGCTTCCTCCTTCAACCCAGATTTCTAACTCTTGGCCCACCCAACATCTCAAGCAACATCTTCCCCAAACATGTGATCTACAGAAAGATTCTATTCATAGTAAACTCTGCAACCAGAGCTCGGGAAAACAGATCAATCAACAGAAGATAGATAGATAGAAGATAGATAGTTAGAAGATAGATAGATAGATAGATGATAGATAGATAGATAGATAAATAGATAATTGTAAACAGAATATTTTATGTTTTATGAGACAGGGTATCATATAACCTGGCTGGTTTTAAACTGCTGCATAGAATAATAGGCATATTCAATAATGTACAGTTTATTTGATGCTGGAGGTAAAACCCAAAGCTTTGTGCATGGTAATTAATTATTCTGCCAAGTAAGCTATATCCCAAGCCCATAATACTTAACTGTATACAAAGGATTTGATTTAAAAGTATATAATAAAAGGATATTATCGAAAAAACTACAATTATATCTTATGATAAACAGAGGCCGAAAGAAAATTTATAATCCCTAATTTATCTCATTTTTATCCAATGATTGCAAATACATTACAAAATATTTTCAAATGATTTCAGAAAAAAAAAGAAAGCCATTCTGAAGTTACACAATGAAGTTTTAACAGAACTCTCCCACATAACAACTATGTAAATCAATGGTCATTTCTTTAAAACAGAATTGAAAGTACACATAATTCATGTTAATGTACAATATATAAGGTCACCAAGGTCTGCAATTCTACTAAATGTCAATGGTCTGGAACCCACTTATTATGGAGTCAGATGTAATGAAATGCCATTTGTAGTCAAGCAGAATGGAAGTCTACATTAGGTCAAAGGCTTGTAATACACAAAATACAATTCCAGTAATAGCGAATTGTAGGAGAAAACAGGACTTGCCAGTGAGCAGAACAAGGCCTGAGACCTGCATGGACGTACCCAGAGGCAGACCTGCCCGAACATGCCCAGGGAGCAGCAGCCTGCAGCCTGGCAGTCAACGGGACGCTGAGCTGGGAGGCGGGTTTAAAAGGGCTTCCCTTCCTGCAATAAATTCAGTTTGCTTTTTGCTGTTTCCCTGACTCCCCCAGCCTCTCTTGGTTCTGCGCCAACTCTACCCTGGCCCAAAGGAGAGTCCAGCGGATGGGCACAAGCAGCAGTGAATGGCTCCCAAAAAGATTTTAGTAAGGCAATTTCACTTCGAGACTCTGATACCTTTCAAATAAATGTGCTAGACTTTAACACCAATATTTTACAAAGTTTTAATATTTTTATAATTATATGTTTTTATTTATAATTGTATTTATAATATAAATTATAAATTATAAAATTATAATAAATTCAACAACTATGTACAAACCTATCATGAAAGAACAAAATAAGTTAAGAAGAAATAGGACAGTATAGAATCTAAGTTGTTTCTAACCATATTTATGAATGGAATGTAAAAACAAATTGCACAAGTGAATTAGTGGTAGTTTTCTTAAGCACATGACCAAAGGAATATATGTACTCTGTAGAATATGATATATATTCTTTATACATATATATATATGTATCTTAGTATACTTTTTAAACCTGCCTTTTAGGTTGGTTATAGGTATGATTTTAAACAAATCTTATCATGTCTAAATATTGCTATACTGATATAAATTTCATATTAAATTTCTCAACTTCAATTTTTTCTTTCAGTACCAAAACAAAAGCTGATAATTTATGTAGATCTAGAACACATGATTAAGATATAAAACACCTGGGGCTCTGTTTCCTTCTCATATCACTCTGTCATTCACATTTAGCACTGAATCCCCTTACTCCAGCTGTGGATTATACAGCAGTATCCATCATAGACAGAAGATGCAAATGCTCAACATCCAGGATGCCCAGGTGCCACACAAATGTAAAGAACATGATAGTAGCTGGGAGGTGGTGGCACACAACTTTAATCCTAGCATTCAGGAGGCAGAGAGGCAGAGGCAGGTGAATCTCTGTGAGTTCAAGGCCAGCCTGGTCTACAGAGTGAGTTCCAGAACAGGCTCTGGATGTTCAAGTTCAAGGTTGGGTAGTTCCATTGGTTTGGACCTCTACAAGGATGACAAACTAGGGCTGATGCTTTTCTTGAAGCACATACATCTGAAGTCAAGAAGCTGAGAGCAGGCAAGGCAAGGTCCCAGAACTCCTTTGGTGGCACACCACACATGACTCAAGGATGTCCTTCAAGCTTCTGAATAGGCCATAATACTCCTCAATATTGTCATTCTAGAGATCTGGGTTCATAAATGGATTTTTGAGATAGCTACACAAACAACAGCAGACTCTATTTTATGTTATATTAACTGATTATTGAATAGAAAAATTTTAAGGGCTATCATATCAATTCCAAGTCTCATGGAATATTTAGCATAAAAGAAACTCACTAGTAGGCTAATAATTCTACATATGGCTACAGAGCTTTCCAGCATTTGATTCATATTATCTTTTTGATCATTTTAACTTTTCTTTATTGTGAAGAAGGCATGACAGGAAAATAAAAACTAAAGCAGGATGACAGCACTCGTAAAGGGTAGAAGTACTTGCCATGCAAATCTGATGACCTGAAATTGAGAAAGGAAAAAACTGACTCCCCAAAATTGCCCTTGGATTTCCACACACAAATGGTGGCACACACACACATGCACTCACACAGTGTATGTGCATACATATTCAATAATAATAAATAAATAATTTTAAAGGAAGTGACCTTAGTGTTTCATTTAAATTTTGCCACTTAAAAATGCTGCCTAAACTTAGTGAGTTTAGAATTCAATGACTGGGTAGTTCAATTGGTTAAGAAGAAAGACACATAATTTTGAGACTAGTTTTACCTCTTCCACACTCTCAGTACATAAACACATCAATCATAAAAACTCAAGATTTTAATTCCTAAAAATAGATGACTTAAATAGCTCAGTTAAGAGAGAGTTTGACTGCATATCTAAATACATAAAGTGATCAAGAATTTTTATGCCATACATTGTGATCAGACAAAGGTGATGCCACCAATAGAATGTGGAGAAAATGATGTTTAAGCCTTATTTCAAACGTGGAAGAAGAGATGATACAGTGTTCTACAAAGGGCATGCTAAGGCAGAACGGTGGTATTTTTTGATGAGTTAAATATTTTAGTAAAACCATGAAGTAGGGAATCACCATGGATTGTGTTGATTAAGAAAATTCAGTTGGGAAATGAGGCATGATGTCTAGATTATGACCTTTGAAAGTGGGAAGAATTTAAGAAAGACCCTAGCCTAGAATTGAAATCATCACTTGAATTTAAATATTTAACTAAGACATTGTGTTGCAATAAATTTTGATCTTACATCTTTCCTATGTGTGTGATAGGAGCTGTTCAGTCATGTTTTCTACAGTGTATACAAATTGTAGCTGCTTTCTTTGGATAGCACCAGGAATCTCAACCATCCCTCTATTTATTCCAGCAACCACAGGTATGAAGAACATGTTCCTTCCTAAAAGTCAGCTGAACCATTTATCCTAGTTTATCAATCTTCCTTGTGACATTATAAATGTCAGTTTTTGTAGTGAGGGTACAGAAGCAGCAAATACCAGGCATGAGCCCTGCTCCCAAAGCTCTTATACTGTTTCACTTTCTATTAACTTCATTTCTACAAGGAAATGTCTACACCCACCACCCCCATTTCTTGCTGTTGGGCCAGCTCTGGCTTACCTTTGGCTGTGATAAGGATTCTGTTCTTAAAAAAAATAAAAACATAAGAACGTGTACCACATTTACCGACACACATTTTTAAAGTTTATCTATTACTTCTTAGAAAAGGTTTCATAAATCCAATGCTGGCGTCCAATTTCCAAGGCTCATCTAGAACTGTTGATCATCCTGACTCTCTATTTTCCAGAGGATTTGAATTATATGCATGCACCCCAACATCTCATTTTATGTGGTGGTATGCATTGAACCCATGGCCTCCTGCAAGCTAGGCAAGCATTTTGACAACTGAGCTGAATTCTTAGCCTCAAATCTTTTATTAATTATACATATGTCACCCTTTTTGTTTGTTAGGAAGTACAAGGAAGAGACCACATCTAAAGCTATGGTCCCTGCAATGACATATTCTGTAGGCCTGTGAGGACTTTAAGAAATTGTTTTCAGGGTTCTGGGGGCAAAGAACTCTGTGGTGTTTAAGAAGAAACGATGAAAATTGGAAACAGATGCCAATCAAGTCAATCCATGTGAATTATTTATATTCTGTCTCTACAATTTACATCTTAAATGGGTATTTTGATCTGATGCATTGTAATTCTCATCCAAAAAGGCTTCAAATACCTAACAGTTCTGATTAAGCCAAGAAATATTCATTTCTCATCCAACATTTAAATGCCGTTTAACTTTCACTAGAATGTCTAAAGAAAAATTTGTAACTCAAGAAGCAAGATTTAAGGTAGCCTCAGTGTCTCAAGCATTTTGTTTATCATGTGAGTAGTGTTGATAATGATCTCTTATAGTTGCCTACACGTGTGTCAGTATTGGTGGAAATTTATATATTATATAAACTCATTCAGACTATAAAACCACAGGTTAAAAAATGAAAAGAAATGTTTTTGGTAGAGCTAAAAAGAATGGCTTATTCATTTAGTTTCCCTTCCCACCTTGGAAAAACTAGTTGACTAAAAATGCTTCTGTCTTTCTATAAGAGGATCTCTTAAGAGTGAATCAGAAACATGAATGGACTCTTACTTTATGTAACTGGAAATCATAAGCACGATATACTTCACACACATGAATCCAATGTTGACTTAGTTCATGGAATTATATTCAGAAGAGGCTGGATGGACACAACCCTGTTCAAAATGAACAATATTGATGCACAGTATCTTCTGCATTCTGGAGGTGAAGCTTCGTCTAGAGTTTGCATTCCAATAGTAGATAGAAAAGTAAGAGAGAAAGTCATTACAGTCATTATAAATAAACATTAAGTTGTCTAAGGTACTTACAACAGGAAAGTAAGTCCAAAATAGGAGCTAATTTATGCCCCTACTCAGGGCTTGCCAGAAAATGAAACATAAATATTAAGAAGAAGCCATGCTGAGGGAACTATGTATGAACAGGACAGGACAGGACAGATAGAAGTGGAGATAAGTTTGCCATGATTGAAGAATCAGAAAAGTCCTCATTGCTGCTTGAATGTAACGGAGAACAGTTAGAGATCAGAAAAGACATAGGAGCTCACTCACAAATAACTTTGTAAACTATGGAACGTTTATTTCCTCAAATTGGAATTCTGTGAATGCTTTAAGGGGAGGCAGATCTAATATGATTTTCTTTTCAGAGCTCATTCTGCCTGTTGTCTGGAAAATGGATTATAAACTGGGCCAAAGAAAGACTGAAGGAGCAGCTGTTGTAGCTTCATAGGCAAGGAAAGAGTGCTTCAGTGCAGACAGCAGCAGGGGTAAAAATGTGTGGTGCGTGTAAAGGGAGTAGCCTTTGGTGGTAATAGTGACAGAAATGCTAGTGTTTTAGATTTAGTAGGTGAAGGAGAGAAAAAAGCTCATGATATCCTCTATGTGTCTGATTTTTTTTTTCTAATATGTGGGTAGTAGTACAATTTCCAAGCTGGGAAAAGCTAGAGGAAAAGGAAATAAGGAGACACAGAGTACTTATGCTTAGTACTGGAAAATTTCCTTTTGAGAGGCCAAGGAAGCAACCAAATAATGGCATGAAGTCAATAGCACCACCAACAGCTGAAATAGGGTAGTCCAACTTAGACCAGCAGATCTAACCAAACGAAAACTATGGCCAACCGGTCTAGTTCCTTCCTACTTGTTTTAAGTGAAAACTCTAATTGGTCAGGCTGAAAACAGCACACTGAGTAAAGACTTTGAGTAATGATTCCATAATTTTTTTCTGATATTGATTGAGGTCCTGATTTCTTGTAATCCTAAGACTACTCTTCTAAGAATGCTACTGTTAGTAGTACAATTTTTAAAAGGGAAAACAATGATTGGAAGAGGCTAAACAGTTCACCCAACATCTCCCAGCCACCAAGCTAAATAGTTTCTTTCTCAGTCTCTCTTTTGCCCAGTTTATAATCCATTTCACAGGCAATAGGCAGAATGAGCTCTGAAAAAAAGATCATAAATCTAGAGCTCAACCTCCAGAAAACCTAATTTCAAGATTTGCATGTTTAATACTTACATGAGATGAATTTCTGATGCAAATTTACAGTTCTGGAACTAAAGGGTCTGTCAACCAGGAACCTCACCAGTAGAATTTAAACTCAATCAGCAACATAAAAGGACCAATTGGATGATATCCTTTACTCTGATGTGTTATCAAAAAGCATATCATGGGATATTTGTCAAAATTCTGGGAAGAAGGCAATACCACAGTAAAGCCATCTGTCAGAAAATATTTAGAAATAAACACTCTAGTATAAGTAAATCTGAAGAAAATCATCATGACTATACTGGCACAACAAGAAATGTTTAAAGAGTGTATAGAAGTAAAAGATGATAAATGACATCTTGAAAATACATGAAAGAAGAACTTTCGCTGGTAAAGTAGATAAACCAAAGAAAAATAAAAGAATCAATTTCAGTAACTACAGTGGGGAAAAAAGTACAAGTCAAAATATATATAATGGGAGAATGGAACAAATACAAATTCGGTAAAAACAAACAGAAATAAAAAACAATTAATGAAATGGCAGGACTAAATTTTCACCAGTAAGAAACTTGAATATAAAAGGTAAAATTCACCAATCAAGAGACTGAATTTTTTTTAAAAGAAAAGAAAAACCAGGAAACAATGTGTTGCCTACAAGAAATTCAATCGGCAAAGACATATACATAAATAAAGATTAAATATTGAAAAATATTCTATGAGAATAAAACAAAAAATGAAAAGTAGCTAGACTGATGTCAGATAAAATATACTTTTAAGTATCAACTTTAAAAAATAAACACAAAATAGGCAATGATAATGGCAGACCATTACATACTGATAAAAGGAAGAATTCAATATGAGCAAATGACAATCATAAACATATTATGCACCAAATAATACAGTACACAATTAAATAAGGAAATATTATTAGATCTAAAAGAGGGACAATTTCAAAATAACAATTGGTAAGTACTTCAAGATCACATTGTCATTAACAGATCAATCAAGTAAAACAACAATGGCAATAATAGCATTAAAGTATACTACAAAGAATAAGAGGTGCTTCCATATTTATGTACCATTTCAGCTAACATTATTGTGGAACTCTTTCCCTCATCCACACATGTGGCCTTCTCCAGGATATACCATAAATTAGACTACAAAACAGATGTCAATAAACATTTAAAAATTCATGTCAGCACTCGCAGCTGTTGCGACTTCAGGTACAAGACCTGAGTAAATTCAAGGCAGCCAATATCCCAGCATGGAAGGTAGAGGGATTCATGAAGTCCTGCCACTAGCTGAAGAGATTTTAGCAATGGTGACTGCTTGGGGGAAGGACAGTCCACTCTCTTCAGAGATGTTGGTCCTGAAAGGCTTCCCACACTCCGATAGACTGTCCTACACACTAAGTACATTCAGTGAGTGTTTTTTGGGAAAAAAAAAACATATATATACAAAGTTGAGAAGCAAGAGTGGTGGGAGCTTTGTGGAGAATTGGAGGGAGGGAAAGGTAATATAAATGTATTACATGCATGTATGATATGTACATTTTTTAATCTAAAAATTAGAAAAAAATTAACTAAAACCAAGGAAAATACTTGCTTATAAATTCTTTGTTACCTAGGGCTCTTTTTTTCTACTCTCCTCATAACTAGTTAGTGTTTTCTCTTTTTAATGTATTTTTATTAATACTTTGACCTTCCTTGCAACTCCTTTTTTGTTAATAACCTACTGAGGTAACCTAGATCTTATTTTACCAAACCTTTCTTACCAAGCAGATCTGAAAACATAACACACCCTGGAATCCCATGGGAAAGTCAACAGAAGTTAATTCACAATTAAGTGAACAACATTACAGCAGAACCTTTAGAAAAGAGGAACAGGGAAAGGTCGTCTCTGAAAGAATGAATACGTGAACATAAAATTTGCAAACCGGAAGAAGTGAGAAATGTTGGAAGAGTATTGCTTCCTCAGTACTTCTCAGATAATCCCATATGAGGAACCCGATGTATAAAATCAATCCTTTGAATTTGAGTAGAAAACATTCTACATAATGTTAAGGGGGAACATAAAAAGAAATGAAAAAAAATATTCGATGAATGGATGAAGAAAACATGGTATATTTACACAATGGACTATGGCTCAGCTGTTAAAAGAAATAAATCAGAATCATGAAATTTGTAGGTAAGTGGATGAAACCATAAGAAAATCACCCTGAGTGAGGTATCCCAGATACAAAAAGACAAATATGGTATATATTCACTTGTATGTGGACGTTAGCAATTAAGCCTTCAATAACCATGCTACAATCTCTATAACCACAGAGGTTAGGTATAGACTAGGGTGGAAGGAAAAAAGTTAATAGATAGTTGTGGATGAAAGGAGGCTGCAGAAACTGGAATATCAAACAGGGAGGGGGGAGGATGAGGAAGGGGACACAGGGAGGAAGAGCTAAAACTAGGGACCATTTGAGGGATCATATGTAAAACGAATACAGTGAAGCTTCTTAAAATCTGTACATATATGAAAGCAATCTACATGGAATCCCCAAATAACAGGGTAGACAAAACTCTAACTGGACATTTCTCACCATCAAATGAAATATCCAGTGCCAGAAATGGCTCACATCTAATTCGCTGGCCAAAGGGATCCCATAGAAATAAAAAAAAAATTTATGGCCAAGGCTATTGTTTTCTCTCCACAAACTGAGGGTGAGTCCCTATTAATGAAGACAACACCTACATAACTCATTGAACACGGAAACATTGAGCTGATGCCTACTTGGAGTCTTCACGTACTGACTAGTGTCCATGGAACTAGAAGATACTCTGTATTCTACCAGAGAAGAATGGTGAGCACCAACCCAGCTTCAAATCCTTCTGTCTACAATGAGCTACCTGCAAAATATGCTGGTACAATTAGTGGCACAAATTGTGCAAGTAATCAACTACTCCATGAGATGAAACCCATGCCTGACACACACAGGTGATCATGAACTTGATACTACACAGGCTATGGACCCAGGAAACACCAACTTCTACTAAAGGAACACAGCTATAAAATGACTCACAGCAACATTTTGCTATACTCATAGATCAGTGTCTTACTCAGCCATCATCAGAGAAGTTCCTCCTGCAGCAAATGGGAACAAATACAGAGACCTACAACTGGACAAAGTACAGAGAATGAAAGACCTTGGAGCATTCATTCCTAAATGGGATGGCTCCATCAATTCTCTCCCCTTGGGGTTCAGAGAACTCTGGAATTGAAGGTAGAAACATTGTAACAGTCAGTAGGATGGAAGACACCAACAAGACAAGGCCTTCCAGACACTACAGAACTGCTGCACCTGTGAAGTCACATAGACTGCAGCAGCATGAACAGGGCCTGCACAGGTCAAAGCCAGAGAGTCTCAGTGTGAGAGGGGAAGTGGACAGAGTCCCCATCCCTAACCTAGACACTATCACCATTGGCAACTGTTCTTTTCTCCAATGGAGTCTCATTGGGTATACACACCACACTTAAGGACAGTCCCCATCCCATCATTATATAGCCACACACACACACACACACACACACACACACACACACACACAAAATGTCTTTTTAAAAGTTTGTTTGTTTTGTCTCATAGTGCTTTATCTGGGCTTTTAAAACAAAACTTACAGGTCTTTTGTTCATATACTGTGGTTTCCCATTTTGTTTTTATGAGTTTTTTATGTGTGTAAATGTCTGTGTCTCTGCATCTGAATATGTTTGTGTTTCTTGTGCTTTTTCTTTGGCTCTTTTTTTCTGTTTGATTCATTAATTTTTTGTTTTTGTTTGTTTGTTTTTATCTAATTTTATGTTATTGTTTTTTTGAGATGCCTGTTCGCTTTCTAATGGGAGAGGACCAAAAAGGTGCAGATTTGGGTGGGTGAGGAGGTGGGGATGATCTGAGAGGAGTTGGGGAGAGAAGCCATAATCAAAATCCATTCTAGGGATAAAATCTATTTTCAATTTATAGAGAAGTTCTGAAGAACTTAGAATAGGAAGAATATATCTCAACATAATAAAGGCTATATGACAAAAAAGAAAAAGAATGTTTGCTTGATTGTAAAATATGTAAAATATACATAAGATATATTTAGGTTGATTTACAAAACTAATGAAGATAGGAGAGCTACTTTAAAAGTTTCCCTCTCATACCAATTAACCTCTTCTGTTATTAGAATATGGCAAAAAATGGAAAGATAATACAGTTTTCTCTTCTATGAAGAATCTACATTTTTTTAAATGTGTAAAAATAGAAACTACTTGAGGAGAGGAGGAACCAAATGGAAGAAAGATAGAAGATGATTGGGAGAATGAATATAATCAATGTACATTATATGCTTCTATAAGAAGGCCATAGTAAAAATAATTATTTTGTATAATTTATAAATATTTCTTTTGAAAAAAAAAAAACTTCCTTTCGAAGTTAGTATTAAAAATGTGTTTCCAGACAGGTATTTTACCATAGTGAAAATCAATACAAACAAACTACAGTGAGATATTTTCTCCAATACAATATTTTCTACATCTCACTCACAAAAGCAGATGTTAATCAAGAATATATACTTCATAGGCTAAGAATAATAACTAAACTTTACAAAACACTGTGCTGTGTTTTTTTAATTTATTACATGTATTACAGGACTCTATAAAATGCTTCACCAATACTTAATTAATAAGTATCTAAAACTGAAAGATGCTTAATACCCGAAATCACCTTATAACCGGAGAAAGTACAGAGAGCCAAAAACTCTTCCTAATATCTACATCCTGTTGTCTGTTCAAATCACTTCTCACACTGAGTTACTAATATAAAGATTAGCTAAATATAGAAGCTTGTATTTCCTGTTATCTCACATGCTGACCTGTGTAACCCTGACAGAATGTTTCAACACCTCTCCAGTGAAATAGTTTTCCATGTGTAGTCCCTTAGGGTGTACACAATAAATATTTTTAGAGTGTTTTGTATTTGCAAGCAAATTATTTTCACATGGAATGAAAATATCATGGTTGACATTCTTCCAAGGAAAAAGCAAAAATCACCGATCTACTGCCAGTCACTTTCATATGCATTTTCTACTCAATTCTGTTACTAGGAAACTCCATCTATCAAAACTTTTATATTAGTTAAGTAGTAACTTTTATATCAATTAATTTTTGCTGTATTCCGTGTCTGTGCTTCTTCTCCTACTCAGAGTTATTTCTAAAGCAGGGAATGTATGTGAAAATCGATAGGATCAGGAGATATGCGAATACTAAGTAAGTATTACAGGATAAACTGCAAAGTTCAGAATACTACAGCAGAAATACTAATTATATGTGAATTCATATATTTCTGACTCACTTATATAACCAAATTCTTTCACAAATCATCTGGACTGAATTTGGTCGGCCATCATGTTGAGGAACAGCATTTTGTTGAGCCAGGGAATTTCTTGGCAGCATGTCAGGCTTTAGATTAATTCACACTACTAGATGCTGATTTTTGCTTAGTGTTTTACATATGACACTATGGAAGACGATTAAGACAAGCTCTCCCCTTCATGACAATTGCACTCCTCCATGTTCTCCTTCATACATTAAGCCTTACTTAATTATTGCAAAATTCATATCAAGCAATGTGCCCAGAAGTTGTGATAAATACCAGGACTTTGGTCCTGATACAAAGACACAAATAAGTATATAACATATAAAAACATATACTCCAAAAGAGTGTGTTTTTTAATAAAATAGAAAAATCCAATGGCTTAAGAGATTGAAAACCAAGAGACAATATATTAAATATACTAAACGTACTAATGAAGGACCCTATGATCTAAGCCTTAACAGTCCATAGACGTTGACACCCAAGATATGTGCATGTGTCAATCCTTCCAAAACATAGGCCACTGACAAAATGTCTTCACTAAGTTTACCTTCAAGGGGAAGTCTAAGTATTTTTATGAAGTTGGCAATGTTTTCCTTCTTTTTCGGAAAAAATTTTAGACCAACCCTTCTCTGGTTGTTAAGTATATATGTTTTACTCTTGTTCTTTCATTCACTGGCATTTTCAAGGCAAGTGGGTTTTTTTTTGTTTTGTTTTGTTTTGTTTTAAGCTCATTTTGCAGCAAATACTATTGTGTCTAACCTACAGAAGTAACTCCAGAAAAGCCAATAAACAACCGATTAATACTTTCTTATAGTACAGTACTCCAAGTCCTAAATATTTAGAGATTAAAATTTAATAAATCATTAAATTACACATAGTTCTAGTTAGTTGCATACGTTTATATGTTCACATGGTTATACACAGTATATGTAGTTTAAATGAAGATGGTCTCTGAAGCAAACAGTCTACTGGCTCTCTGTTTTCAAATTAGAATAACATAATTCACAGATGGAGATATGATTTTTCAAGGTTTTTATAAAACATAAACCTCTAAAACTTCAAAAGAGATGATGACTTAGGATTCATAAAATCAGAATAACAAAACTAACTTTTAAGTCTAAAACCATGCTGGGATTGTTCTTTGTCCTTGACAGACTACAGGACATCTATCCCTGTCCCTCTATAAGATGAGGATAATTATATTAACTCAATGAACACCCCTGTTATGTAAGCAAATATGCTAATGTACACAATGTACTAAATACTATTATGCCAAATGAAACCATCTGGCACCCAAGAGCAGTTAAAGGAAAAGCCTTGGGGAGACATGCTGCTCAGAGTCAGATGAGAGGACCATGCATGGGGAAACACTGCAGCTTTATACAAGGTGCCTTCCCTAAATGCCAGGCACAACAGAGCTCTAACAGTGTTCATGATTCAAAATTTGCATAGATTAGCTTGCTATTTGAACTAGATTAAGCTTCGTGTGGTATTATGAGGAATGACCCACAAATAGAATTGGATCCATGATGTTTTGCTAAATGACAAGCATTCAAATAAAAATTTTAAAAAAACCCTCCATATTAAACTTTATATGCAAAGGCTGGATTATAACTCAGTAGTAGAGTTCTTGCTAACATGTGCAAGGCCCTGTTTGTTAGAGCCGTAGATTACATTCAAGATTCAAGATAATTCAAAAGAGTGCATGGTAGCATACACCTGTGATCCCAGCACCAGGGAGGTTGACAGCAGGAGCATCAGGAGTTCAAGGCCAGTTCCAGTTACACTGCAAGTTTTAAGATAAGTTGGGATACATGAATCCTTACCTCAAAAGTTAAAACAGTAAGAAAGATGGTTGAAGGGGAAAAAATTAATGTATGTTACATATCCTTGGCAAGTCTTTAGCTGTAATTCACTATGTAAATTCAGATTGTCTCAAAACCACCTTAGATAGTAATTATCAGTGTCTTTTAACTGGAAAGATGTGAGATTTTCTGCATATGTCTTCCTCAAATCATAATGCTAAAATTGTCTCTTTCAACTACCATGTTTGATTCCCAAGCTGGTAATAAAAGAGAATGAAAGAAAGAAACCCACAAGGAAAAGCTCAGCAAGTTTCTTCATGTAACTTTTGTCTCAAATGACAGAATTAAATCATGCCCAAATTGCATTACGTTGGTCCAAAGGTCACTGTAAAATTTACAGTGATGCTTAAAGTATTTATAAAAATCAAAACAGAACAGAGAATAAACTTGTGTCATAAAATAGGCAATGTTTAAAAGTTCATTTCATAAAAGAGGTCATCGGATCAATGTATCTTCCTGCCACTTTTAACGATGACATCTAACGTTTAGCTTTGATATTGAAATGGACAAAGTACAGATGTGGGACTAAAAATATTTTACTTTTGTTTTAAAGTGCATACAAGGGAAGAATACCTGTAGGAGCCTGCAGCGTATGTCTAAGTGCACTGAGAATCTAAAGAGAGCTGCAGATGTCCCTTGCACAAAAGTATTTACTGAGGCAGGCATTAACATGCTTTGAATTGAATTGGGACAGTATTTATGATGACAGAAGGGAGAAAGCATCAGATCAAGTATCTGGGTTTCACATTGAGACGCATTTTGAGGTAGAATTTCTAAAATGTGGAATCACTTAACATCTTCCATGCACAGGACATCTGGAACAAGAGATGACCAGAAAAGAATCTTATTCTCAAACATTGTTTCTAGTCCCAGTGACTGTGTCTACACAAGAAAAGATATAAGTATGACTTCTTTCACTTATCAACTCTGATCAAAATGTGAATCTCTTCCATCTAACTTAGACTCCAAAGCAAAATATTTACAATGGTCTATGCTCTTTGATCTAGTTCATGTTACTTCTCCAAACCCTCTTATTGGACCCAGCCAACTCTTCTCCCTGCTTGAGGATTCCTCTTCCACCTGATGTCTGCAGTGACATTCCAGTCTTGCTGCATTTGCTTAAGCTGGCCTTTTTCATGAGGTTAACCTTTCCAAACCCATTTACAATGGTAGTCAATCTCCCTCCTCTTCTAGGGCCCCATCTCTTTGTTGTATGCTTGTACCGATGTTTATCATCGACTATATTCTGTTTTACGTATGACTGTGTTACTTAATTGTACACTCACCATATTCTTTATTCTTTATTATTATATATATTATTATATGTTATTATATAATGTATAATGATTTATTAATAGTAGTAGTATTGAACATTTAATCCTTTAATCCAGTGATATGGTTGCTATAGCAGAGGATCACATTCACAAGCTTGTGTGATACAGATGGAATGCAGAAAGAATGTTAATCAGACTAATCCTGTCCTCCTTTGTGTTAATGCTTAGTGAAAGGGATTTCTGTGGTTAAGGCAGTGTAATACTCCCCTTTAATCTCAACCCTCTGTATATAAAAGGATGTTCTCAGTTTAAGGAGTTAGTTCAGAAAGAAGCAGAGCTCAGAGAATAGAATCAGAGCTCAGAGAGAGAATCAGGGTAGAAGCAGGGTGTGGAAGTAAAATAGAAGCCAAGAAGAGCACAGCCAGTCCAGAATAAGCATAGAGAATGCAGAGAGTCAGAAGCAGACTCTTTATAATTTACAGTTCAGAGTTTACAATACAGATAAGAGTGAAAAGAGGTGATTCAGAAGACAGCTAGTCAGAGTGAACCCAATCAGTAGTAAGTTTCAGAGGCTGAAATGTTCTAGGTTTAGGTTTGCAGATTAGATTGTAAGGAGGCTGAAGCCTTCTAGATCCAGGCCTATATCTTTAAGATTAGATTTTATGGAGGCTGAAGCCTTCTAGGTCTAGGCTTAAGATTAGACTGTACAGAGGCTGAAATCCTCTAGGAATAAGGATTGAACTAGCAAAGAATAAACTTTCTTCTACCATGAACCCATGAGAATAATTAAATAAATGAATGAATAAATCAATGCCTATAAAGAATAATAATAATAAACCCTTTTCTATATGGAAATCTGTCTAGCTCTGCTCAATAACAAAGTAGAATTCTACTGGAGAATTATGCTGACATGAATTAAGCACAAACTTAATGTATTTTTTTGTACTCTACAATTTAAACAGCCATCCAGTCCACTGCTGTTACAGCATATGGTCCAGATTTAGGTTGTTGCCATTCTCTGGAATTTATTAGATAATCTACTCCCATTGTGGACAGATGTGTGATCCTCTAATCCTAACATATATTATAAAGAGAATATGTGAGATATGTTATAAAGTTTACCTATTAATAGTTCCTATTGTGTCTATTTGGACCAAAAGAAGTAGTGCTTCAATCTTAGAGGTTCAGCACATTCATTGTCAAATAATATTTTTATTTACTAGATGTGTGAATAGGCTAATAGCAGCAATGCTCTGCTTTAGATGAATAAGGCTAAGGTGTATGCTTTGGAAAATGTACTATCAAGCAAATACTTTTATTTACAGCTAGTGCTGCGAGATAGCAGAAACTATCCTGAAAAAAATTGGGGGGTGCGGGGGAGTTGTATTTTATCCACATGTATGAGCACTTATAAGTGTGTGCTCATGTGGAAATGAGTGATCAATATCAGCTTTTTCCTTTATTGTTCTCCATCTTACTTCTGAGTCAAGGTCTCTCAGTAAACCTTAATTAAGTTCATCAATTCAGCTACAGTGTCTGGTCAGAGAATCCCTAGTATCCTGCTTTCTCCAACTCAACTCTTTGCTCTGGGGTTACAGACAATGACCACCACTCCTGGCTTTATCATGGGTACTGGTGATCAGAACTCAGATCTTCATGCTGTAGAGCAAATACTTCACTCACAGAGCTTTCTTCCCAATCTCCTATTCAGGAATTCCTCCCCCTACTTAATCTCTCCCATAAAATATAGGATCATATCTTCCACAGCAACCATCTATGACTAGAAACTTTGGGTTGCCAAATTGGGCTTACAATGACCATAGGTAAAAGTGTTGGTTGACCCATATTTCAGGAAATGAGTTGAGGAAGAACTGAAAAATCCTGGCCAGTATTTGCTTCTTAATGATCAGCAATCCTTAATAAAGATGCAATTCAGTACTTCACATGACACCCCTGAATTAAAAAACCTCAAGGATCCATACAGAAATCTTAATAGACTGATATGTGAAATTTAAAGTATTTGTATCAACTTTATTAACTCTACTATATAAATCAAAGTTGATTTTGAATATGATCTCATTCTTAGTTTTATCTATCATAAAAAAAGTTTTACTAAACTATTAGATCAGTGAACACTAAATAAGCTATCAAGTCATAAATGTAGAAAAACAAAGGTTAAAAATAATAACTTTGGGTTTATGACTATAATAAACCCCATGAGAATATCTTAGGTCATTTATAAACTGTTCTATCATTTTATAACACACAATGTTTTAAAATCATGCCATTGTCAGTGATGTGGAAACTTCTTACTAAATATTTAAGTATTATTTGCCAAAAGTGAGCAAGGTTTGTCCCAAACATATTTTTATTTTAAATTCCAGAAGGCATCTAAATACACATTTAAACACATTTAACATTTTGTTGACATTTTTAAGAATCCAGGGACTGAAATTCATGTATTCACTCCAAAAGCAATAGGTTACAATTCCAGAACCTTGGAACTGTAACAAGACTGCATAGCATCTCATCCTAGGGGACATGGCCAGCTGTGCATCTTATCATCATGTGAACATTTCAGAGGCAAGGAGCTCCCAGTTATTGCTGAACTGTTCAGAATGAGTGATAGGGATAACAGGGTAGACAGAGCCAAGCTCCCCTTTTCACTAGATCTTCTCCTTCTCCTTCTCCTTCTCCTTCTCCTTCTCCTTCTCCTTCTCCTTCTCCTTCTCCTTCTCCTTCTTCCCTTTCCCCTTCCCATCTCCCTCCCCCTCCCCTTTCCCTACCCCTTCCCTTCCTCTTCCTCTTTGTCTCCTCCTTCTCCTCCTTCTCCTTCCCTCCCCCTCCTCTTCTCCTTCTCCTCCTCCTCCTTCCCACCTCCTCCTCTTCTTCCTCCTCCTCCCCCTTCCTCAGTAAAACATCTTTGCTTGGACTGTTCTACCCGGAACATCTTTTCAAAGTCTGCACTACTGTTCCCCTGTCTGTGGATTTATCAGTCAGGTACTCGACTGTGTTAACATTGTCTGCTTCTATGTGTGTTTGAAAGATGATTTTTATGCCACAGTTCCAGACTATATATTCACACTGAAACTGCTGCAATTCACACCAGTATTTACCTATCCTTATTCCTGCACGTATAAGGGTTACAGTATGTTTCCAGAAGGGAATGAATTATTTACCATCTGGATATGAGTAACAAACAAATTCCATGCATGCTCCATGGTCTATATGTGGAGACCTCTAAAATTTCTTGACCTGTTATTCACCACCAACCAAATTTAGACAAACAGATTGACTTCAGACTAACGGAAGTTCTGATAGCTTAAATTGTGTATTTTTCATCAAGACAGTAGAACAGAAGAAAACTGTCATACTACCAGATTGATTTTACTCATTATACAACATTCTTGGATACTATTTCCCTCAATTGCAGAGTACACACTATTGTGCTTCTACTTCTATATATTAATCACATGAATATCAGAGAGCATTTTATTTACTGTCATGCTGAAAGGTAGATTCACTTTGACTGAATCTCTCTTTTGTTGCTATTAATATGAGAGTGAAAATTTTTCTTTATAAAATCAAATTGTTGAATCAGTGACATCCACACAATAATTCAGCATTCTATAGAAATTGTGCGATATTTTCAAGAAAAATGAGAGGCAAAAAATGAAGTCTAGTTAAGTTTCTAATTTGATTATAGATTCTAAATACACTACACGTTAGCATCCTTAATAAGTTCGCATTGACTATAAGAGAAAACAGAAATCCTTCACAGTTAGTGCCTGGATATGAAGATCATTTGATAGTACATGTAATCAAAATCAGAAAAGTTGATGGTAGACAAAAAAACATTTTTCATCAAACCATATTCAATGACCCTTACTGATATACAGTATCAGTAAGAAAACAATTCTAAATGGAAAGCAAAGGAACCCTGACCCCATGGAAAGGGAATGTGAGCATAAACAATACTGGGTGAACTTTTAGTTTCTGAAAATGATAATATTCATATGAGCTATGTGAACTTCCATGGCTACTACTCCAAGCCTTGGGTTTTAAATTAGTCCTGTGGGAATAATAATAACTGAATATGAAAATAGATCTTGTAATACAAGGTTATGTGACTTCTGTATAGAACATTAAATTATAAGGCACTACACTAATTTAAGCCATCATAAAATGCATCTTAAATAGACTTTTATTATTAATAAATTTAAATCACTTATCCTAGAGCCAATCTCCAAATATATTGCAAAAGGCTATTATAACATAGACAGTAACAGAGTCAGGGGGATCGTTTCATGGGTAAAGGTGCTTGCCCTAGTGTGATTACAGACTTTTTTATACCCAGATCCCAGATGGTGAAAGAAGAGAACTAACTTCTCCAAATTGATTTCTCACCACCACATATCATGTGTACACCCCCAACACAAAAAAGTAAACAAATAAATGTAAACGGAGAGCATAGGGAGAGAATACATACAAATTCACGTGCAGAGAAAATTCTTAGGAACTCAGTTATTATACTACAGAGTTGAAGCTTCTACTTTATTTGAAGGGGATGAGATGACAAAGACCCCAACCCTTCTCTCCCAGCTGCCCAACAGTATTAAAATAACACCTATTGTTAATCACCATTGAAGAAAGGATGGAAGTTAAATGTAGCAATTTTCAAACCAACTGCCAAAGATACTTCCCCCAAAGCACAGTCTCAGTAATTCTATTATTTGTGCCACAGTGACCTCATTTCACCTCTGCCAAAATAGAAGATGAAAGTTATCTGGAAGAAACTGGAAGTCATTTTTATTCTAGGAGCTATAATCAGAAACTATAGCAAAAAGCTTAGGGTGTCTGTTCGTGTCTTCTTAAACAGGACTATCGAAAGTGCTAGACTAAAACAAGAACAAACATGAGAACTATTAGGTATGGCTCCATTCCAGTTAATTAAGAAACAAAAAAAAAAAAAAAATGTATTTCAAAACTCAGGCAGATTCAGCCTCATCTAACTTTTCCAAAGTTTTTTTTTTTTTTTTTTTTCCCCTCTAGATTTTGCCCTTTTGAGAGCAAATACTTTGAAATGAATCTCACATGTTTCTAAAACACTTTTTACTTTGTTTGATTCAAGTTTTTCAACTTTGGGAAATGCTTGTTGGAAACAAATGCATTACAAATTATACGTCTCAATTCTGTGGGAATGTGTCATGTAAAAACTCTGATAACTCTTCAAAGACTCCCAAGCCATTCAGAAAGATATGCACAGAAACATTAAGTTGATCTGATAAGAATAGTTTAGTTACATTGCGCATAGATGTTTCACGAAGTCCCTGAAATGTGTATCTGATTTCTTGGGAATTTTTAAGTACACAGAACTCTAGTCTATATTTTAAGCAAGAAGAGGCATCACAAATGTGAGGATGGAGGTGTTATCAACATACTAAAACTACTTTATATAAATAATTGAAAACATGATCCTTGAAGTTAAAAAAAAAAAAAAAACAATTTCTTAACTCAAACTTCTAAGATAAACTACAGCTCAGCTCGGGGAAGCCTTCCTCTGCAGGAATGGAATCTAATTTGATGAAACATTTTCTCTCAATTGGAAAAAGCCTGCCTTGGGAACTTTAGAAAAGTTTTCCGGAGACAGGATTTAATGAGAGCGCCAAAGACCAGAAAGCCCCCGGTGTCCCTTCTGTTGGAGGTAATTCCTCTGCACTACTCACTAGGGGATCTGACTCCGAAGTTGTGCCTAAAAGCGCACGCCCCATACTAAAGCAACAAAGTGGTGGTCCCCAGCCAGAGACTTCTGCTAGCTGAAGCCAGTTAGGAGCAACGGTCCGGTAAAAGGGCGCCCTGGACAGTACCTCTCTGCTGATGCGCCTGGGACTGTCTCCGCTGCTGTGGCCGCTGCGCCTGGGAGCCTCCGAGAGTCCCTGAGAGCAGGAGCAGAAGGACCCCGACCGCCGCCGGCATCGTGGCCCGGGCAGATCCACTCCTCAGGAGCCCACCGAGTTGCTGCCACCGATCCGCCCAGGCTGGAGTGAGCAGCTGCGGGGGAAAGAGGAGGAGACAGCCCTCCCCAGCTCTGCCCCGCCACCGCCCAAGGGTGGGGGAGAAAGGACAATCCCCACCCCTTCCCAGGCCTGGGCCTTTAAAGGGTCCTGGGTTGAAAGGACTTTTCCTCCGGGTGCTTCCTCTGTCAGGGAATGACGCCTTAGCAGGAGTTATCCAAACTTCTTTAGCATTAAGAAAGTAATTGACATCAAGGCACTCTGGGGTCTGCGAAATCCCTCCAGCTGGAAAACATTATCTCCCAGAAATCCGTACAGCTACGAACTTTGCTCTCCAGAAAGTTCTGGCAAAACCTTGTACAGTTGCCCTGGGTCCAGGTGATCCCAGATTGTCCCAGGCTGACTAGGGTACCAGGGAACTGAGGCTGCCTGCCGGGAGGCTGGAGTTTGACTTCTGGGGAGATAGCTGTCCAGGCATCAGCAGGGGAGGGCAAACTAAAGCTGTCTCAGCTCTACTGAAACATTTCTCATCGCTCCACTGGTTGGAAGCAGTCCCACGGTGTTAAAAGGGGATGAAGTGTCTGCAAGGATTTCTGCTTTTCAATCATGGCGTCTTCTTCCCTTTCACTCAAGAGAATAGTATTCTGTTCTTCTGTCATCCTGGCTCAGATGGCCACTCCATACCAGGTTGTCATTGAGAAGGCTAACACCACTTGTTCTCAATAAACATCAAATAGCAACTTAATAGATTTTGGGAGGCACCCATGATATCCTTAGCACCAGTGTACCAAGGGATCAGGATGTCCTCAACGGACAGAACAACCCTACACCATAAACTGTTCCCTCTTGGATTTCTGAACAGGCCATTTTGTATTTGTGTAAGTGTGTGTGTGTGTGTGTGTGTGAGAGAGAGAGAGAGAGAGAGAGAGAGAGAGAGAGAGAGAGATAAATAGATAGATAGAGAGAGAGAGAGAGAGACAGAATGGTCTCTAATTGAAAGATGAACCTGCCTCTACCTGTCAAGTGCTGGTATTAAAGGCATGGGCCACTCATGTAGATATATATTTTTAATTCATTATATTTGAAGTTTGCTTGGATATAAAAATTTGCATTTACTACTTTTACAGGATGCTCCAATTAAGTCAACTAAGACAATGTTTTGTGGGTTTTCCCTTCATCAAAATATGTATAACATTTCAGAGGCTCTAATCATTGATTGCAACCCTATACATGATTTTGGGAGTCCTGATGTTAATAGATTCTGTTTTTCCTACTAAGGAAGTTTATGGACATATTTCTACATTGCAGTACATATCGTTACACAGATGGATTATTTTCCTTTTTAGTTTATAGTTAATATATATTCATTTTTAAGATATCACATAGCAGTTGCAGGATTTTCAGTGAATTTCCGTTTGGTAGATTAGGAAGTAACTCTCCTAAGGGACTGACCAGAATCCACAGCCAAGATCCACCTTTCATCAGGAACCTCCTAGAGGAATGTCTAAGCTTCCACTTTGGGATCTATGGTTTCTTTCAAGCACATTGTGGTGCTGTTGAGGGCAGGTGGTAGGAAAGGGCTCTCTCTCATTCTATGGCTCCTGCTCTCTAATAGAAGCAGTATTTGATGGGAATGATATCGTTTATTCATATAATGACTTTGCCCACCCCTAAAAAACAGTTCATTGTGTAGACTATATATATATATATATATATATATATATATATATATATACACACACACACACACACACACACACATTTCCCAGTTTCTATTACTTATAGCTTTAGGTAATGTAAATCCTAAACAGGTTTTACAAAATAGAACACTTAAGTCTTCTAGAGCTTTTCTCCTTTTGTGTAATGTTATGAACATTTTTACTTTATGTTTTAGAACTGTTTTATAGTCAGATCAAATTTGAGCAAAGTTAAAAGGAGTGTGTGTGTGTGTATGTGTGTGTGTGCACGCACTTGCATATGTTTATCCTCTATGTTAAACCTCCTCATTGAGGTACACATGTGACAACTACAACTGATGACTGCTCTGTCACACAGTCATCTTCCATCCTGTACAGCACACGTTAAGCTGCTGTCTTATATGACTATGGATCAATTGGATTTGGAACAATATGTTATGCTGGGTCACTTCACTATCCAAAATTTACTCCCTACATTGTCGTTTCATCTTTTTTCTATTAAATCAAATAGTCCATGTATAAACTCCAAATTATCACATTTTGTTATTATCTGATTTATATCTACTAATTTGTGCTATTTTTGTGTTCAGTAATGAAAAATACTGTATTGTGTATTAAATTTTTTAAATGGAGAATTTATGTTGTGGTCTAAGCTTGCACACTCACACACACAAAGCTATAGGAGAACAATTTAAATTGGCAATAGTTTCATTGTCTCCAAACTCATAAAATGTATGTTTAAATATGTACACTCACTTGCATGCCAATACTATCACAATTAACCTGTGACTTTAAAAGTATTTTGTTCCTATATTTATGGAACATATCAGTCTATAGTAATTTTCTTATGAATCTTTTCTGATGCAGAATCAGTAATATTGGCCTTTTTTGTTACCTAGAATGTGGTTCTTCCTGAAACAGTTCATAAAGTGTTCTTACAATTTCTCCCCTGAATGATTGATAGAACTCACCACTGAAATCATATGAGCCCATTAATTGTAGAGAAATAGGCCTGTGTGAAAGCTAGGAAGGGTCTATACTCCAGGTTTCTACATTCAGAGGCCTGTATGGTCTGAATAGAATGTAGACATATCTTTAATCCTAGTATTCAGAAGGCAGTGGTGCTCCATGCCTTTAATCCCTAAGATAGAAACAGAAGGTAGAAGCAGACACACAGGAAGCAGAGCTCAGAAGGAGTCAGTGTCAGATTGGAAGTGACATCTGAAATGAGTCAGTGAAGGACAGGCAACATGACAAAACAGAGGAAGAGTTAGCAGAGTGAATCAGAGTGAAGACAAACCTATCTCATGATAGAAAGGCAGACTCTCAGCTCAAAGAGTAAGTCAGTTAGAGCAGAGTCAATTAAAGCAGTCAGACACAGGCAGTATGAGACAGGCAATATGAGGTAAGCACACTGAAGCAGGCAGACAGAGATGGGGATAAGACACAGGAACAATGAAGCGGTCTGACTGGGGATAAGGCAGAGGCTAACTGAGGCAGTATGGAGCCATGACGGTTCAGGAAGAGACCCATAGACACAGCGGCAATAGGTTATTATTAGACAGGAAGAGTGAGTCAGTTTGGAGCCTAGCAGAGCAGTATAGTCTGAGACAGTCAGAGAATCAGCTAGAATCTGCCAAAGTCAAAAGAATTCAATCAGTAAGACAGCTCAGAAGGTGAGTTTGAACCAGAGAACTTGGAGTAGAGTTTGAGCCAGAATAAGAGTGAATTGAACCAGAAGAGTCAGAATTCAGAAAGAGCTAGTCAGAGTGGCTCAATCAGCAGTAAGTCTTGAAGGCTGATTAGAGTGTAGAGAAGTTTAAATGTTCTAGATTGTATGGAGGCTGAAATGCTCCAGGGCTCCAGGGCTCCAGGGCTCCAGGGCTCCAGGGCTCCAGGGCTCCAGGGCTCCAGGGCTCCAGGGCTCCAGGGCTCCAGGGCTCCAGGGCTCCAGGGCTCCAGGGCTCCAGGGCTCCAGGGCTCCAGGGCTCCAGGGCTCCCATGCTAAGAACCAGTGATTTAATTAGCCAGAGAATAAAAGGCTTTTGCCCTGAATCTATGTCTACATCTGTATAATCTACAACTTATATAAATCTGTATAAATCTACATTTATATTTAAATTCATTATTTTAAGTATATATAAAGTAATTCAACTTTCTGTATACACATGTTGGTGATTTGTAAATATTAAAGAATTTATCTATCTTGTTTATTTTCTCAAATTCAATTGATAAGAAGTTATCATAATTATTATCTTTATAAAATGATGTTCTTATTAAGTTAGAGAATTTCATACAATATATTTTGCTCATATTTTCTCTCCTCCAACTCCTCCCAGATCCTCCCCCACCTCCTTACCCTCTTCATGTTCTCACTCTCTTAAAAACACTATTCTTTTAATGTCTGTGATGTGTGTAATGGTGGCCTCTTTTCCTGGATATTTGAATGTTTTTGTTTTCTTTTCAGTTATCTGGTTGTAGACAAGGGACCAGTAAGATAAAAACAGTCTAGCAAAATCCCTGCAAATGTTACTGATGCTTTCAAAGAATCAATTTTAGATTTCACTTGGAATTTTAGTATTCTAATTATTGTTTGTCCATTTCCTGGTTTGCTAATTTTCCCTCGATTTAAAAACTTTTCTTTCCTCTACTTACTTTGGGATTGCTTTACATTTCTGGCTCCCTAACAGACATGTGCCAATACAAGGTTGTGTGCATATTCTTATAACGTGACTAACTGAAGAAATGGCTCAGGGGGTGGGGAATATATAAGGCTGTGGATGGCCTAATTGTATCATGTCTTCCATCAAGTAGGCAAATAGAGGTCATATGCGATGAATTGGGAATTTGATTCCAGCTTTTGAAGGGAAGAATATTTAAAAGTTTCTGGGCATAATTTTAAACCACCATATTATTATAAAATAGTTCTTTAAGATTAAATTTTCTTCACATAAAATTTCTGGTAATGACCAGGCAGTGGTGGCGTGTACCTGTAATCCCAGCACTCCAGAGGCAGAGGCAGGTGGATCTCTGTGAGTTCCAGGCCAGCCTGGTCTACAGAGAGAGTTTCAGGACAGCCAGAGTTACAACAGAGAAACCCTGTCTCGAAAAACAAAAAAAATAAAAAGATTTCTGGGAGTGATGAAACTTACCGACACTGTCATGTACGTACACGCCTATCACCCATTCTAAGAAGCTGATAATTTTTCACAAGGAGACCTAATCATATCTCTGAAAATTTCTTTCTTGCTAAACTCCACTGAGTATTCAATTCCTATTTAGTTGCACATTTTCTCACAGTCTACCTTTGTCTCTTATGGTCAGCATTTAATTGAGTGTTGAATTTTCAAGGAGACTGTTAATTTCAGCCTTCTTGTTGGGGCATTTCCATTTGAACTTTGCAATGTGGTAGCCACAGCCACAACTAATCATTTAAATCAAATAAAACAAAATTGATCATTTAGGTCTTCGGTTCCTTAGCTACTGTCCAAGTGTCCAAACTCTAGATGGTAACGATATAGATGTTATGTGAGCAGGGACATTGCCCTTGTCACTGGAAGATCTATCATTAACTTTGGATTTATAATCTGTAGAGGAGAAAATTGTATGAATGAAATCAACCCTAAAGCTAATCACAAAATATGGTTCTTTTCGGGAAATTTTTTATTTATTTGCCCCCCCCAAATTAATATTTAACTGGAAAGCTTATAAAATCCACAAAAAGACGAGTGTAGTAGTATTCTGCTGTGTAGGCTCAGCAAGGACTAGACAGAGACATTTTCATAGCTGGAAGACCTGCCAGACCTCAGCAGAGGGAACACTGTCATGGCCAGTGCCATACTCACAGTGGAACCCTGAGCTGAGCTCAGGTGTTTTTTTGATTCAGAACTCCTCAGGTGCAGATCATGAGCAATCAAACATCTCCCACAGTAATCCATCACCTGCAAACAATACAGAATACCAAGGCTGGTGCATTCCTTGTTCCAACAGCGTACAAAAACAATTATTTTAAACACAGATAAAACTAAACTTTTACTACAATCCCCCCTTTTCTGTATAAGCCAATAAAAATTGCTTTATTTCTACAATACAATTCAACACTATAAGAGCAAAACCATTTACAAGAGAAACAGTCACAAGGGTTGCTAATGCACAGGACCAAATAAAACCAAATATCTATCAAGCTTTTCAAAATGTCTTTGGACAGCAGGAAAACATTATCGATGTCCAGTTATCTGGAATCCACTCACAATCTTCTGGGCCCCTGTAAAGGGCTTGGATCACTTCTCTGCTCTGCCCCTCTGCTGCACACAAAGTTTGTCCTCCAGAGTCTGGATGGCTCATACCACTGCTGCTGCTCTTGGTGGTCGTCCCATGGTACTGGCATCTTCAGAAGGTTGCTGGGATCTCTTGCTGCAGCTGAGCTGCACTTTCACCGATAGCCTCCTCTGGACTCTCTTGACCTCTTTGATCTGGACCTTCAACTGCCACTGAGGCAGCAGCCTTCGCCAATAGGCTCCCATAGGCTCATCTTCATGGTGCCAAGTTTCAACTTTTTTTTTTACAAGATTCCTTCATGTCTTCAAAAGCAGCACCAGCTGGGTAACTCTTACAGTACCAAATTCGGCTACCAGCATGAGATACAACCTCTAGCCTCCACTGCTGTTGCTGTTCTTGGTGGTCGTCCTAAGGTACTGGCATCTTCAGAAAGCTGGGGTCCCTTGCTGCAAGGGAGCTGCACTTTCATCAATAGCTTCTCCTGGGCTCTTTTCATGGTGCCAAGCCTCAACTCTGCATGACCCCTTCAATTTGGGCCTTCAACTACTACTACTGCTACTGAGGCTGCATCTTCACTACATCTTCACATGGGCTTTCATGGCCTTTCACAGTGAAAAGCTTCAGTTTTTCTCCATGACCTCTTCATGGCCTTCAAAACCAGCAACACCTGGATGATTCTTATAGTAACAGCTTCAGCCACCAACAGGAGATGCAACCTCAGCCAATTCTGGAAGACAGTTTCTGTGGACTGACCCTGAGGAAACACTTTGCAGATTTTAAGTTAGAGTCTGGTCACTTCTCTGTAGGAAGGGTTCCCTCATGGGGTGGAGTTCTCATCATGATCACCAGTGCCTGGACAGCTAATCTTTCTCCTAGTCAGGTTTGCAGGGAAAAATAAAAAGTTCTATTTAGCTAAGCAGCTCTTTGGCTCTAAGCTGTGGGTTCCACAACAGCAGGGGTCCTGGGCTGGTGGGAAGAATCCCTGGTTGAAACCTTCTGGCCTTTGGCAGTCTTTATCACCACCGCTAAGGGGAAACATACAACCCCTTCCAAATATCTTGAGCTTCACATACAATGCAGCTATCAGAAAAGTCAACTTGTGGAACAGCATTCTACCACCAGTGGCAGGAAGGAGCCTTGGCTCCATGATCAGGCAAAGCACTAAGAACCTTGCTTTGTCCTGCTCTCAGCTGAATTCTTTATCTCTAAGGGCCTCCATTCTGTGGCTCTTACCTGGGAGCTTTCTTGGTCATTTATTTATTAATTTCACAGTCTTTTCTCTTTATAGAAGCTAATTTCCTTTCTCTCCTCTTCCTTCAGGAGACGTGTACTCATTATTTTTTGCATATATATAGTGTCTGTCCTCTAGGAGCAGCCCAGAACGTACTTTATGGGTCTCTGTAAGGTCTGGAGTTTCTTTCTCTTCGTCCTTGTCTCCACGTTGGATTAGTTGGTGTGATGTCATGCCCCACATTGGTATGCCATTTGTAGTAGTATGCCTATGGTGTGGCTTAGCCAAGGACAAAGAGGCATTTTCATATCTGCAAAGTCTGTCAGATCTCAGCAGAGGGAACCAGTACCCTGGCCAGTGCCATATTTGATGGACAGCTGAACCCTGAGCATCTCAGCTCAGAACTCCTTAGGTGTTCTACTGATACCATGTGCAGATCACAAGCAACTAAACATCCCCCACAGAAATCCAATACCTGCAGACAATACCCAACGCCCCTTACCCAACAGTGGAAAAAAAAATTTCAAACATAACTAAAGATAAACTCCTGGAACAGATTAGTAGAAACAAAACATAAAAGCAAAAGATGTCTTTTAAAAATAGAAATGATATAATTTAATATATTTATCAAAAATAAGTTGAGAACATGCTTGATGAAGTAATATATATACTCTATATGAACCTATGGGTTTTTTTTTTTGCCCCACTTTATTATCAGTGGAGACTTTTGTTTGTTGTTGTTGTGTTTGTGATGAATTTAAGATCCAGTGTGAATTTTAAGACTTTCGTCATAATATGTATGGTACATTTGATTCTACTCAAAACCTAAAGTGGATTCAAAATAGTTCTGTTGCTTTTTGTGTGCTAAGGAAAATGATGTCTGTTTGCATTTAACAGGAAGTGGTATATAATCTGGGAAGTACCATGGTTAGAGCTCCTTAGTTGATAAATGGTTTATCTGTGCCGTGGGTATTTGTTAACAGGTAAGGGAAGCAGAAGCAAATAAACCTAATAGAGGGACAGCATGTGATGCTTTTATTCACTCATTCATTCATTCTTATTCCCAAGTCCCTGTTAGGAGTTGGAAGCCTGCACAGTAGTTATCAAACACACTGAATATAACCCAACTATGGCGGAACTTCCATTCAAGTGCAAAAACAGACAATAAGTTAATGAAAAGCGGAACATGAGTCTCGACAAATCATTACAGCAGTTACAAAGGAAAGGAGGTAGATTAGCGGTCAGTGTAAAATGACGCTTCTTAAACAGGGTGTCAGGAAACCCTCTCCGAGGAGCTGACATTTAAGCTGAGATCTGACAGGGGACAGGATCCCAGTGAATGTAGAGTCAGTTGAGAGGAGAGAATAGTTGGGAGAGCTTTGGGACAGCGAATTCACAAGTCTTGTGAATCAACCGGACGTGAGGATTTTAGGATCCTTCTAAAGTTTCTGCCCGAAGCAACTGGCTGTCTGGCACTGTGAATGCCTGAGATAGGAAACTCAGGCTGACCGCCAGGTGTGAGCAATATGCTGAGGTAATCGACACCGAGGGTGTCCGGATGGTATTTTTAGTTCTGATAAAAGCATCTCGTAGTCCATTGGTGTCAAGGGAACAGATTTTCCTATGAAGTAGAAGAATGGGTGTGGAGGGAATGGTTAGAAAACATAACATACCTAAAAGCAAAATAAATTAATGAAAGCTCATTTGTAGCATGAGTATGAATAAGAAAAAAACAGCAACTGTAAAGGTTTAGGCATGCGCTGAGCAACTGCAGACATTGAAAGTCAGATCCTCAAGTATGTAATTTCAAAAAAACTTACGATCAAATGTAAAAATAACTTATTTTAAAAAGTTACAGAAGAATTAAAGAAAATGCATGAAAATTTACTATAGAAACTGTGACATAGTGCTGGGGAATAGGCATCCAGAATAAGACGTCATTTACAACGTGGCATTTGAAGAAAATCTTGTCTTAGTTCCGGTACCACAGAAAACATACTCTAGAGAAAACACATTCGCGATAATGTTTCATTAAGGTGTAAAATTACAGATGATCTGGAATGTTGGAAAGGTGGCATAAGACAGGGCATACGGTAGAAGAAAAAAAGGAAAGCATTACTAAAATGGATAGAGATTAGTGCCAAATTGATTGCTTGACCATCTAAGACATTTTCAGAAAAATGATACAAACTGCTCTGCGTCCGCGTGGAGTGAGAAGAAAAAGACAAACCAACTGACTTCTATTCACAAATGGTAATCAAGGGTCACCATTTAGAAAAGGGGTCGCACTCTTGAATTTTCACATATCTAGGTGCTCAGTAAAATGTAGAGTTAAGCCTATGTTAACACAGGTCTCTCAAAACAAAGGGAAACAGAGATTATACTCATGCATTAAAGAGGAACTAGAAACAGACACAAAATGGGTTCAGTCAGCAAAGCAGCCACAGTGAGGGTGGCCACAGCTCAGTAATACAGTGTTTGTCTAGCATGAATGAACCCTACTAGCACTCATGGTACGAGAAGGTACTGGACATGATACTAGAGTAGAAAGGTAAACACCAACCAAGTGACAAAGCCTGCAATCTACGGTGGTAGTCTGCATGCAAGATAAACTGGTACAAGAGTGGCAAAATTGTTGTAGGAATAACCAATTGCTACCTGATTGGAATTCAGGTCCATTACATGAGATGAAACCCACGCATGACACTGCTTGGCTATCCAACAACTAAGTAAGCACTGGGCCTAGGGGAAAACCAAATACATTGTTCTGCTAAAAGAACATTGCAATAACGTAATGACATTCTGCTGTACTCATAGATCAGTATCTCTCTTAGCCATCATCAGAAAAGTTTCCTCTTGTGGTAGATAGGAACTAATGCAGAGACCCACAATTGGACAATGTGCAGAGAGTGAGAAACTTTGAGACACACAGTCCTAAATGGGATGGCTCTATCATACATGTCCCCAAGATACAGGTAGCTATGCAGAAGAGAAAGCAGAAAGATTGCAAGAGCCATAGGGGATGGATGATACAAAGAAAACTGTCTTCCAGACACAACAGGACTGAAGCACATGTGAACTCCCAGAGATTGTGACAGCATATATAAGGCCTGCACAGGTTCAAGAAAGATGGATGTAGTTACACCTAACACCTAAGAGGGAGAAGTAGACATGGTCTCCCGTCCTTAAAAAAGAAGCTGTCTCCAATTGACAACTACTTTTGAAGGAAAAGTTAGTTTTCTCCAATGTAGTCCCACTGGATATATAAACTGCACTTAAGGGCAGGCCCCATACCCAGTAGTGGATGGCCAACGCAAAACAAACTCAGTGGTGCTTTCATAGATATTTTTTTGTCTCATATTGCTTTGTTTGAGCATTTTGTTTTTAATCTCACGAATAGTTTGCGTGTATATTATATTTTCTGATTTTGTGCTTTTACAAATTTTTCTTTATGTGTGCATGTGTGTGTTTCTAGTGCTTCTTCACTGTTTTGTTTATTTATTTGTTATTTATTTTTATTCTTGTTTGTTTGCTTTTTTGTTTACGTGTTTGTTTTGTAAAGAGAGAGAGAAAGAAGGTGTGGAGTTGAATGGGTGGAGAGGCTGAAATTCTGTGGGAGGAGATGAGGGAGGAGAACCAAGATAATAATATATTGTAGAAATTTTCAATTAAAAATTAAATTTAAAAAATTATACAAATAAATTAAAAGGGAAATGAAACTGTTTACAAATAACTAAAACAAGTTGGTGTATATCTTTATAAATTAGGAAAAGTCATTGACACTTCAGCAATTTGGTAACAGATAAACTAAGAAATATTTCAATTTAGAAATATTTGTGAATTACTGGTTAAAGGATATCAGTGTTAGTTTTGGCTATTTATTGAGCAAAAGGAATCATTAGGTTAATTGGATTATCACTATATAACTTGCATAAAAATAGAGTAGCTCTAATGTCTGTAAAGTAAAACTTCAAAAAGCATATTAAAAATGTAAGTGAGTTGGGAAGAAAGAAATATTATGATGAAAATACAACTTCAAAAAAAAACAAAAAATAAAAATGAATCTGTAAATAATTGAGTAGCAAAATACAAATCTCATAACAATTAGAGAAAAGAAACTAGTGAAATTTGCCTGATAAGTATGTGAATTTTTTTTGGAAATAAGTAACAAATCAAGTTAAATTACAGAACATAGATTATTGGAAATGTTTTTGAATAATCAGTAGACACATTATTTAAATACACTTATTTTAAGTGGCTATAAACTACTAAGACAGAAAACAATTCAATAGAAAAATAAGCAAAGATTAACATAAGCCAAAGCTACCTATTTTTTCCTCCTGCTGGCTCAGAAATATTAATGAAAACAGTAATGAAGTGTATATTGTCACTATGAGGAGTAAAATTAATTGATCACTAAGTTAACCATCCACGGTTCCCAAGGAAAAACGGTAAAATGGCATTCTTACAACCTGTGGTTAAAATTGCCAACATCATTTGGGAGAACATTTGTGCAGAGTCTACAACATGTAAATTTTATTCATTCACGCAATATTTAAAACATGTAGAGCCTTTGACCAGTTATTCTATTTGTAGAATCATTTGTTTCATCAACACAGTCCGTTTCATCCCAGCTCATGTGAACTGTTCACATTTGATTCATAAATTGGTCTATGGATGTAAAACATTACAAAGAACTTGAGTAGGTTCATACTGTTTTCCCCCATACACACACACACACACTCAAGAAAACAGCAAGGAATGCATGAATAACCTTCAGTGAGTGGAAAAAGATCACAGCTTACCTCACACACTAGAATTCCATTAAGAATCTGTGCATACTTGATGCATATATGCATCAAAACTTCACATCATACCTCATAAATATGTGCAAATATTATGTGTCAATCAAAAGGAAAAGAGAATCAGTGCCTGCACTCCAGCTTCTCCTGTGATGTCTCACCCTCAGCCTTATTAACTCTCACCTTACGGCAGTCCCTACTGCTTCCTGTGCCCACCAACGCATCCACCCACCTCACGGCTCTGCTTTCGTGGCCATTTTTTCACCACCATCATCTCTGTTCTTATCAGAATTTCATACATCTTTAACATGTGCTGCGATGGCCTCCAGCACAGACTTCTCTTGCCTGGGTGACACTCATTGTCTTAAGTACCAGTTTCTGATTCTCTGGTTCTCTGGTTTCACAGTTTCTCAGTTCGAGAATCTTTTTGCTGCCATATTTAATTTTCTTTCGCCTTAATTGAACTGGTTTGAAAACTTAACACCCTCCTTTCAGGAGCTCAAAGAAGAAAGCCTATATTTGCAAAAATGAGCAAAATGGCCCGTGGATATAAGGATGATGATTGCAGGATGTATACAATAGTAAATAGCCAGGAGTCTAGGATGTGTCCATTGGAAATGGTTTAATAAACTATGATCTGTCTTTCACATAGGATGCTAAGCTATCACAAAAAGGAGATTTACAGATATGGGAATTTTATAAAGATATACTATTTTCTTTAAAATATTATACTAAATATACTAAAATACAATACTAAACAGTATTTGTTTTTACATTAAAAATGAAAACTTTATAGTTATATTTGGATATACCAAATTGTTCCTGATGTTTACATATAAGAGTGAAAATGATATTAATGAGATTTTGTTAATGAATATATTTCTGTGAAATTTGAGACCTCTACAACAATATGCATGTATTCATGTAAGAAATTTTAAAATAATCCCTAAATTGAAAATCTAAAAATTATCAGAAAATATTCAGTATTTAAAATAGAGAAAGCTAGCTAGGTAGCGGTATCACATACCTTCAACCATAGTACTTGGGAGACAGAGGCAGGTGGTTCTCTGTAAGTTCAAGGCCAACTTGGTCTACAGAGTGAGTTCCAGAATTACAACAGAGAAACCCTATCTCTGGAAAAAAAATAGAGAAAGCTAGAAATAAAAAAGACAGTCTTCATTAGTTTGCTTCTAAACTTATAAATAAAATGAAAAGTTGAACACAGTCTTGAAAACTATATGAAAAATGCCAATACCAGACATGAGAAGCTCTCTTTTGACTTTTTAGTCAGGGTTATTCAAGAGACACCCAAATATTTTAGGCTGCTGCTATTGCCCTTGATTTCCCACAAGGGTCAGAAAGTATGTTTCTATTGCTAAATACAGCATGCATTTTGGACATAAGATCCAGAGGCCACTGAGATGGCAATGTCCTAAATGCCCCTCCCTGATATCTAGCTTTCCTGTACCAGATGACACCTTGCAGGCTGCCAAAGGAGAGAAGCAATCAACAGTCCCACCCAGCTAAGATGCTTGTGAACTAAATGACCAGCATAATATAATAACCCTAAGAGTGCAGTAGTGGCACACATAGCTTGGTGGTAACCAACAGCTCTCTAACTGGACTTAAGACCCATTCAACACGAGGGAAATCATGTCTGGTACTGGAATCTAGCCAACTACCCCTGACTAGTGAAGACATGGATCTTAGAGAACCTACAACCAACTGCCACCTTACTAAACCATCATAATCCCAAACTACATTCTACATATTTGTTCATACATCCTCAGATGAATGTAGTCCTCACCCTCATCAAGAAAATTTCTATGTCCAATAGACACAGTTTATTATGCAAAGCAAAACCACAACTAATCAATGCAGAGTTCTGCAGCCCAGTCTCAACTGAAATATTCACAGCACAACTCCTGAACCTAGGGCTCAGAGATCATTGCAAGAGAGTGGGTGGAAAGATTGTAAGGAATAGAGAGTTTGTTGTGTGCTTGCATCTCCTAGAAATGTCAGAAGACACACCCATAAATTCTCACTACCAGAGCTTCCTAAACATGAGCTGAACAAGGATAACATCAATAGACTATATTAATGTGGATGAGGGAAAGCTCATGAGACCTCCAACCCTACACAAAGAACTAGAGCAACTAAGGAATGCTGAGCATAGTAGAAGTAGTCTTCCCCAGGGAAAAGCCCTGAAAGCATACATACAAATAACATTATACAGACTGAGCAGGTAATACTTTTGTTTTTAGCAATGTGTGTGTGTTTATGTATGTAACAACAATTAATGAAAAGGAGACTGTGAATTTAAAAGAGAGCAAGGAGGTTTATACAGGTAGGTTTGAAGGGAGGAAAAGGAGGAGATGATGTAATATTATTATAATTGGGATCAAAACATATCTTCGATCTGTTTGGAAGTGAGAGTTATAAAAAAGGATACAGAAAGAATGACAAAGTTCTTGTTGTCTCATTGTAACCCTTGTAGTGCTGTAGACAAGTACAGCAAGTACACTTACATCAGATGACTTATTAACCAAGAACATAATTTGACAGTCTCTTTTAATTCTAAGTTAAAGAACAAATTACCCTCACAAAGTTCAAGTACCCTAGCCAGGACACAGAATTCTAAAACACTCTCAATGAAAGCAGTTTAGAAATGGACCAGAAGATAAAAGGTCTAATTTACCTTTTCTTACTCTCATTTTCCTGTTGTTGTCTGTAGTTTGAGGCTTTTGTTTATTTTTGTTTTGTTGCCTGTTTTTGACAGTCTTCTTTTATAGCACAAACTGGCCTCCAATTCCCAATCGTCCTGTCCTAGCCTTCCAAACCTGAGATTAAAGGAGTACGCCACAGAGACAGGTTTAACTTTTTCTTTTCCCTAGAGAGACCTAGCATAGCTAAGATCACTGCTACAGGACTTCGGACAGGACTCAGAACTTTGTGATGAAGCTTGAAGGTATCTTCCACTAGTGGGAAGATTCTGATTCCCCACTATGTCCAACTCACCTTCCCATGTGTCTGGGCATTGACAAATGGAGAAATGTTATGCCTATCACTTTTGTGTGCTTATCCATGTGTCACTCCAACTCTGTCATGAGGCTGCAGTAGTCTAAAGAAGACAGTACCACTGGCCTGAGTCACACGCCACTTTAAGCAATGTGGCATGTTAGAGAAATATAAGTCAGGCAGTGGTGGTGCATGCCTTTAATCCCAGCACTTGGGAGGCAGGGACAGGAGGATCTCTGTGAGTTCAAGGCTAGCCTGGTCTACAGAGTGAGTTCTAGGACAGCCAGAGTTACAATAGAGAAACCTTTTCTCAAAATAAATAAATAAATAAAAATTATATATACACACACACACACACACATACACACACATATGTATATGTTTTCATTCCTAAATGCTTGTGTGAGTGCCTGGGTGAGTTGACTTACTAAAACAAGAAAGTGACAGTCCATTCCAGTGATCTATAGACTTAGTAACTAACCACCTTTATTTATGAAGGAAAAACAAACTAGAAACTACTTAATGAATTCAGAAGCTAAATTCAGTCTTGTCTTTAAAAAAAAAAAAAAAAAGCCCCCATCATTTGCTTTCTGATCTGGATCTGCATGAGCAGCCACTTATTAAACGAGATCAAAATAATGCTGACTTCCCTTCCATTAAAAAGGAAATCGCATTAGCCTTTAATTCCTGAATCAAATAAGGTTCTATTTATTTTTCTGCGAATCAGCATGCTTAAATTAATAAAAGAATGAATAGTGATGGTGCTTTTAGCAAACCATGTAATTTTCAAATGAAAAACACTAATCTTAACATATTCTTAGGCAAAGAAGGTTACGGCCTCCTCGGAAGAGCTCCACGCTTTCAACTAAAATAACACTTTTGAAAAGAGTTTCTACACCTTGCTTTGAATAGTACTTCTGCCACAAGAGAAAGCTTCCAAATGTGCTCAGAATTGATTAGTAAGGAGAATAATTGCTTCCCACTAATTTTAAATCTTTCGTATAGCTTCGCCTCTCATGGGCTAAGCATGAAGACCGTGTGGCAACGATTCTCAAATCAAAATCTAACCACTCCTTGCCAGTGGCCAATGAAGTGCAAACACAAATTAAACTGGATTGAGGATTCTATTACTTGGCTGTTTGAAAATTTATTTTACTGTGAAGCATGCAGGCAGGGAGAAGCAGATGGGCAATACCGAGAAAATTTTCTTTCTGGGTATTACCCATCTGTTTTCCATTTTTGTTTTTCTACCTCAAGCTATTCTAGATGTCCCGTTTCTTTTTATACAATGGCATAAATTGGTTATTCAAATATCCAGTGGTCATCCATGTAATGATTTGATCATTTCAAAAGAAGCAATAATATCATTTTAATTTATATTGAGTGCCTACTGGGTTCTCATCACGTTCCTAAAGTTTTAAAATGTCTTACAATTTTTTTCATTACACTGAATAAATCCTATTATCATTTTCAGTTTACAGATGAGAAATTGAAGGATGAAGAGCTTAAGATAATTTTCCGGTTCATGTTACTTGGAAATGTTAGACTAGAGAGACATTGCTGTTTAAAAATATCACATCTTGGGCACCAGGGAGAAGGGGGGGTTTTGTGTAAGTACTCTAATATTTCATCTATTTTTCTATTACCAACTTTGGATTTTCAAATAAATAATCAGACATGAAATACATTTTATTTAATGTCCCAAAAACATCAAGGTTTTTTAATACAAATAATGTGTCTAATATTTTCCAAAAGTTAATTCTGCTCTTAGAAATGGCTGGTGTGCAACTGTCAAGCCATTGTTTTCAGATTTGCAATGGACATTAAACAGGCTCTTATCTAACGCTCAAGTGATTTATGCAGCAGGATCTTTCATCAAATAAAATTTGGTGGACATTTGATACACTTAACTAGTAATTGCTGACCTTGGGGTGAGGCAGAGAAGGGGTGTGGGGAAGCAGATTTGGGCCCCTCCCACTCAGTAGTCCTTTCTTCTTCATCACCTCCCCTTCTCTTTCTGGTCCTCAATACTCATTCTTACAACCCCTGAGCATCCCTAGTTGAAACTACAGATATCCTCTAATAACATCTGCTTAAGAGGATCATGCTTATTTTAACAGGACTCTGATTCAGTTAGAGCTAATTTGGATAATCTCACAATGTAATGTACTTTTACCATCCTCAGCCAGCCTGTGTCACAAAAAGAACTTCAAGAAGACCCTTAAAGCCTTTAATTCTTCTACATGTTTCCAGTGGAGGAAAGATAGAGCTTTAGGGAGCAGAAGAGCTTTAATGAACTAAGCTTGGGAACCATCCTACGGGCAACACTACCAGCATAATCCATCAACCCAAATTTAAGGCATCCTCAAATTTACATGGAACAGCAGTATAAAATAAACAGATCCTGATATCTTCGAACTGTAGATCACTTTGGATCTTGAAATCAAGCTGTATTAGTGCTGTAATTCAATAACACAGTGTCAAGTTAATATTCAAAAGTGGATGGGCAGGGATCACTAAGTAGGGTGGAAGAGAGGTTTTGGGCTTTAGTTGTCTTTTTTGTTTTATTGTTGATTTTGTTTCCTCTACAGTCAAGGCAGACAGAAGCTGCTTCTTTTGACTCCCATTGTCTTTCATGTCATCTTTTCCAAAGAACTTAAAATCTACTTTAGCAAAATTATATTCTATTTAATTTAAAGACTAATAGGGTTCAGTTGATCACTGTGACTGGCCTAATGACCAGTCTAATGATACAATATATTTTACTTAAGGAATAATAATTCAAATCCCAAGTATCCAACTATAAGAATATTAAGCAACAAATCAATTTTTGCTTTAGAATTCTGTTTTGCAAATGTGCACTTGCGTACATATACAGATGACTGGCTTCTCAGATCCTCAGTCCTAAAGAACAGGCACTTACATATACACTTAAGAGCGTGTCTCTGAAGCATCTGGGCCCAGCACAGAACAGCATACCATTTCCCCCTAAGCATTAGTGGCATCACGCTAAAAATAGATAAGTATCAGAAACCAACTACATTAGAAGTCCTGGTAAGAGAGATAAACTATGAAGTGGGAAGATATAGGAAATGCAGGGTCTACCTTATCAGGGAAACCTAGAAGTAGTTATGTCAATGGGTTGAGTCACAGCATAGAACTCTTCTAAAGGACTGGACAAGCCATTGTGTTGCACACTTATTGACAGGAAAAGGAAGTGAAATGCATGGTGGGAGGCCTGGGTTCCTTCCTTTCAAGTCTTTGTTGATGATTAGTTTTTCAAGGGGTTATATATTGGTTTCATACATTATCTTCATAAGAATGCAAAGCTCCATCAATCCCATTTGGCTCTCCTTACCATAGTAATTTTGTTTTGTGGCTCAGGCAGGTAAATGAAGGTTCTGCTAGTTAATGAACATGTGAACTCCAACTGTACACTGCAGAAATGCCAAAGTAAGTAAGCCCAAAGTAACAGATCTTATTAGTTGACAGTAATACCCATGTCCCTTACCTCATCTTTGCCAATTATGACCAGCAAGGTGAATGTATCATGACACACCTTCTTCTTTTCTCTTATGCTTACTATTATGTGGTAAACAAACAGCTCAATCCTACCAAGGGTAACCTTAACAGAAGTGTGTGTGATTGATGGTATTTCTGAGGAGAAATTTATTTTCTGGGAGCTGATTTAGCATTTTCCCATTACCTTGAGCCTACCTTGAACATGAATGTAGAGGGAAACATTAGAGTGGCCAATCTTTGACATGAAGTGATGGCAAAGAGAACTACAGAGCTGTTGAACGTGTTCAGCATTTTCAGATAACATACATGTACTGTTGGGTTTTTATTACTAGCAAGCAGATAACAACCTCATGAGCACATGTGAGTTTGTCTGGATGACTAAATAACAATGCTCAAGCCATTAGTGTCTCTTCTCTTTGCATTGAAAGCAGAAACCATTTATCTTCATATCTGGATGATATTTTTCATTTATAATCCATGAATTAATAAAAACACAAAGTAATGATTTTTAAGACTTATTTATTTATTTTATTATGAGTGCTTTATCTGAATGTACACCTGCATACCAAAAGAGGATATCAGATCCCATTATAGATGGTTGCAAGCCACCATTTGGTTGCTGGGATTTGGACTCAGGACCTCTGGAAGAACGGTCAGTGCCCTTAACTGCTGAGCCATCTCTCCATCACCTAATGAGTTTTTTTAAGTAAAGATTAAAATAAAAGGAAAAGTAAGAACTGTGGAAATAATTCAGTTAATGAATTGCTTGCTTTGGAATCATACAGATGAGTTTATTCTCCAGAACCCGTATTTAAAAAGCCAGGGAGAGCGGTGTAAACTTGTAATCACAGTTTGGAGAAAGCAAAGACAAGAGGAGTTTTGAGGCCTACTGGCCAGCCAACTTAGCCTACAAACTGAGTTAGAGGTCAGGAAAAGCCTTTCTTTAAAAAAGAGAGAGAGAGATGGGTAGTACGTCTAGAACAACTGGAACAGCACCCAATACAAGGTTGAACTCTGGCCCATACACACCAATGTACACATACGCATTCTCTACCAACAAACACGTTAAATAAATGGCAAAGTAAAAGTCAGCAAGGCAATGAATCCATCCAACACAATTCAAACTTTTTTGTGTTCAGTTTGTTTTCGGTATCCCATCTCTGTGGAGCAAAAGATGACAGGATTTTCCCCCTTTTGATATGGTCATAAAAATTTTGTTATTTACAGTCTCTGCCTTAAGCCAAGGATTTTAGAATTTAGCACACTGTCCTCTTTTTTTGAATATGTCCATAAATTTGAAAAAAAAATCTGTCCTACCCATTGAATACCTTTCATGCTACTGTGCAATAGCCACTGGTCTCTCAAGGGCTTGCTTTGAATGCTTTTTCCATGTGTCGATGACCACAGGGAATAATTTAATTAGTGGCTCAAGTACCGCATGCCATTGACTACCAAAGATCTTTAATATTCACTGGAATCTTTCTGCCTCCAGGCTCCTCAGCCCTCTTGTGCCCTCAGCCTCCATTTCCCCCTTAGGCTTGTTGCTTGCAAACATGCTCTGGTTCCAATTCTATATTAATCACAGTTCTGTATTGAAAGCAACAAATCCTACCTGTCACTGCATTGTTCGAGATTTAAATTAAAAAATAATAACAAATGTGTTGAAGGAATTCCAATGAGGTTAGGGAACCAGTTTCAGAAGCCTTATAGCCATAAGAGAAGTCAAAATTATACCGTCTAAGTTGCCAGTGTCGTCACTGATGAAAACAGATCAAAGCCAAAAAAAAAAAAAAAAAAAAGTTATCTAACAACTTAGAATACCACTGTTGGGCTCCTGCTAATGGTGTTCCTGTAAGTTTACTGCCATGGTTTCAGTCTCTTGTTTTCTAACAGACACACTTACTTGCTAAGTTTCTTTCCAGCAGGATCTTATATAACCAAAAGTAAGGTTTCTAAGCCTAAGTCAAGGGAATCTAGACAGACAAGTATCCTAAGAACCTGCCATTGAGCTTATTTCTACATAGGAAGACAGACTCTCCTTCAGTACTGCTTGGTTTTTATCAAGTGGACACATAGCTAGCATATTTGGGAAAATAGGGAATCTTCATTGAGAAAATGCCTCCATAAGATTGGCCTGTAGGTAAGTCTGTGGGATACTATCTTGATTAATGATCAGTGTGGGAGGGCTCATCCCACAGAGGGTGGGGTCTACCCCGACAGGTTTTTTCCTGAGTTTGCTTTGTATAACAAAGCAAGCCAGTAAATATATCCTCTCATTAGTACCTACCTCTAGCTTTTCCCTTGAGTTCCTGCACTGAGCACTCAGGATGATGAACAAAAAGCTCTTTTAGTCATGGGGTTGTATCACAGCAATAGAAACCCTAAGTAGGGCGCCCTCCCAGCAAGGGGTTCAGGTCAGGAATTCTGGGTGCATGAGAGAATGGTCCACAGTACGATCAAATAAACACAAGGGCAATACTCAATAGAAATTGTTAACATTCATCAAATTCTTGTCACTCCCGGGCACTGCTTTATGAACTTTCAATTAATTACCTCGCTAGGGTCTTCCATTACCTCATCTTACCAATTTCTGGTGCAGAAGCTAACATCTAATGAGGCTAAATAGCTTTTCCGAGTCCACCACTAATAAGAGACAGAATTATTCACTAAAGCCCTGTCGCATGCCAAGCCCCTCCCCTTCATTATGAACTTTGTTTATAATTGCACAATTAAATGATCACCAGGTCCAATGTAATACAGTGTAATTTCGACTGAAAGTATCATTTTCATCCCTTGGGGAAATTGAGAAATGCTCAAAATATATCCTATGAAAGAAAAAGAATATGAGACTGTTATTGAATTTAAACCTAAATCATCAGATTATGACTTTGCCATAGGCCTAAAACTTTCTAAAACTGTAAAATTGGGTCAAAAGACTCTGGCTCTAAAATTATACTTTCCTTTAGAATATATTGTAAACCTCTGAGCAGACCTCTGCAGGTGTATGTTTTCTCTCTCTGCTCTGAGACAATGACTCAATATCCTGCTTTCCAGAAAACACCCGCAAAGATAATAGAGAAAGTGATATTGCTAGAGGTGCTTTTCTCCTTAATGGACAATAAAACAGCAAAACACTCGTTTCTGATATTGGAATTATATGTTTCAGAAGGTATGTTTTCTTTCAAAGCTTAAATAATTTAAGAAATGTTTCTTCTTCCTCAATGAGTGTGTCCATATTTCAGGTTAATAAATATATTTACATGTGTCTTTAAGATACTGTACTGGCTAGTTTTATGTCAACTTGATGCAGGCTGGATTCACCAGAGAGGAAGGAACCTCAACTGAGAAAATGACTCCATAAGATGGCACTGTAATGCATTTTTTTAATTAGTAGTCAATGGGGGAGGGCCCAGCCCATTGTGGGTGGTGCCATCCCTGGGCTGGTGGTCCTGGGTAATATAAGAAAGCAGGCTGAGAAAACCATGTTGCAAGCTAGTAGGCAGCACCTCTCTACGGCCTCTACATCAGCTCATATATACAAGCTCCTTCCCTGCTTGAGTTCCTGTCCTGATTTCCTACAATGATGGACTACAATGTGGAAGTGTAAGCCAATAAACTCTTTCCTCCCCAACAGGTTTTTGGTCATGGGTTTTATCACAGCAACAGAAACCCTAGCTAAGACAGAAATCCTGACCAAAACACTGGAAGCTAAGTAGGACATAGCAGATTTGGAACATAATCGTGACGGTCCTTATTCTGGAACATGTTACCTCAGAGTTGTTCTGTAAATGCTTACTGATTGAAGAAATACCAATAGTTCTGCCCTCTACCGTTCCCTATATATGCTTCTCTTCTCCACTTTCCCAAGCTTTTCCCAAGGCTTTCTAGCCCGTCTCCATCTTCTTGCCTGTCTATCTTGCAGCTGCTTTCTTCTCCTATGGTACTGACATGTGAAAGACTATCCAATTCGAACTCTTTGCAATGTTTTCCTTTGCAATTCCCTCTTCATTTCTCCCATTCTGTCAATTGTTCTCTCTCATTCCTTTCTTAATTTATTTCCTCCTTCATTTATTTTGTTTTCAGGACAGGAAAAACATAATAAAACTGGTCATGAACTAGAAGGTAAAAGCCAATTGAATATAAATAAGATTCTAGTTCCTTAAGGAGAGGTGTAAGTTCAAGCTCAGATACAATTCAGAAGGGAATTATGTGACACAACAGATAACCCTTTTAGTTGCCTATTCATTGGGCTTATCCTGAGCTAACCAAGCCAACTTAATGGAAATGAATAAATGAGACTGGGTGTTATACAGGAGCATCTCACAACACAGAAGTAGAAGCCAGATAAAATCTTCACAATTCTCTAATGAGCTCTGCAGAAAGAACACAAGTAGAGTACTACGGAAAGGCAGATGGAGGTATGACTTCTCTGAACTCCAAAAGCTAACTCTGTGCCAATATTCTACTTAGTACTTAAGGGCTTCGCCCCTAGGTGGATGAGGATTTTCAAACACCTGGGCCCTTTATGTCTTCAACTCACTGAATTGTGATGTGGATTCAGTAGCTGGATGACAATGTGGATTAAACAGCTCAAGGGCTGTCACTGAACAAAAGGTGCCATTGCAGATGAAGCTGTTACATGTGGAAAGAATAGACAGAAACAGGAGGCTTGGAGGAAAACCAAAATCTTCACTATTTAAGCAATTCCTAATATAGACACGATCAGAAAAGTGTATCCCGGAAGTTTGGCTGGGATTTTGAATAGTCCTTTTTTTTTTTCTTCAAGCAATAACCGACATAAGACTGCTCTAGGGCAAGAAAACAAGGGGATATATAGTTTGAATGCATAGTATCGCACCTTCAGAATTTATATACTGTGAAGTAGAAAAGATACTTTATAGGGCATACAGAGACAGGCTAGAGAAATGCCCAATAGGTTGCTGGGGAAACTTGCATGTTGTTTTAATATCCTATTCAGAGCCATGCTTTATGATATTCACCAACCATAGAGACCTTCTACTAAATGCCTCATGTGCATTTTCTCTCCTATGCCTCAAAAAGAAAAATAAAATCCACAAAGTTGGCACTGTCACCTCTGACCGAAGGGAAAATAGTTAAGCAACTTATCTGAGGCTGCTGGGAAGTAAAGCTGGTTTTGAACTAGTGATCTGACAGCTGAGTCCAGACTTAATAACTCTTCACAGGTGAATCTTCCTGACTCTTCTGGAAGTGGCTTGAATGGTGACCAATAAGTGAAAACTTAGTCACTGAAAACCAGAAAGAGGCTGTCCTAGTTTGGTTCTCTGTGGCTGTGATGAAATACTGACCAAAAGCAACTTGGGAAGGAAAGGGTTTACCATCCTATACTTTACAGACCATCATTGAGAGGAGTCAGAGCAGTAACTGAAGCAGTGAGCATGGGGAATGCCGCTTACTAGCTTGCTCTCTATAGCCTGTTCGGATTGCTTTCCTATAGAACCCAGGAGCACTGCTCACGGTGGCTGGGCTCTACTGTATTAAGCATTAATCAAGAAAATACCCCCACAGACTTGCCTACAGCCCAACATAATGGAGGCACTTTCTCAATTAAGGTTTCCTTTTCTCATGGCTCTAATTTGTGTCAAGTTGCCAAAAACGCAAGCAACACTGGGGCAATATTAAATGACCAGTTACATGATTCTTAAACTAGGAGAAGAGTTAAGATATGCAAATGAAAACGGCTTAAAAAAAAAAAGGTGATACATGACTGTATAACTGTAGCATGGAAAGAATAGGGTCATTACTATGTTTTCCCACTTGGACAGTCACTGTTATGGAGGAAGGGAAATGGAAAGAAATAAATTATTTATACCTGCTCTGATTTGAATAAGGTTTGTCCCCACCAGAAGGTAAACTGAGGCTAGCTTCCTGATGTGATGGTGTTGTGAGGTGAAGCCTAGAGGAAGCTTTGCCATGGAGGAGATGGAACATGCTACGTAGATGTCCTAACAAGAGCTGAATCTCCAGTTCCTATTCAGATGCTAAGTCGGAGGTTCTCAACCTTGCTAATGCTGTGACTCTTTAATAGAGTTCCTTGTGTTGTGGGAACCCCTAACTATAAAATTATTTTTGTTGCTACTTCATAATGGCAATTTTGATACTGTTATGAATCAAATGTAAATATCTGATATGTAAATCGTCTTAGGTGACCCAAAGGGGTCTCCACCCACAGGTTGAGAACCCTAAACTAAATAGAATAAAACTTTTATCTCAGGTGTCTTTTGGCATCTCTGAAGGGCATATGATCCATTTACCAGGCAGAGTTCTTGATTTAGTAAGTGAAACACAGGCTTTTATTCATAATAGAAGCAGAACTCCAAATATACTGACAGAATATATCTACAATTATTATTGTAGATATTATAATATCTACAAAGTTAACTAACAAACAAGTTCTACCTACGATCCTTGAAAAACACCAGTGTCGGGGCAACATAGAAAAGATATCAGTGCTAACTAGTCAAGGACAAAGACGGTAAACACTTCTGAAATCTAATGATCATAGGTAGCTGCTACTACTCTCTAAACCTTTAGAGTCTAAAGGCTTCCGTGTGTAATTTTAGCTTCCTACAATATGAAAGGGGACTCCTGGGTCTGACTTGATTCATTTAATTCTCCATGTTGCAGGCAACCAAACTAACCCGTAAACAGAAGGGAAATTACCCCATGAAATTAGAAGTCATTGACACAGAAACATACAACAAAGAAATAGTTATGATTTTGTTTATTTTTTCTCCTTGAAATATGCAGCATTACTGTAATGTACTGAGCCTTTGGTTGCCTCTTGCGTTTATTTAGTATCTAGGTCATAGAGCCAAGAGATGACTGTTGTCTACCCACCTGAGCAATGGGAGACAATCTTATTAATAGCAATAACTCAAATAAATATCTCTGGGTTTTAAATCCATCTATAAAAATTACTCAGAGCCCACCCCAGCCTCCCATCACTGTCCTTGTATCTCATATTAGTATACGTATATGAGCAGTCTGCTGCTCTGTGTCCAGCCTCCCCCAGAAGCTTGCACTCTACTAAGACTCCCTGGAGACAGACCCCCATGTGGCTGCTGCTTCTGTGCCCACCATGAAAACTTTTTTTTTCTAGATAAAGGCAGCTTCTCTTGCTGCTTACAGAGTCATAAATTCACAAGGGAACTAAAGAGCACTGAATTTTCTCCAGTCTTCACATTGTCTGCCCCACGTTGTGCTGCTTACAAAAAAAAATAACAATAAGCAAGTACAATTCTCCTCTTTTCTGTCTTTGTTACATTTCAGACTAGAACTCTGAAGCGATACCACAGGAGCCCCCTTTATCTAGTGGTATTATTTATTTAACTATTTTTTAAATTTTGTGTTTATATATGTTTTAACTGCATATGAGTATGCATAAGTATGTGCACCACGTGTATACCTAGTGTCCATGGAGGCCAGAAGAAGGTATCAGATTCCCCTGGAACTGGAGTTACATGTGGTTATGATATGAACCACCATGTTAGTGTTGGCAATAGAACCTGGGTCTTCCACAAGAGTGGCAAGTGCTCTTAACAGCTAAGCCATCTCTCCAGCCCCTCATAGAGTTGTTATGAAGATTCTCTGTTAAAGCCTTCTGACCCACTGTGTATAGGCTCAAATATGACCCCAAGGTCCTTGTTCTCTTTTCTCACTTTCCTACCCAACTAAGCATAAACTTCATTGAAGCCCTCTGTCCTTACACACCAGCTGATACATGCCCTGACTTAAAAGTAAGCCATTTTACATACTGGATACCAAACTGTGGCAACTGAATTGTTTGAACCTTTTTTTCTGGATGGTTACAGTCAGAAATCCTGGCATGACAATCTTTCTGGAGAGTTTTAATCTTAACATAAATACATCATCAAGACATCCTTCCCAGAACCCTGTTGTAGATTAGACAGTGCATTCCCCCAGCCCCAATCCTTGCAGAACTTTCCTCCAAGCCCTGTTAATTTGTATTACTTATAAGTAATTAAAAATGTGTAAACAGGACCTATGAGATGGCTCAGCAGGTAAAGGTACTTGGTGCTGTCTGTGCCTGAGGACCTACATTTGATCCTGGAACCCACATGCTGGGAAGAGAGAGAAGACTCCCACAACTCATCCTCTGACCTTCAAGGGTATTTTGGGACATACTTCTACCCATACTTCCTCCTGCCCCTCAAAAACAAACAAATAAATGTAAATAAAAATTTTTAGACAAAAATGTATACATAACTGAAAAGAAAATTAGCTCTTACCCTTAAAAGATTTGGATCAAAATCTTTGTATCCTGTTTATTGCAGCTGTAAACAGAATTGCTTCTTTCTGTCAATCATTTGTCAAGCTTTAGATAGAAAGCATCCTCAGCTAGTATTATGTGGAGGCTAATTTGATTTCACAATTCTACTTAGCCAGTATCAGGGTGCTTCTGAAAAAGATTAGCATTTGGATAGGAAGGATGATAAAACATCTTACACCCTAATATAGGCAGGCTCTTTTTTATCAGAAAGGATAGAGAAAGTTTCTAAGGGGAAAGAATTCTTCTTGCCTTGCAGCCTTCAAGCTGAGACACTGGCTTATTTGTTTTTATTATTTGATTCATTTTATACATGTGTATGTGTGTGCTTTCCCTGCATATATGTGTGTGCACCGTCTGTATGGAATGTCCACAGAGCCCAGTAGAAGACATTGGATTTCTTGGGCTGGAGTTATAGAATTCTGAGAGCAGCCATGTGGGTGCTGGAAATCACACCCAGGTCCTCTGGAAGAGCAGCCAGTGCTCTTTACCACTGAGCCACCTCTCCAGCCCTGGAGGTACTTCTTTTTTATGCTTTCTGACTTAAACAGAAACACTGGTTTTTGCTGGGTCACTGGGTATGTAGGCTGCCTACCAGTCATTATACTAGAAGCATCACATCTATTCACCTAGTCAGGCCTCCAGACTAGATTAGAACTAAAACACCAGTCATCTACTTTTTATAGTTTCCTAGTTGCAGACCTAGCAACTTTCAGCCTCTATGCTCATGTAGAACATTTTCTTATAATGTATATCTACCTATTAAGTATCCTTCTATGTCATCAATAAATTATTTAACTATTATCTATCTAGATAACTATTATCTATCTAACTAATATCTATCATCTACTAATCGTCTGGTCACATACTTATTATCTATTTTCTATCAATCTCTCATCTATCTAACTATCTCTCCATCCACCCTATCTCTAGAGAATCCTACCTACTACCTATAACATATTAGCTTTATAATAACAAACTCATTTTAACAGGGGTTGCCTCAGCTCAGCCACAGGGATTATGTGCTAAAGTCAACAAGACAGAAGAGGAATGTTTGCTCTTTCTCTCTTTTTCATACACAATCGTTGGCCCCTGGAGATCCATTAGAACTAAAAAGTGTGGTTGGTAATGGCACAGGGGAAAAAAGATGAAGTCATCTATGACTTGATCTACATTCTACTCTAGAAATTGCAAACCATCTAATGTAGTAGGTCCAGAAACCCGGTGTTATCATGCTCCAGGTGAAACAGTGTCTCTTCTGACAAGTGTCTTCAAATGCCATTAAAAGCATTTTAAATGGCTTGTCTGTGTATTTATCTACTGAGAGTCACAAAACAAATGTTCCCTTGGGGGAATGTTATCCATTACAAATTTGTCAACAATTATTTTAGTGTAGCTGACAGCCATTGTGTGAACTCAGCAAGAAAGACAAGGAGACATTTTCATAGATACAAACTAGCCAGAACTCAGCAGAGAGAACCATCTGTCATAGCAAGCACCATCCTGAACAGCAGAACCCTGATCATCTGATCTCAGGTGTTTTTATTGATACAAAAAACTCCTCAGGTGCTATATTGTTACAAAACCTCTGCACCCTCATCTAAAGGCCTATTTGCATGATGAAGGAAACTTGTAACTTAGTCTCATACCACAATCCTTTAACAGCAAAACCATGTTACCTTTACGTGGTGGAGCTCAAAGCCTTATGGGAGTGTTCTACATGTTTTCTAAGACTATGGGAGAGGGACTATAAGAATTCCTTCCCGGCAACTTTGCTCTTCACCACCATTGCTCTGCCAGAGAGCCATGAGCAGGTGTAGGTCATGAGGAGTTAAGCATTTGAATCACAGATTTACATCAAGCCAGCACCTGCAAATAAAGCAGACTGGCAAGGCTTAGGCAGCCCATTCACTGACAATGTACAAAACAATTGTTTTAAACTTACATGAGCAATAATTAGAAATAAGCTTCCCTAACATTTCATATTCTTAAACTAGATTAATATTAAAATTACAGGTAACTTCTAGGAATGTAGGTTTCTTTCAGAAAATAAGGTGTTAATTTAACATCTGTTGTCTATATGTGTTTTATGTCTTAATATAATTGAAGATGTAAAATTAAATTTACAAAATATTTAAGTTTAGTTTCCACAGTTTTTTGTGACTTTGGTTATTGAGTGCTTAGTCAGCATCAAATGAATTTTCCCCAAACTGTTACTAATTTCACTTTAGGTACTTGTCATTCACTATGCTGCCCTCACACTCACACACTCACAGGAGCTCCTGAGTCCCCCGTGAGGATTAAGCGTCTTTCATTTGCATTACTCTGCATAATATAAAGAGTATAGAATGTGAGGTAGAAAAGTCAATGCCTGTGAGAAGTGGGTAAGAGGATCTGATCTCTAGAAATCCTCAGAGGCTCTGCTTTTGAAATATGTCACAAAGCAAAAGTGGGACTCTCATTTTTCAGGAGGTGAAAATTAAAATATCTGTTAGATATTTTCCATTTTGAAAGGATTTCTGCAAATGTAAATAGTAATTACCTCTTCTCAGCTCATACTGACAGTTTTGAAGGCTGGAGTGACCTGGTACATCTGGGGTGTCACCTGTACCACCTGTTCTCCACCAATGGGAAGAACAGACGGTGACAGCAAGCTTGGAATTCCTCAGAATCTGAGTAGAAAACAACTCAGCGTTTGAAAGTTGTTCTTTCCCACAAATTTCACCCAAATTGTTGTTATTACTACTATCTATTATTATTACTGAAATACCTAATTTATCTCAAAGCCTTATTTCTCAAAACTCATCAACAAATGATTTTTAAAAAGCAATGATTTCAAAGGATGAATGTCACATCTTTAAAAACTTGTTATTCTCTGAGATAACTTGTTAAATTATCTCATATTCTAAAGCATGGAAATGTGCATATTATTTTATTTGTGTGGGATGATACCTAATTATATTGAAAAACTGGATTCTTACAAGCACTATTATTGTTATGTTGTATGTATATGATATCTACAATATGTTCCAGTAACAATAGTGATCATATATATATATATATGATATATATGTAATATATATGTAACATATATGAATAATATATATTTATATCATATATGTGTGATATATATATGTGTGTGTATGTATGTTTATGTATATGTATGTGTGTGCATATATATAGAGAGGGAGGGGGGTTCTCTGTTGTAACTCTGGCTGTCCTGAAGCTCAATCTGTAAACCAGGCTGGCCTGGAACTCACAAAGATCTGCCTGCCCCTCGAGTGCTGGGATTAAAGGCATGTGCCACCATAGCCCATTGATCATTTATTTTTTAAGTCTATGACCAAACAAAATATTTTTCATAATTCCTGAGAATAATTCTTGCAAGTCTATGTAGCTATTATTCTTCAATTTAGAAATAAAAAAAAAAATTAAAGTTTACAGAAACTCATTATGTTGGTCAAAGTGAACAGCTGGGTTGAAAGTCAAGGCTCCCAATCATGAGATTCAGGATCCAGTTCACATGATTCATTACTTCATAATTCTTCCTCGAATATCTGGGATTTTTTAAATGTAAAATTTAACAAGATAAAAAATAAAGCATACAAATATTTGAAGAGACAGAAGAAGACAAACAAATGGAATTAACTATTATAATTAAGCATTCCAATTATTTGCAACACTAATGTGTATCTTGAGCAAATGATACATAGGAGATGAATTATATACCATGTAGATTTAAAATACTGGTTAAAAGCTGGATTTTCTTTCCTATCATGCAACATTTTCTGAAAAGAGAAAAACTAGGCAGAGGAAGGAATACATCAATCAGAGGATGGATTTTTTTTTCTTTCATTATCCCAACTATTGTGATAAATGAGATACAAGTGATTTATGAAGCTACTTTAAAATTTTTATGTTTAATGTACTTATGTACATTAATATTTGGTAATTTCTTATCATCCTACAAGGACTCATTGAATTTGTCACAAAATGTAGTTCATGACCTCACAGTGGCCTGCAGTTACAATCCAATTACAGTGACTGAGTACCACCAGTCTACCTTAGCACTTGCTGAAACAGTACAGCTCTTTCCAATGACAGAAGGACATTGTCACCCTGGGAATTGTGTCAAGACTTTACTTCTGAAAGATCTCAGGAAGGCACATTTTCATAAGGACTGCAAAAATGCCATTTTAGAACGACACAGAGCAGAGGCCCAGGAAAAAATCAATTAGACTTCATTAAGTGAACTGACCAATGCTCAGAACATTTTATTAAAATATAAATTTGTCTAGCTGGGCAGGGGCCACATGCATCTTAAATCCTAGCATTCAGGAGGCAGAGGCCAGCAGGGTCTACAGAGTGAGTTCCAGAACAGCCAGAGATACAACAGAGAAAACCTGTCTTGGAAAAAACAAAAAGGAAAAAAGAAAAATACAAATTTGTAATCTCTCTGTGTCTTTGCCTTTGTTACATAGCTCTTGGTTGTTTACTCTTTCTATTTTGTGTTTTTTTTTTTTTATGCATTATTCCTTCATTGTTACTTTTTCTGAAGCAAACACTTGATGTTGACTTCTGGCTTGCAAGTGTATCTGCATGGGCAAGCAAACCTGCAGAGTTGGGGCGGGGAGCAGAGGAGGAAGACAGAGACAGACAGAAAACAGATACAAACTATTTTGTAATATTGTTTGACTTGTAAATGCATGTGGCTGAATTGGGGGATACCCAGTGCTCTTCTCACCGTCCTTTGAACCCCACTATGCTTTCTTTGCTAGACCACCAACTCTGTCTGTACCCGGCCCTTCTGTATTCTTCCCTGTTCTTCATCACTCGACTGTTGTCTATCTTCTGGACTGGACTGTTACCTAGCCAAACCCTTTGGACACCAAAGACACGACTAAGTTAAAGTAAGACTCATCAAATGTGGCTTAACAAATATGACTGGCGATTTTACACAAAGACATAAGGAAGAACCAGACACAGAGAAAACATAGCAGACAACCACCTGCAAGTCAAGCATACTAACTTTACAAGGATCAGTCCTGCTGACAGCTTAGTGTCAGAGTATGCAAGGTAAATGCCTGCTGTTTAATACACCCAGGATGTAGAATTTTGTGATGTCAGCCCTGGCAAGTTCATAAAGTACTGCAATCTCTGCTACTAAAAATAAAGTCATCAGAGCCACCTTACTGTTCAGATTAAATGAAGTGGCACTACATTGGATCCATCACATTTAAAGCCATTGTCTTAAGTAAATAAATAAATACCGGTACATATGGGTTTTTTTTTTAACTTAAATGATGAAGATTATATGAGATAATGGACTGCAGTAGAAGATGAACACAGACCAGTATCTGGTGAGATAAACCAAACTCACACAACCACTCAAGAGCATCTTCCCAGTGTATAAAAATGAAGTTTCCTTCTTAGAATTCTTTGGTTTAAGTACCATAGTAAGTGTTCATTCTACATTTTTACAGAATGGGTAAACTGATGACTAAATAACTCTGCATATACTTTTCAGTGGTAGAGATAACAATTCATCAAGATATCATGTAAGTCTTCATAGTATTTTGATAAATGGTGATTTCTTGGAAATCTAATTTTAAATTAGTATTTAAAGTAGTGCTTAAGCCTTGTTAAGGCAGTTTTTCAAAGAGTGTACAACACAGTCCATCACGTGTATACAATGTAACACTGGCCCGATAGTTTCAGTGCAGGTTTCATGTAAGTTAGTCATCTCATGAAGCTTGGAACTTCAAAACTATAATCCCATCACTTGGAAGTCTGAGGTTAGTGAATCTCCTAAGCCAAAACTTTTACAATGTTAATACTACAGCAAGATTCTATCTAAAACAATACTTACTGGTTAGTAATAGGAGAAAAAAAACTTAAGCAAAATATATGAATGTTGCATTGGGGAGATGGCCAGTAAGTAAAGTGTTTGCCAACCAAGTAGAAGGACCTCAATTCCTGTTACCACATAAAAGCCAAGTATGGAAGTGTTTGTTTATAATCCCAGTGCTGGGTAGCAGAGACAGGCAGATCCTAGGGGCTTATTGGGTAGCCAGTCTAGTAAACTCAGAAAGCTCCCAATTCACCAAGAGACCCTATGTTAGAAAATAAGATACAAAGTGATCGAGAAAACACACCAATATATTCCAAATATTTCCTTACCTCCTGTAACTCCATGACTGACCCACCAACTTAACTTGTATAAATCTTCAAATAAGAATAATAAAAAGAAACCATGTGGTGATGCACGCCTTTAATCCCAGCACTCTGTTTTATTTTCTTTTTATCCAAGTTATCACAGATTGGGGCAATGGTTTTCAACTGTCAAACCAAACCAAATCAAACCAAACAAACAAACAAGCAAAGCAGCAGAATCCGGTCTAACACATGTCCTTCTGAACATATTTTTATATATGTAAACAGTTTCTCTGGAATAAACTATGTAATACTTCAGACTTTGATTTTACTTTGTAACATATACAGTATTGTGTATACCAAGAACAGCTGAGAGAACTACCCATTCCCCACCCCCTACACCGCCTTCTCTGAGTCAGCATTGCCAATGTCTAAGTGTCATCTCTATTGGTCAAGGCGACATGCTCCTTGGACATGCTCCATAACACCTCTTAAAAGGACACCACCACACCATCCTTACGCTGTCTCCTTTTCCTCTTCTCTGAGGCAGCTGGTCTAGGTCCTTCCCTACTTCCCTCTAATAAATCTCTCTGTTTCGTGGTGACTTTCCAAAGTTTCTGGGCCTCCTTTCACTGGGATTTCCTTCAGTTGCAAAAATCCTCTCATTACTTTCAGAGAGTGTGAAAGCATAGCAGAAAAAAAAAAAACCAAGATTCTCTTCTGATCATATGTAGAGCTGGTAACATACCATTTGTTTATAGTGAAAATAAGTTACTTTAAATAGCCAATGTTGCCTTTACTTCAGCTGTAATTAATGTTTGCTAGGTCTGCACATGATCAGTGTACATCCAGTACCATTGAAACCATTTTATGTTACAAACCATCCCAGACCTTTTTTATTTTTATTTTTTGGTTTAGGCAGGCTCTCATGGAGTAATGGCTGGCCTTGAACTCACTGTATAGTGGAGGATAACTTTGAACTCCTGGTCTTCCTGTCTCTACCTTCCAAGTCTTGGAATACAGGTATACATCAACATATCCAGTTCATGTGGTACTAGAGGTCAAGCACAGGGCTTCCTGAATGCTAGGCAAACACTCTACTGACTACATCTCCAGCTTTGGTTAAAAAACCAAAGTGATTTGCTTTATTAAAATGCAAACCATGGAAGTCACTGTGTTCTTCTGCCTGTATAATTAGTAGGCCAGGTTTGTCCCCAAGTTAACCAACTGAGTTCTAGCTATCAAGACTGTCGTGACCTGAAATAAACTGCAATAACTAGTAACAAAAATAACTTTGTGTAAAATAATAAATTCATAATGAAATTGATATTTCAATGTATCTTCAACAATTAAAACATGATGGAGACATAAAATTTATATTTTTGACAACTGCTAAAGCTTCTGTGATTTTGTTGTATGAAAGAAAAAGGAAATGCTAGACTTGTATTAGAGATTGGCCAACATAACGATACCTCCTTATTTTATCCACATTTAAAGCACACACACACACACACACACACACACACACACACACACACACAGAGGCACCTTTCCTGAATGCTATAGGGTTGAGACAACCAGGATAAAAAGTCCATAAGGAAAAATCATTTATACAACTTCATTTTTTTCAATCAAGTGAAGAATATTGGAAATTCTACAAGACACACAACTCAATTACTTCAAAAAATAAATGGCATGTGCGTGTTTTAAAAACCAGAAAAAAAAATGAACATGGATAAGGCTATAGGCTACGTTTATTTTGCTAAAAATGATGACACCCTTATGTTTAGGCTTAAAATTTCTTGATACAGATAAAAATTAAGATCCTTTTAAGATGTATTTCTTAATTTACTTTATTTTTAGAGAGAGACAGAAACAAGTACACAGCAAATGCATTGTGTTTCTTGTCACAACATGCGCATGGAGATCAGAGGACAACTTTCAATAACTGGTGTTGTTAAAACTGACCATAGCAGGTTAACTAATACCTTCCTATAATTTTATTTATTTCCAAATTGACTTAAGGAGTAGATACTTAGTGGCAAGAGTGTCTTATGGCCACACCTCATAGTCTCTTGTCCCATAATCTATTTCAACTGTTAATGTTAAATCCAGCCGTTCAAAGGTATAAAAACAGCATCTGCCTTCAGTGTGTTTGGTGTGTTCTTTCTCTCTCCTTGCAAAGGAGATTCTCTGCTGTCTCATTGCTGAGCTGTCAGCAACAATTCCTTCAGCCACTGAAATACAGGAGCAAATAGCAGTGCAAGGAAATTCACACACTATGGGCAATGCTTAGCCACTAAGGGAAGAGGGTGGGGAATTTGGAATAACTTTCCCTCACTCAGTTGGTAATGAAACTTGACCTAGGATTTTTTTTACAGTGATCAGCTCAGTAACTACCCTTGGGGTGTGTTTTAGTCTGTCCAGTTTCTTAGTCTTTTTCCTTGGAATGACAGAGCAAATTCAGCTGTCTAGACAGAAGCCCCAGGCTCTGGCTCTGCTTCGTGGATGAACTCGATAGAATAAAATGGAGATTAAATTACAAACTGCAGTGAAATGTTTTACATACTAGATGAATCAGTTAAAATACTCTGACAGTTGGGTTCTCTGGGAAGGAGACTGTGAAAAACGTAGGAAGTCAGCAGCTTCACTGGGTGAGAATGCTTGACAGAGATAGAAGCTGAAGAAAATAGAGTATGGGAGAAGACAGGTCACCAGGAAACTCTCACACTTAGGAGAAGGGATTAGGGAGAGAGATCTCCCAAGGGAGACTCAGATCTTCCAACACCGCAGTGAACTCACTGGAAACCCTGCAGCAAAAGCTGCCCCTCAGCAGAGTCTGCTCTTAGCCAGATGTCAGGGACCAGTACCATGCATGATTCTGTATAGGCTTTTTGATGGAAAGGGTGGTCCGCCTTACTTTGTCATGTTTTTTTAACTTCAAATAGCACTTAGACATTCCACTAATTCTTAAATTGATCTTACCAAGTATTTCTAGTGTTTTTCACTTAGAATTTCTAGTGCAATTTCAAAACAAGAATCAGGTGAAAGGTGTTGAGGGCAGAGCTGAAGCATTAGACCTGAGAAGCTTTGGGAAAGCCCAGGGGGAGAGCTTTTGTTTGCTTGAAGCTCTCTACAGCTTTTGAGAGATTGGTTTTTTTTTGTCTTTGAACAAGCTTATAACTAGAAAGGTCCTTTAGGCAATTTCTCTTGGGAACAACCACCACAGAGGTTCTTCTAGAGAAATGACTGTCTTCCCTTGCATGTCACAACTCAGGGAGAAAGTTTTGTCATGGTGAGAAGAAATGAAAAATGCAATGTACCAATTTACCCTCTCTAATATTCTACTACCCACTAGAAAATGTTATACTAGTCAGCTGGACTGCAGTTAATCGGATACATGATTTTCTTTGTTATTCAGAATAGCAAATAGCCTGCATTCAGGCAGGCACATTGACAGAAGCCTCCAGTCCCAGTCTGAGGCAGGAGAACTGCTAGGAGTTAGACCATCCTGAACTACATAACAGCTTCTGGGCTGGCCTGGGCTAAGTATCAAGAACATATCTCACAACCTATATATTTAAAGAGCTCTAAAATAATTCTACGAAACTCTTCAGAATAATAAAAGCCTATCTCAATAGTTCAACTTTCTGTCCAGATTTTTATGCAGTACATACTTTGTTCAGTATACTCACTTATTGTTTTATCTTTATTGAGCATAAAAGCTAAACAAAGCACTATTGCATTTTGTTATTTTTAAAATACAAACTATCAGCTATCTACGAAACCAGACACTGTCAGCTAAGCCAGAAGCTGGAGATAAGTCTATACTTAGTTGGTACATTTATATATAACACAGCAAAATCTAAGCAGTTATTTATGGTCACTACTTCACCAATTCTGAGAATAAATGTGTGAAGTCATGAGTGCATGATGTGACTGTTCCGTTTTTGCTGTGTTCGGTAATAGACCTGGAACATGCCAGTGATTGGGGGTTTGCCATGTCACATTAGCTGGTGATGAGTAACATTTCTTATTCGGTGATATGCAGCAGATTTTTCCCATAGCTCCCTTGTGTCATTTTATGATCGTGAAGAACCTGTAGGTACAAGCTGAGAAAATTACTAAGGGCAGATGGGAAACAAGATGACAAGAAGAGGGCTGTGAAGATGTCTTGAAGTGAAGAGTAGCTCCCAAAACTGATTAAAGGAATGAGTGGCTTGTGTGTGATATATGCATGTGTACATGTATTTGTACGTGGGTGCATGGGTGCCTAGGAGCATGGGACCATGGGTGCAAGGGTGCATTAATGTGTAGGTGCATATGAAAGCACATATTTTTTGATACACTGAACCTGAGGCTCACCAATTCAGCGAGACTGCTTGGCCAGAGGGCTTCAGGGATCCTCCTATCTGCACCTACTCCAAACTCGGCTTTTAGGTGTGCATTACAACACTCGGCTTTTTATATAGGAGCTGGGGATGCAACTCAGTTCCTCATCCTTATGACTAAGTCATCTCCCCAGCCCCTGCTATGAGCATTTTAGTATTGTCGTGAAGACTTAAGAACCCTTCCACCTACCACCTACCTGTAGGCTCTGTTTAAGTCACCAGTATTTTAAAACAGATCTGTCACAAGCTGATCCTTGGATTTAGCACCATCAAGGAAACAAATACCCCTCAGACAGGCCTAATAGTCAAGGCATTTCCAATCTATCTGTGACATCAGCTTTACCAAGTAAAATCATTAAATCTAGTTAGTGGTATTAATCTAAAGGCACTCGTCATTTAAATCCACACTCAGCATGGCTGAAGGTATGTCTTCTGACTTGGTGAGAGCTATGACGCACTCTAAGGGCAAGCAGAGATTTTTAAGATTAAAGGAAATGTGATTCTGAGACTAAAAATGAGCATATAGTATTCAGTTGGTATTAGGTATCTCAGTAGATACCCTAAAATTGCAATGGAGTTGATTGACATATTTCATCAGAGAGAATCAGTATTTTAAGCACAGGGGAAAAAAGGAATTGCAGTTGTCTACAAAGAAACAGCTCAGACATTAGTCGGATGCTTTCTGATTCATACTAAGGAGAAACTAATCAATACTTGTGACGATGGATAATATTCACAATACAAGGCAAAGGACAGCAATATTTACATCTGCCTCTTATGCCCATGAAATGTACTAAGTGTCTTATTCAAACTACAACTGTGTAGGTTCAATGATTGATACCCCTGAGACTATCCCAATCTATGACCTTAATATCCCAAAGTCAACTAACCCATATAATTGTGGACATGCCTCCATTTAGGTGCTATCAGCATGGTGCAATATTGCAAGAGAGTTTTCAAACAGTAAGTAACCTTTACTATCATATAAAGTAGCTGCACTACACCACTAGCACCTGCTTTCCTTGCCTGTATCTCCATGCTCAGAGTAATCTAGGCTCCACCACGGGAAACAGGCTTGACATTTGCAAATGTCCAAATTTTATCTGCTCCAATTGAGGTGCCCATTCAAGTCTGTCAAAATCAGGTGTAAAAATGTTTGCACTCAGTTCCTTCAAGTAAGTGTTTTACTTCTATTATTTCAGTCAACTTCCACAACAAATCTCCTATATCCTCCACATTGGTAATCCATCTATGTCATGACCCTCCTTCATTCTCTGGAGATCTCACCTCTCCCACCGGGCAGGTGTTCCTCAGAACTACTGGCTTTTGAACAGACAAGCAAGTTCCTTCATCCTAGCATACGATGTATAAGTTCCCTGTGTTTCCTGAAGAATCAGTACATACCTGTCCTAGTTTGCCTCTCTGTTGCTATGATAAACATAGATCAAAATCCACTATGGGGAGGAGCTGGTTCATCTGGCTGAAATGTTACAGTGCATCATCAAAGGAAGCCAAAGCAGGAACATGTAGGACGAACCTGGAGGCAAGAACTAACAGAGAAGAAATGGTGCCTCTTGGCTTATTTCCTTTTATTTGCTCAGATAACTTTCTTATGCAGTCTAGGCCCACCCGTCCAGGGGAGGAACATCTCACAGTGGGCTGGACCCTCTCACACCTATTAAAAGTCAAGAAAATGCCTCTATAGACATATCTACAGATCAGTTTGATAGAGACAATTCTTCATTTGAGGTAGTCTCTTCCAAAGTGACTCCATTTATGTCAAGTTGAGAAAAACTAACCAGCGCAATGCCCCCACCTCTGCTGTGAAATTTAGCCTAACACAACCAATCAGATTTGCTGCTTTTCATTCTTTTAAATGTACTTTTCTATGATGGTCACTACCGTAAGAACAAGAAACACAGAGAACTAAACAAGTGATGTCACACTTTAGTTACTTGTCATTGTTGTGATAAATCACAATGGCCAAGGCAAATACTATAATAAATGCTCTTTTTGGGCATATGCTTCAAGATGCTCAGAGTCCATGAAGGCAGGGTAAAGGTAGAGGGGAAGAAACAGGAAGCCCAGGACTCACATCTTGAGCCACAAACTTAAAACAGAGCACACTGGGACTGGAACAAGGTTTTGAGACCTCAGAGCTCACCCTAGAGACATACTCCCTCCATCTTCTAAATCTACCCAAACAGCTCCATCAACTGGGTATCCAAACTTCTGAGCCTATAGGAGATATTCTCAATCAACTGAAAATTTTGAGAGTCTGACCTAGAAGATCTCTTTCATTGGCATTCACGTATGCAGTGGGCAAACCTTTCCAAAAAGACTGTTTGGTTTTTGTGTCCTTCTTATGTGTTGAGTATTCCTTATGTGAAATGCTCGCAGCCAGAAGTGGAGCACAAGGGGTTTTCATATTTTGTAACATTTGCATACACATAATAAAATATCTTAGGGATAGGACCTAAGCCTAAACTTGAAATTCATTTAATCATGTTTCTAGTACATCTTATAGACATATTCTTATACATGTAATCTGATGCTAATTTACATAACACTTTAGTGCCCGTATCTTGATTGCAACTCATCAAAGGACAAATGCAAGTGTGGAATTTTCTCCATGTATCACCACACGCTATGCTCAAAAGTTTTAGATCTCGAAACATCTTGGACTTTTCATATTCCAATTAGGGGTAGTAGAAAGATATTCTATAAGCAACTTAAGAGTAGACATGGTAATTTTTACTGGAAGTTTCCATACTTGGATAACAGCTATAATCATGTTTGTCATTCAAGGCAAAAACAGTATCATTATAGTCATACTGAAAGAATTTTATTAATTTACATATGCATAATATACCTCTTCAAAGGATATAGGTCTTGTTTTTCAAATCTGAATGAAAAACCATCCCCTAAGACAAACTCTAAAGAATATTTTCCCCTCTAAGTACATATTCTTGCTGAAAATACTTAATAAGTTCAATGTATGTCATATTTGTGTGTTTGGTTAGTGTATGTTTGATTATGTTCATGTGCATGTGTATATGGTGTATGCATATGTGTGTGCAGTATATGAATATGTGCATGTATATATATGTATATATATGCATGTTGTAATATATGTATACGTGCATGTAGTATGTGTATGTGTGTGTGGTGTTTGCATATGTGTATGTGTAGAGTATACATATGTATATGTGCATGTGTGTATGCATATATGCATGTGCATGTATATGCATGCATATATGTGTATATGCATATGTGCTATATGCATATATGCATGTGTGTGTGGTGTCTGCATATGTGCATGTATGTATGTGCTTGCCCACCTGCCTTTGCCTTCACCTGTGGAGACTGGAGATTTTGCTGTTTTTTGTTGGTTTTTTTTCCCACCTTTTTGTTTTTGTTTTTTTAAGACAGAGTGTCTCGATAGACTTGAAGCTCACCATTTTTGCCAGACTGGCTTGTCAGAGAGCCCTCGGGATCTGTTTGTCTCAGCTTTTCAGTGCTGGGGTTACAAACAAACATAGCTAAGAGATCACAGAAGTGTTAGCAGTTGTCAAAAACAGAAATGTTACGTCCATATCATATAATAGTTGTTAAAGAGATCTTGACACGCCATTTTGCTTCATTATTATGTACTGAATATTTTACATGAAAGATTACTTTGGTTACGAGTTATTTAGGTACACACCAGATAATGACAGTCTTGTTAGCCACAAACCAATTTGGGGGCAAATTTGGTCCCAATAATTATAGACACAACACAGTGACTTATGGGATTTGCCTTTCAAAAAGGCAGTGATCTAGGCTAGAGGTATCATTGATAGACTGATTACTTAGAGTACAAGAAGCCCTGGATTTGATCGTCAACAATAAGATGCAGTGATACACACTTACATTCCTAGAACTTGGCAAGTAGAGATAAAAGGATCAGGAGTTCAAAGTCATCCTCAGCTACTTAGTGACTTGAGACCGCACCCTCTACTACGTGAAAACCTAACTACTCATAAGTGTGAAGAATAGAAAAAAAAAGTTTAGCCTCTGGGCCATCTTCCCAATCCATATACCGTAAATCTTCTAAGTACTTCTTAATTAATATATGTTGACTGGCTTCAAGACTGCTTTCTCAAATACCTTTTCATAAACACATCATACATCACATAACACTAGAATGGGTTCTAAGAAATGAATTGCTGGTCAAAGTCTTCTTATAAGATCATCCCATAGTGTGCACACACCAACCTAGTCAATACAGTCACCACTACCCACTTAAGCTCTATGGCATATGGATATGATGTAACCTACTCCTCCTAGAGCCTTGATAAACAAACCAAGAGACTAAATTAAGCCCAAGAACACAATTTTATAATAAACCATTTTAATAAACAGAAAGATTTTTAAATAACAAATCTGAAAATTCTGCTTCTCTCAGCTAGCAGCTTTAGTGCAGGGTTGTTTATGAAGTCTAAGGGATTCTGTATGGAATTTCTTGTTTTCATGTTTGGCCTTAATTTGGATAGGAGGGCAATGTGACTGTAATCCAATACATATTTTTAATAACAAAACCCAGTTAATATGCAAACCAAAACATATTCATTTATTATCCTTATCAAATATTCTGTGCACTGCATTGTATGTTCTGTGTAGCCCTGAGGCAGGGGGTTGTTTACACCGATGTCATAAGAAACACACAGAAACAACAGTAGCATGTTGCCATGCTGGGCAGGCTACAGTGCCATAAAGTGATGGGGATTTTTCAGTTCCATTATGATCTTCTGAGACCACTTCTGTAAATACGATCCATTGCTAATACATACCATGTCGACAGCAAGGGCCCAAATTCACCTTTAGGGGCTGCTTTCCTGTGGTGTCTATGCTTTTTATATTTGTTGCTGTCATTTTGCAGCACACCTTACCTTTGTTCTGAAACTAGAAGATGACCCTGAGCGAGCAAGGAGCATCAGTCATCTCCTCAGATGCTTGTCCTTTCTGTTTCCTTCCTCTCTGACCATCATCAGTCTCTGCTTCCTGCTGCCGACAGGCTGGAGTCTTCAGTGCAAACTTCTGTTCCCCAGTTTTCGAACTCTAACTTCTAAAGAAAAACAAAATGACTTTTATTTACCTGATTGTACCTCTACCAATTTTCTGTAACTTAAGCTGTCGCTTTCAGCTGCTGAATCAAAAAAAAGAAGAAAATGTACCACAGCGATGATAGCAGCTTTTGTTCACCTTTTTCCTGCACAGGTGGGGGCCAAATGCACAGGGCTGAAGACCAGAAATTTTAGGGCATGGTTTTCTGGGACAACAGGACTAATATCAGTTTGTTTCCGTGAACTACACATCTGTATATTGCTATGTGTCTTTGGAATCTCTTTTTAATCTAACACCTGATTGTAGCATAAATCTTTACTTCAAGGGCGCTTACGCTTTACACTTTGCAGTGGTCAGTACCCATTGTTAATGCGATAGAATCTAGAATCACCTGCAGGAGATTACCTTGATTGCATTGTCTGAGAAAGAAAGAACTACCCACTGTGTGTGGATGAGTATGCAACCCAAATATCATCCCCTTGATTGTTTTGGTTTTTTGTACTTCCTCGCTTCCTGAGTTTCTCTTAGCACATTTAATTCAAACCATGTAGTAGTAAAGCCATCTTGCCTCGGTGTCTGTGAGATGTCCAGGTGCCAGCTGGAGGCCAGGTGCCTGGCAGTGCAGGCCCATCTTCAGGCTGAACTTTGCCATGCTTGGTCTCAGGCTAGTATGGGCCAGGGGAATCATCAGAGCATTCTGTTGCCTCCAGAAACCATAGTGATGCCTGTGATCAATGCTCCTGCCACAGTAGCTAGACTTATTTTTTTTTCTTTTCTTTCCTTTTTCTTTTTTTTTTAAAGAGCACAGGTGGGGGAGGCGGTTCAGTGGAGGAAGAGGAAGGAATGGGAAGACGGTGTTATCGAGATACATTGTATGAAACTCAAATTATTACCCCTCTCCCCAAAAAAAGGCATCTCGCCTCTTCTTCAGTAAAATATGGCTGTCATAGTTCACATTCCATTACTCCAGGAGACTGACAATTTAAATCAATAATTTGCAATCAAGATTCCATCTGCATGGACTGGAGAGACTTAAGTGGTTAGGAGGACTTGTTTCTCTTCCAGTGGAGTGGGGTTTGTTCCCCAACACCAATGTCACTAGTCAGTACAGATGTGGAAGTTCTGATGTCCTCTTCTGGCCTCCACAGATACCTGCATGCACACACGCACATGCATGCACTCACTAAAAAAAGATTCCACTGAAAGAGCACACTACTTCATCTATGAATATTGAACCCTAGTAACACAGTCATTGCTTCTGAGAAATGCATCATTCAGGAATTTGTGAGACAGGATCTTATAGTGTAACTGAACTCCCTGCCTCACCCTCTTGAGTGCTGGCATTACAGGGACAGGCTCCATACCTAGCCTACTTTCAAATTTGCTTTTCACTTTAAGTACTAAATTATTTATCTTGAATATCAATACAATATTTCTTTTTTTAAAGTATTCTTTTAAATGAAGAAGCCAATTTCCTTATGCATTATCATACATACTCTGTTGATGTGTGATCTCTCCTCTTTCTTATCCCCCTCACCCCTCCTGTTGGTCTTCTTCTGCCACCATTCCATTTTGGTATCTCATGTGTATCTTGTATCTCCAGTGTATCTTGCTGGAGTGTACCACCACAATTGGTCTTTTAAAAAATGTTAGAGACCTGTACCTGTCTTCAACTACAATTTTGTCCAAACAGGTAACAAAAATATTTAGTTCTTTTTCCAGTGCTGGTGTCCAACTCAGGGCCTTTTAAATAGTAAGCAAGCATTGTGCCACTAAAATATACACAGCCCTCACAAGAGATTCCTGCCCATGCCTTAAAAGTCAAATGCTATCTTGTTCTAAAATTATCATTAACATGTTCATTTGTTCAATAGTCATTTCCTGAATAAATAATAAACTATGGCATTCCCAGTAAGATACTCAGTCACTTCTTTGTGCAACTTATAGAGAATTTTATGAATTAAACCTTAAATTAGAAAACATCCAGTTCAATACTCAATCATGGTACTGGGTCTTGCACTAATTCTTTGATCCTTGTAGTCTCCATCAGAAGAGATAGGTGGAGCATCGTGGAGAGAACAGGTGGAATTTATTACAAGGTAAAGTGGGACACTCTCAAAGGTGTGTTAGACAATAGCAGACACCATTGCAGAGGAGAATATTCTCAAGAAGCAAGAGTGGACAATAGCCAGGAAGACCATTATGTACATTTTTAGGAAGGCTTCATACTATTTCTACTGTCTCTGGACTAGACAGTTTTGACCTTGTTTCCTTCTACAGTTGGTTGACAGGTACATTTAAATCTTTTTTTCTTTTATTTTCTTGTCTTTTTTGTTATCTCATTCTTACTTGGATGTGTAAGTATATACCACCAGTGGCTGGATTATGAGGCACTAACATGTAAACTCTTTTGCTAGATAGTAATGTTATGAACTTTAGAGCACCTCAAAATGGCATGTCTCTTCAGGGCCAGAAGTACAACTAAGATCCCGTTCTTCTGACCAGTAATCGTGAACATAGCAGATTAAGAGGAATTAAAATACATGAAATACACACAAATTTATGAACATAACCTTGTTTTACCAAAATGGAATGACCCTTTCTTCATGAACTTCCACAACATCCTCTGCCTCCAGCTTCCTCTTTTCTGTCCAATCAGTAGCTAGCCTCTGAAGGAGAGACCAGAATGATATTTCTCCTTCCTTCATTGTTCCTCTTCAGTTCTAAAATTAGCGTCAACAGGAACACAGGAGATGCAGCCTCTAGCTGGTTTTCAAAGACAAGTTTGATCTGCTCAAATATGGAGACAAATGACTCTGCTAAGAGCATGAGTCTTTCACTCTTCATTCCATACACTATCCCAAGATCTTTCTTTTGGTGAGAATGGACAGCACACATCTTCAGGATAGACAAGTTAGAATATAAATTATCTTCTCCTGCCATCTCTGTCTCCAGATTTGTTTGGAAGAGGAAAAGGTAGTAGAACCTCCTAGGCCCAGTAACAATTAGAATCCTGTAGTTTCATTTCTTGGTTTATGTCTAATGGCCTCAAAGCCTGCTAATATCTAACCCAATGCTCAACAAATAGAGCACATGGTCAATGGTCAGAGCAACACTGCTTTCTAGTAAAAATATCTTAAACTTAGTGTAGGAAGTGTACCCTAAGGGATAGCTGGTACATTAAATGACCTCCTGAAAGCACACAGGGCTGGAGTGATTAGTGGTGGGAACTGAGTTCAGATCCGTACTACTTACATAAATGCCAGGTTATGGTAGGAGCCTACCTGTAATTCAGGTATGGAGGAAGAGATATGGATCCAGTGTTCAAGCTGGCTAGCTAGACTAATCAAGTCAGTTAGCTCCAGGTTCAGTGAGAAACCCTCTCTTGATATAGAAGGTGAAGAGCAACTGGAGAAGATGCCTGTTGTGAACCTGTGCTCTCTACACACATATAAGCATCTGCATGTATGCCTACACACACGTGTACCCACACACATGTGAACATGTGAACACATACACCACACATACAGGAGCCCACTATGAGTGTAATATATAGATGAGAGGTGACATAAGCATTCATCTCGGTTTCTGTCCTCAAAGACCTGATAGTTTTCCTTTGCCTTCTGATTCCTAAAAATGTGAGCTACAAGTTACTACGCTAAGGTCACCTATGAGTTCTAGTAAGCTATTGTTTTCATTTTTGCAATGCATAAAATTTTCCCCGTAAATAAAGGAAATTTACCTTCAATAAAGTTTCAGTTGGTGTTTTCTAAGCTTCTTATCCTTTCATTTTTTTCCCCAACATTAAAAACAAATACAGTCATTTTTCTGAATTTTGGGTTCAGGCAGGTTCATGGTAAAATCAAGAGAAAAGTACAGATTATTTTATCAATACACCTTACTAGAGTGCAATGTTTGTTAAAGTTAAAAAACCTATATTGACATATCAGTATCATGTGTTTGCCATTTGCATTGGGGGCTAATCTTGGTATTGAACATTCCATCAATTTGGACATATTCACAAGGATGTGATTCTGCTGTGCAGAGTCTTTTGCCTTAAAACCATCTGATCTACAGGCTTCTTTCTCTCATCAAGCCTGGTCTATGGTCAGGCCACCCTGAACACTCCTGATCTCTTCTCATCTGTCAATAAGCATTGAAGTCTCCTTCACGTCTTCCTGTGGTATAGTAGCCCATTTGTTTTCACTGCTGAATAGCTTCCTATCATCTAGACTTAATATAGTTTATGTATCCATGTGCTTACTGAAGTCTATCTTAGTTGCTCCCAAGCTTGGGCAATTATCAATGCAGTTGTTGTAAATATCTGTATGCAGATTGTGTGGCTTAAATTTTCAACTCCTTTGGGTGGATGCCAAACTGAATGACTGCTGGATCACGAGATGTACATTTCATTTTGCAAGAAACAACCAAGTTGTTTTCTACAGTGGTTATGCTTTTTGACATTCCTGGAAGATATGAATAAGAATTTCTGTTGCTCCATGTCTCCATCAATATTTGACTCTGTCAGAGTTCTGGAGTTTGGCCGTCTGATAGCTAGCTATATAGCACATGTCATTTTGATTTCATTTTGCATTTTCCCTGATGTGAACTATATAGAGCATCTCTTTTCTTGCTGATTTCCTAAGTATGTATCATCTTTGGTAAGATGCCTCTTGTGGTCTTCAGACTGTTTTGCAAATGAATTTGCTCCCTTATTATTTGATTTTTAGTTCTTTGTATATCGTAGTATATAGCTTATCAGTTATGTCTGTTGAAAATTATTTTCCCAGACTCTAATTATCCTACTCACTGCCTTAGTGCTCCCCACTACTTCTTCTTCTTTTGGGTATTGAGTAGCTGTGATGGCAGCAATCGATTTCTTACTCCCCACTTAAGAGAAGAAACTTTCAGTGACTGTACCTCTTCCCAGTTGTCTTCAATTAGGTTGCGAGCGCTTTGTCACATGTGTTTTTAGTTTGCTGAGATGTTTTCTTCATCAGATTCATACATTAATGCTAAATTTTGTCAAATGCTTCTGTGGAGGTGACCATATTATTGACCTCTTTCTGATTAATGTGCTGAAATTACGTTGACTGATTCCAAGTGCTGAATCAATTTTGCTTTTGCATTCATAGAATAAACTGCACTTGGTTGTGATTTATTACCTGTGTTACATCTGGCTGACTTGAGCTCTTCACTGCATTCATTTGTGTTAGGGATGTCTTTAAAAATAAACAAACTGGGTGGTGCAAACCACAGAAACTGATTGTCTCAGAGTTCTGGAACCTATGACTTAGTATGTTTTAAATGAATAATTATAGCTGAACATGGTGACTCATACCTAAAATTCCAGCTCTATGGGGGCTGAAGCTGAAGAATTGCTAGGTATTTAAGGCGAGATTAGGTAACCACCGAGAGGTACAAACCAGTCTGATCTAAATAATGAGACTCTGGATAGAACGAGGGCTCAATAAATAATGCTCTTGCCACGTAAGCATGAGGAGCAGAGTTCAAATTCCAGGAATGACACATAAAGCGGATGCAGTGGTGAATATCTGTAATCCCAGTGCTCCTATGGAGATGGATAGTGAGGAATCAGAATCTCACAGGCCAGCTATCTTGGTGCATGCAGCAGCGAAGAACAAGAGACTCTGCTTGGAGTGAACCGAATGTCAAGGACCAACATCCAACATTCTCCTCTGACCATCACAGGTGCACCATGTGTATCACATACACTAACACATATACACACATTTTAAAAAGAAAGGAAGAGGGGAATGTTTATATGGGGAAAGACATGGAGGAAAGGATGGTTGGGGAAAGGATGAAAGAAAAAAACTTATCTTGCTGAACAAAAGGTAGCGATTGGAGTCTTTGATAGCTCTGTTTCTGCTTTTCTCTAAGCTCTTTGGATTCTGGCTTGTCCTGTGCATATAAGAATCCTTGGAGGAGGTCAAAAGTGACTGGGACATTGGGGGATAGGCATCCTTTTCCTGTGCTCTCTTCTCGCTGAGATACCCTATTCTGTACATATATCTGCTCTTGGTGTTTTTCATCTCTATCTTTCCAATCCAATAAAACTTCAAATTTTTATTTGCTCTCTACTTCCCATCTGTGTCAGGAGACAGGAAAGTACCCTCAGGGAAAAGACAAATAAATGCAAGCATCATTGCTTGCTTCCTTTTTCTTTAAATGGTTGTGCCCTGGGTAGCTTTCAGCATTTTGCATTACTTTCTAATATAATCTAACTATTTAGCCAGGTCATAATTGATTCAAAAGGGAGAAGTGATTTGATGAAAGTTATACACTATTACTAGAAGCAGAACTCTGATCAGGGGCTGCGTTTATAGCTCAGTTGACAGTGCACATGCAGCTCTTGGCTCATAAATCAGAAGTGGTAGAGTGTGACTGCAAGCCTAGTGTTCATAAGATGTAAGCTGGAAAATCAGAAGTTCAAATTATCAGCTATAAAGAGATTTGGGTCACCTGGACCTACACAAGACCCTCGCAAAAAAAAAAAAAAAAAAAAAAGAGGGAAAAATAACTGTAATTAATGCCTTAGAAAACAAAAATAGTTATACAATGCAATCTGCTCATGATTCCTGTCTATTATTTTACTGTTTAAATAAATGTTATACAATGATTTTTTTTCTAAATGTTAAAGTTCAGTTTTACAAAGTTCTTAATTTTATAATTGATGAGTTAAAAGTATCTTAAAGCAGCATTAAATTACTGTTAAGTTCAAATATTTTTAAATTTTTATTCCTTGATTTTTAAAGATAATTTCATTTTTTTAATATCATATAATTTAAAATAATATAAATTTAACATAATTTTTTGCTTAGCTCTTGCATTCTACAAAACATAATGTTAAACACTAAATTCAAGAGACTCCTCAACTTGTCCATCTCTTAATTAGTATTGTTAGTTTCTCACCCCTGTCCTGTACAAAGCAGAAATAGCCTCACTTTATCCATAACTTGATAGAATTCACAGAGCGATACAAAATTTGATCTGAATATGAAATATAGTAGGCCAGAATGCAGTTCTGGAGAAGATAGGGGCAAACCTCTCTGATGGAGTTGCTATTGAGTTATATACTATCCACATAAAGCAGATTTTACTAAGCCAGAGACAGTAGCTCATGGCCGAACTCCAGCATTTGGGAGGCTGAAGTAGGAGGTTGGGCATGAGTTGAAGGCCATCCTGCCTTACATAGAGAGTTTCAGATTAGCTTGGGTGTAGAGTGGTCCTAGAATTAATTCTTGCAATGGTATGGAAGAGTTTCCAGGACAGCGTAGAATTTTAGTTCTGTGGAGTAAGGAAGGAAGATTTGTAATTCACCTAGTATGACCAAACACCTTCCCACTGATGAGGGTTAATACTGAACAAAAGGCAGAGTAAAGACAAAGAAGTAGGGAGAATGGTTCTGGTTGTTGTCATTTCTCTGAGACCATCATGTAGGAGGTAGGCATAGGTGAAGGAAGTATGTCACCAGGTCATGCCCTTAGGTGCTGGATCATAGCATCTTATTACCTCCCCCCTTTTCTGCTTCTTTACAGCCACATGTGGACTATTTTGTTTTGTCACTCTCCTCCCACAACGGAAAACAAAGGAGAACCTCTGAAACTATGAAACAAAATACAGTTGTTCTCCCTTGGTTCTGCCAGTAGTCTCTGTCTTGTGGATACAAACTTTGAGGACATCTTTGGCTACTTGAGGCCCTATCTTAAGCACATGCTAATAACCATGACAGTAGTAAGTAATACATCCTGAAGGAGAAAGGCTTACTTTAAGTTTTACTTTATGGAAATGTACATGTTCATCTCAGACTCTGTATACTAAGGAGATAAACTGCCATGTCATTTTAATAGTTGAAAAAAAAATTGCTTTGCAAGTTCAACACAGTATCTTATAAAAATAAGTACACACAACTACTGAAACTTCCTTAATAATGAAGCAGTTGCTCCTTGATTTAAAAAAGAAAAAAAAAAAGCCAACATCTCTTCAAATGGAAAACATCAGAGGCACCTCTGCTAAAGTCAGTTCCTTAACAAGAACAAACACGAACCTGAGTTGGGAGAGGTGTTGCATGCCTGTAATCTCAGCACACTGAAGGCTTAGGCGGGAGGAACTTCACAAGGTCAAGATCAATCTGAGACACATTATGACTTCAAGATCAGCTTGGGTTAAGAAACAACATCCCATCTAAAGGAAAATATGCTGTTTAAATCCATTAATTGATCTTTTAATGGGAGATATTGCTCAATGATTTAAAAAAGTATTTAAAGGCATACTATTAAAATGAAGAAAGTAATTTTTTTCTGTTTACAAGTGAAATAATCATATTTATATGGAAATTTCACATAATTTATAACTACTGTAATAAGATAATTTAATGGGGTAGCAGGTTAAAATCAACATAAACAGTTTTTCCATGTACAAACAAAAAACAATTAAAACCCTATTTATGAGAACAGATGTGTGTACATACATAAGTTGACAGATTCTGTACACAGCTACATTGATATACATCTGTGCCATGGCCTGAGCTTCTGGGTGCTGTACACTTGTCTAGAACTGGCACCAGAATGTAGAAAGAACAGACATGTGGGCACATGTAGAGAAAGGTGGAGGGTGGTAGGGCTGTGCTTGCTCTGATGGAGCACACCAACTGAGGCAACACCTGGGAACCTCAGCAAGTTTATTATGCAGAACTGAGATAGTCTCAGTAGGAGGTCTGTGTAGGAGAACAATGTCAGGCTATAGACATCCAGAGGGGTAACCTGCAGAAGCTATTCCTTTCACACACTGTCAAACTTCACACTGGGACAGAGGAAGGCTTTGCCAATTCTGAGCCTGACCCATATGGGAAGGCTTTGCTATACCCACTAGTCCCTGACACAGCCACGTTCATGTTGAACAATACACTTTCATTCTGTAATTTATCCATTTTTCACACCTTCAGTCAAGGCTTCCTTGGCTCCCCACATATGTATATATCTCGAAGTGAACTTAACAAGGAGCATACAAAAACTGACATGAAAATCACTAGTGACACATTAGTAGTCTCGAAGAGGAAAGTCTAAGGAGAGCTTAGACTTGGAGAGGAAGGTCTAAAGAGGGGTTAGACTTGGAAAGGAAGGTTCTGTGCCAGAAAGACATCAGTGTTCCTTTAGCTAATTTATATTTTTAAAATAAATGCTGCAAAAATGTCATTACGGAATTTTTCCTTGAGCTACAAAGGATTATTATAAAGTTAATTTCAGAGTGAATAAAAAGAGACATAAAGGTCTTTACAAAAAAAGATTAACGTCTGAGAGAACTAGCACCCCTACATATCAAAATTTATTAAAAGCCTCTGTAATTAAAATGATAATGCTCAAATAAGCAGATAGGTCAGAGACACAAAATTAAAATGCATGCATATACTTAACTGTTACAGAAACATGCATGATAAAGTAAGTATCAGTATGGAGAAAGCAAGAGGTTTTAATAGTGGCATTTCTTCTCATAGAGGAGAAAAATAGGAGTGAGCCCATTCTTCATAGTATGCATCAGACAAGTGCTAAGTGAACCTGAGTTAATAAGTCCTCCCATTCGATGTCTGGGTGGAAGAGCTGGGGAGACAGCTCAATGGACAAAGTGCTTGCTGTGCATGCCTGAGGACCTGAGTTCAGATCTCCAACACCCAAGTTAAAAAGACAGAAATCCAGACATGGCTACACCTGTAACTCCAGCACTGGGGAATAGAGACAGGTGGCTCCTAGGGACTCAGTCACAAGCTAGTCTAGCTAAAATAGGACTGCACATTCTGTGTGTGTGTGTGTGTGTGTGTGTGTGTGTGTGTGTGTGTGTGTGTGTACGCCAAGTGTGGTGGTGCATCCCTCTAAATAAGTGAGAGATGAATGTAACAAAACTCAGTGCTGATGATCATCCTTGCCTACAAACAAGACCAACACTAGCCAGAACTACAAGAGACTGTCTCAAAATAAAGCAAAACAAATCCCTAGGATTATAAAGAAACAAACAAAAGAAAACATGCAAACAGCCTTTAACCATAAGATACAAGCCTGTCCCATTTGTGATATGAAAAGTGCAAACCAAAATTATGTTGAGAAATTTAAATTCTAAATTTAGCCACAGTTCTCTTGGCAAGCTACAGGAAAAGGTGCTCTCAGATATTGTGGTGGGAAAGGAAAGTAGTAAAATCTAGACAGGAGTTCGAAAATATTTAGCCAATCATTTATATGTTTGTCATTTGACCCAGAGATTTGATTCCCAGAATCAATACCAAATCTATAAAAACACACAGAAACGGATTTAGCAGGAAGTCTCTGCAGCACCATGACAATGAAATACCTCCTGGAATACAGTGATTATGGCTATCATCTTTGGTCTCAAGTCTCTGTACACTAGAAATAGCAGACATTTTGAGCACTAATAAAAGGATTTAGGTTGTCACTGGTCATCAGAGACACACAGAATCATCATGGGATTTGTTTCAGAGTAGTAAGTCAGTCACAAAAAAAGAATTCCAAATAAAGGTGATTGCCTGCACATCCATCGAACACTGGCTGAGAAGGAGGAGGAAATACAGTACAGTTCAGGCCCTGGGAAGACCCCTGAACTCAGGAAAATGCAACAGATACAAACTCATAAGAAATCAGAGGCCTCTGCATCAGCAAAATCTTAGGAATACTGGTAGGAAGGCACAAAGCAGAGTATTTCCAAAGGAAAAGACAAATTACTGTATCTTGCTCCTTATGTCCAAATATTGAGATATCATCTCCTCACATTGGGTGCCAGGAAAGTCTGCTTTACTGGGTAAGTGTTATTATAGATAGAGGACATGAAAAAAGCTTCGACTGAGGGATGAGGAGTCTGCTGTTAGATCTTCATATGTGTCAACATAGCCTATCGTGAAATACAAGTTTCAATGGTTAAAAAAAAAAAGAATTTGTTCTAATTCTCAGTAGGTCATCCATGATGTATATACCCAGAGTCCCAGAGCAAAATCACACCACTACACCAAAGAATTATATGCCTATTGGAAGACAAGAACAGAAACAAAAAATCTTCTGGTGGGCCACTGGGACCGGGTAAACAGAAAGTGTTTGATCGTGTGCATCTGAAGTGCATGTCAAGAGCTATGTTCTGCTTGGTTTCTAAGTGACAAAAATCAGACACAAGCAACAGTCAAGCCATTACAAAATGGAAATGTTCTGCTCATGAGGAAGCCCACACAAGAATGAAGCCGATATAGAAGCCACATGATCAGGCATTCTGGGCTTGAGCTCACAAATCATATTTGTGCCTGTTCCATACCCTTAGCTAGCTGGAGGAAGGAGTTCAAATACAAGTACTGAGGGAGTAGGAAGAAATCCGCAGCTGCTTTGCTAAAGGCTTGGGTCACTTTGAGTGCATTTTCACATATGGGAAAAGAGTCGATGAGATCTGGTGATAGGGATGCCTCTGGTAAAAATAATTGCTAAAACTATGTGCTAAAAGTACAATTTTAAGCACCAGCTACTGATGATAATTTTGAAAAGACATTTAAAAGCAAAATTAAGGTGAAGAAAGGCATAATGGGAAACAAGGAAGCCCTCAATGAAACCATACACTATTAGGCTTCAATATTAAATGTCATTTCTTGGAGTATTATTGCATTACTTTTTGATTTCCAAGCCAGTTGGCCTACCAAGAAACTCCCAGCAATGAATAGCAGTGGCGTGGAATGTCGTAGTATTCAGAGATTTTGTATGCAAGGGGTCATTTTATGCCTATCATATTGGCAAGGAGCCACTAACTGAATTAAACTATGTGAATGAATGATGCCTTTATGTTCAAAATTAAAAGCTCACAATACATTTATTGTCCCATTGCTAAAAAATGTTGTTTATAATCCATTCCTTTTGCATTTTAGTGGACTCTCTCAACTGCACAAGAATGTAACTGAAATCAACATTATGAAGCTCAAAGACAACCCAGAGGTCATTTGTTTCTAACTCTCATATTTTACAAATGAGAAAAGTGGATCTTCTGAAGTCCTCAGGGTTGTAGTGGTCGAGCTAAGACTAAAACATAAAACATGACCTCCCTATCCATTGTTTCTTCCATGACCTAACTTTAAAACACGATACTATTTCCTGCCAATACATGCAGTTTACAAATGAAAATTCTCCAATGAATATTGAAACAAACTTTGCCCCTCAGGCAACTTTCCAGTTAGCACCATCTCTACTGTCTTCCAGAGAGAAGACAGAAAAGGAGTCTTTGTTATCAACATTTATTTTGCCAGGTCTACCATGGTGCCTGACAAGCGGTGATCAGTAGAAATGCTCATTGGAAAATAAAAGCTGAGACAGTTGCACTAAAAATTCTAAGGCTCTTCCCGAAAGCAAAATGACTGCCATGTTTCATTAAAAAGACAAAAGAGGTAATATGCTTCCAGCACATAAAGGTAATTAAATTTGAACATTGGGTTGTGTTTGTCTTATGGAAAGTAATTCACTCACTTCCAGTAGTTCAGACTGTTATAGGTAGTGTGTAAAGTTTCTCTTCACGTTTATAAGACTCATTAAAAACCCAGTGCATAACCTTACTTAGTAATCTTGATAATGAAGAAAATTTGCTATAATGCTACCATGTAATGTTTTACAGTTCAAGACTGAAATGTCTGCAACAATTATGTCATCATTTTGCTCAAAGAGAAATTAATTTTTAACTACCAAAGAGGGGTTTTTAAACTTCCTAACTAAACTTATTTTCATGACTAAATAAACTGTTCAGTTTTTTAAAGAACTAATTAGAGATTATCAGTTGTATTTTATTTTAGAGGAAAATATATTTTCATATTTATGTATGTTATCTCTAACAATCTAGGAAAGTTCTGTGAACGCAAACACAGTCAAGTGAAGCCAATAAAACATTTACTGCTCCAGGTAAATGAATTACAGCAAATTAAGTAACTCATTCTTGTGTTTATGAGGGCTTTTTAGTGCACCCTTGTGGTAAAGTCATAAATTACAAAGGCAACATTAAGGAAAACTCCTGAGCATAAAGCCAGAGCAGCAAGGAGTCCACTACCTTCTGTCAGCACTACCTTCAGGAAGCATCAACTACTGTGTGATCACAGGAAAAATAAAAAGCAGGCCGGCACGGTCTTATAGGACACATGGCATATATGAGTAGCATGGCTTAAGGTAAAAGGACAATCATAAGTTTTTAAGAGACCAAAGCAAACCAGACATATCAGATCATTCCTCTAAAGTCAGGACTGTGGATCCTAAAGCAAGCAGATTTCAATGAGTTCCTAGGCCATCCTGGGCCACCTGGAAAGTTTCAGGGCAGCCTGGTATGCAGAGTAAGATCTTGTGTCAAAAAAAAAAAATTAATTTATTTCCAAATTGTTTGTTCAAACTCCCATCCATTACATGAGAAAACAGCATTTGGACAGCACTTTCTTTCAAATTGTCAAATCCGTTCACAACTCCAATCTTGTTGAGAATTTGCTTGTTTATTTGTTTTAACTAAACACAAGAAATGCTTGTCCTATGTAAAAATGGTGTTTTTTCTCATATAATTCATAGACACGGTACACACACCTTATCAAGTGTTGTTAGGAACATCTTGCTCAACTTGGGAAACAACAAGAGCCCTTTATAAGTGGAAAGTTAAATCACTGTATGAAATGTTCTTATAAAGATTAAGACAATATACTTTTTAAGAAATAAATAGCAAGCCAAACTGTGATGGCACACACATCTCAGCACTTGGGAAGCAAAGACAGGTGGATCTCTGTGTGTTCGAGGCCAGCATGGTCTATAGAGTGAGTTCCAGGACCCTATCATGAAAACCTAAAAAAAAAATAATAATAATAATAATAATAGTAGTAGTAGTAGTAATAGTAATAATAGTACATGAATAAATAAATAAATAAAAGAGAATAAATAGCAAAGTCATATTTTCTTCTCTGTGTGTGTTACATGTGTACATGGCACATGCCCACAAACATGAGGATGTGCACACTTCTGTGAATTAATATGGAATTAAACTTTGAGTGTTTTCTCTATTGAACTTCACTGTATTGTCGTGAGAAACGTGAACCTAATTTTGAACCTATTTGAACCTACCTTTTGAACCTAAAATTTTTCATTTCAGCTGGGCTACCTGATTAGTGTCCTCTTTGAATCCACTTGTCTCTTCCTCCAAATTCTGGGTTTACACAGTTAATTTCACATTTCTTTCTTTTTTTATTTTCATGTTTATGTGCTATGCACCCACATGTGCATGTTTACATGTGTGGAGGCACATATGTGTATAAGTACACTTGTATGTGGGTACACATGCATGTAGAAGCTCAAAGCTAATCTTGGAAATCATCCTCCAACACTTTTCCACAACCCATACTCTCTGACATGACTAGTTTCAATAAATAGCAAGTTCTATGGTTAACCAGTCTCAGCCTTCCAAGGCTGGGATCATAGCTGGGTTGCTATGCCTACCCAGCATCTATGTAGGTTCTGGGAATATGAACTCTCATCCTCACTCTTCTACAGCAAATGTTTAACCACCAAGCAATCTCCTCCATCCCATGTGTGACTTTTCGCATCCTTCCTGGACCTCCTGATGACGTAGAAAGCACTGTTACCCACTGAGTCATCTCTCTGGGCCCCTAAGGTAATATTTTTAAAAGCAAGAAAATGCCTATACATGATCCAGAAAAACAGTGACAGAGGGCTAGTGAGAAAGTGTGGAGGGAAACACGAAGAGCCAGGTCCGTTGGATGTCTATTTTCTGAACCGGATGTTGGGTTAACTTGCATTTATTACATTACCACATACACATAAAAAAATAGAAATAAATAAAGTACTCAGGAGTCTCCAGTGACAATACCTGACAAAACATTCTGTGCCACTGGCTACAAACAACAGAACAATAAAAAGGAAGATGAATGTAATTAATGTCACTTCCTGCAAATTATAAAATACAACTGTGGGTATGGTGTGGCTAGCCAGTGTAGAAGCTCAACTTGCTGTAAATTATTAATTGGCCATCTCATGATCTATTTGCACACTGGTGCCTTCAGCAGACATCATGTGTCCATTGTTGAGCCTGGTGTCAATCCAACACTTAAGTGTGGTGCTTAATAAATATTTTATGATGAATGGTATGTAATTCAAATATTAAGGTTAGTCTATTTTTAAGAAGGGTCTAATAATTTAAAGCAGAGAAAATATTGTTTCAAAAAAAAGAATTATTATAGACATATGACACAAAACTCCTTTGTGCAAAACAGCACTATCATACTCTAGGGGACATACCTCAGAATAAAGCATGTACTTTGTATGTGTGAGATCCTGAGATCAACCCTCAGCACTAATTTTTTTTTAAAAAGCCCCTCGGAGATGTTTTTTAAAAGCATTACTGTAAAGATATAATTTTTATATTTACAGCTGGGTGGTTGTAGAGCAAGACATTAAGCAGGAGACAGATGCAGAAAGATCTCTGTGAGTTCAAGGCCAGCCCGGTCTACAGAGTAAGCTCCAGGTCAGCGAGAGTTACAGCAGAGAAACTCTGTCTCAAAAAATATATATATTTATTTAAAATATATATGAAAGCCTAGTTTTATGTTAGCAACTAAAAATGTCATTATTTCATAATTAAAATATTATCTGATATGTAGAAATAATATTTTCTATTTATTCTTAGCACTTAATTTTTAAAAGTTGTCCAGAACCAACTTGTCTCAGCACTTCAATACTTTCTGCTTAGTGGCTTGTAATAGGACCAGGAATCCTGCCCACCACCAGTCAAGACAAATAGTCTTTCCCTCATCAAAAGAATCTGGTGCCATTAGATAAAGCCAAGGAAGTTGGAACCTAAGTAGGCCCACGAGTGCTAGAAAGGGCTATGAGTGGTGCCAGCTGGCTAGTGGAAATGGTAGAAGGCCTTTCCTGGAATAGAGTGTAATGACCAAGCTGTCCTTGAATTGGGTAAAATCTGGCCTTATATGGAGAGTCCTGGAGGCTCAGTGGGAATGATGAGCACAGGGAGCAGGTAGACTAAACTCTACTGAACATTCAGGTTGTTGAAACAAGCAAACATATGACTATCCAATATGAAATAAAGAGTTTGAGAAGGTAAGCATAACATAATTTTATAAGGAATTCATTTATCTCTTTGTAATGTTACAAATATTCAAGGTCTCTAAAATTAGTTCCATCTCCCACTCTTCAATTCTAAGTTATATTATGTCAAAGATATTTTTCATTTGTCCATTGTATGATAGACAATAGCATTAAACCTGGAGTAATTATAGCTTAAAAGTCATTTACTTAAGGGAAAATAGAAGATAGTTAAAGATAAATTGTAAGTAGAGAGAAGGGCTATGATATGTAAATGTCTAAAGATTAAAACCATCTAGATTCCTTTGAAGAACTCCATGCTCTGTGTGGTTAGCATGTAGATAATGTGAGAATGGGGAGATCTTGACACTAGACTTGTATAGAACCTTCTACTGGGCATCTTCAATATTGGGCCACATTTGTCCTAGAATAGCTGTGAACATGGCCCAACACATCTGTAGTTAACAATATCATATCACAATGTCAAAGAGATGGACAGCTCTATACCACTTTAAGCTATTATTAGACATCCCCCTTAGTGATAAATGCCATAAGAAGCTATGGAATTGTCTATGTGGAATTGTAGCTGGAAGAACTACACTTATCACACACAGACATACATAAACACACTCACACAGTGTAAGTGTAGATATAAGCACTGAATTTATTATTTATTCTTGTGGGTTCAAAGTGAAAGGAAATTTGTTCAATTAATTCAATTAATTAATTATTCAATTAATTCAATCCCCAGTCCTAGAGAGTTTCAGACCATACAATCTAATTTTAAGCCTAGACCTAGAAGGCTTCAGCCTCCATACAATCTAGTCTGCAAACCTAAACCTAGAATGTTTCATCCTCTAACACTTACTGCTGACTGAGTTCACTCTGAGTAGCTATCTCCTGAACTACCTCTTTTCACTCTGATCTGTACTGTGAACTCAAAACTGTAAATCAAAAACTGTCTGCTTTTGATTCCCTGCTGACTCTCTGCTTATGCTGAACTGACTCTGCTTTTCTCAGCTTCTTCTGAACTGAACTGTCTCTTTCCAACTCTCCTTCTGAACTTCTTCTTCTGTCTCTTTCTGAACTGTCTGTGAACTGAGAGCCTCCTTTTATAACCTGAGAGTTGGGTATGTCCTCACTCTGACTCAATCACAGACTTCACTCTGATTCAGTCTCAGAGTTTGGGATTAAAGCTGTCACTACCATTGCCTTCAGAGCATTTCATATGAATCACAGAGGCCTCTGAATGTGATCCCATCCAAGTTATCTATCACACAAGCCTTTCAATGTGATCCTTTTCTATAGCAGACATGCTGCTGGATTAAAAGATTAAATGTTCCTCTACAAGACATAAACACATGGAGATACACACACAGAGATAGAGATGATAGAGACAGAGATGATAGAGATAGAGAAGAACCAATTTACAAGGGACTAAAAAGAAAACATGAAATGTTTAAAATGACCAGTTAAATTAGAATGATGGGGGACTTTACATCTGACTTAGGGCTCACAAGGACAGAGTCTCTCTACTTGTAACAACCACAAAAACAGACAAAATGTGAGAAACATGGAACAAGAATTTTCTATGTATCAAGCCAGTTGCTATCTGATGAGACTCAGGAAGGTACAGCCTGCTATTGCCTCAGCTTCGTACCTGGTCTTTCATGTCTCCATATAGGAAAAAGGCACAGAGAAGAAGACTTACGGATTCCCTGGGTAGAGAAAGTGGAACAGAAAATTCAAGCTAGGGAAAGACACAGAGATTATCAGTGAGAAGAAAACTTCACACGCAGAGAGAATACTACAGGAGAACATTCATCTGAGGATGAGTGTGAGGACAGTGCTAAAGGGTAAGAAAAAAAAATTAAAATCATTAGAAGCTGAGTGTGGTGGTGCACACCTTTAACACCAGCACTTAGGAAGGGAAAGGCAGATGGATAAAAAGTTCAAGGTCTTCCTTATTGAATCATAGAGACTGGAGCAGCCTGGGATGCTGGAGACCCTGTCCAAAGAGAAAGGAATGGGAGAGTAAAAGAGAAAAGAAAGGAAGGAAGGAAACAAGGAAACATAAGGGAAGAAATATTTAGAGGAGCCCATTTGTATGTAGAACAAACTCAGAACCAAAAATAAGGTATCTTTCTACAAGCTAGTCTAGTGAACCACAGAACATGAGACACAATATTCAACACTTTGAAAGGTGTGTCTCAGTATTCACATTGTACAAACCCCAAGTTAAATGCTTCTCTTCTCCTCAATTGTTTTAATTAGACTAGACTATAATGAATTAACAGTATATGAGAAATCCCATTTTTCAACACAATTCCACATGATCTCTTCATTAATGATTCCAATAGGCTTATAATGTTATCTTGTTGTGGATTTGAATTTGTATTTCTAGAAGATCTATGATGAATACCTTTTATATTTCCCAATTATATAAATCCAATGATGAAGTAGTGCTTAATACTTTTGCCTATTTTCTAATCAGGTTTTTTTTTATTCTTTGTTGCTGTGGTTATTTGCTTGGTTTTGGTTTTGGCTTTGTTTGTTTGTTGAGACAGGGTTTCTTTGTTGTAACTCTGCCTGTCCTGGAAGTCACACTGTAGACAAGGCTAGCCTCAAACTCACAGAGATCCACATACTTCTGCCTCCCAAGTGCTGGGATTAAAGGCATGTACCCACGGCCCAGCCTAAATTTCTAAATTCTTATTTGAGTCATGAAGACTAGGGTATCTTCTGTGAGATAGTGTCTTTTATATATGAGAGGGAAGCTACAGCCATGAAATCTCAGCAATATAGTCATCTATGCAAGACCAGTACAATAACAGCATAAGTTGACATGCAACATAGGTGTGGGAAATCTCATAAGACCCCACCTTTAGATGAAGAAATATAGACATTTAATTGCTGCCAATAGAATAAGATTCAGTCATCTACAGAGATGAGCCCCCGACTAAGTTATTCTATCCTATGTAGCTTGCCCTAAAGACGTATACATATATAATAACTAAATAAATAATAATTGAAGAAGTCCAAGAAAAAAGCTTGCCTTTGGAGCATACACAGACCATCACAGAAAACTAGTAGTCAAATTATCGAGAGCAACTGATTGTGGTGTGCTCAGCCTCAACATGTACAACGCAACTCCTGCATTTAAGGCTCAGGGAACATTGCAGAAAAAGGCACAGAAAGATTGTAAGAACCAAAGAAACACATAAGTTTGTTCTGAGATCATGTCTTCTAGAAATGACAGGAAAGCTATATCCACATTGCTGCAACAATATGACTGACTAAACAAGACCCAAACAATGACAACACCAATAGACCTGTTAATGTAGATGGGGATAATCTATCTGGGCTCCGCTCCAAGACAAGTAAATACAAGCTGACTGCTGAGAGAGAAATAATTAGTCTTCTCTAGGAATAAGCCCCCTACCTCTAACTGGCAATACAACACCAATGTTCATCCCTGAAATCATGTGTATACAAGAAATACTACGTGGACTCAGCAGGATATATTTTACATATTTACATTTGTGTGTATGTGCGAGTGTATGAAACAATAATAATTAAAGAAAAAAGGCCACAAATTTGAGATGAGTTGAGAGAAGACAGAAGGAGTTGGATGGGGGAAGAGATAGAAATGATGTAAATACATTACTCGTGTATGAAATTCTCAAAAGAATGAATAAATAATAAAAATAATAGCTTTCATTTGCCATGCATATGATTTATTAATAGTCTCTCCCAGTTAATGGCTTTTAGTCCATCTTGCAGGAATAAAAGATTCTTTGCACAGTAAGCATTTTAAATATTTTGTGAAATAGAACTTATGTGTATTTTTCATAGAATTTTTTTTGTATTTTATTTGAGAAGCATTTACCTAACCCTAGCTTATAAAGCTCTTCTACTACATTGTCTTGCCTTATGTTTTAGACTAGTGCTCTATTTTGAGCAATTTGGTCAAAGTCCTTTACTTTGTTGTTACTAGGCCATTGATGTTATAGGATCACAGTTCATCAATTAAAAACACTTGCTTTCACTATTGAATTATTTTACTAGTGCTGATGGAAGTCCGTTGAGCACATTTGTACACATCTATTTCTCTGTGTGGTCACATTGATCAATGTAGCTGCCTTGACAAAATGATCCAATACTATAAAAGTGGATGGCATGATTTCTCTTAGACATACTTGTCTATGCCTAAAGAACATATTTTTGGTAAAATGACAAAAATTAAATTTATTTCGAACATCAAATGGAAAAAAATTTTCTATGAAATTATTAGAAACTTGTCCAAGTGAAAGCAAATGCATAAGTGGAAAAATACAGTAACTCAATAATTTCATGCAAAAATATTCAAGAATTTTTTATGATAAAAATTGTATTTAATGTAATTGCATAAAAACTTTAAACAGCATTTTTTTCAATTTCATCCACTGTTTACAAACAAAGGAAATTAAACTCTTATCTCATACCATCACTTGGAATGATTTGGGGGAATTTCCACTCTAAGCTTGAACTGCAAAAGTAACTAGCCCTTTCAAGATAAAAAAACTGAATATAAGACAACATAACAGAAAAACAATTGAGAGAGAGAGACAGAGACAGAAAAGATAGATAATTAAAACAAACCAGTGAGTCATACATTGCCCTGGATATCTGGTATCTGTCTGGGCATAGTCTAGGCCTTAGTTCATGAAGAAGATCCCAACATAATTAAGTAGAACATAATTATTTAAATGAACTAAATGGGTAAAAACTGGATTTGGGTAGGTTGAGGCACTGGAAGCTGCAGAGCAGAGTTCTAGAATGAGGAATTTACATGGGGACATGCATAATGTCCTTAGAATCCTAGATGAATGCAAAGGCAAGTACATTGTCATGAAACTTTGGGATGTGTAATTATCAGAGTGAGTTGGGCCCTCTCGAAGGCAAATGTCACTGCAGGGTTATCTGAGCTGAAGATTCTTTAAGAGCTACACCATAAAATAAGCTGGAGAATGCTTCAGAGGATACAAGACAGTCTTCACAAGGAATGCCGACCTGGACCCTGGAGAAAAGAGATGTTTGTATGAAGACTCTTCACACAGTTCCACAAATGTTCCAGACTTGATGGTAGGAAACCTTTGCACCACAGTCAACTACACAAGCAATCTCATGGCTTAAATGATGAGTCTTTGTTAGTTTCCCTGATGTCCTCATTCCTTAGCCCTATGTGTGAACCTATTGTTTTAGTCAGAGAAATAGCTGGAACATTCATTTGCAGCACTTCGTATGATGTGAATCTCAGTGACACATGTGGCCTTTGACAATCTACTGCTTCAGGTACTACAGATTGAGAGCTCTGTGGATTCTGGGCAAATATCTTCCCGGGGGAAATTTAGAAAACGGAGTGAGGTGCAATGAAGAAGGGCTCTCAAGTATCTGGGAGATATGAACATTGCCAGAAAGGCCCAGGGGTTGCCTGTTCTGCAGTCCTTTCAGTATTCTCCCTGTCTCCCTGTTCAGCTATCTTTTGGTTGATCTTGGGCATGAAGCTAATGATGTGACCAAAACTTTCATCACTGACAGAGGCATATCAACAAAAGAAAGAATGCAGGCAAAGCAGACTCAAACATATAAGGGCTTATTGTATGGTGTAAATGTGATAACTTTAATGAAGAAAAAAGTACATTCTTATAAAAACAACCAAAGTTTGCTTTAGAAGGAATAGGAACCTTGAATAGCCCTGAATTTACTTTGAAAAAAAATTAATTTGTTCTCAATTTACTTTGCCACAAAGAAAATTCTAGAGCAAAAGCATTTACTGATTTTCTATCAAATACTTTAAGAAAATGAAAAAAATTGGTAATAAAAAATGAACCATAGAAACTATAAAATTCAAATTATTTTATTCCCCAAGTGCCAACTTTTTTTTCGAACAAGGAAAGGAAAGTTGGGGAGAAAAAATATACCGGTTCTCTGTAAATAGATGGAAAACAGATATTAGTAATACTAGTCAAAGTAACCCCATTAATAAGATAATGGGAGGGTAAGATATAGTGATTATCCCAGGAATTTGATGTTAGTTTAGCATTTGAAAATCAATCACTGTAATTCACTAAAATAACAGAAATACAAGAGGTAAGCCCTAGGAAGAATATCTCAAGATATTTAGGGAGATAGTAACTCACAGTAAAAATAACTGAGAAAAGTGAGAATCAGGAAAATAAAATCCTTAATTAGGCATTTATCATCTATGAAAACCTATAGCAGATGTAATATATGATTCCAAAAAGACCCCAGAAAGAGTGAGTTCATGTTCATCCCTTTCACTGTACTAGCATTTGCAGTTAATGTAAAAGGGCAAGAAAAACTGCATATAAGAAATAAATCTTGAAGATTCACACTGACACTCATAAGCATCTCTCCTAGAAAACAGCAAAGAACATACAAGATAATCATAAATTGAACCAGTTCACAGGATAGAAGTAATAATAGTCAGTTATACTTCTGTACACCAGCAATCAACATCTAAAGGGTATTTTGCTGAGTATTCATTTAGGGTTTTTTTTTTAGTTGCTGTTTTTTGTGTGTGTGTGTTTTAGACAGAGTCTCCCTGTGTAAAACAGGCTGGCCTCAATCTCACTATGTAATGAAGGTTACCCTTAGATGTCTATTAATCCCATTGCTTCAGCCCCCATCTTCTAGGATCTATATCCCCACATTCAACTTGGAAATAGAAATTAATAAAGCATAAGGTGCTTAAGAATATGTGGGGCTTGGAAATATTTACAATAAGGATATTTCAAACACTAAGCTAAGCTTTTAAAAATGACCTAAACAAAGGGAGACATATACTATAATCATGAATTCATAGATTACATATTGCTGAAATAGCTCTCTACAGTTGATACATCTTTTCAGTATAATCCAAGTAAATCTAAGTAAAATATAAGCACACTTTTTAAAAAATCATTCTGATTCTAAGTGAGCACGGTTTAGTTTCTCACATCTTCTTGATCATATATTTGGAGAATCGGGATTTTCACCTTATCTTGACTACTGAGAGTGCTTGCTTTAATATAATATGAAGTATTCCCCAAAGGCCCATGTGTTAAAGATCTGGTACCAAACAGAATGCCATTTGGGAAGTGATGATGACTTTTTAGAGGTGGGCCCAATTGGACATTTTTGGGTCCAATTGGACATTTTTGAGTCCATGGAGGCTATTCCCAAAAGAAGATTGTAGGTCTATGTGTCTTTCTCTCTTTTGTACCTAGATATCCCGATATCCTTAGGCACATGTGTCCACCATAAGATGTTTGCTCCCATGCAGCAATGGCAATGGGGATAAACCAGTCATGGGGTGAGTCAATATAATATACAAATTTTCTTGTAGTGTGTTTGTGAATATGTGCATGTATTGTATGTTGGGGGGAGGCTATACATGTTGGAGAGTGTGAGTGTGGTGTGTTTGTGTCACATTGCTCATGTGGAAGTCAAAGGACAACTTGTGTGTTGCTTTTTGCCTTCTGCTTTGCTTGAGACAAGGGCTGCTATTGATTGCTGCTGCGTATACCTGGCTAGCTGCACATTGTATCTCTGGATTCTCTTATATCTACTTCTCATTTTACTGTAGAAGCCCTGAGATTCTGGGCGTGAGTTACTGTGTCTATTTATTTGTGTGTTTCAGGGATTTGCACTTCAGTCATCACATCTGCTCAGGAAGTACTTATCAACTGAGCCATTTCCCTGGCCTAAATAAACCCTTAAAAAAACAAGTTGATTGTCTTAAATCTCTTGTTATAGTAATAGAAAGCTAACTAAGATATTGATCAATTGATTTTTCCATCTGCTAAAATGATTCCAGAAATAGTATCATAAATAAGGCAGTCTTTTGGAACAGCTATAAAAAGCTATTGAGTTTTATTGCACGGGGGAATGGATGCATTTAGAAGAGTATTGGTTAAGAAAAACTTACTTTTGTTCGCAATTTTAAAATGTTTATGTATCAGTGCACATATGTAGAGTGGCAAAATTAAAGGAGAACTTGAAAACACCTATTATAAGGAGATCAGGAAAGTAAGGGACCTGAATTGTGAAGTAGGGTGTGGGACACAGATGGGAAGACTGAGGCAAAAGATGGAAAAGCATCAGAAAGCCCTGGAGTCGGTACAGGACACACCAAGGCCAAATTCTCAGCACAAAGGAGGGACAAGGGACTGCCTCTGGATAGAGTAGAGACAGCTGTGGCTTTTGGGAAGATGGTGGGTTTTAAGGGTCCTAGCAGGGGAAGGGAAGAAGGGGAGATGCAGAAGGGTACAGAAGGATTGCAATGGCTGTCTATGATTGATGGGAGGGGAACAAAAGAGAGTGGATGGCAGGCTTTGGGAGAGAAAGGCAGAGGTACCATGGCTGTGGGGATGGAATCTGGACCAACAAAGTCACTGTAACTAAATAAGTTTGTTAGGATGCTGACTGGAATGGAAGACCTTGATTAAACTTCAACTCTCTCCCTAAAGAAGGTGATGAAGGCAAATTCTAAGAATAAGAGAAAAAGCAAGCTTATTTAAAAGAACCAGAAAAGTGGAGAAAATCACCAATTATTGCTGTGGAGATTGGAACTAATTAATTCTATATTAACAGAGGGGAGGTTGAGCAAAAGATAGGCATCTAATTCTGATGAGGAATGTAAATGTCTGCCTGTGTGGTTTTCTCTGGGAGTGCTCATTAGCACACACACAGATGAAATAAAGAACACAACTGAATTTACACAGCTCAGAAGTTAGGCAATTATTATTTTGGACGACTAGCTCCCAAACATATTTCTGACTTGGGGAAGGTTTTTACTCTGTGTAGTTGATGATACAATACTCACTCCCTCATCTCCAATTACCAAGGATAAAGGAGGGAAATCTCCTACTATATTCATAAAGCCACTATATAACCATTTAAGTAAGTTTCAGCCATACATATGATCCCATCTAAGACTCTGAGTCCCAAGAAAGTGATACAAGTGCCCTGCTTATATATTACTTGGTAACTGCACAGCCTTGGTAATAAGAGCAACATCAGGATCAGAAAGAAGGGGGAACACTGTTCAGAGGAGCTATATCATTGTGTCTGCCCATTTTGGTATCAGCATCCTAAAGCATATTTGTCTGTGCCCTGAGCCTTTCTTGTAAACTCCACTGGGGCTGACTTATTTGCTGAGCTCTTTTCTCCCTGTCTCCTAGCCAACTCTGTGAGTTACTCACTAACTATCCCAATAGTCCCTTTCTGCTCTAATGATTTAGAAGCATTTTCCAACCTTTTGCAGTAAGGATTCCTAATGGGCAAAGGTATATGTTCCTGGAAGATGGAACTGAAGAAGAAGCTGAAGGATATTTAAACATGATGGAAAGAGTAACAAACCAGATCATCTACACTGAGTAAAAACACATAAGAAGTGAGGGGGAAATAATGGAAGAAATGTAGAGGTGTGACTCTGGTAAGGACAGAGAAATGACAGGAGACTGGCACTCACTGGGCTGCCCAGAGGAGAGGCTGGGGACAAAATGGAGCTGCGTATCCCAGATGTAGGGAGGTCCTAGGGAATGAAGGACATACAATGCAGATGAGTTAACAGACTGGAGACAGGGTCCAGGAGGAGTCCAGCGGAGTCCAGAAAATGATAAATTGTGAATGTTTCACACATCATTCACAGTGATTGCAGAGTAGGCTATCATTTATCCATAAAGCTCTCAATGAAGCAAGAGGTGAGACTGAGAGGCCTGGTATAAAAGAAATGGTGTGGAATTGCACTAAATGTTGAAAAGGGTAAGGGATGCTACATGGTCCAAGAAGAACAGTGGCTTTTGAATAAAAGAAAACAGGCCTGGCCCCTGGCCATGTTGTAGGACAGAGCAGGTGGTATCATCAGAGGACATGGGGAGATGTTCAGTTGAAGGTTCTGCATGTCAACTAAGAGTTTGAAAGTTCAAAGTTGAAATCTTGAGATAAATATTCCTGTTTTTGTTTTTTGTTTTTGTTTGTTTTTTGAAACCTAAGGTAGGGGAATTGGTTTTGATGCTTATTTTCTTGGATAAGGTAGATTTGCTTTGAAACCTCTGAGATGAGAATATCATTCCTTAGGAAGGCACGCTGTAAGTGACAGCATAATGTCTGTGAATATGTCATATGGCACACAAGGTGCTGTTTCATTCCTGGGAATGTTTGCAGTCTAGGACACTACTGTAGTTTTAAATTACCACATAAGTATGCTCCTTTAAAAAAGAGTTTTCTTTAGCAACAAAATTTCCCAGATAATACAAAAATCTACACAGAAAAATAAAGTGTTCTAGGAGAAAATAATGCATTATATACATTTTAAGAATTGTTTTTCATATGTTGAGCTGTCTAGTTTTATGTCAACTTGACACAAGCTAGAGTAATCAGAGGGGAAGGAGCTTTAATTGAGAAAATGCCTTCATAAAATTGGGGTGCAGGGCATTTTCTTAATTAGTGATTGATGAGGGAAGGCCCAGCCCATTGTGGATGGTTCCATCCCTGCACTTGTGATCCTAGGTTCTTTAAGAAAACAGGCTGAGCAAGCCACGTGGAGCAAGCCAGTAAGTAACCCCTCAGTTGCGTCTGTATCAGCTCCTGCATCCAGATCCCTGCCCTGCTTGAGTTCCTGCCCTGCTTGCTTTTGATTATGAAATGTTATATGACACTGTGAGTGGAAATAAAAAAAAAAAACTTTCCATCCCAAGTTGCTTCTGTCATGGTGTTTCATCACAAAAATAGTAACCCTAATTAAGACACATATTATTTGAAAACGGATAGTATGTAAATTTTTTTGTTTAATAATTGTTTTTCTATCAGTACGAAAAGTATCGGTATGCTAAGTCATTTTTGATTTGCCTTTCTACTCCCAGTTACTAAATGAATGACCTATTTTACTAATTGAACAGGGAAAAAAGAAGTCGATTTAACTTTTAGCACTTGATCATTTAATACTGGATTTCAAACCCAATGGAAGGAGGAGAAAGTCTCCCAGGACCTTGTTACTAGCAGACAGCTCCTGAAGTCAGGGTCCTGCTGTGGCTGCAGCGAGGCTAGGATTCCTTTAAGCTGGGCTCTGTGACCACTACCCATCCCTAACTCCACTTAAGGAGTCATTGTCTCTGTCTGTCAAGCAAGATAGTTGTTAGTGTCTATGAGTGTTCCTCTTCCTAATGGTCCTACCAATCATTTTTATCTCTGCTGCCAACCTGAGCATTTATTATCAAATGTGAAAAAATGTCCAAGAAGTTACATTATGGAATAAGGGATGAGAGCAATCTTATGAAAAAAATTTTACTGATGCCCAAGAAGAGCTATCACAGAACTACAGAAGATTTGGGACATCAGTACTTTCTAATAATTGCATTCTGTCTATCTGTCTGTCTGTCTGTCTGTCTCTCTCTCTCTCTCTCTCTCTCTCTCTCTCTCTCTCTCTCTCTCTCACTCCCTAAAACTTTTATCTCTTCTTTCTTCCTTCCTTTCTTTGTTCCATTCTTCCATTCGCCCTTTCTTTCTTTTTTAGAGACAGTGCCTCACTGTAGAGCCCAAGATAGCCTCCAGCTTGTGATTTTCCTGCCTCAGCTTCCAGGAGGATGGGATTTACAGCCTGTGCTATCACACCTGCTCATGTATTCCATAAATAGCACATTCTATTCTTCTAGTTTCTCAAACCAAACTTTACAGAGTCATGTTATCTCTTCCTCACATCCTAAAACCAAACTATCAACAAATCCAGTTGGTTTTACCCAAGAAATATAGTGAGAATCATACATACTATTCTGAAGACAGCACAAAAGGCCAGATATAACCATTTCTTGCCTATGTTACGCATCTTCAATATGTCAGTTCTGTTACAGCCGGATCTTTACACTACACACATGTTATTTTTAAAAACAAAACCAAATTATTCCCTTTGGTGATCCATATTCATCCAGGGCATTCCCATTGGTAGAACATAAAAAGCCTACCCTTAATAGGTCTACAGAATCCAGATGACTTGGTTCCTAACAAGTTCTCAGACCTTATCTCATTTCGGTCTTCTCTTTCATCACTGCAGCCAGGTTGCTTCTCTGTCCTTCTGTAAACATACAAGGGCTTTCTCTGAAAGGCTCTTTCCAATGTGACATCGGCTTAACCCTCTGCTTTTTCTGAATCGCTCATTAGATGTCACTGCATGGAAGAGGTATTTCTAGCTGAAGGTATTTCTAGCCCACTGTAAAATTCTGCCTTTTACTCAATTTTTAAATAGAATTCATCGCCAAGCATACACATGCATTTACACATATTGTTTTCAATGTGGATATGTATGTATGAAAGGAAATTCATGCAAGCACATGTGAAAATTATTTACCAACTAATCTGTAAAACTGTGATTTTTTTTTCACCTAGACTATTAGTTCCAAGAGAGCAAAGATTACTCTGTGTCATAACCTAGGACACATTTGGCACAGATCATATACTCAATAGATATGTTTTTTAATACATGAATGAGTCCTGGCAGCACCGACAGATCCTAGACACATTGAAATGCCTTTTTTGCTTTTGCCTAGAGTAGCAGGAATAGAAACGGCTGTGCATGCATGGCACTCTGGGCTGTCCAGTAAGATTATCTTCCTAGTTAGAGCATCATCTAAACGCAGGAAATTAGCAAACCCACAGTATGAAATGTAACCAGACTGCTCAAATGAACTCGTCAGAATTAGTTATTGGAACTTGAGCTTGTGTCTCATCCATTATTAACATTCTTACAAAGTGTCTCAAAAACTAAAGTAATAAAAGAAGGCAAGAAATTCTAGAGACTGGTACAAATTTATCGATTCTTCTGAGTTTGTAAGGAAGCATCAAGTTGGAAGTAATTCAATCCACTCATATTAGAGTGTTTCTCTCTCAGAAACCCTCTGTTTTACAACAAGAGAATTTTTTTTTTGAAGAAAAAAAAAAGGTGAAAGAATCCCTGTCCATTTGAGAACTAAGTGAAATGTCATTGCTGACATGAAGATCATTTGAGTTGTAGAGTAGAGGGCCCATGTGTTTGAAAGAGATGCTTTTGAAAATGAGAAACCATTTCCAGTTGTCTCTCTTCATCTAACTATCAGGACAAAAGTGACTCTAACATGCTTCACTTAAACAGTTTAGAGGCTGGCAAGCTGGTTAATTGTTAGCTGCACAAGCTTGAAGACCTGAGTTAGATTCCTAGACTCCATGCTTAAAAGCTAAGGATGGTGTTACATTTGTAATTCCAGTACTAAAGAGGCAGAGACAGACAGATTCCTATGGCTTGTGGCCGGCCAGTCTAGTCTACTTGAGCTCCAGACTGGTGATAAAGTCTGTCTCAAAAATTGAGAACAGAACTCATGGTTGGTGTCTGGCCTCTATGCACACATATGTTCATGCACCTGCACATACACATGCATTTCATGTCCCACAAACACGCATGCATGTACTTGAATACACACAGCAAATTAAGAAATAAAAATAAAAATAATTGACATTAGGTATGATTATTAAGGAATGAAGAGGACATTAGGATGACTTGTAGGAATGTCTCATACTAGCCACGAGTCTCTGCTCTGACATTTCATTTGTTGTACAGAAGTAAAACACAGAGAAGTCTTTGGGGCATGCAGAATCATAAAGAAGTTGTCCATCTCAAAAATGATGTATCCTTGCTATCAAAAACTGTCCCCAATTGTCAACTATCTTCTTGGGTTGCACAGTCTAAGTATCTCCTTATATTCCATGTGTGGTGGTTTGAATGAGTGTGGCTCCCAAAGGCTCATATGTTTTAATGCTTGGTCACCAGGGAGTGGCACTATTTGAAAGGATTAAGGGATGTGTCCTTGTTAGGGGATGTATGTCACTAGGGGTTGGCTTTTAGGTTTCAAAATCCCAAGCCAGGCCTAGTGGTTCTCTCTTCCTGCTCCCTATGGATCTAGATACAAACTCTCAGCTTCTTCTCCAGCACCATATCTGCCTGAAGACCTCCATGCTTCTGCCATGACAATAATAGGTTAAACTTCCGAATCTGTAAACAAGCCACAATTGAATTCTTTCCTTTGTAAGAGCTGCTATGGTCATGGTGTCTCTTCACAGCAATAGAATATTGACTAAGACACCATGTAATCACTGTTACAGCTTTAATTTAAATATCACTATTGTTCCATTAAAAAATAAATTTAAAATACTCATAGAATTCTTCTTAACTTAGTTGAAAGCTTTTCGTGGTTTGTTTACCCACTGACTCTCCAAACAATAAAGTTCTTTTGTATAGGCACCTTAAATGCAATTTTTTTAACAAGTGGGTCCTCATTAAAAACAACAGTGGTTAAATGCATTCTCTCAGTGGCAGTTTACTTGGGCATCTACAGTTGCTTCCAAGTTGATTTCCTGATTACTTTAAAAATGGGGGAGTAGTGGAGTGCTTTGAGCAGTTTTTGAAGAGAAAAAAATGCTGGTATATCATAATGTTGTATATATATGTATGCATAAGGCTATTTATGAGTTTTCACATTTTTATTATTAGATTTCATTAAATCTTTAGAACTCAAGACAGCCATTGTTGTTTAAAATTTTTTAAATATTCCTAGGAATTTATTAAGTGTTTTAAAATTATATTTAAAATTATATATCGATCTTGAGAGTCCAGTTCATGGGTTAGAGTGCTTGTTTAACAGGTATAAGGCTCTGAGTTTAATCTCCAGCATTAAAAAAAAATACATTTATGCCCATAACCATACCTCTTGGTAGGCAGAGGCAGAAGAATCGTAAATTTGAAGTCAGGCTGGGCTACATAGTGAGACCCTACTACACACACACATACACACACAACAGCAAATCTACAGACTAAGTTCCACTAAGTAGGAAAGTACTTCCCCACATCATTAACTTAACCTAATCAGGCTGGTTTCTAAGAAAACGAGCTGCTTCTGTGCTTTGTGGTGATATCTTTGTCTTTGGTTTTAACTTTCCAATAATAGAATCAAATAGTTGTGTGATATTGCTGATTCTAAAAGAACACTATTCCCTTGCACTCACTGAACTTGAGAGGGGCAAATTCCAAGAGATAACCAACCACTCTTGTGTACAAATGACTGGTTTGAGAAAAGGACCACAGGCTGTTTGTCTATTGTGTCACTTTTGCCCAAGACTGGGATCAACGAGTCCATAGAAATATTTTTTACTTTTTCTTTGTAGAAATTTATCAACATTAGCACACTCTTCATACATCAATTCCTCCACGAGGTACAGATCATGAGAAATGAACTGCACCCGACGCTAGGAAGTTAATACGAAGACTGTAAGAAAATCAAAGACGCAGCAAACAAAAGAGAATTACAAGATGACAGCCTTAATCAAAATAGTTGGAAAATGTTCAAAAAAAAAAAATTCCAAGAGTCCAAATTCAACAACACCTTAAAAGATTTAAATGGGATCAATGCCAAGGACAACGTAACTGCTCGGTACAGAAAAATCAGTAAATATGATGTAGTACATCACCAAATGAAAAACAAAAACCCTGTGGCCATCTTAATTGTTTGAGAAAAAAAATAGTAAGATTCGACATCCCTATGTGCAAAAACTCTCATAAATAAGGCATATATGCAACCTATTTCAATGTAATAAAGGCCATTTATGGTCAGATAATATTGCATTGAGTGTGGAAAAGCTGAATGCTCTCTTCCTAAGATCCAGGACAAGACAAGGATGACAAGTTGCACCATTTCAGTCTTCAAGAAGTACTAAATCTTGTCAGTTACAGCAACATGAATGTAGCTAGAGCTCATTATGTTAAGTGAAATAAGCCAAGTGCAAAAAAGTCACCTGCTCTCAGTCATATGAAGAATCAAAAATATTTAATCTCATATAAATTAAGAGACCCAAGAGAGTAAGGAGTGAGAGAAGAAGTAGGGAATGTTGGACCAGTGGAAACTAAGTTATTTCTATTTTTATGTGCTTGTAATAAATAAATTTAGAAACTAAGTTTCATCATGCACACTTATAAACACACACTTGAGAGGGTGACACAAGGGAAATCAAGAGTTCGAGACCAGCCTGGGCTCCATAGCAAGATAGTGCCTCCAAATACAAAAGTGATTAATTAATTAATTATTAAAGAATATACTAAAATTAAAGCAGTTCCTTATGGAACCTACATTTCCCCTCCCAACCTCATTACAGTGCTGGATATTGAACAAAAGCCATGCACATGATAAGAATACATCCCTGCACTGAGCCTTGAACTTATGGATACCCCAGCAAACCATCAAAGACAGAGCACAGAAAAGAGAATGCAGAGTGTCATTAAATGAGCCAACGCATTGATGGTTTCGAGGGGAAGACAGCATTTCAATATATGCAACTTAAAGAATGAAATGATATGAAGACCTAAACCAGCAAAAGGACTCAGCGGTTAAGGGTGCGTGCCCGAAGCCTGCAGCCCTGAGTTAAACCCCTGAGACTGACATGGTAGCAGGAGGGTAGCAACTCCTGTAAACTGTCCTTGATCCCCACAGGCATACCTTGCATAGCACGAATATGTCCATACTCATCTAGACTCACATACACGCACATGAAACAGTTTTCAAAATAATTTTAAAAATTACGTGAAGACCTGAAAAGTATGTTTTCTTTCATTACGGCATACTCCGTGCTTTCTAACCACAGACTACCTAGAAATGCTGATAAAAAATCTCCAAAGCATCTCCTCCTAAGCAGAGGTTCACAAGGGATATACGCTTTGTCTGGACCTGCGTGGGCTGAGCAATAAGTAGCCTGCCAACTGCTTTGAAAGAGTGAAAGAGGTGAAAACCGCTCAGCTTTTGCTAAAAAGTGAAGGTTTGAAGAGAATGCCAAATGCTCCAAATTACTAAAAGCTCCAGTACAAAATGAAAGCATTGTGCTGGCCATTTTCTCCTATAGCTTTCTGAAGTTTGCTCAAAAAATGGCAGTGAACGATGAGTTCGAACCAAAATTCATGCAATATTATGTTATTAGGGTGCAAAGTTTCCAGAGCCCTGCTCAAATGAAATGTGTTGCTGTTTAAATGAGAATGCTCCCCATAGGCTCAAGTATTTGAATACTTAAGTCCAGTTAGTAGAAATGATTGGGAAGGACTAGAAGATATGGCCTTGTTGGAGGAAATGTGTCACTGAGGGTGGGCTTTGAGACTTCAAAATCCCACACCATTCCCAGTTAGCACCTCTCTCTCTGAACCTGTGGGTCGGAAAATGAGCTTCAGCTACTGCTCCAGTGCAGTGCCCGCTGCCATGCTCCACAACATGGTGATCATGGACTCTAACCCCTGGAACCATGAGCCTTAAATATTTTCTTTCATAAGTTGCCTTGCTCAATGGTGTCTTATCACAGAAATGGAAAAAGCAACGAAGACAGAATCCACAGATAAAACAGCTTCAAATACTTCGGCACCATCCTCCTTGGAGTTGAAAGAAGCCCTTCATGATAGGGATGAAGCTTTCACACTCTAGGACACAAATATAATGCCCAGGGTTAGGTAGGCAGTAAGAAAAGGGACAATGTAATGCAAGCTCAAGAGTGAAAGTAAAGTCTGACTCACTCCTGATCCAGATATTCAAATTAGTACACAGTGCGTTGAGCCAAGAGTTTTAAACATGTTAAAACATTTGAGGAAGAAATGGCTAGATGGGGGGAAACAAATGGGATTTCAGGAACCTGAAAAGTTAACTAGAAACTGTAAGAAGAATAAACAGATTCTCTGGGAACCCTCAGGATGCTCCTCCAGGGAAGCAGGAAAGCTAACTGCAGATCTTCACCTCTCCTACCCTCCACCGCTCCAAGTTCAATCCCTCAGCCTTGTCCCTAGCTCTAGAGCAGACCACCTTGTTGTAGGAACTTATTTTTTAGTTATGTTTAAAATGGTTGTTAAAATTTTTAAAAAATCAAAAAGCTGGGTGGTAGTGATGCAAACCTTTAATCCCAGCACTTGGGAGGCAGAGGCAGGTGGATCTCTGTGAGGTTCCAGGCCAGTCTGGTCTACAGAGTGAGGACCAGGATAGCCAGAGTTACAACAGAGAAACCCTGTCTTGAAAAAACCAAAATGTAAAAAAATAAAAATAAAATAAAATAAAATGGTTGTTTTGTGCACTGGTGGGTGAGGGGCAGTCTTGGCATTTTGTATTGTCTGCAGGTGTTGGCTTTATGTGGCGGATGTTTGATTGCTCATGATCTGCACATGCTATCAATAGAACACCTGAGGAGCTTATGTATTAATAAAAAAAAAAAAAAAAAAAAAAAAAAAAAAAAAAACTGTGAGACGAGATACTCAGGATTCTACTGTCCAGTATGGCATTTGCCATGATAGTGGTTCCCTATGCTGAGGTCTGGCAGGGTTTACATCTCCGAAAATGCTTCCATGTCTTCCTTAGTGAGTCACCACAGTAGGTGTATAACTACACCACCTGCTGCTTTACCGCTTCCTTTTGTGCCTGTATTTCCAATGGACAACACAGATCTTCCCCTCAGAACTTCCCCACCTTACATTGCTTTATCCCAGCCCCAGAACTCCAACAAGCATTCCCTGGGAAGCCCAGGCCACTCCAGCCGGAAATGCAGAAATTTACCTCTCCTTCAAGTTTAATCCCCAGTGCCATCCCTACCTGCCATGGCCTCACCTGACTCTGTGCCCCAATTCCTAAGAAGATCTTGGTGGAACACTCCGCTTTTCTCCCTCCTGTGAACCCTCTCAGCCCCTGTCCTAGTCCAAACCCAATCCTAAGTGTTAGCTCCCAATATTTAGGAACACATTTTACATGGAACACCAAGTGGCCAAACCCCAAAAGGATTTCCTGCAAGTCAATACACAGCCACCACACTCTCTTAAGAGCCAGGGAGGAAACAGAAACCAAGGATCAAAACATCCACCCAAAAGAGACAAGACCAGATGTTAGTACCTAGAATTATAATCTTCCCAATCTCAGATTTGTAGACGTCAGTGTAAAAACACAATAACAGCCAGAAAAACATGTCTTCACTAGACTCCAGCAACCCTACCACAGCAGGCCCTGAGTATTCCAACATAGCTGATACACAAGAAAAAGACTTTAAAATATGCTTTTATAAATATGATGGAGGTCCTTAAAGAGAAAGTGAATAAATCCATTAAAGAAATATATGGAAATACAAACAAACAGTGGAAGGAAATGTATAAAAGAGTTCAAAACCAGGGCGTAGAAATAGAATCAATAAAGAAACCCCAGAGGAAAATCAGAAAATGAAAATTTTAGTAACTCAAGCAGGAGTCTCAGGGGCAAGTCTCACTAACAGAATACAAGATATGGAAGAGAGAATCTCTGGCAGTGAAGACAAGAGAGAAGAAATGGATATGTTAGTCAAAGAAAATGTTAAATATAAAAAAAAATCTGGGACAGAACATCCAGGAAATCTGGGGGACTATGAAAAGAATAAATCCAAGAATAATAGTATTGAAATAATAAGAAGAAACCCAGGTCAAAGGCACAGAAAATAGTTTCACCAAATCATAGAAGAAAATGTCTCTAATCTAAAGAAGGGAGATGCCTAGAGGGGTACAAGAAGCATACAGAACACCAAATAGATTGCACCAGAAAATAAACTACCATTGGCTCATAATAATCAAAATGCTAAATGTAGAGAACAAAGAAAGAATATTAGAAGCTGGAAGAGAAAAAAGACCAAATAATACATAATGACAGACTATTAGAATTACACTTGACTTCTAAATCGAGACTCTAAAAGACAGAATGGTTTGAACAGATATTTTTCAGACTCTAAGAGACCACAAATACCAGCTCAGACTACTATAACAATATAGTACTACATTGTTAGTATAACAACAAAACATTCAGTCACCATATATGGAAAAATAAGACATTCCATGATAAAACCAAATTTTAGCAATATGTACCTGCTAATGCAGCCCTATAGAAGGCAATAGAAGGAAGAACTTCAACCTAAAGAGGCTAACACACCCAAGAAAACACAAGGACTAAATACTCCTAGACCTCCAGATCAAAAGAGGGACAACATATACAACAACAACAATAACAACAACAGCAGCAGCAGCAGCACAACAAAATAACAGGAATCAACAAACACTGATGAGGGATATCTCTAAACATCAATGAATCTCAATTCACCAATAAAAAGACACAGACTAACAGAATGGATGTGAAAGCAGAAACTATCTGTCTGCTTCATCTAAGAAACACACTTTAATATCAAGGATAGACATTGCATTGTGATAAAGGGATGGAAAAGATATTTCAAGAAAATGGACCAGCAAATTGGTTTAGCTACTTTAATATCTAACAAAGCAGACTTCAAAACAAAACTAACCAGAAGAGATAATGAAGGACACTATATACTCATCAAAGAAAAATTCACAATCTACTAGAAGGACATTGAAATTCTTTTTTTTTTTTTTCTGAGACAGAGTTTCTCTATTATAATTCTGGCTGTCCTGTAACTCACTCTGTAGACCAGGCTGGCTTCCAACTCACAGAGATCTGCCTGTCTCTACCTCCCCAGTGCTGGGATTAAAGGTGTGTGCCAGCACTGCCCAGCAACAATGCAATTCTTAATATCTATGTACCAAATACAAGGGCATTCAAGTTCATAAAAGAAATACTTCTACAGCTTAAATCACATAATGATCCTGACAGTGTGAAATTTCAACTCTCACCAACAGACAGGTCATCCAGACAACAACTAAACAGAGAAATGCTCGAGCTAACTTGATGTTACAAATCAATTGGCCCTAACAGGTATTTACAGACCATTTTACCTAAACACAAAGGAATATAATTTTTCTCAGTACATTATGGAACTTTCTCCAAATTGAATACATACTCAGACACAAAGTAAGACTCAACAGACATGGGAAAATTGAAATAACATAACGTATCCTATCTGACCACCACATATTATAGTTTGGTAATAACAACAGAAAGCTTGTAAACTCATGAAAACTGAATAAATCATTTCTGAATGAAAATTTATCAAGATGGAATTTAAGATAGAATTTGAAGACTCCTTAGATTGAACAAAGATGAATACACAGCGTGAATACAATACCTGAATGTATGGGACATTCTGAGAGCCATTGTAAGGAGCAAGTCCATAGCACTAAATGCCTACATGAAAAAAAATCAGAGAGAACTCATAACAGTAATTTAACAGCATGAATGAATGCTATAGAACAAAAAGAAGAATATGCACACAAAAGGAGTAGACAGCAAGAAATAATCAAACTCGGGGCTGAAATCAATAAAATAGCAACTGAAAAAGCTACAAAAAAAATTAATGAAATTAAGAATTGGTTTTTTGAGAAAATCATTAAGATTTTCATTAATCTCCAAATTAACTAAAATGTGGAGAGAGAAGATCCAAATTAACAGAATCCAAAAAGGTATGGGGCACAACAAGCACAAAGGAAATCCAGAGAATTGTAAGGATATATTTCTTAAAATGTGTACTTCATCATAATGGAAAATCTAACAGAAGTGGATATTTGTCTTGACATACACTACATATCAAAGTTAAATCAGGATCAGATAAGCAATTTAAACAGACCTATTTCCCCAAATAGAGGGGATATTTAAGTCTTACAAGCCTGGCCCAGGGCCAGGTGGTTTAGTGCAGAATTCTGCAAGGCTTCCAGAGAAGAGTTCATTCCAATACTCCTCAAATTATTCCACAAAATAAAAACAGAAGGCGCATTGCACAATTCATTTTATGAGGACACAGTTACCCTGATACCCAAACCTCAGAAAAATGAAACAAAGAAAGAGATAACCGATCAATTTTCCTTATGAGTATAGATGCAAAAATTCTCAGTAAAATACTTGCAAACAGAATCCAAGAACAAGTCAAAAAATCAGTTATCATGATCAAGTTCATCCCAGAGATGCAGGGCTGGTTCAACAAACATAAGTCAATAAATGTAATCTGCCATATAAACAAACTGAAAGAAAAACACATAATTGTGGAAGTTTATTTTTAGTTATGTATAAAATAATTGTCTTGTGCCTTGTTGGGTGAGGGTATGCCTAGGTCTTGGTTTTGGAAGTATGTGGGAGATGATTGACTGGTCATGATCTGCATGTTCTCTCAGTAGAACAACTGAGGAATTCTTAATCAATAAAAACACCTGAGCTCAGACACTCAGGATTCCAATGTCCAGTATGGTGTTTGTCATGATAGTGGTTCCTTCTGCATGGGTCTGGCAGATTTTACACCTATGAAAAATGCCTCTTTGTTCTTCATGTGTGAGCCACCACAGCAGTGTACTAGTACAGATGGTACCTGCAACATGGGACAGGATATCACACCACTAATCCAACATGCATACAGGGAAAAAGAAGAAAAATATCCATACTTCTCAGAATCCATTTTGTTTTATTTTGTTTTGTTTTGTTTTGTTTTGTTTTGCTTTGCTTTGCTTTGCTTTGCTTTGCTTTGCTTTCTGTTAACTTGACTACAAGAGGTCCAGATACATGGTGATAAGAACTTCACCCACAAGGGGATCCTTCCTGCAGACAAAATGACCAGTTACTTTTCCAGCAAACCAGAGTCTATCTTAAAATCTAGAAAGTATTTCCTCAGGGTCAGCACACAGAAGCTGTCCTCCAGAAATGGCTGAGGTTATTTCTAGAGCTTAAGCAAGAAGTAGACATATGTCCCCATCCCTAATGCAGAAGCAAACTACAATTGATAACTTGCAAATAAAAATTTAGTTTCCTCCAAGGGAGTCTCATTGGCAAACAAACTATTCTTAAGTGTAGGCCTCATGCCCAGCAGTAGATGGCCAATAGAAAACAAACTCAATGTCTTCTTAGGAGGTTCCTTGTCTTACAATGTCCTGTCAGGGCTTTTCCATCTTTTCCCCTAAATTTTGTCTTATTGTTTTTATTTTTATATATACTTTTTTTCTTCTCTGTTTTCACCCTACAGGTACTTTGTGTAGATATTATGGCTTCCAGTTTACTGCTTCTATGGGATTCTTGAGTGCACGAACAAGTGGATCTTAGTTTCTTATGTCTTCTCTTGGGCTCTTTTCCTTCTGTTTGATGGTTTTGTACAATTCCCGTGTGTTAGTTTTTGTTTTCTCTTATTATATTATATTATGTTTTTACTATTATCCCTCAGGAGTCTGTTTGTTTTCTAATGAGAGACATAAAAGGCTTAGATTCAGATGTGTAGGAAGGTAGGAAGAAACTGGAATGAAGAGAGGGAGAGGAATCTGTAATCAGGATATATACTGAGGTGAAAGTCTATTTTTAATAAAAGAAAGAAAAATAAGAATAAGCAAATGATAATCTAGAAAGCAAAAATAAATATCTCAAATAGAAATGTTTATAAACTACACATAGAAGGACTTAAAAGTATATTAGTCATAGAAGAAAAAAATGAAACTGAAGGAAAATAGACAGTTCTTCAGTAGGAAAGGAAGAAACTTAGAAGAAATCGAAGTGGAACTCGGAGAGAAAATGATCATCAACACAGGATCAGGGCATGTGCTTGTCGTGCACCTGGGTTCCCAGAAGAGGTGAGAAGAAAGTGGGAAAGCTTACAGCACTAGATACAGAATTCATACCAGCATGGATTAAACACACGACACAAACATGAAGCTCAAAAGTCCACAAACAGTATAAGATAATATCATATTCAAACATCTGAAAAACAAAAACAATGAGAAAAATATTCCATGGGTCAAAGGATTAAAAGGACATTGATGAAGTTAAGAGGAAGAATTAGGGGGAGCGAGGGAAGAAGTAGAGAGGAGAACATGGGTGAAATTCTCAAACAGTAAATAAATATATTTAAAGAGACACTGGTGAGACTACTGACTAGCTTCTCATCATAAAACCAGAAGACAATAAACTCACATAGTTAATTTCTGAGGGGAAACCTACCAGCCAAATTTCTATAGCCAAGGAAGATGGGCTTCAACAATGGAAGTGAAATAAACAAAAGTTTTTATAAAAAATTTGAGGATGTGGATGCAGGGATGGGTCAGTGGTTAAGAGAAGTTACTGCTCCTGCACAGGACCCACATTCAGTATCCAGCACCCACATGGCAGCACACAACCACTTGTAACTCCAGCTCCAGTGGCTCCAACGTCCTCTTCTCTCCTCTATGGGCACTGCATATGGGTCGTTCACATGTGTATGTACAGGCAAAAATCTCATATGCATAAAATAATAAGTCATATTCAAACATCATCAGAATTATAAGCTATTGTAGGCTATACGTTGCCAACGTGTAAATAAATTATGCCACACTGAAATAGTATATTTCTAAAATAAGAAAGGTCATCAGAAATGATAAAATGTGGCAAAAATAAAAGCTTTTTCAGTTTCTGTAAGAGGCAATAGATTATGTAGAACAACAATAATGATGGATGTGTGTTTTGTTACATGTGTAGAAGTCAGTTCTATAAAGCAGTGGCATAATGGGTGGGAAGGGAGATGGAACTAATCTGTCGTATAGCACAATAATAAAATAGTGAAAATTGAGGAGTACACATCACTTTCTCTATAGAAAGCAAAAAATTAGAGTTAAAATCAAGAATAATTAAAAGCCAATAAGAGAGATTAATGGGAAAGATGGCAAGTGACACAGGAGTAAACGATGGAGGGATGGAACAGCAAATGGTTAGTCCAAAATCCCACTTAATAACTGTATGAAACACAGCTTGTCTAATCCAGTTAAAAGAGGATAAAATTGTTTAATCTAATTATGTACTCTTTTAAAAAATGCATCTTAATATAAGATCCAGTATTTTATGAACAAATGGTTAGAAGTAGTCATACCATATAAATAATAGTCATAAGAGAAACGTGGAGAATCAGGCTTGTTAATTCATGTTTGTATTGTTTCATGAATGCTGTATTTCTTTTTTGATAGGGTAGGTCTTAATCTGTAGAAGCTCAGGCTGTTCTGAAAGTCACTAAGCAGTCCAGGCTAGTCTTGAACCCACAACAATCCTCTTGTCTCTAACCTTCACCATCATCTTAACACTAGCCTTATCCTTAACCCTAACAAACCCTAACCCTAACCCTAACCCTAACCCTAACCCTAACCCTAACCCTAACCCTAACCCTAACACCTCATGAAGAAGGTGCCCTTGCAAGATCTTGAAGCTTAGACTCGAGCTCCGAAAGCAAATAAGGCAACTCCAATATTCTTTTCTTAACCAATGGATCCAACCCTGGGTATCAAAGACCCTCCCCTGCTTCTGGCCCTATATATGTACCCTATACCCCACTTTAAAGTGGAGACACCCCCTGAAGTGTGTCCTGATTGTCTATGCACTTGTTTGACTCATGGGAAGTCCATCAAAGACAAGGCAGGATGCTGCAACCCATGGCCCACCCCACCAGGCCTTGTCCTTACCTAGTCTCTTGGCCTGGAGGGTGGCAGGAAGATTCCACCCCCGGGACTACATATATGCACATACAGAAAAAGTGAAATACAAGACATAAGCAGCTAGAGTGGGTAAGTGACTTTAACAAGGTAATAGCACTCAGAGGCAATATGAAATTGCTTTTACTTGTCTATGTTAGGAAGAATTATGAAAAGAAGTTCTTTAAAATCCTACTCAAGTTAGCATCAAAGAACACAAAATAATTGGGGAAATAAATGTAAAGCATGGCATGTCAAAAAACTGAAAACAACAAACATTTTAAGAGACATTAAGGAAACCAAAAAACTATATTCTTCTGAGAGGAATTTTGAGGGAGGCTACATGCAAAAAGAAATCTTTTCCTCACTTCTGACAAGGTGTGGGATTCTACATTAAGCACTCATTCCTCCTTCTCCTCCTCCTCCTCCTCCTCCTCCTTCCTTCTGTCCTTCTTCTTGATCCAGACACAAAAAAATGAACACTGAGACAAGTATAAGTAACAGAGAGGAAGGTAAGCTCTGAAAGACATGTGAGATTGTACCCTGATTGTTCAGCCAATGAGAGGAAGGAGGAAGGGGCTTGTAGCGGGGTGATAAAACTGTTCTCTGTGCTTAGCCAGCATACTGCGGCTAACTGTCACATTTTCAGAGTCATAGTCTGAGTCTCTAAAGCTCTTATTATGAAGGACCCATGTTTCTCACATACCATCAAGTGGAAAAGCATCTAGTTGCTAGCAGTTTTAATAATAATTATAAAGTTGAAAATAATTCATTTACTACAACTTAAAGAATGTAACTAATGTATTCGGTAATAAATCAAGAACAAAATGAACTGCAATAAAAATTTAATTTGCATTTGACTAGACCTAATTAACATTTAATATCTTTAAAACTTTCAATGGTATCCTTATTGAGTCATGCAGGAAGGTGCCTTTTGAACAAATAACTCAAGTCAAAGGAAGCAACTTGGTTTAAGAAACAATTTTTCTATATTAATTTAATAATTAAATAGGAAATTAGGTAACTGGTGAGAGGTTTTCATTAAGCCTGGATAGGTTTGGCAAACTAATAGAAAGCATAAGCTTAGCATGGTGCACCTGTGCACTTCCAAAGAACATTTCATTAGATTCTGGGCTTTGGATGTGTGTGTGTGTGTGTGTGTGTGTGTGTGTGTGTGTGTGTGTGTGTTTAGTTTACCATAAGTACCATTTGTTTCTTTCACTGACAAAGAGATAAGTGGTTATGAGAAATGAAGGATTTCAGAGGTCTCCAAATGTGTACATTAAAAACTATTCGTATCTTTCCATATTTAAGAGAACTGAGATTTGAAAACCTGATGTAAATCTTGAAAGTCTGTGTTACTTCAGTACTGTATTGCTTTTGGAAGCAAAACTGAAGAACTTCTAGATAATCTAACAACATAAAAAAGTAATTAATCGACAAGAGGTCAGCAAGAATGGCAGACAGACCTGATTGCAAACAGCTCTCTTCAATCTTCATTGTAAAGCCTACTCAATGACTGTTTTGTAATGTCTTTAAATAATGAAGGTAAATTTATTGTAAATGGGTTAAAACCCAAAGTATTTCTTTCAAGGAAAGTACTTTTTTCAACTTATAAACCATGTCACTTGGTGATTAAGTGATTCCTATTTATGTTTATTTTGTATTACTTATTCTCACAGTAAATTAATTAACTAAAAGTTTTATATAAGGTCCAAAATTACATGACACTCTCAGTTCTATCCTCTGGAGACTGCAACAAATCTATTTAATAGTCATAATATTCCAAGGCAAATACAATTAGATATATATTTTAATTACAAATTTCAAAAATAGTATTATATTTTCACTCATGTGCTCCATATATCAGATTAGTTAAAACAAAGCCATGGTTTCTCTCCATAATGTATCAGCTTCTGTTGAGAACCAAGCCTACAATTGCACATTATGGTCCCTCAAGCAAAGATGTTGAAATGATGTGAGTCAAAGAGATAATAGCACCACAATCTGAAACAATAGTTCTGCTACAAGGAAAGTCAGAATCTTTCCTTATCTTACCTGATGCAGAGGCCATGGAGGCTTGAAGGATGGAGAAGGAGCTGGAGATATAGCCCAGCACATAAGAGCACTTGCTGTTTTTTTGCAAATGATATCCAGTGCCCTCCTCTGTGAAACACACACACACACACACACACACACACACACACACACACATACACATGATGGAAGAAGTTGGAGGCTTAATTACAGAAATACACATTAACCAAAAGCACCTGCACATGGCTATTACTTTAGCCAAAAAAAAAAAATACTCATTTATATATAAGAAACCAAAAGTCATCCATGTCTGTTTGATTTGGTAATTTTACCATAATTTTAACTAGCAAAGAAATTAAGAATTTGAACATAAGAAATTTCTTTCAGCCAGACATAGTGACACACATTTGAAATTTCAGAATTTGGGAACTGGAGGCAAGGAGGTTCAGGATTTCTAGGTCATCTTCAACTATATAATGAATTCAAGCCAGGTTCGAGCTATGGTGATGGTTCAGTAATCAGGCAACAGACAATTGATAGAAGAAATGGAAAAGATGGATGACTGCACTATGTGGTTAAATATTTGGTCAGTTGTCATCAACATGTGCCAGTAGTCAGATAGAGACAATTAAAGTTACAAGCAGACACTGTCAACATCAGTGGACTGAAGCCAGAGCCATGCCACTTTAGGGAAAGAAGTTAGAAAATGTCAAACTGTGGGCATATTCTGTGTTGCCATGAATTTTATGCCTTACATGGCCTCAGTACTATTCATCACAGTAAGTAGTGCTATTTGCATGAAGTCTATGTTTGGGTTTTCTGGTATGACTATGCTTACCATCTCAATAAATTTCTGCAAAAGACACTCCCTAAGTATTTCTGTTAGATTATAGAATTGAGGTAGCTATTTTCTTTCTCTGGCATGTTAAAGATGTCTTTCCATTGATTTCTGGCTCCCATCATTTCTATTCAGTAATTAGCTGTCAGGTTTTAAAGATGAAGTGTCTTTTGGTTTTGCTGGTTTAAGGTTTCTTATCTGTTTTGTTTTTTTTTTTAATGCTCTTTCTGGGTGTGATTTCTTATATTTTTTCCACTAGAGATTTTTGAGTAATGTCTTTGTCTAAATTGTGTTGCTGAGTTTTTGATCCATTTATAAACTTCTTCCTAATCCATCTATTCAAATACTTTGGTTTGTTGTGAATGGTGTGCACTGATAGAGTATGCAGGAGAGTAGAAGCAGGAGGACCGGAGGCACCAGTTGCCTCTGGTACATTTTCTCCCTCCTCCAGGAAGTTCATATTTTATTCTTTCCCCTATGATGACGCAGGATGGATATTTTCCGTTGAATTTTTGTGTCTGATGCTTCTAACCATTCATACTGTTCTCAATGTCAGCCGTAAATGCAATTGTTCTTCATTTCCAACCGTATGATAACAATTTTACTTCTCTTTTTTCACATTTTCTCGATTTCTTCAACTCATATGTTCAATTCGACTAACTATGCTAATGTCTGATCAGTTAATAACTGCATTATCTATGGATCTGCTTTTATTGTTCCACTTTTTCTCTTTATTTCTGACCATAAGTTCCTACTTCTTGACATGATTAGTGATATTTAATAAAAAGAATAAATTGTGTTTAAAAATGTGTTAACTCAAGCTAATATAGACTTGCTCCAGATGGGCTTTTTACTGTTATTATTCTCATCCCTGTGACTGGCATACAGAGTTGAGAAGAGTAACTGTCATAATCTATTTGGGGACTGAAGTAGGTGCAGTAGAGATGATCGTGATGGGCCTCAGTGGTTGCATATGACAAAAGAAAAAGCTTCCCAGCACTTGATGTTGAACAATGTTCTATGAGTTAAACCAGTAGGCTAGGTCATCTACTCCCTTATAGACCAAACGGAGAGCTTTGTTTTTTATTCTAATTCAAATGGGCCATAGTGGTGGGGTTTTTTGGCACAGAAGTTGTATGACAATGGATGGTGTTTCCAATAGTTTGCTTGAATGTTTAAGTTTGAAATAGTATAAGAAGCTACACAGGACCACAAATGAGACAGCAATATCACTCCTTCCAAAGAATTCATTAGAGAATATTGTAGAAGAATTGATGCAAAGAAAGCCAAAGCCAAGATAGGGGAGATAATGTGAAATCCTGACCTCAGGGTGGATATGGGTGTTGTATTCAAGCTCGCAGAAGTTGTGATTATGCAATATTGTGGCACAATATTATGTCATGGAAGGTGGAGAGGCACTTGAGGCCCTTTCCTTCCCTGAGAAAGTGTGCAATTCATCCACTGATGGAGGAGCTGGAGGAGGGAGAGACATTTTCTTCAATAATGTAACCAATGATAAGATGCCCATGTCCCTATAAACAAATTTTCACCTATGTTCCTGTAAATAGCCCTAATGAAACTCAGGAGCTCAGAAAGAGAGAAAAAGAGATGAGATGATGAGAGTCATAAGAGTAGAGAGAAAGGGGGCTACTTGGCAAAAGAGTAAATTGGAGGGAGTGAGAGAAGAAGAGAACAGTGGGGAAACATAATAAAAATTCATTATGTCCATATATGAAAATGTCATCACGAAACTGATTGTGCTAATAATGAAAGAATCTTTCTAAAACAAAACAAAACAAAGTACTGCGGAGGAGGTAGGAGAAGCATGGAGATATCTCCAGCAATCATCCAGTTTGTAACTCATAGTTCAGACAGATGGCATTAGATACTATATAAACACTTTTAATTACATCAAACAGTGTTTTCTAATGCCTGGATGTGAGATAAGAGAACAAAAGAAGGGACAAGACTCAAACCCAAATCGTGGGCCTGAGTATACGAAAGAATCATCACTATTCACTATTAACTAATATTTCAATAACCTTTACACCATTCGATAAGGATGAAGAGTCAGGAACCCTGCAGCCTGGAAGTTCAGTTTGAGATTCACTAACATGGAGACAGGTAGGTACTAAAGTTTGATGTTCATAGAAACGGTCTTGATGGAAGATGAAATCTGTTTGTGAGATTAACTGAAAACAATCTTACACAAAGCATGAAAAAAGCCGTAAGCGCTAGAACCAGACTAGAACTGACTATGTTTGCTAAAAGATCTTTTTTCCCCTCCATTTTAACACTTGCTGCCATCTTGTCCATGAAATGTCATCTGTCTACAGAAGAGACGGGCTCATCAGTAACACACAGAAAGAATGATAAAACTTTCAACACGCACTTTTCATCTGTCAGTAGGATATGTCTTACCACACTCAGATTTCTATCTGGGAAGATAAGGGGGCTTTATTACCATGATGGTCCGTCCACTCTCACTTCTGTCGCCCCCACATCTGTCTCTTCTTAATAATGCATCACTTCCCGAATAAGCTATTTTTTTAACCATCACTCTATGTCATCAGACAGACAAAAAAATGATGGCTTAACTTCTTATTTTTAGACAGAAAATAAGCTACCCAAACAGAGACTGAGGTGAAAGAATGAAAAACAAAATAATAGATAACCTGTCACCGTCGAGAGGTGAAAAGACAAAGAACAGTTACACATGGAGCTGAGTGATTTTGACAACAGTGCTAAATGGGTTGTGGTGCTTGATATGTTTTCCAATTGTTTAAAAGAACTTTCATTTGAAGAAATGGAGAAACTGTGTAAAATACTTCAGAGACTATTTCAGAATGTCAGTCCCCTGTTTCAAAGGACTTTCTAATGGAAGACGAGGCATAAATCCATTACCATTTGGGGGCTTCTTGAACTAAAAGTGATGTGCACATGTACTGATCACCTATAAAGCATGTGATTTTTGTATCTGAAGTATAGTTTTTATACTCTAAAAATAAACATAAAACTGGGTAAAAGTTATAGTATTTATAGCACTGATAGACATGTTTCTGATCCAGGGACTGAATAAATATATAACATAATAATAAAGCCAAGTCAAGTTCACCCTAAAACCTAACCCACACATTATCTGTAAAATATCAGTTTCTGTCATCTCACTATAAACCGATTTTTTTTATATATGAGTCTAAGATAGAAAAAAAAATTTTCAAAACAAAATTTAATGTTGAGAAAGAGTCACAAATAACTTTCAGAGCTATTACAAAGCAATTAGAGAATCCATCCCAAGATATGACTCAAAAGTGATTTCTTATGCCAAGAAGCAGCATATTGCTTTGTTCATAATGTAATTATATAGATTTTTAAGGAGACTGCTTTCAAAATCTCTTCCAAACCCTATCATATGAGACCCAAGGTCCTTTCTTCTTGCCATAGCTACCATTTTTTCTTCTGGACATAGCAGCCTAGTTGAGGCTTCTAATAGCTGGGACCACAACTATCCTCTGCTTCTACTTTTCAGTTCAATTGCTCTGCTCTCACCCGGACTGCTTTGCTGTCTAACACCCATAATTCTAGACATATACTATCCAGACATCGAAGGCTAGCAACAGAGTATACCACAGAAAAGTATGTCACTGCTGAAGATGAGTGTTTTAAGATAAGAGCAACTGAGAAGGAATGGAGAAAGGATCTGTGCTTTCCCCACTTGATACAAATTTACAGGAGTCTCCTCTCCTCTCTGCTAAGGAGCCAGGTTAATCATCCAAAAGAACCATAGACACCTTTGCTGTGGTCTGAATGTATAGGCGTCCATAAAATTTGTAGGTTGAAATCTGATCCTCAATATGATGCCATTCATGGGCGGAGCTTTTGGTAAAGGATTGGGTCGAGAGTGTGAGTGTGAGTGGATGGGATCCATGTGCCTAGAAGTAAACAAAGAGATCAGAGTTGTTTTCTTTCCAACAGGTGAGATACACATCATCATAGGCTATGAAGATGGCCTCACCACACCTTAGGGCTCATAGAGCCTGACTGTTGAGTTGCATAGCCTCAAGAAATGTAAGAATCACATTTTTGTTATCTGCGGGCCACCTTATCTGTCACATAGCCCGCACAAACTGTGATACCACAGAATCCTCCTCAGCTCAAGGCTGCATGAGAGGCATATGTGTAAATATCAGGAATTAGATTTTGTCAACCATTTCTCATATTTTTGCCTTCCCACATTTTCTACCAGTAAAAATGTAGGGATCTTTTTGTAGTTGTACACTTTCTGTGGCTGCTCACCAAGAGTCACTCAGTTCCACTGTCAAGTATTAGGCTTGCCATGATGGTGGTTCCCTCCACTGAGGTCTGGCAGGGCTTCCCCCTATGAAAAATGCCTTCCTCTCCTCATAGGGGCTTTAGCAGGGAAGGGTATTACAGAAAATAACACATGGAAGGGGGGGGTATCTTTTAAAATACAGGGAGAGGGGCTGGGATTGTAGACAGGAAGAAATAAAAGATTAGAGGCTAAATAGCAGAAGAGGCAAAGTAAACAAAAGATTAGAGGGAAGACCGAGGCAGGAAATGACAGGAAGCAGAATGTACCATCCTTCATTCTTCAGCTGTCATGTCCCTATTCCCTTCCATCAAAATAAACACGTTATTATGTGTTGTTTCACCATTCTCTTTTAGTCTCCTAAATACAGTACCAAAGTTTTCCACCTGAGCTCTTATGTTTCCTCATTCCATTTCTGTGAAATGGGGTATGGGGTGGGGGGCAATACCTCTCTTCTGCCTTTTTGTCTCTGTGGGAGATCTGGGCACACAGAGAGGAAGTTCTTAACTTGAAGAACTAAACATAGCTTCAGACAAGATTTGAAGATGAGCCAAAACACCCTGCGCTGGCAGAAAGATCACAATGGACTTTGACCTCCTACCCCTAGTTAACTGAAATTGCAAGCAGATTTCTTCTCAGCCATAAGGATTAGGGAGAGGGTCAAAGGCCAAGGGAAGAGAGAGGGAACAAAGGGCAGTTTCAACAAAACTTCTATTTTTAAAAATGATATCACAGAGTATGTTGTATTTTTTTTTCAGATTCCAAGCTCATTCCATTACTTACTTAACATGTACACAGTTGTTTCTACTTTACCTAAAATTTTTGTTCCATTTGAGATCACAATAGTAACAAAAACTACAATCAAGGCAAAGATTATTTTTTTCTTGCAAAACATTGGAGAATGCAAAATAAATTGGAAAATAAAATGGTGTTTTATTTTCTGGCATAATGGGATGTTGAAATGAATGTATTACTGCATTGTACATGTTTACATTAGAGTTTATTTGAATAGAGCCACCGTCTTCTTTATAAAGGAAAATAAGCCAAAGTGTCTTTCTCTAAATTTCCTTATGACTTATTTTTGTGGTGCCATAACATAATACCTTTTAAAAGCACTGACTAGATTTATTAAACATGTAATTGAAAGAAAATTTAAGCTTTGGATAGTTGGTTTCTAGTATTGACAAGAAATTTTATGAATATGTACCTTCTTATTAAAATATTACTTTTTAAACAAAAAAAATCATAAAATATTAGTGTGTCAACTCACAGTAAACATGGTTGCATTCATATTTTGTTGATAATAAATGTTGCAGCCTACCAACTGGAACAAAACTCTAAGTTTACTTAATTGTAAAGATTTGACCCTAAATCACACTACCATACATCCATAAGGAAGAACTGGTCTAGCTGACCAATACTGAAGCAGGAGTGAACTTTCCATAGGCAATAAAGGAAAAATAGGCCCATAGTAAAACTGCCAGCTGACCATATGAATGTGAAAACAAAGAATGCAGGGTTTAATTATCAGCCAGTAATAACCCAAGGTGAGAGACAAGCAGCACCTACAAGGTTGACAACTGGCAACACCAGTCAAAATCGGCAGCTAACAAGGGACGGACAGCAGGGGACCTCAGCACATGACCACTGCCATAATTGCAAGCAGTACATGAACAACATGTGATGGTCTCTCTGACCATGCCTGGAGGATATGTGCAGTGTATGACCCTCTCCTGCTCTCACTGGCTCAGCCCACACCAGGCAGAGAGGACTGACCCATCTCAGCAGAAAGGGCCTCAGTGTTCATTTTCTGCTGTGAGTCCTATGGAACACCACAAAGCAAGCAGGTCAGCAGCTGGTTTATTCCCTCGTTTAGGATCGCTCTCTCTTAGATATTTTTCTCACTTTTCCTGAATTCCTTACATTTCATTGATTTCTCACTTCTCCTTAATTTTCTTTAATGAAATCTGCTTTTGCTTTGCTTACCTTTATGTATATCCACATCTTTAACTATTATAAGGAGACAATGAACTATAGAAGCACTGTCTGAGACTAAGAAAGGCCTTATAACTCTCTAAGATCTAAACACTATGAGGTAAATTAACCTCTTTGTTCCTTCTATAAAAATCTTAGCTGATGTGCACTGCATCTTGAATGCGATCTATAATTCTTCTGCCCAGGGTACTATATTAGAGAAGATCTTCAGCCAGAATGAATTATTGTTCAAAGTCAGAAAAGTCAGAGTAGATGGGAAAAATGAGAGAAAGAGTGTAGACAGATAAAGATAACTGTTATGGTTTTCTAAAGATCTGCTTCTTTCTCGTGGGAAATGGCCAGTTCAGGAGACAAAAATTTGGAGAAGATTAAAACTGTCATTATGTAAGTTGCCAAGGGAAGGAAGCAACCGACAGTTCTACCCAGCAGTGACACTTCTGAACCATAACAATATCCAAGAAGGCAAGATATTCTTAGTGGTACAGTACAGTAGTGGCACTACTGTCTCAGTGGTAATGAGTAGCTGTCTAATGGGATGTAAGACCCATTCAACAGGAAGGAAACTATACCTGGTACTGGAAACCTAACTAACTACCCAGGGCTGGTGAGGTCTTAGATCTTAGCGAGAACCTACTACCACCTACACTTTAGTAAAAAACTTAATTCTAAGTGCTTATCTTTGTACCCATTGATGAGCATGGCTCTCACCCCTTATCAAAGAAGCCTTATAGCATATGGAGACCATTAAAGAAAACCAAAACTGGTCCAAAAAAAAAAAAAACTGATCATGGAGTATCCAGCTCCAGTGGATACTTCTACACAAATGTTGCATCTACAGCTCAGGGAACACTGTAGAAGAGGGGGTGGAAAAATTGTGACAGAGGACTAGGAAGTCTGATGTGAGATAGTGTCTCCTAGAAATGACAGGAAAGGTACCCAGGACATCTCAATAATATGGCTGCCTAAACAAGACCTGAACACCACCACCAAAAGACATGCCAACTTAGAAGGGGTAACCTCACAGGGCTCCACCCCTAGACAAAGAACTACAGGCAACTAAGGACTGCTTAAGAGGGAGAATTAGTCTTCTGCAGGGATGAGCCCCCAGCCCCAGGTGACTATCCAATTGCAAGTGGTCAACCTTCAAATCATATAAATACAAGAAATATATATATTTATGCATTCATACATATATGTAATGATAACGACTAAAGAAAAACAAACCATGAATTTGGCAAAAAGGGAGCAGGAGTCGGATTTAAGAAAAGGAAGGGGGAAAGTGGAATAATTACACTGTAATTTAAAAAATTTTTTAAAGAAATGAGAGTACCCACTGGCCTTATAAAACCCAGAATTAATTCCTTGCTCCTCAGAGGAATCTCAAACTCACACTTTTTCCTTCCATCCTTGTTCATGTCAGCCTGCCTCAATTCAGGCAGCATAGCTTTATATCTCATGTCTTTCCTCCATTTTCATCTGTTGTCTTTCTCAGACCATCAGGTCTTTCCTGCCCCAGAGAGCACACTCGGCTAACACCTGTAATCTCCATCACAGAATATCTCGTCGCATCCTCATGCCTTTTTCAACCATGGAGGGTTAAAACACTCATACGTATGAAATAAAAAATAAATCTCAAAAATATAAGCAAGGTGGGGGCGAACAGATAATGCAGCGATGAGGAGCATTTTCTGTTCTTGCTGAGGGCCCGGGTTCAGTTTCCAGTTCCTACATGGTGGCTCACAACCATCTGTATGATAGCATCAAGCAATACAAATGTGGCATATGTATATGCATGCAGGCAAAACACTGGTGCACATAAAATAAATGAATTAATAGATAGATAGATAGAAAAATAGATAGATATCGATCTTAAACTGGGAGAAAACACTCTGAGGACATTAAATTCAGAATGGAAGCTGAAAATAACCATAGATTTACTGGGACTATTCAAAGGTATTCAGATAGATATAGGCCTGATTTATAAGAGGAGTCATAACTGTGTAATGTTGATCCAAGTCTGAAGCCCTACAAGACAGTTATTCAGTCTAAAGAGAGAAACTTCAGTCCCATTCTTTGGGTAGTAGACCATCAGTTTCTTTTCATGGGTAACTTGAAGCTCACCTATAGGAAACTAGCGAAGTCCTCGCATCCAATTGGTTCTCAGTACCAAGGACCAATGCCTCAGCTTCATGTCAGTGGTAAAGCCTTCCCCTCTGGTGAGACTCAGACGATGAAAAGCCTTCCTCTAGTGTGGCAGGAACCAGGCCTGCTGCTAAACAGAGTGCATGCATCCATAGTTTGCCAAAACAGTGCACACAAATGGCTCGCATGCGCAGCTGGGCTCCCACTTAGGGTCGGCCTGGGACATTCCCGGGCATGCCTGGAGATAAGCCCGCCTTTGATGCATGCACAGTTAAGACTTCCTGTTCCAGCCAACCTGAAAACCTGCTGATGGACCCAGAGACAGATGATGTGGCAAGATGCAAGACAATGCGAAAGAGCCACAACAGCAGCCTGTAGTCCAGGAGTCAATGGGGTGCTGGGCAAGGGTTTAAAAGAGGTCTCTGTTCTTGGAATAAACAAATCTGCTTTTGCCACTTACCTGACTCCCAGAGCCTGTGTTGTTGGTTCTGCGCCAGCTCTCCCCCACCCCCAAGGGTCCTGTGGATGGGCACAAGCAACACTCTAGTCTGAGAGGAAATGCTGACAGTATGTGCACAAAATATCCACCATAACCTTCACTCTCAAGTTATTTACACTCAACAAAACACTCCCCTATAGAGACTATTTCTACCTAGATTGACTAAGCTGGTCTCCTTGTTCAGCTGTATATAATAACTCTGCCTCCTTGTTTATCAGTGTGTATTGACTTCACCTTGCTGTTCACTTGTGTACAACAACCCCACCTCACTATTCAACTGTAGATAATAAACACATTGTGCTTTCAAGCTGTGGCTTCTCCATTAGAAAACCCAATCCACCCAACCTAGCCTCCTGTGTGTCCACGTGTTTGTTCTTCCCTCATTATTTTGTGCCCCTCTTAGGCTAATCACTGGAGCCATGCAGGATGTGGCATTCACCTCCCAACAAAGTTCACAAAGGACTTTCAGTTCCCACCTGCCCAAGGCATGACCTTACAAAATAACACTGGCTGGACCCAAAGGAACGCAAATCCTGCATCCCACAAAACCAGGTTATTTTCTCTTTCAAGAGGTGTCGATAAATTAATACAGTGATTGTAGGTAGCTTTTTTTCCCCTCATTTCCCACGTTTATCATAAGAATTTTTACTTTGTTCCTAATACATCACCTTGGACTCTACTGCTAATGTCTCAGAGAATTTCTTCCATGATATGACTTGTCTTTTCTGTCTAGTATCTACAAAGACATAAAAATACGATTTTTTAAAAAGCTGCCATATGGCAAGGAAGGCTTTTACTCAGAGGCCCCTTGGTCTCAGACATTTTTTAAATGATAAATGTAAGTACTCAGTAGATTGCTCTGGTTCTTTTCTGCATAGATATACTCCTAGCAGTAAAGATGTGTGCCTACCAAAATTGAGCTGAATTTCCTGAACTGTTTATGCTAGCTGTACTTCTTACCACAATTATGTAATTAAATTAAATGGTATGCAAATTGATGAAATGTGATTGATGACGGATTTGCTGTGTAAACTAAGTTAAATGCTTTGAAGACTTCCATAAATGTGAATGCCTAATATACATCCACTGTTGTTTGACAAGCAAGGAAACTTAAATATTGACAAGTGTCTTGGAAGTAAAACCTAGAAGGAAATTATACTCAATATTTTTTTTTCAGGCGCATGGGCTCCTATACTAAATTTAAAGAAACTAAAACTGGAAATCATAAAGTACATCACGGATGTGTTTATATAAGGAAGAAAATGTAGTGCTTTTCTCAGCAGACATCAAAGTAATGGTCTTGGATCGCCATCAAAGCTTGGGCAAATGAGTGCAAATCCATTTGTTTTAACTTCAAGTGAAATGTTGATGCACATATTGACAGAGATTTTCTCCTTTAGCCAAAACTTTAGACTGGTGCCACTCCATTTGACGAGACCCAGTCTTGGGCTTCCCTTCTTTTCCTTGTAGAATTTTATTGAACAAGAATCCCACAAATTGAATTGAGCAAAAATCCCTATGAAAGGCATCTGGCTCCCTTAGTGCATTTGCCTCCCCCACCATTAGCAATCATTCACCAAGTTATTACAGTCCGTTATCCTCAGTGTTTCCTCTTAGGAATTTTCCACACAGTCAATGAGAAAAGGAGGTAGAAACTGGTCAAGCAGATACGGGGTAAGATACTATGATAATAAGTTTATTTTCCTTGCCTTAAAGCTGGAAATGACCCTTCTGTCCTTACTGAAAGTGAGAGATCCTGGAAAGGTTGTAGGCAAAATGTCTTTTGTTCTGACAGGACACAGGGATAACAAAAGGAGGAGAGAGCTGGTTCCTCCTTATCTTTCCTCCCTTACATGAGCACCTTGCCTGGAATCTATCCATGAAACATGAGCTAAGATGAGAAGAGGTACCTGGACACGTCCTGGTTCAGCCTACTAGAAAGACCGGTTCATCTCTCACCTTGTGCCTCACCTGTTTCTGCCTCCAGACCTTTAAAACAGCACTAGACTAGCAGTTTGGTGATGTTTCCTGGGACTCTCATCCTCCAACAAAGCTCCGACTTCTATGTCTTAAGCTCCACTGGTGATTCTAGAAGAAACCTCTTTCCTGAACTCACTGCACATTGTCCCTGAATTTCATTCATGAATTCATAAGACGAGAACACAGAAGCCACTGATTCAGTGGAGTTCCGTGTGACTCTGAGCATCTGTAAAAGCCCACCTGAGGCTGGGGGGAACCTCCATTAAATTCAAAGTTGCTGCTATTTTCTCATGTCACGGTGCTCACACTCCTCAACACTTCTTGACTATACATCCTGATTGGTCCTTGTTAAGGTCACACCTGACTCCAGTCTCTTTCCTGAACTGCAGCACCTGGCTACAGTCCTAACTTAGTGAGTTCTGTGGACAGCATCTGCCCTATCAACTTCAGCAAACATCTTGTCTATTTCTTCCAGCCCCAGAACTTGGTTTTATTTTTAATTTTGATTTATATGATTTTGTTGGGACAGTTCTATGTATCCCAGGCTGGCTTCAAACTTCTAAGTAGCTAAGGATTATCTTGAAGTACTGATCCTCCTGCCTCCACCTCCTGAGCTCTTGGCTTACAAGTATCCACCATATCCAATTTAGGTGGTGCTGGGGATTGAACCAACCTGGGGACCTCTTCACGCTAGGTAAACACTTCCAACTAAACCATGTCACCGGTCCTGATAGCTACTTCAAGCAGCCATTTAAACTAACTAGTTGTTAACTAGGAGAAGGGATTTGTTCTGTTTTGTTTTTTTAAGACAAGAGGTCTTACTGGGTAGCCCTAGCTGACCTAGAACTCACTGTGGCTTCAAACTCACCAAGATCCACTTGCCTTTGCCTTACTATTCCTCGGATCAGAGATATGGGCCACTATGCCTGGCCCAGGTACAAGGGATATTATTTCACAATGTATAGGACATGTAACCTAGTGTTATTATGAAAGTTTTTCTTTCCTTTTAATGATTTTATAGTTTTAGTGAAGGTAACTAAATTTGCTAGTTCCAGATGTCAGACTAGAGTATATTAGTGTTAAATCAGTGTTTATTGAAGACAAACTATTAATATCCTCCTTTTTTAGAAGCATTAGCTTTGATGAAAACATTGTTTATGTAAATATCTGTCTCAGGAAACCAAAGTTTCCAAGGAAACATGCTTTGAATGCAACAGAATATGCAAATGAAAACCTCTTTTTTTTCTGTGTAAATTGCCTCTAAGTGAGAGACAAAGCCTGAAACAATAAGCCAGTTCAAAGAGATAAAAGGAACCAACAACTGGCAATATGACTCCAGTGGCTTTTTTTCAATAGCCATGAAAATCATTATCTTTTACCATGTGCATTGTAGCACCCAGTATCAATATTTGCCTATTGTCAATGGGGGAGAGATTAAAAATGAGATGGGCTTAAATGCCCTCAATGTGCACCATGGTGTCTTTGCCACTGAATGATATCTATTTAGCTAGTTGATTATTGAGATTAAATTGCTTTGTAGAACAGCTCACATTTTTAGTCTCTTTATAACAAAAATCAATGTGGCTTCCCTCTAAGAGAAAACAACAACAAACAACAAAAACAGAAAGCTGGTGAGATAATAATGCCTGGATAAAGTGTTTGTCTCACAATCAGAGCAGAGATCCATCCCCAGAATGCATGTAAAGGTAGAAGGAGAAAACTACTCCACATAGCTGTCCTTCAACCTCCCCATAAGCCCTAGCATTTGGAAAATGAAGGCAGCTGTATTTGAGTTTGGGGTCATCTTCAGCTACATGGCAAGTTTGAGGCTAGCCTAGACTATAGAAATCTTTCTCAGAAAACAAAAACAAAAAATAACCAAAAATGACACAATAATAATGAATAAATTCTTCTAAAGATGGAGTCAAATAGGATACAAGTGAATTCTTACAAATTGTACGATATATGTATTCAGAATACATTTAAGATACCTTCCTAGTTTACACACTATATAATTATTTTAGCACTTTGCAAAAAAAAAAAAAAACCAAGGAAGGAGAAAAATAATAGCACAATGCACATGACCTTTGATCCCTATAAACTAAGCTTCCAGCCATATCATCTACCATTCTACTTTTTCAATTCTAAAGCTAAGGGGGCTGGAAAGATGGCTCAGCAGTTGGGAATGCTGGCTCTTCTTCCTGAAAACTGGGTTCAATTCCCAGCACCCACATGGCACTTCACAACTGTCTGTAACTCCAGTTTCATGGGATCTGATACCTTCATGCAGACGTGCATGCAGGCAAGTTTGCTTGAGGAAAAAAATCTAGAACCAGACATCACTTAGACTAAAAATGATTTACTTCCAAATGTGTAGATTATATGTATAGTCAGAGAAAGGAAATGACATACAAAAACCACATATTTGGGCACAGTTGACATTTACCCTACATGAGTGTGCTCTGATCTGTTGGGAGTTTATGAACGGATGAAGCTTCAGCGCTGTGACTGACTACCTCTGGCCATCACACACATGTGCTCACACAGTTGTATCAGCACAATCATGAACACACACAAAAGAATTTATCAATGAGAAGTTATAGAGCAGCTGTTCTAGACCTGTGGGTCACAGTCCCTTTGGGAGCCAAATGACCCTTTCACAGAGGTCTCCTAAGACCATCTGAAGATCAGATATTTATATTAGGATTCATAAAAGTAGCAAAATTACAGTTATGAAATAGCAACAAAAATAATTTTATGGTTGGGATCACTACAATATGAGGAACCATATTAAACAGTCCATCATTAAGAAGGTTGAGAACCACTGTTGTAGAGTAAGGTGGAATGTGGGTTTTTGTGGGTACAGAGTTCCCAAGGGAGTGAGCAGAGCAGAATCACAAACCCAAGAAACAAGCTCTGGGGAAAGCCTCCGTGGTGCAATTCCACAGTACAGTCCGTTTGGTCTTTATGGAGAAGGTAGGGTGGTGCATAAAGGAGAAGCCCAATATCATTGATCTATGCTTACTAGACACTTCAATCAGCCTATCTAAAGCTTTTTAATCAGAAAGGGATGGGTAAAGGTCAATAAAGGCCCAATAGCCAATGTGGGTGAACAAGGTTTCTGTAAAGACAGGAAGTGGGTATTGTTTTGGTGGACTTTTCAACTAGTGTACCAAGGACCTCCCATTTAAAGGCACATGTATGTACTACAGGCTGAGATACTGGCCTAGCACAGGTGCTGAAACCTGTCTCTCTCTCCAGTCATTGTGATCCAGTAGCTACCAACATCTCCTCCTTTTCTCTTACTAAAGATTAGTGTCTACATCAGTGTCTGAAGCAGTAGACTATAGGACCACATATTAGGCCATGACCTTTTGAGTGGTCATAGCAACAATTGTGGAGACCTACTTGTAAATAAATTGAATAATACAGGGGGCAAAAATCATAATGATTATAGAAACAACATTTTTAAAGCAAAACAGTAACTCCTTGTTCTGCATAAAGCAGGTCAAGTGTCCTATCATATTGTCAGTTAATGAATCTGGTTCTAATTGTCCTTAAAAGGTAACTTTTTTGGTACGTCACTAGGCACTATACAAATTATGTCCCCAGTCCCAGGGAGCTCTTTTGACTAAAAGTTCCAGCCTGAGGAAATGGGACATTGTAATCTTTTAGACTGCTTCTTGCTGAACTGGGATGGCATAGTCAGAGGCCCCAGGAAGGCTGGTAATTAGTAAAAAGCTGGGGGGTTTGGGCAGTAGGGTACATCTGGTTCACTGATTTAGCTGAGCAGACAGGAATGGCATCTGCTGAACTGGGCCAGCCTGTATCAGCTCTCAGCAAGTCGAGGGCTTGTAGCTGTTTGGAGCACAGAGCTGATTTTGGTCAGTGTCTATCAGCCGAATAGAAATCTATTGGAACATATGCTTGGAACAGAGGTTACAGATTAGGAAACTTAAAGGAAAATCTTAAATTTGGAATTTTTATGTTGATAGTCTTGGCAGTGGGGAGGGGAAGGGTTCCCAAGTCCAGGGAAGAGAGATAAATTATACCCTCATGAGTGAGCAGATGGGTAGACTTAAATCTAGAGTCTGACCTGTGGGAGGTGGATCCAAGTTGACTTCCTAAAGCTCACAAGAAATTTAAGTTTACAAAAAGAGATATATATTTTAGGTTACCATTATTTGTCATCTATACTAAGTGCAAACACATACCTTGAAGTCATAATAACTGAAATACACATTATAGAGAAAGCAGCTAATAAAACAGTTGGAACAGATTTATACCTTGAGTAGGTCCATGACCCTGGGCCAGAAGCATGAACATTTTGTGTATCTAGAGAACTGTGTATACAAACTGGACAGAAACATTATAGCTTGTGAGAAGCATCTCCAAGTCTATATTTTGAAGACAAACAACCAAAGGAAATTTAAAATTTCATAATAGTGGTATCAGTTTATCAGAACACCATTAAGAGCACTTATCCAGAGTTTTGTCAATGTTAAAACTCTGAGTCTTTGATATCCAAATATAACCATTTATATATCCAAGTATCTTTATAATTTGTATCTATATATCTTCTTTTAGATCTTTAGAACTTGTACAGACCTTTACCTAATCAGGGAGCTAGCAGATGTTTGTTGCTCTTAAAACTATAGTTAATTGTCAAGCCATCAGAGATCTGAGGAAGGATAACTTATAGAATCTAGATGTCTAGCCATTAATTAAAAGTAATAGGGATCCATATCTAGGTAGTTCCCTGAGGCTCCTGTGGTTCACTGGGGCCAGATGTCATGTGATACACAGAAACAGAACAGCATTCTATCTCTAGCTGTCAAACAAAATGATGCAGGCTTCTGGCTGGCCAGTTCTGAAATACGTTTTGTTGTTTTGGTTATTTTTGTCGTTGTGTTGTTGTTGTTTCCCTGTGGGAAGGAACTAGGGGAAACTGGCCTCACCCTGGCTAGGCGGAGTAAAGCAGCTAACCCAAATGTGTCCACAGTTAGTGCAGAGCCTGGCGGCAGATGAGGCATAGGACAGATTTTCCCAGTGGTTAGCATTACCGGAATCCAGGTGTATTCTTCATTGTAAAGCCAGTAGCTACCAATAGTAGAAGTCAGGAAGAAAAAGAGAAAGAAAGAGGTGAAAACTATAAACATATAAAGAAATATAATACTATAAAGCCACCAAGAAAATTTGGGTCCATGGTAATTAATTTGAGTTTGCTTGAAAAAAATTAGAACTAGAGTTTTAAGGTAAGATGTGTTAAGGATTTTCTAGATAAAATGAAATGTGGGTGGCTGTCTTTAAAAACTAAGAATACAGCTGGGTGGTGGTGGCTGTGCACACCTTTAATCCTAGCACTTTGGAGGCAGAGGCAGGCGGATCTCTGTGAGTTCGAGGCCAGCCTGGTCTACAGAGTGAGTTCCAGGACAGCCAGAGTTACAACAGAGAAACCCTGTCTTAAATAAATAAATAAATAAATAAATAAATAAATAAATAAATAAATAAATAAATAAATAAATACTAAAAATAGAAAAGACTGCTTAAGTACCCTCAAACTGAAAAAAAGTCATTTAAATAAAAAGTAGTTTATATGATTATTATGAAAATAAAAACAATTACAAAATGACTAAAAAGGTGAATAAAGGAGAAACTCTCAGAATACAGTTCAAATAATAGTAAACATTGGCAAACTCAGTTAAGAAATTCCAGTAAGGTAACCTGAGGAACTAGGACAACTGGAGCGGTAAAGAGCTAATGAATCTACAGCTTAAACTCATAGACCAAGAGATCACAGGGATTCATTGGTGAGTTCCACACATACACCCAGAGTGCCAATACCAGAGCTTCAGAGATGAAATGGCACTCGCGAAAGCTGTCAGAACAACAGACATAAACTACTTGGAATTCACAATCAGACAGGAGGTAGATTTCTCATTTAAAGCAGTATATTTCAATAATTATGTCTAAGCACAGATGGAAGGGACAACAAAACTATCAACAAAGAATCCATACTTAATTAAACTGGTATTCAACAGTAAGTTTTTTTAAAAAAAAAGGATATTTTCAGACATATATCTGAGATCATTTATCTACTAACCATTCTCTTAAAATGTTTTGTTACATTTTAATTTAATACTTATGGAGTGTGTGTGTAAGAGAAGGGTGGGGGAGAGAGACCTTGGGGATTTGGGGGATTTTGGTTCTCTCTATCATGTCAGATACAGTGATTGGACTAATTCAAGTTGTCAAGCTTAGAAGCAAGTGCCTTTACCAAAGCAAAGGGAGTGGAGGAGGAACTGTTGTGTGAGTTCCCAGAGTCCTGAGGGAGTTGATGTGCAGACTCCAGAGAGGCAGGATTACTCCTCGCTCAGCAGTTTTTAATACGCAAGAGGGCCCTCCGCAAACTGGATGATGCCCTCCCATACTGGTGAGGGCAGATCTTCCTTATTCATCCCACTAATGTGATAGCTAATCTGGGAACACACTCTCGCAGACTTACCCTGGAAGACTGCTCCATCAGCTATCCGGTGTCATCTTCTCTGAATAACCCATAAAATTTATCAGCACATAGGAAAATGGGGGAAGGGAAATCATGGAATTTGATAAAATACACTCGTAAAATTAATTAAATATGTTTTTCAAATAGTAACTTTGTGTGTCATAAAAATGAGAATATCAAATTCTTGGCTAAAATAAGAAGATGAGGAGGTATCATAGATTATTCAGTGAGGAATCACGCCAAAATCTTTATTATTGCTTAGTAGGAAACATAAATACTAAGAAGTACAGATTTGAATAAAAGTTATATTTACTATTTATGCTAATTGAAAAGCAAACCAAAGAGAATACTAACCTATCAAATCCCTAGTCAGGGGAAATGTATTTGGCAATTATATTCAGCTAGTAAACGCATACGATATGTTATGAAATATTAACAGAAGAGATTGAAGCAGTGTTGACACGGTTGTTAGGGAAAACAAGATCCTATTGAAAACTACAATTGAATGAAAAAGGTCACCATGTAATTTCCTAAGAAGTGGTCTGAGAAGTAGAAAAAAAAAGGACATGTACGCAGTAAACAACACAGAGTTGACTGAGCTGCCTTTCTTGGTTTTTAAAAGTTTTAAACTGGAAATCATAAAATATAAAGTTCTCATTTTTTAGTGGAATCAAGTTTAAAGTGAGATTTCTACTTCCTTTGATGCTTTGAACACTAAATATGTGTTCATATTGTCAATGAATAAACAACACACTATAAAAGTTTCTCATTCTAATTTCCACGGCAAACTTTTCAGAATTAGAAATCTATTCCACTGAAATTACATGTTTTCTACTTATGTTATAATAAGTTAACAATTTCATAAGAAAGGAGCTATGCATTTTAAATAATTTATTTGCAGTAATAATGTGTCTGCTTTGCCCAAACAATTTTTGATGTCAAAAACTACAAAAAAACTGATTAGAAAAAACAAATTTCAAACTAATTTACCCATCAGAAGAAAAAAACAAAAAGACTTCTCAAATCCTTAAATTTTTTTATCCACTCTTGTAATACATCACAGGGGTAGTAATGGGGTCCTGCCATGATGTCAGTTTGGAAATATTCATTGTGAAATATTGTGAAATACTGTAAAATGATTGACAGGAAACCCCCACCCTTCCTGTGAGCTGTTTGAGCATGGGTGATGGTACAAGAAACTTCACTCTAAATATGAAGCAGTTGTTTACGCTTCTGTATTTGTTCATCTTAATTTACCTATTTACCAATATTATCTTCAGTATGAATCTGAGTAGTATGCATAGTAATTATGGATTGTTTTCAATTTCATGTACTTAGTAGATGTATTTGAATACAGCTTATTATGTCAAAAAGCAAGCTTATAAAATAATGAAAATCAACAGATCTTAGAATAGCCTGCCAAAATGCTAGCACTTAGCACTTGACTAACATGAAGACAAACGAAGAGTCGGGCAGAATTTAGCTGTGTTGTATCCAGATGGATATTTGGTAACATATTTGATGTATCTGTTTACTAAAGACCTGAGATTTTTCCAAGAAAGATGAAAAATAAAATGTCTTGAATGCTGGCCATGTTTCTCGTCAATATCTCTCTGACTGATTGCAGTGTACTGAATGGGCAGCTGTCTATATATGGCCAGTGCTATCACATGAGGTCAGAGGAGAAAAGGATGATGTAATGGGTCCTGATGCAGCTGCTGTTTGATGGTGATGGGAATAAGCAAGACATGTAGACCTGGGCATTTTGTGGGACTCTTTGCATGAATCAATTTCACTTACTTCTCAAAAAGAGGTTGTGGGACAATAGTGATGTTGGCTCTAATGTATGCAGGAGGGTACCTTTCCATCTAACACATACTATTCTTAATCTTTTTAAAGTAAAACAGTTTTTGAAGGAAGCTTTTGATATCATTGTGTTCTCTGTGATTTAATTATAACAGGACAGATTTGCTTTTGTGGGCTTTTCATAATTTTATTTGAATTTAAAATCTTAAAGGCACATATTTACATGTCTTTGGATATCTAAAGTTAACAAATCTTTGGATTTTGTTGCTATCTGTTTGTTTCCAACTTGGCCTCATGAATCCCAACCTATCCTAGAACTTCCTATGTAGCTGAATATAACATTGACTTTCAGGTCCTGCTGCCTCTACCACCCAAGTGTTGGGGTTACGAGTGTGTGCCTCCATGCCATGTTTATGTGGTACTGAAGATCAAATCCAGGCATTCATGCATGAGAGGCGATACACTCTATCAAATGAGCTACATCACCAGTCATAAAGTCAGTGGCTGTTAAATAATAAACAATCATGAGAACAGTTACAGGAAAGAACTTACGTAGACTGAAATTCAAACAGAGATAGCTCCTTCAGTTAAATACTTGTCAACTTTGAGTACGATTTGTTTATTATAAAAAAAAAATTTAGAAGTGAGTAAGATGGAAGCATCACTCACTCATTTAAAATTCCTAGGTACCCACAGGCAAGAACAACTCTTGGCATTTGGTAAACACACACACACACACACACAACCCTAGGCAAGTTAATATATGGATGTCTTTTAGATTCATTTTAAAACAGATCTGTGTGATTTGAAGCTTCCTTTTTTTTCCACTTAAAATCTTCAACAGTTTCCCATGGCAGAAAGTTTCCTTCAAGATCATTCTTCAAACTCCCTAGTATCCAGTCACATGATAATTTCATGAATCAATTTCAGCACTCTCTTGTTATTAGATTTCATATTATGTCTACTGTCTGTAACAATTCATTTGATTAAATTTATGATCACTTGGTATCGTTGCTTAGAATGAGCTTCAGGAAGAATTATGTGGTGAACAAATATGCTTTGTGACCCCGATACAATGTCTTTGGGTCCCTTGCTGCTGAGTGAAAATAAGAATATCACTTGATCACATGGATTTGTAGGAGGATACTGATTTCCAATCTCTCTTTCTTGACTCATCCTATGAGTACTGGGCTGTGTGAGTGGAAGGAGACATCAGCACTGTGGTCCCTGCTGAGCTGTTGGCTGGTCCTGCAGGGTTGCTGTCCTTCCACAGCTCTCGAGCTTCCTACATAGAACCTGCTGATGACCACTCCTAGAACTCTGAGGGCTGGATCTCTTGCCCCCTGCCACTCAACAAGAAAAGTCTCTCTTTCTCAAGACCTTGATCTGTTACAAGCTTGACAAAACTGTTTGTTCCACTGATAGTACCAGCTTTTTTCTGTCAGATAACAAAGGCAAGACTTGGAATCGAGAGATTTCCAGGCACTGCTAAGACGACACTACTAGCTGTATATCTGTTTCCAAGCTCATGGAAGTTTGAAGGTTTCTGTAACAGAGAAGGAAGACCTTTAGGGAACAGCATTGTCCAAAGCCTCCAGCTGCCTGACAGTCAATGCTGACCCTGCCAAAATACTGAGATCTAAAAAACCGGTGTCAGAAGACTGCTCATGTGTCAGATATCGTCTCCCTATACTCTTTTCCATACTGTGTAAATTTCTTCTTTTATTTGTAGGTTTTTCAATCAATTTGAAAGACAATAATGGTATTTCAATTCAGTTTTTTATTGCTAAGTATTATGTACATTTTAAAGGTTTTAACCAGTTCTTTTCCTTGGACAGACAACACATGCCTTTGGGAAAACACATTAAAACTATTTTAAAGTGCACAGAGAAATAAAACTCTGTCATAATTTCACCTTTAAAGAACATGCTACTCTTTGGTTCATGCTACCCAGATTTCTTATGTTAATATATATACATATATCATGTCATTTATGCATATATATATGAATATTCCACCTCATTGTTTTCAAGAGCTACGAGAATGTTTTCACAGCACATGTAATTGATTCAACCAGCCCTATATTGATGAACTTTTCTCTAGTTTCTAATTTTTCCCATGGCTAACCATGATATGACAAATATCATTTTATGTAAACCTCAGTGCACTTTAATAAGCTTTTATGCAAGATAAATTCCTAGTACATAGTCCAATTATTGTGTTTAGGGGTTCATACATTAAGTTTTCATAGAATGGAATGTTGTAAGGTCAGAGGCTTTTGTCTACTACGTCTATTACTTTCATCCATTGCCTAGGACCGTATCTGGAACTTTGGAGGCCTTCAGTGTATATGCTGGAGTAAATACATGAAAATATTTCACTCAAATCCTCAGAAATCTTGTACCAGTTTGTCTTCCTACCAATAATTTATTGAAAAATTATGTGTTGTTTCAACACTTGTCAGCAAGATTATCACATCTTCTGATCAGGACCATCTGAAATTGGTGCCTCGTTTTCCTCTGCATCGTCTTATAAAGCTTAGCTTTAACCTAGCAATTATTTTTTCACCTTTATTAATTTTTATTTTTAATATTGTTTAAAGTTTTTGTTTAACTTAACTTTATTCTTCTTCTTCCTAGCACGTATTAATTGTTCGTGTTGATAGGGTTCAGGGTGATGGTCCAACACATGCATACACTGATCAAGCGCAGACTCTCCTTGCTCTCACTTACGCTTCCCTAGTCTCTGGTAATTATTACTTTACATTCAGGTTCACCTTTTTTTTTAATTCACCATATGAGTGAAAACATGCAGAACTTGTCATTTTGTGCCCAGCTTACTTGGCACAATGTTACCTGTTTCCATGCATTTTGCTGCAAATGACAGGATTTCAGTTTTCTTTAAGAATGGATAGTATCCATTACACCCCCCCCCACACACACACACACATGCCATATTGCCTTTATTCTTTGGTTAACAATCACGAAGTCTAATTCCCTATCGTAGCTATTCTAAGTATTGCCTAGAATAGACAGGACTGGTAGATTACGTGTTGGTGAAGTGATTTGGGCACATACCCAGAAATAGGACACTTTGATCATGTAGTATATGTATATACTTTATAAAAATTCTTAGAAGTTACGTTTTTAGATTGATTACCTACCACAATGTTTTGTTCTTTTACTGCAGAGAGTTTCTGCCACAGGGTGATGAGGGGTACAAACAGACAATCAAGTAGCTACCTCAACTGTACACTGTTGTAAAATCTTAGAGCAAAGAGAATCTATGTCCCATAGCCCTGCTACTCACATGCAGCTCACAGCTTCATTTCTACTAAGAACTGAGAGACTTCACATTGTCATCTCTTACTTATGTGGGTGTCTGTGTATGTGAGTGTGAGCACGTGTACACATGTACATGTGTACATATGTGTATGTGTGTATGTGTGCATGTGTGAGTTTATGTGAACTATGTACTTTCAGGTATTTGAGGAGGTATGTGGGTATCATATCTCCTGAAAATGTAGTCATAAGTGGTTATGTGCCACCTGAGGTCGGTGCTGAAACTGACTTAGGTCCTCTGCAGCAGTAAGTACTCATAATAGCTGAGGTAGCTCTTGACCCCAGTATTGTAGTTTTTAGTAGAAAATAAAAATGAAAAACATGTGAATGCTCAGATTCGAGAGAACACAAAAGAAAAAAAAAAGTAGAGAGGATTTGAAGAGCTTGATTATCTCTCATCACAAAACAGAAAAACATCATTGGGGTCACATAAATGCACACAGCCTGGACAAAGACTTTGGGTCATGGACATTTAGAGTATTTGGTGTTAATTTAACATCAGTGAACTACATACTTGCAAAGGTCAAAATACAACTATTAGCTGGCATAGTTGATTATAACTCTAATCCCAGGACTTTGGAGGCAGAAGCAGGAGGATCACTGCAAGTTCAAGCCTGGACTGTACTACAAAGCAAGACCATAGAGGTGGGGGTGGGGGGAGAGAAGGTGCTGTATGATTTTCCACCATTTTAAAAGAAAATTCTACTGGTTACTGAAAATGATGTTAGGAAGTGAAGTATTTTGGGCCAACTAGGTGGCAAACCAGTAAAGGGCCTTGAAACTAAGCATGATGACATGAGCCTGGGACCAGCATGGTAGAAGGCAAGAACTGATTAAAAGATGTTGTCTTCTGATTTCCTTGTGCTTTCCATGGGACTCACACACATGCCCATAAAACATCCAAAATAAACGAATAAATAATATTAATAAGAAAGTTTTAAAAGGAAAGTGTTCATCAAAATTTAGCTTCTAACCAAAGCTTAAGAATATTTTTTTTTACTTTTTAACTGAAAGTGAGAACTTTTTTTCTAAATTTTTCTTTTTTATTGAAAATAGATTTTTTTCAGGAAATATATCCTGATTATGGCTTCTTCTCCCTCTACTTCTCCCAGTTCCTCTCCACCTCCCTTCCCATCCAGATCCACCCCCTATCTGTCTCTCATTATAAAACAAATAATTATAAAATATAAGATAATAAGATAAAACAAAAACTAGCACAGTGGAATAGGAATAAAAAGAAAAAACAAACAAACAACATAAAAATCAGAAAAAAAAGAACCCAAGAAGAGTCACAAGAAATAGACACAGATACAGAGACTCACTCGTTCACCTATGCAGGAATGTCATAAAAGCACAAAACGAGAAGTAAATAATATGTGTGCAAAAGATCTGTAGGTTAAAAGGAGATAAAAATATATAAAAAATTTAAAATTAAAAATAAGATAAAATAAAAAATATTAAAAAGAAAGACCTGATATGACATCATGAGACAAGGAACCGCCAAAGAGGTCACTGAGTTTGTTCCCTGTAGGTCAACTACTGCTATGCGTGAAGCCTATCCTTCAGAGTAGTTTTCCCCAGGGGGACTCATTGGTGGAACTTAAATTTTAATTTGCAAGTGGTTATCAACTGGAGACAGCTTCTGGGTTAGAGCAGGGAACTTATGTCCACTTCTTTCAGTCTCAGGACCCCAACTGGTACAGACCCATGCAGGCCCTGTACATGCTACTTCAGTCACTGTAAGTTCATATGTGCATAGGTCCTGTTGTATTTAGGATGCCTTGTTTTCTTGTTGTCCATCATCTCACTGGTTTTACTGGAGATTTGATGGAGCTATTCCAGTTATGGCTGAGTATTCCAAGGTCTCTCACTCTTTGGATATTGTATAGCTGTGGGTCTTTGTATTTGTATTTGTTCCAATCTGCTGCAGGAAGAAGCTTTTCTGATGATGGCTGAGCAAGACACTAATCTATGAGTATAACAGAATGTCATTAGAAGTCACTTTATTAATACTTTTTTTAGAACAATAGTATTTGGTTTTACCCTAGGTCTCTTATCTATTCCAGGTTTTTAGTCACCAAAGGAGTATTGGGAATGGGTTCCATCTTCAGACTGGGCCTTAAGTCAAATCAGATGTTGGTTATTCCCACAATCTTTGTGCTACCAATACATTGCATATTTTGCAGGAAGGATATCATTTTAGCATTAAGGGGTTTGTAGCTGGCTTGGTATTTATGTTTCCCACTTGATAGAGTACAAAGTGCTTTCTTGTACCAAAATGCTTACATGTAGGGTGAAAGCTCTATGTAGACACCAGCTCTACTTTTCCATGTTCAATGAGTTATGTAGGTGCTGTCTTTAGCAATGGGGTTTTGCTGTCAGTTTATGAAGCATAACCTATGCTTACAGATTCACATGGTACCATCTTACCAACAACTCAATTAGATGTAACAAATTCTGGTACTGGAGGCTTTATTTAGTGGCAAGAGATGGCCAGTTGGGGCTCTATCTCCCCCATTATTTGGCAGTTTGCTTTAGATTGCTTTTATATACATATTACAGGAAGCTTCTACTGTCCTAGGTTTCTATACTACCTCTCAAATGGCCCTTAATTTTAGCTGTGTTCCTGTATTCCCTCCCTTGTCCCTTTCTTCTCTCTCCCCTCCCAACTCTATCCTCACATTCCATTCCCTCCTTCACATTCATCTATCTATAACTATCTATTCTATCTTACTTTACTGCTGAAGACTATTTGTGGCCCCAGTCCCTTATTCTGTACCTAACTGATGTGATTCTACAGACTGTAGCTTGGTTATCATTGACTTAACAGCTAATATCTACATATGGGTAAATACATACCATATTTGTCTTTTAGGGTCTAGGTTATCTCACTTGAGGTTTTTTTCTAGTTCCATTCATTTACTTATGAAACTCTTGAATTTTTAAAGGTTGGTTAATATTTTATTGTGTTAATTTATCACATTTTCTTTATCCATTCATCTGTTGGCATACATCTAGTTCGTTTCTAATTTCTGGATATATGAATAGAACATCAGTGAGTGTATTTGGTCAATTGCCTCTGTAGTACCATGAAACATCATTTGGGTATATGCCCAAAAATGGTGCAGCTGGATCTAGAGCATGATCAATTCCCATCTCCTTGAAGAACTGATATACATCCCGCCAACAATGAGTGAGTTCCTCTCACTCCACATCCTAGCCAGCCTGGGCTGTCCTTTGTTTTGTTGATCTTGGGCATTCAGACTCCTGTAAGATGAAATCTCAAAGTAGTTTTAATTTGCATTTCTCTAATGACTAAGTATGTTGAGTTTAAGTGTTTCTCAGCCACTTGAGGTTCCTCTTTTATTATTTCTTTGTTTAGATCTGTATCCATTGGGTTATTTGTTTTCTTGATATTTAGGATATTTTTTAGTTCTTTATACAGTTTAGATATCAGCCATCTATCAGATATTTTAAAATCTTTTCCTGTTCCATAGGCTGCTGCCTTGTCCAAATGGTGGTGCTCTTTGCCTTACAGAGGCTTTTCAGTTTCAGGAGGTCCCATTTATTAATTGTTGATCTTAGTGCCTGAGCTATCAGTGTTCTGTTCAAGAAGTTGTCTCCTGTACCAATATAGTCAAGGCTATTCCCCACTTTCTCTCCTATCAGATTGAGTGTTGTGTCCTTATGTTGAGGTCTTTGACTCTTTTGGAGTTGAGTTTTGTGCAGGATGATAGGTATGAATCTATTTGGATTCTTCAACATGCAGCCATCCAGGTTGACCAGCATCAACAGATGTTTCTTTTTTCCAGTGTATATTTCTGGTTTTTTTTAAAAGGTGTCCATACATGTGTGAACTTATTTTTGGGTCTTCAATTCTATTCCATTGGTCAACATGTCTGATTTTTTTACCAATAGCATATTGTTTTTATTACTAAAGCTTGGCAGTACAATTTGAGATGAGGGATAGTGATACCTCCAGCAGCTTTTGTTTTGTTTTGTTTTGTTTTTTGTTTTTGTTTGTTTGTTTGTTTGTTTGTTTGTTTTTATTCAGGGTTGTTTCAGTTATCCTTGGTTTTTTGTATTTCCATACGAAGCTGAAAATTGTTCTTTCAGGTTCTATGAAGAATTGTGCTGAAATTTTGATGGGAAATTTTGGCGAGAGTTGCATTGAATATGTAGGTAGATTGTTTTTGATAGGATGGTGATTTTTACTATATTTATTCTACTGATCCACGAGCATGAGCAATCTTTCCAGCTTCTGATATCTTCATTAATTCCTTTCTTCAATATTTTAAATTTTTTACCATTCTCATCTTTTATTTACTTTTTTAGAGTTACTACAAAGATATTTTATATTATTTGAGGATATTATGAAAGGTGTTGTTTTCCTGATTTTTTTTCCTCAGTCCATCTGTCATTTGCATACCACTATGTTAGGACTGCTTAACTCTCAGAGTTTCTAAACTCCAAAACTACTGAGCATGTGTGAAAGCAGTGTTCACCAACACGGAAAGTTGGCAGACTTCATAACTGCGTTGACACAACACCAACAGCACATGTGGATGTCAATAGACAGATGCTTCAATAGATGTCTAGAATGCAGGAAGCTGATGCCTCAGCCCTCGAACAGCATTTCTGTCAACTCTGAAAATGAAGTAGAAATGCTTTAGTTCTCTAGAATATTTTGGGTCTGCGAAATATTATTTCAGCTTCTCCAGAACAATGTCTAGGTTGCCACTTGGGAATTGACCAAAGAAAAGCAGTCTCCTTAGTCAGATGGATAAGCTTCCTTCCAGTCCTTCCCACCCTGTCTCTTCCCTTCTCTTCTCTTCCATTCCCTTCATACCCATCCCCTTCTCTTTCCTTCCCATTCAGCCTTCACACTGCATAATTCACCATGGGATATCTCTGTCTCTCTTTCTGCCTCTCAGTCACCTGTAACTGACCACACTTGTCTGACATACCATCTCCATGAACCCAGCTCCAATTCCTACACTGAGTATTGAGTGATATCTCAATGGCAAAATATGGCAGAGTTCCAAAGAATCGAGAACACATTTATTCCTAATCCACCTTTAATGTTTCCTGTATGTCTGACGTGATGACAGTTACTGAGGATGCTACAGAGAACAGTCTCAGCTTCAGTGAGCTTGTAGATTCAGTGTATGAGACTGCAGTTATAATCAAAAGGTGATGAGAAAGTTACAGTAAACACACACACACACACACACACACACACACACACACACACACGCACAAATTGTTAGAGTATCACAAAGAAAAGAGAAATCCATTGTTCTTCTTAATTTAGGAAAATATGTAAGTGGGGAGAAAATACCTCAAATATAAATTTAATCTTATTAAATCACCACTGACATGTTGCTATCTTCCCAACACACACAAACATGACTATTATCAAACTGTGGGACCTCTTTACCCAGGTATTATAACATAGGTTACTGACTCTACTTGAACAAGGTTCATCTAGTTAAGTTTGGGTGACTTTCAGGAAACAACGTAGTATCTTGTGTGGCTTCATACTATTGCCAGATAGCTGCCTTATTAATCCTATTACTTACAAAATGCTACTGTAAGACTCCTTCTTTGGGGTTATCACAATAATTCAATGGACAGAGTGCTTGCAGGCATGCATGAGGCTCTGGGTCAATAGTCAGCTGAATGTGGAGGCACAAATCTGCAACCCTAGCATTTAATTCAGAAATTCAAGGTCATCTTCGACTGCATCCCAACATGTAGGACATCGTGGGCTACATATGATCTCAACAACAATGAAACACTCTTTTAAAATTAAAACACTATCTTATATCAATTTAGTTTAATTTTGGCATTGATTTCAATATGTTGCTGAGAAAGACCGTGAAGGTCTGACCCTCCTGTCTCCAGTTCCTAAGTAGGATTATCGTCATACACCAGCTTATACAGTTCTAAGCGTAGAACCCATTCGAGGCAAGCACTCTACTCACAGTGTTGTGTGAATTTTCCTGGAGAGATGTAAATAAATGTTTATTTATCCCAAATATGTCCCTGATAATGGACCAAAGAAATGATCACAGCCAAGACTGGGTTAGTGCATCAGTGAGTCTGTTGAGGTTACTTAAGTATGAGTGAGCAGATAGTGATAGGCATGTGAATGATTCACCAAGAGCGCACCCAAGATAATTCACAATTGCTGTGTCTCTGAAGTTGCCTTGCTTCTACAACCTCAGAGGAGAACTTCATGAATTCTGTAAGTTTTTTGGGACTCCCTGAGACTTGTGGGATGTCTACTTCTTGAATCTTGTACATTGTGATACAAACTGACTCTTAAGGAGCCTCCCTCCAGGATAGAATGTTTCAAGCCAGAAATATTGTTATATAACATTCAAGCACATCCCCAGTCCTATATTTGCCATCTAACGTGGCTTACTAGGTATGGTTTATAGTTAATAATGAAGTTTTGTGATCCGCAGACTTACTCAGCCTGACCAGACCTTAGGAACAAGGATTCTTGGTTCAATTTCATAGGTTCAAATCCAACCTCTGGTACCAAGATAACAAGTATCTTGGTTTGTTCATCTTTAAATTAAGATGTTATGAGGGCCTTGTGCTTACACACAGAAAGCAACTCCAAATAATACTTTTATTATTAGGATGAACAAAGGATAATCAGGATTATATTCAAAGCAAAAAAAAAAAATTGTAAGCCAGAAGAGGCCCAGGGTAAGACTTTTATATTCATGTATTCATTGCACATAGCAATGAGTTTCATCACCAAGTTTCATCATCTTGGTCTGTTTTCACTCCCCATATTTTCTCTTTTCTCCTCTCTTGATCTCCACTTGCACCCATTTTTCCATCAAATGGCATAGTCTCTTTCTTTCAGGTGGCAGACCAAAACTACATTGTGAGCATACACCACATTTTCTCTGTCCATTTATCTGTTGACATACCTTAGCTTCTGCGAATAATGTTGCAATAAGTATGAATGACCAGACATGGTGGCATACCCCTTTAGCCCCAACACTTAAGAGGCAGATGCAGCAGATGAGTTCAAGATTACCCTGGTCCACATAGCAAATTCCAGGACTGTCAGGACTACATAGTGAGAAGATGTCTCAAATCTCTACAGATATGGATGTGTAAGGCTCTCTGTGGTTTGTTGACTTCATCTTTTGAGAACTCCTTGATTATTTAATCAGCCCACACTTATTGAATCCAGTGCTTGGATATCATTTGGAATTCAGTTTGTTTGTTTGTTTGTTTGTTTTGGATTCTATGTGTATTCTTAGTATTAATCATCTGTCAAATGGATAACTAAAAAAGATCACCCCTGTTCTATAGCTGTCTCTTAACACAATTGTTTCTGGTGCTGTGTCAAAAATTTTTGACATCATGTGATCCTATTTATCAAAGTGTAGCTTTATTTTCTGGGTGACTGGAGTCTTTTCAGAGTCCTGGATTACACCCATATGTTCAATTGCTTTCCTTGTTTTTTCCTCTGCTAGTTTTATATTTTCACCTCTTACACTGAGGTATCTCATCCATTTTTAATTGATCTTTATGCAGGATGAGTGTAGAGATATCATTTCATTCTTCTACATTGGAATATCCAGCTTCCTCAGTGCCATATTTTTTTAAAGGAATTGTCTTTTCTCCAATGTGAGCTTTTGGTATCTTTGTCAAAAATCTTGTGCTGTAGCAGCATGGATTTACTTCTGGGTTATCTACTCTATCTAGTTTATTTGCCTGTTTTCATTAGTGTACCATTCATTGCTGTTCTTGTTACTATGACTCTGTACTATAACTTGAGGTGAGGGATAGTTATATGTTCAACATTGTCCTTCTTTCCCAAGCTTGCTTTTACTACCCACGGTCTTTTTTTTTTTCCTAGATATTCATTTTTGGATTTTTTTCTACTCCTATAATGAATATTCTTGACTCTTCAGTAGGTTTTGTATTGAGCTTGTAGATAACTTTTGATGATATGTTCATTTTATGATATTAATTACATATATAATTTTATATTATATTTATATAATTTATATTATTTTATTATAAAATAATTATATAATTTTATATTATATTTATATAATTTTATAATATGTATTTATTTATTATATATTATATTGTTATATATTATGTAATTGAATATAGTATATAATATATATAATATATAAACATATCATATATAATAAAAAATATATAATTAATGATATAATTAATCTGCCAGTCTGTGATCATAAGAGCTGTTTCCATTTTTAGTATCATCTTTAACTTCTGTCTTCTTTAAAATATTTATTTTAAAGGTTTTCTCCTCCCTTGGCTATGTTTATTCCTGTGTGTTTTTAAGCTATTGTGAATAGAACTGTTTTCCTGATTTATTTCTCAGTTTGTTCCTTATATACGGAATAGCTGCTGATTTGTTTTGTTTTTTTTTTTTTTTCTTTTTGGATGTTGATTTTACACCTGTTTACTTTGCTAAAAGTGTTCTAAAGTGGTGAATAGTTAAAAACAGAATTTTTTTAGCCTTATTGTGTTGGAAATAATCTAATATTCTGAGAAGAACTAGAAATGTAGATTTACAAGTTTTCTAACAAAAACTGTTAAGACGTCTTTAAAAATCTAAGAATATCAATTGATATTCTACAGGGTCTTTGTATTATTACAGATGGAGATATGGTTTCTGATACACACACACACACACACACACAAACACACACTCCAAAACATAAGTAAGCATTATGTGGATCAGCAAAATGTTTTTTTGAAACAGGGTCTCACTATATTCTGACTAGCCTGGAATTAATTAGGTAAGCCAGACTGGCCTTGAACTCAAAGAGATCCCCTCCAGAGCCCTGGGATTAAAGACATCACCAACACACTAAGCAGGTTACTGCATTTTTGTCTTTGATTTTATTCTTAGATAACATGTATAAACCCATAGTTATACATAATCATTAGTTACTTGATATTCATTTTGTGAAGAACTTAAACTGTTTTATTTGGGGTATTTATTTATTTGTAATAAATAAATAAATAAATAAATAACTCCTTTCTAAATTTAATTATTGGAAGTATACATAAACACTAAAACATTTACTGTCTTCAGAAGCTCTGATTCATACAGAGTTAATTTTTATTCTCAAAACAGTTTTGGTAAAAAAGCTCAACAGTGTTTTCATATCCATAAAATTCAGTTACAAATTTGGTCTTCATGGCAGGACAGAGACAAAAAAAAGCAAAACTCACTGGCATTTTTAGAGCCAAAGTCTTTTGCTTTCCTTTACAAAAGTGCTTACTTCCTTCTGAGATTAATGGAATGTCAATTGGCTCTGGACAATGCCTAAAACTTTACAATAAGGAAGGGCGACCCCTAGTGTTGGCCTTCAAATTCACGCACAGCTCCCAGAATGTCACACTAAATTCACAGGCAAGTGTTCTAAAACTAGATAGAAATGAAGTTTTACTGACCTCAATTGTCTTTAGATGCAACAGTTACTATTAATTAAGACATGATTAAAATGTTTTAAGTTAGTTTTTCAGATGAAAACCAATCCTCTCGCCTGAGATTGTCTTTTTACTGGCATCAAATACACAAATCAAAAAGAAATAATAGGAGAGAGAAATACTCAAGATTTGCTTGAATGGGCAAGGGGAAAGCTAGCTAAGGGAAAAATAAAGCCTAGATATTAGCTCCACCTTGAACTGAAGATAAATTAGATTTAAGTCACGGCAGGAGCCTTACATGTGCACAAGAAAATCCGGAGGGAATCGTTTACTGCTTTACAGGTTTTGCATTGAAATCCTCACCTGGGTAAGCTCAAGGTCACCAGTCCTGCAGAAAAGTGAAAATAGTTCAGCTCAAACTCCTGTCACTTGTGACAAAATAAGATAAAACACGAGGTCAGAAGAGACTCACTGTACCATTTGAACTCATTGTCACTCAACAAGAGGAGATTCTGACAACATAAATAAATAAAAAAGAAAGAAAAAAAAGAGGGCCTGGTGGGACAGGGAAATCTTGTAGTTAAGAGGGGAAATCTTTAAGGAGAAAAAATGCATAGTATTTAAGAAATTTCTGGCGTTTCTGCCCATTATGTTTTATGTTCAATGTTAATTATGATTCTTGACTGAAACTGGTTCAGTACCAACACAGACCTAGGCAGAAAATTAGACATTCAATATGCTCTTTTGAATTTTAACTGTCGACATTATGTGAGAGTTGCTTAGGCCACTGGGGACCTGTGCTGGGGATGGCTCTGCCACTACCTTTTACTCAAACAAACAAATATGACACATCAGCATATAAAATTATGAGAAAGAAACTGAACATAATGACCAAATTGCCAACTACCATGGTGGGTAGAACTCAGCAGACAGCAGGACTTCTGTCATTGATGCCTACACACCCAGCAGGCACACAGCCTGTTCTGTTTCTTATGGTCTAGAGTCTCTTGCTTTCTTCTGATGCTTCCATAAAATGAACCTTTTGTTGTGTCAGACCTTTGAAGCCAGAATCCTATGCTCTCTGCATCGAGGGTGTACCAGCAAACCAATTCTAATGGTATCTGAAAGCCTTCCATACTTACAAGCTCCCCAACATTTGTCTCCAAGTGGACTTTCCTTTAGGCTTTGTCCCTACAGCCTGAAGATGCAACCTATCCTCCATGAAGCCAAATACACCCTTCCGGATCTCATAAATGGTGCCTAGTAAACATCTGTGCTCAAACTAGTAACTGTAAATTATTTAGATCATACATGCTAAATTATTTAAAATAGTGCATAGAAAGAATTATATACATTAACAAAAACAAGGCTCTTCTCCATAAGATAATTTAGCACTGAGAGTTTTATTTAAATCTTTTATACCTCTGACTTCCAGCACTTAGATGAAAGCAAAATATTCTTTTCAGTTTATTTATAAGAACTTACTCCAACAGGGTGCCTTGAGTTCCTGCTGTCATTTGCACCCCATCCAATCAAGGACTTTCAATTACTAGCAATATGTCCATCATAAAAATTTTCATTTATTTGGCAAGAAGGTAATCTTTAATAGGCGCATACATAATTTCATTTTCTATGACTGATTTACCTGCCTACTGATGCTCATTCTAGCAAAGAATTAGCACCCTCCTGGAACTTCTGTTTCTTTTAAAAGCTGCATCAATTCCTTCTGGTGACTAATTTCATAAGACATTGAAATGGCATCTTTGAAATTCAGCTTTCAAACTGCATAGAAAGTCTGAGGAGTAGCTTTTGCATACATTATTATGCTTTTCTTCTACAAAACCTTTACAAGTAAGCATAGCAGGCCTCCAAGACCCACTGGGTAGGCAATCTTTAGTCACCAAATTGCACAGAATAATGTCCCATCCAAGCACATGCTCACATATTTTCAAATAACAAGGAAGTTAGCTAGGAAATACAATGCTTTGGAGAGGTGGTGTTCACGAAAAGCTGCATGGTGATAGTTGCTAAAGAATCCATCTTGAAAAATCAATTGTATTGAAGATTTGGTTAAATAAAATGATTTGGTTTATTTTCTATGTGAAAGTACTTTTTCTTTCTTTTCTTTTTTCTTTGTAAGATGAGGTCTAGTTCTAAAGCCCAGGAGGTCCTAGAACTCCCTATGAGATTCAAAGATACTTAGTATGTAGTATTAAACTAAATATTAAATTATTACTTTATTTATAATATTATATAGTAACATGCTAGTATATAATATATTAATAATTTAATTAAAAATTATAAATTAATTTTAAATTAAATATTACATGTATTAAAACTAAACATTTAGAACTCAAGGTGCTTTAAGCTAATTTCCCAAATCCTTTTAGGCTTATAGGTATTTTATTTTTTTATTTAGACTCAATGAACAGAAACACTGAAGATCAAATTCTTTTTCATATGTAGATTCCCTTAAGGGAAGTAACACATAAAGGTGTTAGTAGTATATGTGGAAGTTCAGATGGGAAAGTGCATGTTCTGTGAACATAAAGACCTGAATTTCATCACCTGAATTCTCACTGGAAATGTAAGGGTTAGTGGTGTACAACTGTAATCCCAGCACTGGGAGAGCGGTGACAGGTGAATCCTTGGGGCTTGCTGATCATTCAGTGCTGTAGGTAATTTGTTTAAGGATGGCCTAGATCACAATTCTTTTTTGAAGACTGATGTCTCATTATAGAAATTGATTGTCTTTAAATTCAGGAGTTCCAATGCATCATGAGATCCTTTCTCAACAAAACAGGGTACACAGTACCTAAGGAATACCACCAAATTTTCATCTCTGATCCACACACATAAGCATATATGAAACATAGAAACACACATATGTATATACATACGCATTTCTTTTATATCTATGTAACTACCAAAGGCTACAGAAAATATAGATGGAGATAGGCATAGATAGGTAGAAAGATGGATTGATAGACACTAGATAGATGATTGGGAGACACAGGAGAGAAAGTTAGTGAGAGTGTGTCTTGGTGGAGAGAACCCAGAGTATGTGTAGGGAATGACGGATAAAATCTGAGACCGCAGTGCTTTAAGCAGGTTCAGAGCAAAAGGGACCGCACAGCAATTCAGGAAAGACATGAACCCGCAAGCATAAATGGCCAACGTCAAAGGTTTTCACAAGTCCTTCTGGCTTTTACCATCTATATCTTTGAAATAAGGAAACATTACATACAACTCAAATCTGTATCTTTTTATTGTTATTCTATACAATGAAAATATATATACAGATTAGAAAGTGTGATAAAATTTCGGAGAAACTACAGTGTCTGACTGAACAAAGTTCCTAAGCAAAGGAGAGTCAGTCAAGGAAAAAGGTTAAAGAATCAGATGCATGTACGCTCATATGTGTGTGTGGTCATATGTGTGTATAGTCATTCAACAGAGAAGAGCTAGTGTGGTGTAGTTGAAGTGAGGGTGAATCCAGCCTAATGAGGAGCTCATTCTGAGGCTGAAGGACAGAATAGTTTCAAGGAGATGCACTCTGAGCTAGACTTTTCCTTGTTCATCTCCTTTCTGACTAATCCTAGGCTAATAGTCACATGCTTCTTCAGTAGCCACCACCAGTTGCATTTTCTCCAAGCGTTGACGTGCATGTTATGGAAATTTGTGTTCTTGTTAATAAGCTAACATGGTGAAAAATAAAAAATATTCCACATTCCCAATGTATTGTTCACAACTGACAGGTATTTAGAAGTGTACTTCTTTTATTTTGACACAGAGAGTCACCACATAGCCAAGTCTGGCGTCAAACTCATAGCGTGTGCTGCACTCTACGCTGATCTAGGTGTGCACTTTTGGAGACCATTTTTTTTTTAGTATTTACAAACATACATAAATATATGAGTCTTTGCAAAAAATAAAATTATATTAAACAATATTTCAACTTTCTTCCTTTATTAATATTCCCACTAACAAATAGTTCGGTGTAACACATGAACTCACAGAGATTTGTGGCAGTGTGCACAAGTCCAAACCAGACGGGCTCCCAGCACTGCAACTGGAAAGCAGACACAACCGAGACGCTATCTCCAATTGCCAAATTGCTCACAAAGAAAATGTTTGTTTCTCTAAGGATTTCTTACTGGGCATACAAACTACATTTAAGGGCAGGTCCCATTTCCAGCAGTATATGTCCGACACAAAATGAACAAAAGATATATTGGAGATTTTTTGTTTCATATGGCTTTGAGCACTTGTTTTTATCCCAACTGGTCTTTTGCTTGTATATTATGGTTTCTGATTCAGTGTTTTTTATGAATTTTGTTTGCTTGTTTGTGTGTGTCTCTGCTTGTGTATGTGTTTCTTTGTTGCTTTTGTTTGTTAGTTTGTTCATTTTGTTTTATTCTTATCTGTTTGTCTTTTTGTTTGCCTGTTTTCTTAAGCAAGAAAAAGAAGATATGGAGTTGGAAAGGTGGGGATTTGGGGAGAATTTGGGATTAGATAATGGAGGGGAAACTGTGATCAGAATATATTGCATCAAAAATTATTTTCAATAAAAATGAAAAATAATTCAGTGCAAGATCAAAGGCTGTGCCATTTATTCATCTAGATGTACAATGATATACCATGATAGCCTCTCACAGTAGTTATCAGTCAGCTCCCTCGTCAAGCATGGAGAAACCTAACTATATCGTTGCATAGATTGATTAATTCATTTCTGCTAAAATGGAAAATCGGTATTCTCTTGCCATTTTATCTTAATTCTTTTTAGACGTTTTTAGTTTATGTATATAAATGTTTTGCCTACGTGCATTTATGTGTACTATGTGCATGCCTGTGGTGCCTGTGGAGGTCAAAAGAAGGTAACAGATCCCCTGAAACTGGAGTTAAAGATGGTTTTGACCCACTATGTGTATGCTGGGAATGGAACCTGAGTCTTCTGCAAGAGTAACAAATACTCTTAAACACTGAGCCATCTCTCCAGCCCCTCTCCAGCCATCCAACACAAAAGGGGCCAGGCCACACCCTGTGCAAGCCATGTCCATGTTTATAATGGAGGTAACTACAGGGCAATTAGGAGACACCAGGCCATGGGTTTTGCTACCTTCAACCTGGTGGAGTATCCACATGACCTCTTTACCAGAAACTCTGTTTACATTGAGTAGAGGGAACAGTTTTAGGCAGTTTTAAGGCAAGGACTCTGACATGGAAGAGTTTGAATTCTTGTCTTTGGCCAGAAGCTGGAAATGCCCTTGGTTCTGTCCTGGACAGAGGCTAGAAATGCCTGAAGAGATTTCCCATAACTGGTCTGGTTTCTCCTTATCTCTTACCCTGAATGAACATATCTACCTGGAATGTGTGAGGATGTGACCAAAGCTAAGCAGAGGCCCTTGGATGCCTCTTGGGTGGAACAAATGGACCTTCCCATGGCTCACCCAAGTTTCTACCTTCGTCCTATAAATAAAAAACCCTCAGACCAGCAGCTCAATGACACCCACTTCCAGGGACCCTTTCTTGCTGTCCTTGAGTTCTGTCACCCTTCTCTTAAGCTTCCAGCTATGACTCTATACTAAATCTCTTTTCTAAACTCACTCTCTAAACTCGTTTACTGTCTGTGAATTACATTCTTCAAACAGGAACCTGGAGGCCACTGACTGAGTGAAAGTTTTGTGTGTCTGGGAATGACTGACATCCTAACTTGTAAATTAAATCTCTCCTAAAGTGAGGGAGAAATCCTCCATCAAACTCCATGATACCCAACTTTTCTGGATCATTTGCACATAAAGTCTTTCTTAGTCATTAGTTTCTTCTATAATTGTTGCTTTATTCAGGTTTTCTTCTTTATAATCAGGAATTATTAGTTTCCCAGTATTTTACCTACTCTTCAAATATTTAATTAATATTCTATTATCCTTTAATACAATATTTTTGACATTTCTGTCACAGACTGTATTAATACAGTTATTTCAACAACTTTTCAAAGTAGGCACCTCAGTTTTCCCATTGATGAAGAAATTGAGATGTAAATCAGTGTCACCCTTGTCTAGTACTATACTGACAACAAATAGCCTCACTGCCTTACTGAAAGCCTGTGTTCACAGCCTATACACTACATGTGTCTGACCATCTTTCTGCCTCTTTGAGTTGCAAATTAAACTCACTTTAGGAGAAGTCCCTTCCCAAAGTCTCTTAAGACCTCTGCCAGACGGCTCTTCGTCCCTCTAAAATTGAGTTCTTGAATGTTTTAATTTAAGTGTCTCCATAAGAATTCTTGAGAACTACAATCTTTCATTATAAATTTAAATCATTGCAAAAAGATAACTTTTCTGTTTATTATAAATACATCACTTTGAAAATAAAACTGTCAAGTCACTTTAAAACGTATCTACTTCAGTGTGAGCACCATGGAGATTTGGAAACAAATTCCATTTAAAATAAAATGTCCTTCAGAAATAAAAAAAAAAAAATTCATATGCATCATTCACTTGCCCCATAAGACCTTACACAAAATTTAAAAATATTTTATGATACATTTTGTCATCATTTTTATCTCTTAACGTATTTCATTAAAAAAATACTATGCAAATAAATTTAATATTTAAGTCCCTTTGACTCTAAGTTTCTCTTGTTGAATTCTTTCTTCCCCAAATGAAATCATTAGTATAATTGTTTAGTTGTACTCTGTTGATTTAATGAATAAATTAATTAATTTGGGCCAGAGAAGTAAGTCAGTGAGAATGGGTGTGTCTAGTATGTGTAAGGCCCTGGGTTCAAGCCCAGGCTCATACAACTTAGGAAACTTACAGTCTTGAAAGTATAAACTTTAATTGACAGTGCATTTCTTAATGAAATGGGAAGGCAATAAAGTTATTCTGATCTCTCAATAAGCCTTTATTATTAATTCATATATGCATTGATGAGTGTTATTATTCTTGAGATAGTGTTCACAAACCAACTCATCCCTATTTTCATTTTCATAGATGTAAGTGCTGAGAAAGCTTGCTCACATAAATTAATAACTGGTTCCCAAAGGGAGCTTAGACACAGCAATGTCGTTCAGTTCCTTGAACTCATTATTAGGTATATAACAAAAATTACTTAGCAGTATCCCTTCAAATATTATTTTTAATGATTAATCAGTGGAAATTCTATTAGAGTCTCTAAGTTTTATTTAATTCAATGAACAGGAAATTCCACAATCTGCAAGAGGATTTGCTATCTAGTCACTAGGCATTTACTTCCTCCATACCAGCATCAATTTTTCCAACTGCCTTTTGCCTGGTATCCTGATGGTTAGACAGTTGCACAATACTCTATTGTAATAGACAAGAAAACTTGAGGAAAGCCATTTCTTCATTTCATTTGATATTTTATTAGGGAGTAGGCCACATATGATGTCCACAGAGTTCATAGGTATCAGATCACCTGGAACTGGAGTTACAGGCCACCTGTTGTGGGTGTTGGGAAATGAACCCAGATCCTTTGCAAGAGGAATGTATGCTCAAACACTGAGCCATTCATTTTCCCAGCCCACGTGTCTTCATTTGTAAATGAGACAAAGGATATGTGAAAATGCAGGTAAGGGAAATATATTTCTTACTATCCCTGAGAAACAGGCCATTAAAAAAAAAAAAGAGTATTTATGGATGGTAAGAATTATGGAAGCCAATTCCGTTACAAAACCAATGAGTCCCAATAAAAATTGTGATGGTCTATCGTGACTGTCAACTTGACAACATTGAATCAATAGAGACCAGCCTTGGAGCATGTCTGTGATGAATTCTCCAGAGTTAGTTAGGGTTGGAAGACCCACCCTAAATGTGGCTGGCACCATTTTAGGGGCTAGGGTTAGTGCCTGAATAAAAGGAGAAGCTGAGCTGAACAGAAGCATCCCTCACTCTGCTTCCTGACTGTGGATGCGGTGTGATCAGTCAGTTGTTTCCTGTTCCTAACGCTATGCTTTTCCCATCAAGACATTGCTACCTTAAACTGTGAGCCAGAGAAAGTCCTTATCTGACTTGCTTTTTTTTTTTTTTGTTTTTGTCACAGGAAACAAGATAAGTAACTAATCCAACAGATTTTTGGTGATGTAGCCTCAGATGAAAGCCACTGCACTATGCTTGTGACTTTAATTCAGAAATTCCATGAAAAAAAAAAAACATAACTAATCTAGCATGGATGAGCTTCCTACACTGTGCCCAGTGAATCTTTGTTAGAAGAGTATGATCATATGTTATACACAGAGACCCAAGTATTTTTACTTCGGAGGCTAGTCATCAAACAAAAAACAAAAAACAAAAAAAACAGAATTGTGAGCTGCACCATCATAATAAAACCTTCCTATTACATATATTAATGATTTTTCTTCTTGAAACTTGTCAGTTTTAATATTTTGTTTTATTTATATTTAATTTCTGTTCACTCCATCCCTTTCATCTAATGACTTGGCCTTAATTTGTTAATCCTTCTCCTTCCATCGACATTTATCATCCCAATATCACTCGCTGCTGTATACTGTCTCCATACCATTCTGCTTATGTCTCCTAGGTTTGGGCACATGGTATACTATTTTTCCCCTTAAGGTCATGTTAGGTATCACATGCTGACCTGGCTATCATTTTGCATTCCAGTCTCTCCTCAACCTCTCCATCACCCTGCCTCTACCTCTCAAGTGATTATATAGTAACCTTAATGTCAATAATTCTACACCATCTATGACTGATAATCAAAGTCATTATAGGAAAGTGTTTCTACAATGTTCAGTGGAGAGATTTATCCTTTGCCAGGTCTCTCATCTCAACAGATCACATACATGATCATTTTAAATGAGTCAGGGCCCACTGTGCTCTAAGCCGGGTAGTAGATTTTCATGAAGTTTAGAATAATTTCCAAATATTTTTATTGCATCTTAAACCTCCTTCCTGACTGGGTCCTGAAACTTGCCCTTCTTTGCTGTGACCCCCTCCTCGATCTGCTTTGTTTCCCTGGAGAAGGAAGAGCTTGCTCCATGCGAAGGACTTTCCAGTTACTATTTACTTTGCCTGAATGTTTTCCCCAGATCTTCACCTTGCCTTTTCGATAGTTCCATTCAGGTCCCTGCTCCAATGTGACCTCCTTCCAGACAGCTCCATCTCTCCCCTTCCTCCATTAACACAAATTCAGAAGGGAGAGGAGAGAATGATGAAAGAGGACATGCAGCCTTTGTTTTTGTGGAGAACATCTCCAAGAGGACTCCTGTGCTGGAAGTCAGAGGCTTTTTATTGAAAATATTTTTTTCATACAATATATTCTGACCACCATTTCACCTCCCTCATGTCCTCCCCATCCACCCTACATCCCCACCCTTTGAACTCGAAACCTTCTCCCCCTCCCTTTCTTCTCTCCCTTTCTCTCTCTTTAGAAAAGGCAAATTAAAAATCATGAGAAACAGATACATACGTACACACACACACACACACACACACACACACACACACGCCACAAAACCCATAAAAGCACAAAATTAGAAACTATAATATATGAGCAAAAGACCGGTGATGTATGACAAAAATCTAAGTAAAGCAAGTGAGACATATATGTTACAGAAGTTTATTTTTAGTTATTCTTAAAATAGTTGTTTTGTGAATTGTTGGTTAAAGGGTTGCCTAGGCCTTGGCATTTTGTATGGTCTGCAGGTGTTGGCTTTATGTAAAAGATGTTTGATTGCTCATGGTCTACACTTGCTACAAATAGAACACCTGAAGAGCTTAGATATCAATAAAAACCCCTGAGATGAGACACTCAGGTTCCACTGTCCAGTATGGCACTTGCCATGATAGTGGTTACTTCTGCTGAGAAATGGCAGGGTTTGCACCTATGAAAACGCCTCCCTGTCTCCTTGGTGAGCCACACAGTAGGTATACAGCTACAAGTGGCACACAGCATGGTACACAGAAAGTAAAGCAGGGCAAGACATCATGCCAACTACATCCAACATGGAGACAAGGAAGAAAGAAAAAGAAACTCCAAACCTCACAAAGTTCAGACTTTTTGTTTGTTTGTTTGTTGCTTTTTAAAAACCTGACTAAAAGCAGTCCAGATAGTGGTGAGGTGGTCCTGATAAGCCACATATGCTATGGTAATGAGAAATCTACCCCATAGATTTTTTTCCTGCAGACAAGGTTATTGGCTGTTTTCCTGCAAGCCAAACTCTATCTTAAAATCTGGAAAGTGTTTCCTCAGGTTCAGTACATAGAAGTTGTCATTCAGAACTGGCTGAGGTTGCATCTCATGCTGGCAGCTGACCTTGGCTGTAAGAGTCACCCAGGTGGTGCTGGTTTTGAAGGCACGAAGGGGTCTTTGGAGAGCAGCTGACACTTGACACACTGTGAGAGGCCAAGACAGGCCATTGGTAAAAGTGCAGCCTCCGTAACAGCTGAAGATCCAGACTGAAGGAGTTATGCAGAGAAGTTGAGGCTTGGCACTGTAAAGAGATCTCAGAAGAGGCCACTGGTGCAGGTGCAGCCTCAGTGGCAATTGGAGGCCCAGACTGAAGGTGTCATGTAAAGAAGTTGAGGCTTGGCACCATGAAAAGAGCCTATGAGAGGCTATTAGGGAAAGTACAGCCCAGTTGCAGGAAGGGACCCCAGCTCTCTAAAGAACCAGTACCATGAGAAGATCTCCAAGGACAGCAGCAATGGCGCAAAGGAACTATCCAAACCTAAAGCACAAGCCTGTGTGTGCTGCAGAGGGCAGAAAATGCTGAAAAATGACCCAAGCCCTTTGCAGGAGCCCAGAAGATTATGAGCAAATTCCATATAATTGGGCATTGATGGTTTTCTACTGTTAAAAGACATTGTGAAAAGCTTGATAGACATTTGGTTTCATTTGGTCCTGTCCTTGTGATTGTTCCTCTTGAAAATAGCTTTGCTGGTGTAGTATTAAATTGTGTTGTAGAAATAAAGCATTTTTTGATTGTCTTAAGTTTATCTTTAGTTATGTTAAAATGGCTGTTTGTGCATTGTTGGGTGAAAGGATGCCTAGGCCTTGGCATTTTGTATGGTTTGCAGGTGGTGGCTTTATGTGGGGGATGTTTGATTGCTAATGATCTACACATGCTATCAATAGGAAACTTGAGGAGCTTAGATATCAGTAAAAACCCTTGAGATGAGACGTTCAGGATTCCACTATCCAGTATGGTGCTTGCCATTATGGCAGTTCCTTCTGCTGAGGTCCCGCAGGGTTTGCACCTAGGAAAGCACCTCCCTGTTTTCCTTGGTGAGCCACACAGTACATGTACAGCTACACCTACACCACACACACACATATATCCAAAAATACCTGTGAGTTTATTTGTGCTGGCCATCTACATCTGAACATGAAGCCTGCCCTTAAGTGTGGTTTGCATACTCAGTGAGACTCTGTTGGAGGAAACTAATTTTTTGTTTGAGAGTGTTTGTCTGTTGGAGATAGGGGTTTTTGTTGTTGTTGTTGTTGTTGGTTTTGTTGTTGTTGTTGTTGTTGTTGCTTTGGTAGGAATGGGAGCTCCTATCCATTTCCTTTCTCGGGGCTAAGAGCCCATCTAGCAAGGATCTGTGTATTCTATCAGAGTCTCTGTGAGTTTATATGTATACCAGTCCTGTTGTTTCTGAAAGACACTATTTTCTTGGTGTCCTTCATCCCCTCTGGTTCTTACACTCCTCTTCCATGGGTTTCTCTGAACCCTGATGGGAGGGATGTGATGGAGACATCCCAAATGGGACTGAATATTCTAAAGTCTTTCTCTCTCTCTGCATATTGTCTACATGTGGATGTATGTTTTAGTTCCCATCTATTGTAAGATGAAGCTTCTCTGATGAAGGCTGTATGAGTCACTGATCTACGAGTATAGAAGAATGTCATTAGGAGTCATTTTATTTTTGGGCCCTTTTAGCAGAACAATAGGATTTGGTTTTCCCCTTGGTCTGTGGACAATCTAGTCTCAAGTTCTTGGCCAACCAAGCAGTAGTATCAAGCATGGATTCCAGCACATGAATTGGCCTTAAATCTGGTTTGATAGTGTTTTGTTAGTCCCATGATTGTGCCCAGCATATCATGCAGGCATGTCACCATTGTAGATCAAAGAATTTGTAGCTGGGTTGCTGTTTACCTTTCTCTTCTAGTATCATACAGAGTACTTTTCAGTACCATGAACACAAGTCAGTAGAGATGGAGCTTCTAGTTAGGCACAGTTCGACTTCTACATGTTCAATGAGATATGTAGTGTCTTCAACTGTAGGACCTTATGATCAGTCTATATAGAGCAACCAATCGCCTGGGTTGTGTGGGTGTTTCCATGGGGCCCCTTTGGCCAACACTCAATTAGGAGCAACCCATTCCTGACACTAGAGTGTCACTTGGTGGCAAGACACTTGGTAGCAAGAGATGTCTAATTGTTGGGGCTTGTCTCCCTGTTACTTGGTGAGGAACCAGAGCCTTTACATTTCTCCCAATACCTGCTGAAGCTTATTCCACATGACTTAATCATCTATTTTTAAAGACTATGGAATGATGGTAAGAAATGAGGACAGCTAGGCGGTAGCGAGACTTGCCTTTAATCCCAGCACTTGGGAGGCAGAGGCAGGTGAATCTCTGTGAGTTTGAGGCCATTCTGGTCTACAGAGAGAGTTCCAGAACAATCAGAGTTACTAAAAACAACAACAACAACAAAAAAAAAAAACAGAAAAGAATGGAATAGAAAAAAGAAAAAGAAAAAAATGAGGACATTTAATTGATTATAATCTTTAGGTAAATTTATGTGGAGTAATAGAAAGTATGTATATGTAAGACCGTATTAAGAATAAGAAACAGAAGGAACAACTTACTGGAGAATTTATGCATTTTTTTATCTTTGGGGCATTGTTTACTAAAACCAAAAAACATACCCCTGTCTCAGGAGAGCAGGGAAGCTCTTTGAGTAACTATAGAAAATATTAGCACACAGGAAGAGCAGAAGCAAGGGTATAATTTTAAATTTCCAGGGAGAGATTTAGCTTTGTGGTGCTATGGGTGAACTCAAGTCCCTAGACTAAGGCTGCACTTAGCAGGCTGACTCACTGATCGGAAGTTAAATGATTTGGAGAAGTTAGAATGTTGGATATCCAAACCTAGTTACAAATCAACTAGGGCTATCTCTAACGCCCTTGAATGGCCATTTATTGTCCACTTCTGTGTGTGATGAAACATCTTGTGACTATTAGATAAATCTTATGGGATATATAAACAGATTCCTAGAACCCACTAACTGAACAGCTAAGAATCTCACCAGATAGCATCTAAGACCCTATGATAGAGGTTTCCCTTTGCTGTTACCTGCCTACTTGGTGTACCTACCATGTTATTTGAGAGTGCAAATTTATGACTGTTAGCATTCTGTTGCTATGAAACTTCATGTAACTATCGTTTAGTACCTAGTACTTAATGCAACCTGGGTCTGTGTGTCTGGGCCATAGTCACTCGTATCTGACTCCAGAATAAAAAAAAAAAAAAATTTTGTCCTTGAGCTATTGTTTTTCATCAACATGGGAAAAGCAAACTAGTAAAAAGTTTTCAAAGGAAAAGTTATGAACACATGAGTGTTTAAAGATTATTTTAGGAGCTATCTGTAATTGCAGTTCTGGGGATGGGGACATGTGTGCACTTCTCTTTTCAGCTCTAGGACCCCATCTGGAGACACATGCAGGCTCTGTGCATGCTGCCACATTCTATCAGTTCATGTGTGCATCGATCCTGCTGTGTTTAGAAGGCCCTGTCTCCTTGGTGTCCTCCATCTTTCTGCCCCCAATTCCCTGAGCCCTGAGGGGAGAAACTTCATGGCCATGTCCCATTTAGGGCTGAGTGTTCCCAGGTCTCTCACTCAGGTCTCAGAACACTAGCCCATGAGGATGAAGGCTCTAGGTAAGCACCCACTCAAATTCTCCGTGTTCAATGAGTTATGTTTGTGTTCTCATCAGCAATAGGGCCTTGCCAGCAGTTTATAGAGAGCAACCTACAGCTTTGGCAAAAGTCTAGGTTGTTTATGGGTCACCATGGGATCCCTTTGGCCAAGAACTCAGTTAGATGTAACCAATTGCAGGTACTAGAAGCTTCATTTGGTGACATGAGATGTCCAGTTGGTTCTGCCTCCCATTTTTGGTGATTTCATTTAGATCACCTTCTACTATGTACATATTTAGGAAGCTGCTACTGTATTAGGTTTCCATACTACCCTGCACATAATTTTAGCTTGAACCCATATTCCTTCCCTCATCCCCCTCTTCCTTCTCCCTATCTGTTTGAGCTCCCTGATCCAGTCCACCTGCCTTGTCCATCCATAACTATCCTATTTGCTCTTCTTAGGGAGATCTATCTCTCCCTCCACTGACCCCTCACTCTATACCTAACCTCTGTGGTTCTACAGATTGTAGCTTATTATCACTGACTTAACAGGTAACAACTACATATAAATGAATATATGCCACATTTGTCTTTCTGGTTACCTAGAAAGCATTCTAATTCCATTCATTTACCTATGAATTTTATGATTTTGGGATTTTTAACAGCTGAGTAATATTCCATTGTATAAATGTGCTATTTTTTTTTTATCTGCTGACAGATATTTAGGTTGTTTCCAATTTCTGACTATTGTGATTAGAGCAGCTATGAACATGTTTGAGTAACCGTCTCTGTAGTACCATGAAGTATCTTTTGGGTGTATACCCAAGAGTGCTAGAGCTGAATCTTGAGGTCGATTGATTCCCATCTTCCTGAAGAATTGCCACACTGATTTCCATAGTAACTACATGAGTTTTTACCCCCACCAGCAATAGCTGAATGTTTTCCTTACTCCACATCTTCACCAACATGAGCTCTAATTTATTTTACTGATTTTGGTCATCTGATTGGTATAAGATAAAATCTCAGAGTAGCTTGATTTGTATTTCCCTGATAACTAAAGATATTGAACATTTAAGTGCTTCTCAGCCATTTAAATTTTCTCTGTTGAGAATTCTCTTGTTTAGATCTGAACCTCATTTTACAATAAGGTTATTTGTTTTCTTGATGTCCAGTTTTTTACATACATACATACATATTTATGTGTATATTTATATATTTATATACACACACATGCACACACTCCTTCCACACACTCCTGTGTAGTTGGTTACCCTGTCCAAATGGTGGTGTCCTTTGCCATACAGAAGCTTGTCAGTTTCATGAAGTCCCATTTATTAATTGTGGATCTTAGTGCCTGTGCTAATGAGAACCTCCATCTTGAGGATCCATGTTCTGTTAGAGTTACAGCATTCTGCTTTTATAGGTGAGCATTTGTTATAGTCCAGATATATGTATTATTATCTCCTTAAGTGTCTTTTAAAATCCCACAAGTTAGGTGTTGTTGTTTGGATGGATACCATTTACCAACACAAAAATAAGCTTCACAAATACAGCTTGCAGCAAGTCATCTAGCCTGTAGGTGGCAGCAAAAATATCAAACCAAAGATCCTGACTATCCCTTTATTGAGAGGCCAGAAATCTGCCACCAAAAGTGGGAGAAAGTCCCAAGAATAATGACAACAGGAAACAACTCAGAGAAGGAGTTAGCATTTGAAGACCAGAAACAAGGCAAGAAAAGCCATTTTCTGATCAATACAGGAAAGGAAGAAACAGAATGTCCTATTAGCTGATGACAGATGGTATTTTTTAAAACCGTACAAATTCTACCAAAAACTTCTTTGAACCAGTAAATTAACAGAGTAAATTTAAGAATACAGAATTAATTCCAATTATTCTAGAGATGATAACAGTACACTATTTTAAAAAAAGGAGAAAGAAAGAAAGAAAGAAAGAGTGAGGGAACAATTAAATGTATAATAGCTATGAAAAGGAAAGTAATCAATACTGAATTTAATCAAAGAAGTAAAAGACCTGTATACTAAAAACTGTTACAGTTAGAGATAAATTGAATGAGACAAAAATAGATGGAAGGATATCCCATGTCCATGGATTGAAAGCACAAATGTTTAAATATCTACATTGTGTGTTTGTTTGTTGTTTTGAGAAAAAGTCTTGCTCTCTTAACTAGGCTAGTGTTTAACTCTTGGTCCTTCTGCCTCAACACATCTAGTGCTGGAATTACAGACATATGCAATTATATCCAGCTGTGGAATTCATTTTCTGATGGATGAGTTGACAGATAATGTGGAGAGCCACCAAGAGACGATGAGCACATTAATGTCTCAGGTGTCTTCTACGCCTTAAAACCAAACTTAACTTTTAAATCTTTGAATTCACATATGTACATAGTAATTATCGATCCCAATAGGACAACGGATAAGAGGAAACACAGTTCATAAATGTCACTGTGGGTCTGTGATTTCACTGTATTAGGTGCCTGAGTATTCAAATCTCCAGCTGTCTTGAAAAATAGGCAGATTCTTGGAAACTGAAGCTATGAGTTGGAGATTCCAGACATGATCCGTGCCTCATGGATTCATATTCATGGTCAATAAATATGATTGTGCAAGCAAAGATGTTTGGACATGGGAGACCATTTTTTTTTTTTATTTTTCCCCCTCAGGGAAATGACAGTTGCAGTTCTGAGCACAGTGAGAGTTCTGGGGCAAGTACTTAGCAAAGAAAACAGCAGCAAAGTGAGAAGGGATATTTGAAAAAATTGAGGACATAGGCAAAAAATATTGGTATTGCAGAACAATGTAATCTTCTGTTGACCCAGAGGTCACGGAAACAGCCATTTCAGGGAGGAAGAAAAACTAAGAATAAGTGAAAAAATGTCTATTAGAGCTGAAAGTTGTTCTCAGGAATCTAATTCTGATAAGGAAACAATTAAATGCACTTAAAAGCAGGGATATAGAATTGAAAAGGACATTGGGGTGCTTAACAGTAAAGAAAATAATGAAATAGAGATAGCTGTAGGGTACTAGGAAAAAGACACATGTAAAGTCTGGGAAAGAGTGTCTATAAGAAGAATCAAAAAGATTCAGGCCATATAGAAAGAGGTGAGCTGGTTTTACAGTTGGGTTAACTCTCTAAACTTGAGAAAACTTTTCACAATTTAACAATGTGAGGAATAGGAAAATAATTCTTTTTTTCCCCCCAAACACACCTAATAATCACTAGAGCAGAACTAAGGATGGAGCATGAAAAGGATGGGACCACACAGTGGGACAGATAAGAGGAAAGAAAAGAAGTAAGACCTTGGAGGTTGCTCCTCCTTCTGAGACGGTCAGAGACAAACAAAAATAGAAGGACTCTGGGAGAGGTTCAGTTAGGACAAGCATGGAACTGTGGCCGGCCAGGTCCAAACATTGCTTGTTCTCCCCTTGGGAGTCGCACAGACAGTGATAAAGCTGACTACACAGGCAGAGCAAACCCGGTCACTTGATTCTTCTCTCCCATGTCTGGAAACAATGCACTGAAATTTGTTTCTTGAGTTCTACATTTCAGCTTTATTATGAAATACACAAGCCAGTTGAAAGGAAGGGGGACTCATCTGGGGCCAAGTCTCATTCTTTTAATTTTTTTTTAACTATGGGAAAATTATTTATGAAATCTCATGGTTTTTATATCCATAAAATTTAAATCCAAAACTGGACTGTGGTGGAACATGCCTTTAATCCTAGCACTTGGGAGGCAGAGGTAGATGAGTTCAAGGCTAGTCTGGTCTACAGAGTGAGTTCTAGGACATGCAGAGTTACAACAGAGAAACACTGCCTTGAAAAAACAAAAATCAAAAAGAAAGAAAGATAAGAAAAAAAATGTTAAATCCCATTCATAAGTTGATAATGCCTGTCCCAAGGAGAGCTGATCTTCAACTAACTTCTTGGTAAAAGAAACTAGTTTTGATGTTTTGCACATTTAGTTTTGTAACTAAGAACTGTTGGAGTATATTTGAACTTATCTCTAGATATTGTACTTATTGACTGCTGTATGTGTGTGTGCCCTTGTTAAACCACAGTGCTGGCAGCCTAAAGCACTGGCAGGATGTATTATTTCTATACCTGAAAAAGGCCTGCTATATAGATGTAAATGGTTGCCACTCTCCTGGTTCTCAATGTAAAAGAACTTGCTGATGGAGGAGTCATGTGGGTATTCCACCAGTTGTTAGGTAGAGCTTGCCCTCTGCTATTGTCTGGAAGCTACCCCACTGTCATTGAGGACATGGCTCATCAGGTGTGGCCTTGCCCCTCTTGTGTTAGAGGTCAATTCCCTATAAATGTGGACACATACCAACAGCCAAAGGTTTGAGAGTAGCAAAACCATTGTGTCTCTTTCACCATGCAATTAGACTTCTTAGGGGAAGCAAGGAAGGGCAGTAAAATAAGGATAAACTGCTGGGACCAAGGAGGGCCAGAGGAGTTGGAGTTGGAGGATGTATGATTGCATTCTCTGCTAAGGTCTGTCAAGCTCCTGTCTTTTAAAATGTCTTATGTGTCTTTATTAAAATAATGCCAGATTAAATAAACAGCCACAGAGAACCCTGAGAAAACTATTTAAGGTGGATACGCTTGGGACTATATTTCATTTAACTTAAGTCAATGTAGCTTTAAATTTTATGGCAAGAATATGATTGTGTATGGGGGTTATTTACTGTTTACCTCAATTTGTTTACTAAACTATGACAAATTATATAACGTACTAGGCAAAAGAGAAAGGTAATAAATTTAAATTTATATTTACAAGATTCTTAGGAGAAAAGCTTATCTTGGATTGTATATAAATGTAAACATCACATGCACATCCCAGTGTCTTGATTGTACAGTGCTGAATACACACACCTCAGAATTCTAAAACCTTCATTAGAAAGAAACTATGTCTGTCTCTGCATAACAAATAACTTTGGTAGAAAAAAAGTTATTTTTCAAGAAGCAAAGGAGCAAGAAAGAAGAGAAATGGAAGCTTAAAAAAAATCAAATCTTAAAATGATAATCTAGTTCTTTGTTGTGGCACCTCCTGGGCAGTCATCACTATCAAGATGAAACTGAGTATCCCCTTCCCAGCCACTGGCTGTAGAAACTGATTGAAGTGGACAATGAACACAAACTTCCTGTGAGAAGCTCATGGCTACAGAAGTAGTTGCTGGTGCTCTGGATGAAAAGGGCTGCTGAATTAAAGGATTAAATGTTCCTCTGCAGCAGATGCATTGGGGATGCCAATCGGAGTGTTCTCAACTTGGTTGTTGTTTAAGAAAGAGAGAGAAGGAGAGAGAGAGAGAGAGAGAGAGAGAGAAAGAACAAGAGAGATATCTGGATTGACCAATACTATGTGCGTTGGCAGTTGGAGCCCAAAAGAGCTATCAGAATCTGAAACTTTTGGCCAAGTGAATGAAGGAGGCAAAAAAAAAAAAAAAAAAAGAACAAAAAAAAAAACCCCACCAGGAACAGATTGCCAAGACACATAGGCTGTCCTCACTGAGAGCTTCCATTTCTAAGTCTTAATCCAATAAATAAATAAATAAATAAATAAATAAATAAATAAGTCTTTGAAAGTAACAAATAAATGATCAGACCTCAAATTTCCAATATAATAATAATAATAACAATAATAATAATAATAATAATAATAATAATAATAATAATTGAGGGCTGGTTAGATGGTTTAATGGATTAAGGCCACACAGCACAACCCAAGTTTGATCCAATCAACTTCCAGAAGTTGTCCTCTGATATCCACATATGTATCTGGCATATGAACCCATACGCATATACAGACATTCGCTAAAATAAATGTAATCTAAAAGATTTACAGCATGTGCTAAGATTTCTGCTCATGAACTTCTCTCAGGTCTAGCTTTTTCAATATACTTCTTCATAGAAGATCACTAGGAGTCTCACATTTACCTCAACCTACAAATCTTCCCACTAGAGCTAAAGGGGAAAATATTATTTATTTTTATTGCAATTAATTATCCTTCAAATGTAGGCTTCCCATAGAAGAAAACAGTGGATTTCTGCAATATAAACATTAACCACAAAAATGTGTAAAGCAGGCACAGTCCTAAAGCTTAAAGCTATGTAAAAATATAAGCTTAAAGCATTAGCCTAGTTCAATTTTTGTATTTATTTTATTTCATATACAACATTTCCTGAAGCAAAAAACAGGCTGTTCCATTTGGTTTTTAAAACTGCAGAATGTAATAGAACTTCTCTACACAAAATATTAACTATGACTCCAATATTTCTTTTTAATCTGGGCAAATTCAAATATTCTAATTTAATAGCTTGCAGATAACTACCTTATTAGCAAATGATGTAAAAGTCAAGGCTCTAGGCTCCCCCAAGCCTTCTTAAATGATGAGATATTTTCACACGGCTATTAACCCTGTGCCACATGCGGTTTTCCACCAAAATAAATGAATCACTGCCTACTACTTTTTAGCTTTAAAAAAATAATAATGAATTAAATCTGTGTCATACATGACAAAAGCTTATTTTTATTATAGCAAGGCTTCTCCTTGATTATGAAGTTTGCCTTTGAGCTCTTGATATATGTTTTTAATCATACTAGCATTAAAGTTTAAATAGGAAATCTTCCTTAGTGTTTTATGTTATTTTGCATCTCCTGGCGCATGCATGTTTTCAGGACTAATTGTTGGTGACTTCATGTAATAGCCTTAAACAAGGGCAAAGAAGCCATGGTTAGCTAAGAACACAAAATAAAATCACCCACTGGCCAAAGCTAGCCAAAGTAAGGCAATCCCCAAACCTGTGCCCCCATATTTAAGAGGCAGGTGCAGAAAGTTCAAGAGTTCAAGGCCAACATGAACCTCATAGTGAGACTTGTAAGCCAGCAAAAATAAACAAAACAAACAACAAAATAAAATAAATAATAAAAGAATAATAATAATAAAATAATAATAATAATAAATAATAATACAAGAATAAAAGGAAACACTAGAGCAAAAGAGAAGCAAAAAAGAGTGGCAAATGTTCCTAACCAGTAAAAAAATAATCTTACCCTTTGAAGTTTAATTTCTCTTTTTTTCTTTCTTTCTTTCTTTCTTTCTTTCTTTCTTTCTTTCTTTCTTTCTTTCTTTCTTTCTCTCTCTCTCTCTCTCTCTCTCTCTCTCTCTCTCTCTCTCTCTCTCTCTCTCTCTCTCTCTTCCCCTATGTGGACAGTTTTCTTTCTTCATGTCTAACATATGCTTTCTTCCACATTCATGTTATTGAACTCTTACTATCCTGCCATGGGGCTTGGCTAAGTGGCAAAATTCCAAGTGCACACCTTTGAGCTAAAACAGAGATATGCATAAGATGAGAAGCTGAGGTACCGATCCTGACACCTGATAAACTGAGCTGTCACTCAAACAAGATTTCAAAGTTTGTGTGCCCATGTTTTGAGTCGTGTAACTTCATGTTTCTAGAAATGTACTGATAGTTAAGATTTCATTTGTGTTGATGACCAAGCATTCTATCTCTCTAAAATTGTTTATATTATGGGCTCATTGATCTCTGTTGAATGTGGTGGTTTGAATGAAAATGGTCACCAAAGGCCCATAAGGAGTGGCACTATTAGAAGGTGTAGCCTTATTGAAGTAGGTGTGGTCTTGTTGGAGTAGGTGTGGTCTTATTGGAGAAAGTGTGTCACTGTAGGTGGGCTTTGAGGATTCAGAAGCTCAAGCCAGACCCAGTCTCACTCTGTCTTTCTGCTGCCTTCAGATCCAGATGTAGAACTCTCAGCTACCTCTCCAGCACCATGTCTGTTTTCATGCTGCCAACCTTCCCACCATGATTATAATTAATTAAGCTTCTGAACATTCCTGCCATGGGTCTTGACTAACTGGCAAAATTCCAATTGTTCATCTTTGAGCTAAAATAAAACTATGCATAAGACAAAAAGCTGAGGATGCTGATACCTGGTAAACTGTAAATCAACCCCAGTTAAATATTTTCATTTATAAGAGTTGCAGTCAGTGATGCCTCTTCACAGCAACAGAAACCCTAACTAAGATAGTTTCCAAAAGTTCTTTTTAAGATTTATTTTATTCTATGTATCTGAATATTTGTAGAGTCAAGAAGAAGATGGAAACATGGATTAAAGTTACAGACAATTATAAGCTGCCATATGGGTGTTGACAATCACCTTTGCAAGAGTGGCAAATGTTCCTAACCAGTGAGCTATTGCTCCAATTGTCTTCTAAGAGTTCTTAAAATGTGAATAATGCTTTAATTTGTTTAGATTTATTCATTTTGTTTTACGTGTGAATGTTTTGCCAATAAGTATGTGTGTACACCACAAACTTACGTGGTACCTGTAACCTGGAGTTACAGATATTTGTGAATCACCATATACATATTAGGAATCAAACCTGGGTTCTCTGTGAGAGCAACAAGTGATATTAATGTCTGAGCCATCTCTCCATAGCCATGAAAACTACTTTATATGTTGGTGTTCTACATGTAGCCAAACTTCCAAATTCATGGTGAAGCCAAGTCTGTTCTGGCTTTTAGCTCATTTCATTCTTATTTTCATGGTAATATACTGTCTGAAAAACTCCATGAGGAAGAGTTGGAGAGACAGCTCAGTAGGCAAAGTGTAGTTTTATAATCCTAAAACACAAATATTTGAGTTCAGATCCCAAACACCTACATATAAATCTAGGCACAATGGCACAAAGGTGTAATCCCAGCACTAGGGAATGGACCCAAGAGGCCCCGAGGTTAATAGGCCAATGAATTGGCCAGATTAATGAGCTCAAGAGTCAGTGAAAGAGCTGTCTCAAAAAAGATAATGTGGAGAGTGATTGCAGAAGATACTTGATGCTTGCCCTTCCACACAAATGTACACATACACATGTGTACCAACACATACAAGCACATCGACACACATCATATGTGCACCTGCACACACACACACACACCCTACATACACAGTAGTAATAAATTTTAAAACTTTTAAAAATAATTCTCATATACTATTGATGAGGTCATAATGAGTATAGACATTAGAGAGACATTACAATCATTACAATTCATTTAAGGAACAATACAGAAGTTCCTTAAAAAAATAAAATGAGATTTATCCTATGATCCCGTCATCCCACTTTGGATAGATCCAAAGGAAATAAAACCAGCATGTGAAAGAGACACCTATGTTTCTGCACTACTCAATAACTAAAATATTATGTAAACTGTGTATCCATAGATGGATGACTGGATAAAGAAAAATGTAGTTTCTGTACATAAGAAAACATTATTCAGCCATAAAGAATGAGGATATCTGATGGGTGAAAGTGGAAAATAATTTGCTTAGCAAAATTATCCAGAAATAACGCATGATCTCATCACATGTTGAATTTTTTAAGTTGATCTACTTGTGGACTAGCAATTATGCAAAGTTGGGAAAGAGGAAATGGATAAATGGCAGCTCGTTTGTTCAGTGCATATAGAATGCAGGTGTTAATATAGCACACTGATTCCCATTAATATATTCTAATAAAATTTAAATATATGTCAATGAAGCTAATGTGTTTATTCATATCACATCTTTCCAGAAGGAGGGCTCCACTAATGGCACACAGTAGAAAATCTACTTCCCTCCCAGCAAACTCCAGTAAATTACCCCATTAATTTATTAACTGTGTACTAGGTAACCTTAAAACCTATTTCCCCAAGAGGAGTGAAAACATATATCCACTCAGAAACTTATAAATGAGTGTTTGCAGGAGTGTTATTCATATTCACAATGGGTAGAAACTATTCGAACTCCCTCAGCTAAGAAGCGACTCAGTGAAATCTAATAATTCCACATAATACTTCTTCCTATCTTCCTTGCTTGCTTCCTTTTCCTTTCATTTCTTTTTATTTTATTTTATTTTATTTTATTTTATTTTATTTTATTTTATTTTATTTTATTTTAGGTAGAGTCTTGTGTAGTCCAGGCTGCCTGGACTTTGCTATGCAGCTGAGGTTGGCCTTGAACTTCGTACCTCCACCTCCCACGATTGAATATCATTACCAATAAAAAGCCACACTACACAGATGCATGCTGCAACATGAATGAGACCTAAAAGCATTACAATCACTGAAAGAAGCCAGGAGCAAGAAGTCCATCCTATCTGAGTCCAAGTGAAGTTCCCAGAAGAGCATGCAACAGCAAGTAGGTTAGTAGCTATGGATGAGAGGTAGGGCAGAGCAGTTTAGGAATAGGTGAGAAGTGACTGCTAGTGAGTGTAGAATTTCTATAGAGGAATGAAAATATTCTAAAACTGCAGCAATGATTACATAACTGGATACATTAAAATGATAAAGCATATAATTTGAATGGACAAATTAAATGTTTTACAATTTATATATCAGTAAGACAGTTAGAAAAACAGAATGCTTGGAATACTCTTAGGTTAGGGTATAGTTAATGTTGACAGAAGGGGACCAAGAATGCTAAGTCACCCAAACTATTAATGTAGTCATTGTAACACTCTGATTACCAATGATTTCTTGATCATGAATTCTGTCTCCAACAGTAAACCCAAATATCACCTTCAGAATAGCTAAAACTCCATCTTGATGCTTTCCTGTTCTGTTAAATAAATACATACATTAAAAAGAAGCTGTGATTAGACTTTGCTTCTTCCAACACAATTCAATACCTAACAATGTAGGTTGTAACTTAGTAACAGAGCTCTGGAAATGCTGGTGACATGCTAACCTCTATTTGCAAGCTTGTCTTCAAACCAGCCTAAAGCTGCTCAGATAGAGAGAGCTCTCTGGGCACGGAGGAAGACCACATAGACACACTTAATCAGCACTTGCCTTGTCAAATACTGTAATCAGTTGCTATGAAATTCCTCTAGGCCTGTTTCCTGAGATTCACATATGTACAATAAAACAACCTGATTACTTAAAACAAATAGTTCTTTATTTTGAATTCAATATGTGGTGCCGCATGCTTATCATATCCAGTAACACTGATTCCCATCATCTATCACAAAGCATACGATAATTTATGATGAGTTTAGTCAAACCTAATAAACTAAAATAAAAAGAACATGTTTTCTTAACCTGAAATAACCCCATTTAGAGAACTCAATGCCACAATTTCTTCACCATTGCATTCCCCATGACAAGGATTTATAAAGGATTTATATAAATGCATATCTACGCACCCCTTTGAATCTATAGTTTTATTTACATTATTAAAGTATTTTGAGAGAAAAACTGCTAAACTCTCACCATGACTAGTGTCAGCCCTGTGTTGAACTATATTAAATTTGCTCAACACCAGCTTCTACATACTTGTTTTCTTATTTGCAAGCAATTTATCTTCTTGTACATTTTTATACAAACTAGACTTTGAACCTCGCCTGAGAAATATCTGGGGGAAAAAAAACATTCTGAAAGCTAATCTCTGTGGTATAAGCAACCGTAACTGGCTTAAGTCATATTTTTGAGATGAGAAATACCAGAGACCCATAGTTAAGTACAATGTGACAGCTAAAGAATAATAAAATTAACTTCGAATGAGAACGCAAGTTATCTATAGAAGTTTCAGTCGGCATGAGCAAGAAACTGGAGTTTCTGAAGTCTGTGAGTTTGTTTAAATAACAGCCTTATTCCTTAAGAAATAATATAGGCTTTTTATTTTTCTGCATTATGTACAATAGAAGAAGCGCCGCGCCGTGATGTGGCTGAAAGGTTATCATTACGCCAATGACAGAAACAAAAGTATATTATCACTGGGATGATGTCAATGAAAGGGTATCATTACTTCTTCTGAGGAGAACATTCTGGTAAGTAAACACACAAGTGCGGTATTTATTACATTTTATTCCACATGTCTCCAAGAAACTCGGAGTGGGGGGCGCTACAGTTTGAGTTGTTGAGATTAAAAAAAAAAAAAATCACTGGCTTTACTTGTTCGACAAAAATCTCGGCACCAACTATATTTTCATCACACTCCCCTTCACAGAAGAACATTCTATTTGGCATCATCTCACGTGCTTCTCACCCGTATCTCAAAGGTATCTTGCTACAGACAGTGAAAATCAAAATCTAAGTTCTAGAACAACATGCTTAAGCTTTCAATGTTCAATCAGTCTCCTCTTATGCATCTCAGACTATGAGATGTACAGGGCACCCTTGCAAGGCTCTGAAATCAAGCATGTTATTCTAAGAAATGTCTAGCAAAAACAATACACTGTTGTGTATGTTAAAAAAAAAACCTTCCCAAAACTTTAGTTTACTGTGGATTAAAACAATTTTGTTAAATAAACTGCTTATTCGCATCTTAGAAATCAGTGTTCATTCTTCTTTTCATTAAACTAAAGGGTATGTCAGGCTTAGAAGCTTTTAAACGTTTGTAATGAAGTTACAGGGTCTGCAGATCACACAAACAAATATGATTCCAATGCCAAATTCCTTCTACACTTGACAGGTGGTAGCCCAGTGTTAATATATGTTGAAGGTATTGCACTCCTCTCAGACGTTCTCTAAAATTTTGGTGTATATCAAAAAGAAAAAGAAAAGAATAAAAAAGCAGAAACTACAAGCTCCAAATACAATGTATATCTTATGCCTTTTATCAGACTAGCACCTGTGATAAAGTACCCCATCCCTACACAGATAAATCTTCCCTTTGAGAGTCTGGGACAGAGCACAGTAGGTTCAATAAAGTGTATCCAGTTGTTTTCTGTAGTCATTAAGTAGAGGAACGTCTGCTGTAAAATAATGGTCATGAACAATGCAGACTCTGATTCTGAACCTCACAGAGGATGTCTGGCCCAGTGATAAGCACATTAATAATTATCATCACTTTCCATTTCTTTAGTCTTTTTTCTAATTTTTTTCTTTTTCAGACTTTTCCTTCTCATACAACTACCATTTTCTGGTTGTTTATCCTCTTGTAATTCTGTCCTTGATTTTTTGAAAATTATTTATGGGTTGTAGTTCTCATGTTTGTTCAGCTCCCCAGGATACAAACCATGTTTGTGAGCACTCTTATTTCAGGAGAGATGTCTCCTTGGCTTTCTTTACAGCTTCTACAAATGGAGTGCCATTCATGAAAATATAGCACAAATAAATTCTCAGCATTACTGCCTAATTCTTAGCTTACCTATCCACCAGTAAGCATGGTAAGACCTAGAGTTTTGAGGCTCATATGGAAGATACCATAAAATTTGCCTTAAATGCCAAAGCTCCTTTAATCTATGAAGTACACTGCTGTGTGATTTTGCCTGGTGTGATAGCTTCTCTTGGTAGTCAACTTGACTACATCTGGAATTAACTAAAACCCAAGTGGCTGGGTACACCTGTGAGGGATTTTTCTTAATTAAATCACTTGAAGAGGGAAGACCCATTTTTAATCCAGATGTCTGAGATGGGAAGGGTCCACCTTAAGTCTGGGCCACATCTTCTGCTGGCAGCCTATACAAAGGACATGGAAGAAGGAAACTTTTGATTTTAGTTTGCTTGCTCTCGTTCTCTCTGAAAAGTTCATTCCTTCATTGGATCCTAGTTCTTTGGGATTCAGCATATAACTGAGGACCAGCTGAGACATCCAGTGTCATGAACTGAACAGCTACTTCTTGGAGTTTCCATTGGCAGTAAGCCATTGTTGGACTAGCTGGACCACAGCCTGTAAGGCCACTCTAATAAATCCCTCTGTGTGTCTGTGTGTGTGTCTGTCTGTCTGTCTTCATTCTATCAGTTCTGTTCCTAAGAGATCCCTAAGTAGCACGCCTGGAAAAACAGAGAAATGCCCAGGTGCCCCAGACACAGACCAAAGAAGAGATTCCATCCAAACTGAGCTCAGCGAGCCAGCAAGTTTATGGAAGAGAACAGGCAACTCAAAACAGCTGCACAGATGCAAAGTCCCACACCCAGCATGGGCAACTCATGGAAACCTGTCCCACTGAAGAGTACAACCCTGGTTAATTATCCATCTCCCACACAATCCTGCGCCTCCAAGACCTGTGGAGAAGGAACAGGAGGGAGTGGTGTGGATCTCAAGTGAGAACTCCAGGCCCTCCCAGTTCCTGCCTGGAGGGAATGCTAACAGTCTCCATCCCTTTTCCACAATCTTACCTGTTGGCTGTATCATTCTTCTGTTTCATTGCTAAGCTGCCTTTGCTAGTGTCTGCACGTCACGGCGGTGATGGACATATCATACTTACAGGAAATAGCTCCACTGCACACTGTTCGTCTTATTTTACACACAAGAAAACAGAGCCACACAAAGACTGGGTGACTTTAATGTGTTCATGCACGTTAGGACTTTAAACCAAGGCCTTTTACCCCACACAACGGCTTCTATTAACACATCGCCAACCTTCAGCACTCTTCCCCTAGCCCTTCAGGAAGCTAAAAAAATATCACACTTAGGGCATATAAGGTTTTAAATGAAGGGTGGCGACTTTTATTATTTGGGCTTGTAAAGGATGAGAAGAAAGGAATGTTAGCCTTTTGAAGGTGATTTTAACTTAGCCTTGAACCAAAGGCCCTAAAGCAAAAAAAAAAAAAAAAAAAAAAATCTGCAATCAAATTTAAATGCAAATAAACAGAACTGTTCTGGGTCCCCTTTGGCTTCAACTGTACATGCTAAAAAATAAGTGATGTTTCTGTATCACGGAATGTGGGGCATTGGAGGAATCATTAAATTAAACCTTCCCTCCTCATTACATTAGAACCAGAAGCAGATATCAAAAATATTAGAATGTTAGCATTGTAGCTAATAGGACTAAATTAGAGAACACTAAATCTATAACTTATGGGCTTCCTGATACAATCCCATGCTCTAGGCTTTGAAAACACCTCTATCAGAAGAGGTTGGCAACAAACTACCACTTACAGCCAGCTGGAAGCAATTCTGGTCTCACTTGGTGTGATGAAAACTCACCAGTGCTTTTTAACATTCAGGAATGCAGAGCAGGTGTGTTGTTACCTCCTCACCACTAACCCTTGGTTAAATCAACCTTTTGCCCAATGGAAAGATGAAGTCAAGAATGGAGAAGATTTCCTGCAGACACTGTGTTGGAACTGTTACAAAACCTATCAGGAACAAACTTGCCAGAAAGTGAGTTTTACGGGCCATATCCACTTATAACATATAACTTATTACAACATTGTATATGATGTGTAATATATACTACAAATATCTGTACTACCTGTAAAATGAGAATACAAAGACATGTACGTGTCTGCAGGTGTATGTATGTACACATACCTTTTAAAAACACTTTTTATATGTCATTCCTAAAGACGACCATGGATACTTATTTAAATTTAAACAGCAAACTAATGAAGTTTAAACGTTGGATATAATGACTATTCTCAATCTCAACCAGCCAGGTCTTTACAAGTATTATGATGTTTAAAATGATATGTGCCACAATAGACTACAATTAATAAAATATATGAGGATATTCGATTTTTATGATTTTTCTCCTACATGGATAGATTTTTATTTAGTTGCTTTGTGGATTAAAAAAAAGAAAGAAAGAACAATTTCCTGTTGCAGTATTGCCACACGTTCTCCCCTCCAATGGCAGAGTCAAGATCAATAAGATCATATTTGAAAGATTTTGACAGGGCTGGAGAGATGGCTCGGGGGCTAAAAGCACTTGGTGCTTTTGTACAAGACCCAGGTTCAGTTCCTTGTGCCCATACTGGCAATCCCATAACCACCTGGCACTCCAATTCCAGGGGGTCTGACACCCTCTTCTGACCTCATCAGGCACAAGAAATGGGTATGGTACATATGCATACATACAGACACTTGCACATACACATAAAATATTTTTAATTAAAAATATTTTGACCTAGAATGAGGAAGACTCTTGCAGCAACATCTGCGACTTTTCCACACACAGATCCTAGTAAGAACATTCTTCCCATAACCCCGACTGCCACTATCCTAGCTAAATACCCTAAAAAGTTTTGTATAACCTATATGCACATATTTAAATGTTCCCAATTGACACAATATGGTTATAATTAAATTTATTTTTAACTAATTCATAACAGCACACATAGTACATATTTAGGAAGTACCATGTGGCATTTCCATATATGTTCATATTGGGTAGCTCTCAAGTATCTTGCACAAACACTAGGATACTAATAAGAACTACAAATAAATACTTGTTTATCATTATTCATAATAAACAAAATTTAGAAACAGTCCAAATGCCTATCAACTGAAATCTTAATGGACAAAATTTAGTATATCCAAATATAGACCACTAAACCAGGCATGGTATTACATGCCTGTAATCCCAGCACTCAGCAGGCTGACGCAGGAGGATAGCTACAGGTTACAACCAGTCTGGGCTACATAGCAAAATTAGGTAGAAAGAAAGAAAGAGAGAGAGGAGGGGGAGAAAGGGGAGGAAAGAGAGAGAAGAAAAAGAAAGAAAGAAAGAAAGAAAGAAAGAAAGAAAGAAAGAAAGAAAGAAAGAAAGAAAGAAACAAAGAAACAAAGAAACAAAGAAACAAAGAAACAAAGAAACAAAGAAAGGAAAAAAGAGAGAGAGGGAGGGGAGGGAGGGAAGGAAGGAAGACAAAAGAAATGGAGGGAGAGAAGGAAAGGAGGAAGAGAAAAAAGAAATATAAGCTGCTCCATTGATATAAAGGAACCAACTGTTAACACATGCAGGACTTGGTAGTTCAAAAACATTATACCTGTAAAGGATTTTGACACAAAATACTTTAGAACACAAAGGGAACAAATGCCAAATTTAAGTGGGATTCTAACCCTAGATGAGCTTTTCCCAAAGTCAGTCTTTGGTCCCCAGTCTTCCTCTCTCTGCATGATATACACCTATCGACCCTTTTAGGTACTAATACTCCAGAGATTGGAAGAAAATGTAGTTCTTGCTTCATTCCACTTAGGGTCTTTTTTCAACATGCACCTCCTCAGAGGACCTTTTTTTCTGGTTAGTTGACACTAGGAGTTACCTTGCCTCTTAACTAAGTCTCCATTTACCTAAATAGTTTGCTGTCACACCACTGCATGCTAACCTATGTCCCCATATACATTCTAACTTTACAATTCAGGGAAAGGCATAATTGAAAACTGTAAAGGAGTGAGGATAGCAGAAAGTGTACTATGCACTCAACAGTCTCCTCACTGCCTGACTTATTGCATAGCATCTCAGCACACTACTGCATGGTGTCACTACCCAGTGCACTCTCAAGGATTGTCAATTACGATAGTATAATCCTTCCATTTTTGCTTCTCTTGCCAATATGAGTTCTTTTTTTTTCTTTCAATTCTTTCTCTTGACTCTAAATTACTGTCTTGGTTTCTTTCTGATTGGAAAGCAGGAGGCATAGTGTATTAATTATTCAGTAATGAATGCTGATCTCAGTGGTCCTTCTTGCTCCATTGCCTCCTCCGCCCTTTGCAATCCATCTCCCAGAAGAAAATGCAGCTTTTTAAAAACACTGCATTTTTCCAACATTCTTAAATTTGTTCTGAAATCAAATATAGCTGAAGTTAAAATATATAAAATATGAGAGCATCTCTATGGGGCAGCAGACCATCTAGAATATGTGTGGTCATTAGAATGAGAAATGTCCCCCATAGGCTCATGAGTTTAAACACTGATGGTGGTGCCTGTGTTATTTGGAAAGGTTTGGGAGCTAGAGCCTTGCTGGAGAAAGTGGGGTACTGGGACAAGCTTTGAGACTTAGAGTCCAGCCCTACCTTTCCTGATCACTCTGTTTCCTGAATGCAGATGTAGCGTGGCCCGGCAACCTCATGTCTGTCTTCCCTACCATGATGGACTGTATTCCCTCAAACAGTAAGCCAAAATAAATCCTTCATTCTTTAAATAGTATCTTGTCAGGTATTTTCTCACAGAAATGAGAAAAGAAACTAATACATTATGCCATTAGAAACAAATACTATAAACAAGCTGTAGTATAAATTATATTTATACATTATCACGTGTCCTAAAAAGAAATGTAAAGTTTGTCAATGTCCCATGTAAAACTATTTTCAAAGCTGTCACTGTACAAATGTTTCCCAAGCTATATGCTCATGTGAGGATCCTCTATAGGTGAATTTAAAGTTAGTTGAGGATTTTAATTAATATGTAGGCAAGAGAGAAGAACAAGGCTCTTAAGAGTAAAGGCATTGCCAGCCATCACTCTGAAGGGGTCAGCAAAAGAAGCAGTTATAAGGACCAGAGAAAGATGGAGACATGGCATGCACATGTAGCCTCTACTCGGGACACTGAGATAGGAGAATTATTTGAGAGAAGTTCAAGGTCAACTTGGTTGTGATAGTTAATCTAAACATTTGATGAAATCTAGAATCACCTATGTCTGTGGAAAATTATCTGGACTAAGTTAATTGATGTGGGAAGACACAGCCATTGTGAGTGGGACCATTAACTAGGATAGCATCCTGGACTGTGTAGAAAGGGGAAAGTGAACATAGAAAGTCATTTCTCTGCTTTCTGACTATGAATGTGATCTGGCCAGCTGCCCCCCCAACCCTATGCTGCCTCAGCTTGTGCTCCATGGTACTGTACCCTTGAACTGTGAGCCAAAAATCATACTTTTTACGTTCAGTTACTTTTGTCAGGATATTTTATCACAACAGGAAATGTAACTAAGACATTAGGAAACATAGAACATTGCAAGATTACAAGTGAATGAGTGAATGAATGAATATTTAGGAAAAGTAACTCTGTGAGAAAGTCCATCTGAAAGGAGCTGTGGCCATTGGCTGAGAGACACACCAAATATTGTTGCCTGATTACTTGAAATATGGAGTTGAGAAGCAAATGTCCCAAAGCTCTTTCTTCCCATTCTTTCAAATATCCCATTGAGAGAAATACAACCAGAAACCAAATATAGGGACACTCAGGTACGAAATTCTTCAAATCATCATTCTGAAGCATGCAGAATTTTGGAGAGTGGCCAGTGGTAGAAATTATCCAACTGGCCTGTAGCAGTGCATTACAATCTTTTACTCTTTATTTAGGGAAGGAAAAAGGAAAGATAGAAATAAATCTTCACCACTTTTGCAAGCAGCCTTAATATAGAAAGAGAGAAAGGTAGAAATCTTCACAACCTCTTTTTAGGCTGTCCTAAGCTCCAATCTCTCCAACCTTTGTTCTTTTAGGAATTATCACACTAAGGACAACAACCCAACCAATGAATCACCAACCAATACCCACACTGACTCTCAGGGCTTCAGATATTTTATGCCCCAAGCCAAAAGTACTCATGTTGTGGTACACAATGCCAAAAACAAGCTACGGGTGCCAGAATCACTGCATCCAACCAAATTGTAGCCACCTGCATCAAACATTCCAAATCTTACTCGTAAACAACTATACCAAAGCTGGGGTGGGAACACAAACCTAATCCAAATGACATTTTGCGTTTTTAAAGAAACCAAAATAACAAAACCTTTTTCCAAGTGTTCCTCTACAATGGCCTGAGTTGCAAATAATGGTTACATAAAAGAAAAGAAAAAAATGTTAGAAAATGCAATTCTGATTGAAATAAAACCAAGAGAGAAAGAGAGAATGTGTATGTGTACATATACAAATACTTATCAGGATTTTACAAAATCCCAAAGAATAAAGGAAATGTACCATTTCCAAAACTGTCTTTGTTTAATAAAATATTGAATGTTTAAAGAACCAATAAAATTGGTATTTTGTGAAGATTGGTCAGTGCACTGGGCACATAGGAACTAGTTTGTCTGATTCACAACCATCATTGTCCCTTGACAATAGACACTACATCTTTTATCTCTGTGTCCCCGTTAGATATGTGTTTGTGAAATAGATCAGTCTGTGAGTAATCAAATGAATGTATGAAAAGAATGAATTAACTCTGGGGTGTAATATCCAGTGCTTTCTGATTATTGCTCCTATGTGGATATGTTTAGAGCTAACTATGAAAATTGAGTAAGCTACCAAAGGACTCCTCCAGAGAAGACTGATTTATTCTGTCTCTGACTCTGTCTCTCTGCTTGTCTCTGTCTTCCCCACCCCAACACCTGAACTTTAGTCATCAATTGCCTATAGGGCTTCATCTAGGGATAGGAGCCTTTGAGATTTCCCCATCCATATTGGCATGTCAACTGATGTCATTATGCAGGACTTGAGGATTTCATGGGTGCAGTTTCCCTGTAATATATATATAGAAGATACTGTCTTACAGCAGACTTTGTGGTCCTCTAGCCCTTATAATCTTTCTGCCACATAGTCAGCTGCTCTCTACGTTTTAACTAATTAGGTTGTATATGTACATATACATGTGTGTATATAGGTAACATTAATAACTAAAGAAGAGGTCATGAATTGAGAGTGATGAAGACATAGAAGTTAGAGGTAGAGGGGAAGGAAGAGGGAAAGTGTAAATACAGTAATTATGTAGGAAATTCTGAAAAGAAAAGAAAAACTATAAAAAAAATAAAATGACGCCAGGTGGTAGTGAAGCATACCTTTAATCCCAGGACTCAGGAGGCAGAGGCAGGCAGATCTCTGTGAGTTCGAGGCCAGCCTGGTCTACAGAGTGAGTTCCAGGACAGCCAGTATTACAACAGAGAAACCCTGTCTTGAAAAACCAAAAAAAAATGTTTTAAATTTAAATAATAATAAAAATAAAATGATAAATTAATGACATTTTCAGTATCCACAGTGCTGTTTCTATCGCTGCCAAGTGAGTCTGATATATGCTCTATTCTTTCCCCACAGTCCTATGTTCTTCCTTTGCCATGCTTTCATTTTGCATTAGATAATTCTTTGTTGTGGGAGATTCTCCTGTGTGCGCTCTGTCCCATCCCTTGAGATATGAGTAGCACTTTCCCTAACAGGACAACTAAGAGATCTCCAGACAGTGTTAAATGTCACAGGGTCTAGATTGCCTGGTTGAAGACCACTGTTCTAGGATATTACTCCTTTCTTTTTGTCTACCAAATATGATGGGACACCAGGATGTTGGCATTACAAAATTGTGTGGTTCTCAGAATTGCACACCTTTTGCAACATTGATGGCTCATTTCTCTGTAGCACCTGTCACTTTCCACCTTGACTTTAATTACAGACACTTTGCATTAGATAATAATTAGACAATAAACATGAGAATGCTCCTTCACTCCTTGATGTAGTCAGTGATGCTTCTTTCATAGGCTATGGAATTTGTTCAGTGTTTATTAGAATAGATAAGGAGATGTGTGTCTTCATACTTAGAACTGCCATTGTCTATTGACACTTTCTGTTTGCTGCAAGTAAAAGGCTTCAAATACATGTCCACTAACTTGGGGGACTTCTTATGACCCTGAGCCAAGAGCAATACTTGCACACTTGCTGGGTTCTGAGAGATGCATCAGAGCTGATGGTCTTGGGTTTTATGGAAATATTTCACATTCTTTTCAGGTGTCATTTTTTAAAAATTTGTAGTTAACATCCAAATGAAGCATGTAAAAATAACTTAAAGAGTCCAGATACAGGGCTTTTGCTAGTTAATATTTACCATAAAAATTTACCTTTAATAATGAGACCTATTAAATTGTTTCATCTTCAAAGTGCTCTCAGGCATTAATTAATTATTGCAAGACTCCTGTGCAATAAATAATTAAGTATTATCATCGCTTCATTTATTGATGGGAAAATGAGCATAATAGATGAAGAATTTTCTCCTATTTATTTAGGTCAGCCACAGTGTAAAGATCTAATGACTTTTCAGCATCCCTTTTTTTCCCACTGTATAACCTGGTTTAAGAGTCATGTTTATGAAATACATTTTTATGAAGTTTGGAAACAGAAACCTCAAATAATTTTTAATATCAGAGCAATAAATAATAAACTCCTATTTCCACCAAATATTAAATCAAACTTCAATCTTCAACCTTCTGGTTCCTGAACTATAAAATCTTAGGAAGTGGTGAAAGCGTTCCCAGATTGCATTTCCAAACCCTCAGCATCGCTATTTGTAACTGAATGTGCATTTGGGACACAAATAAAATATGTAATCTTTTAAAATTCCAGCTCAAAACATAGTCGATGATATTTCTAGGATGTACAAACCCAGCACTTCCCTTAGGAATTAAATGACAAGAAATTGACTATGTTCTGTCATCTTTTGTAATGTATTCAGAAGTGAAGTATCAGGGAAGTTTTGCATTTCCTGTCAATTTTGTGTTTGCAATTTTTTTTTTTCTGTTTCTAGTGACTAGCAGGCTGTAGTCATAGATTTGGGAAAACAGATACCCTGTCCCCTAACTTCCGTAGAAGGTGGATTTTTATTAGGGTGTGTATCATTCTAATAAGGATACTGGAAATGATGTTGGACCTGGGTCTTCTTGGAGGTACAAACTGGTCTGGACCTCTTTTCATCAAGGGTCGCCTAAGAGATAATTTGTCCCTCTACACCCAGCAGTGTAATAGTCTTAGGGCTTGCCCTCTGCTGAGTAGTATATGCTTCTCTTACTGAGCGGTAGGCCACATGACAACTGTGCCACTTTCTAAGAAAACAAAGTCCTTGTCTGCAGAGTCTTACAAATCAGGAGGCTTGTGATGTAGAAACCTAAGGGAAGAAGATGCTTAGAGTTAAGCTGTCAATGTAAAGGTGGAAAGGAAGTGATGTGATAGGCAGCACCAGGTTGCTATGGTAACAGAAAATATTTCAATGCTGTGATTTCTTCCCTAGCGGGATTCCTCTGAAATCGTCTCCACTGAGGTCATAGAGTCTGGTGAAAGGGAACTACTGTGAACACTCATGACAGCCATTTCCAAATGCCACTCTGAGAAGGCTTGTTTTTAAAATTCTTATTCCCATTTAGACATCTACATGCTTGCTGTCATTAGCATATTAGAATTGGCGGTAAGTGGAACAAGAAAATATTCCTGGGTTGTTACAGAAAGCAAACAAATACTAACACTCTCCCAAAGCTGGCACTGAAAATGACAATAGAGAAACACTCAAGTTCACATATATTTGTTTCCCCTTTGTTTTCGTTCAGAGATGATCCAAGACTCCAATGTTAGGAAATTTATATTTTAAAAAAAAAGGAAAACAATAAACAAAAACTATGACTTAAGAGGTGTAGTAAAGTTAGGACTATGTCAGGGTACTATGGTTCTTAGGAAATTACAAACATAATTTTGGGTTTTATTTTGGGAGGATGAAGGGGAAATGTGAAAAATTAAGAGCTAGATGGACACAGGAAAAAGAAGACGGGGTTAAAGCTGCATGAATCCCTGTGGGAGACTGCTTACCTACTCTGCATGTGACTTGAGTTTGTCTACAGCAGTACACAAACACCCAAAAATAAAAGTAAAAGTTCAGTATGACAGCTGTCTGCACTTGAGAAGGTGAGGCAGGAGGATTGGCATGAGTTTAGAGCCAGTCTGTGCTGTATAATGGAAAGCCTGAATTAGAATAATATCTTTGCTTAAAAAATGAAATAAAAAGAGAGAAAACTTTATTGACCTCCCACTTACTGTGTGTGCTGTGCCCTTAGACTTTTTATGTGTGCTTTATCATTTACTCATTTTATGATGAGAGAATATTTATTTATATACAAATTTTATAAAATTAATGATGAAAGTACATGGCATTAAGCTGCCCTTGATTAATTGTTAAACATGAGTAATAGTTTCATAGCTGTGTAGACCAGTCTTTTCTACTTTGTACCTGATGTCCCATTTATACTGGGGAAACATTTTAAATGTTTTCATCTTAATGAAACAAAGTGAATAAACATGGGGCATGAAAAATTCATTGTGGAAAGTAGAAAAAAAGTAGGAGGGGGATAAGAATGGAGAATTATTGATGTAACAGAAACTTATGCACTCACTGGAAGCCTTTACGAACAGAGCACACAGGACTAGAGAGATCGCTCAGTTTGGTAAAGGGCCTGCTATGCAAGCATGAAGACTTGAGTTTGAATCTCAGTATCTAAGACAGAAGCCAGGCTTGATGGGCTGTACCTATGATCTCAGTGCTGGAAGCATCACATGAGCTTGCTGGCTAAGCAATCCAACCAATCAGTGAGTTCTAGTGAGAGGCCGTGTCTCGAAAGACTAGGTTGGATAGCAATTGAGAAAATCACTTGACATCAACTCCAGGCTTCTATAAGAATGAATATACATTTTTGGACATCCACAGAAATACACCAAAGAGTAAAAAAGTCAATAGAGATCACGAATCGATAAAAAATAAAATTGCAGCAACCACAGCTTGGGCATGCAGCTTCACGTAAGATGAATTAAAATAATCCATTTATGATCGATTATTCAGTTCTTTTTACTCAAAATGTTTGGTCAGCACAACAGCCAAAGTTCTAGTATAGGTAGACTGTATTTACTAAGTAGCTAATGTGTTCTTTTCAGAAAACTAATAAAATATACTGAGAAAGGAAAGAAGGAGAGAGGAAAGATGGAAGCAAAAAGAGGGGAGAGAAGAAAGAGAAGCAGAAAGGGAGAAGCAAAACATTGGCTCCTTCCTAGACAGCAGTGAGAAAAGCTGAGCGGTGCCATCAATCTTGTCTTGTAATTATCAGCCATCAGACAGCTCGAAATTTGTTCGATGTTACCCATTTCTCAGCCAGAGTGACAGTGCCAATCCAAATTAATTTTTCACATACTTCCTCAGGTACGTTTAATGGCTTGTTAAATTCTAAGAGCCACATATTACAGATACAATCTTTTATCACTTCTCAAAGCTGTATTCTCCATGAAGCTATCATTCTCAATAGAATTTATTATTTAGAAGATGGCATTCCTTATTATCCATATGAATTCTCTTGCCCTCTTAAAAATCAATTAAAGTTTTATGATAGTATAGCCTTTTCATTTCACCTTCCGTAGAAATTGTACATGGCATACAACAACAAGGACCAAAAAATACATCAGTTTTCTATGTCATGTGAATGGTGATTTTCAGAGAGTGTTGTTGGTTCTTTAAAGACCTAGAAACTCAGAATTTTTTTTCTTCTTTGATTTTTTACTTTCTTTCTTACTTCTTCCTTTATTTGTTATTTATTTATTTATGTATTCACTTATTGTTTGTTTGTTTGTTTGTTCTTGATAAGGTCTCCTTTAGCTTAGGCTGCCCTAGAACTTCTTACATAGTCAAGAGTGACTGAATTTCTGGTCCTTCTGCATCCAACTCCCCAGTGCTGAGATTACAGGCATGATCACCAAGTCGTTTTGGGTTGCCTGGTGCTGGAGCTTAAACCCAAGGGCTTCATGAGTGTTAAGCAAGCAGTGTATCTACTGAGCTACACCCCCAGCCCCAGTGTCAGAAATGTCTTATGGAAAGAAAGATAAAAAGGAACTCCATGCCATCTTAATTCTGTTTCTCTTTTTACTAGCTAACAGTTGATAATTTTGAGTGCTTTGGGAATGTTAAAAGACTCAGAGGCTTAGTCTTTTTTATTATGGATGTCCATGCTCTTGTGAAGTTCTGATGTTGATTGGGGACAAATCACGAACACAAAGCATCAGAGCAATGAACATTGTTGTTTGCAGGAACTGTCGATGTTCCAAATGTACCATTTAGGAACTGGATCAGCTGTGTGAAGCAAAGCAGAAATGAATAGTGGCTTGAACACAGACTGAGTTCATTTTCTATGACAGGCAAGACTTCACAGAGGAAAGCAGTGAGACTTCTAACATTTCTACTTTTCTAAACCACAATCCCAGTGCACATTTCCCATTGTTAAGGTCAGCTTGAGGTTGCAAAGGGAGGAAATGTGGTGGGGGGGAAATGCCCCCTTGATCTTAATTCTTGATCTTAAGAATTTGGCAGAAATCTCATATGACATTTACATTTATATGTACTTTGAAAGAAATCATACATATACCAACTACAAGCAATGTATTTAGCCAAGCAAGTATCTAGAACTTTTTTTTTTAACAAGGAAAAAAAGCAAGCTGTAGAGTTCATTTTCTTTATAGTTTATTTAAGTATTTTTTTATGTATGAGTGCTCTGTCTGCATGTACACCTGTATCTCAGAAGAGGGCATCAGATCTCTTTATACTGGTTGTGAGCCATTATGTGGTTGCTGGGAATTGTACTCAGGACCTCTGGAAGAGCAGCGGCCAGTACTCTTAACTGTTGAGCCATCTCTCCAGCCCCCTGTTCTTCATATACTTAACATTTTAATGCTTTTAATTATTTGTATGTTGTGTGAGTTGAGGTGGGGAGATGTGCATACTCCATTGCTGAAGTTGCAGGAGGTTGTTAACAACTTGACACAGGTGCCGAGAAACAAGCTCTGATACTATGCCAGAGCAGTACAGTTTCTTAATCAGTGAGTCATCTCTCTGGCCCTGTCCTTCACTGTAAATACCATTTTTTAAAAATCCTCTTTTTAATCACTTACTATGCTCTTGTTTTGCATGATGGCTTTTATTATCCAATACCAATTCTATCAGTGTCAGTGTCTCCCAAGGCAATATTTATGGTCCAGTCCCTTCTTTCCACAAGCCTATTTTCATCTCTGCTTGGACCTTATACAGAATGATAAGAGACAATGTTGTATACCAACTACACCCATTTTTTTCATTGCTTTGGCTTTAAGGTGCAGTACATGGCTTCGTTTCTCACCTAGCCTTGCTAACTAACTTAAAGTCTCATAATTAATCTCAGGGCACTGGATTGACACAGGGATCTGTTCGCTAAAGTCCCATGTGATAATTCACTGTTTCTTGCAAATCTAAGGTAGAAAGCAACATATTTCAACATAGTATACATGTAATTGGAAGAACCTAAGTGGGTTAACCATTGCATAGATGTGAACCACCCAGGAAATTTCCCTCTAAACTTGTACATCATATGATCCTTACATCATAACAAGCCAATGGGAATGTCAGAGTCTGTCCCAGTAATATGTTATTGCTTTTGATCTGAACACACAGACTTTACAGATTTACCACATTCTCTAGTGAATCAAATATATTTCTTAGCAGACTAGTTGTATAGAGAATTAATCATGTTTTGAATGATGCTCTCTTTACATGAACAGAATAAAATATGGAGAAGCATAAATAAAAATTTATTTATTTATTTATTTATTTATTTATTTATTTATTTATTTATTTAAGGAAAAATAAAAAAAATAAAATTAGGAGACGATTATGTAAATATACCTATTTTGGAGAAGAATCACAGCCAGAAAAAAAAATTATTGTCACTCTTTTCAAGTAAACCCCCAAAATAGCCCAACTTAGACACCATCAAACATTCTACCTTCTATTGGCATGTTGAGTGTACTTTGTCTGAAATGCTTGACATGTAGATCAGAGTTTAAATTTTTCTGGTTTTGGAGCTTTGGCATATTTGTAATGAGATATCATAGTTTCACTTGAGTGAAAACACAAAATGCATTCATGATGCATACATGGCTTACTTTGTATATAAAGTTTTCATATAAAGTGCTATCCATGATCTATGTACTGGAGGCTTATCACTAAGAATGGTCCTATCACAAGGTTGTAGAACCTTCAACACTTGAGGAGATCTTTGTTTTGCAGGATCATGCTGTTGAAGAAATAGTTGGAATAGCCAGTGAGACGGTGCAGGGGTGAAGGCACTTGCCACCAAGCTCCACAACCTGAGTTCAATTCTCAGGACCCATGAAACAGAAAGGAGAGAACAAACTTCTGTAAGTTGTCCTCTGACTGTCACATGTACAGATGACATAGATGCAACTGATAAATCAATCAATTAATTAATCAACATAACATTAAGAAATAATAATTGAACAACAATCTATTTCTCATTTTTTCTCCTTTTGGTTCCTGGTCACGAGAAGAGTGATTTTGCAAAGCTACTAGCTTATGCCAATACATACTACCATAGACCTCAAGTAGTAGGGCCATAAAACTGAAATTTCTGAAGCTGTGAGCCACAGTAAACCTCTTATCTTTTAAACTTGGTTGTCAAAGGTATTTATTATTGTGACGGTAAGTTGACTAACACACCATTCATTCACATAGTCTAACACTAATTTTGTATAATGCTTTGAGTAATTTTGTACATAAAATGAGCTTTTATACAGAGCAGTGGTGGCACCTTTATTCCCAGCATTTGGGAGGCAGGCAGGTGGATCTCTGTGAGCTCAAGTCCAGCCTAGTCTACAGAGTGAGTTCCAGGATAGCCAGAGTTTCAAGAGAGAAAACCTGTCACAAAAAAAGAGGTTTTATAGTGGAAGTTCTTTTCACTTGTAACATTTGGTCAGTGCTCAAAAACCTTCAGAAGCTGGACTATTTCAGACTGAGCACAGTTTGACAAGGGGTGTTCAACTGGAGCTGGAGCTTAAGAGATATTATCTAGTCTCTGTTTAGACTGCAGATATACATGTGTCATACTGTTTTGTGAAAAATGAGTTTTCAACACTCACAGGAATAATGTTAATTAAGACAGTGATGAAGGTATATACACAGTTGAGTTGAATGTATATTGACATTGCTTAAAGATGTTACATTCACATGCATAATTCTCATATCTTTGATTAAAGTTCTTCCCTTGAAAGTTATCTTGAATTTGTTCAAAATTGCAACTTGATAAGAGACACAAATGAGCAATTAAGAAGAGAAAGAATCATCAGGAGACAAATTAATTCAGCCAAATCTCCCTTAGTGATTAATGGACTAAAAGATGTCAATGCCAAACCTCCTTTATATCCAGTGCATTTGTTAAAAGTTGCTTTTCAGCATCCTCCCTGAGGACTAGCTTTCATGGTACCAGAAGGCACTACTAAAGCCTTCAAAGAATAGCAACCAATAGTCCTACCCAGCCTTGATGCTTATGAACCACATCAATCTCCAGCATTGCACAATAACCCTAAGGGTGTGGTAATGGTACATACACCTTGGCTGTAATGAACAGCTCTCTAATTGGACTCAAGACCTGCTAAGTAAGAGGTAAATCACATCTGGTACTAGACACTTAAATAACTACCTAGGGCTAGTGAAGTCACGAATCTTGGAGTAGAATCTACAACTGCCACCTTCCTAAACCAACATAACACTAATTACATTCTAAATATTTACCCTTCTACCCACACATAAGTGTAGTCTTTCACCTCTCATCAATTCTCTTTGCAGTACACGGAGATCATTACAGAGAACCACCAACAATCAACATGTGGAGTCGTGGAGCCCATTCCAAAGCAATAAGCAACTCCTATACTTAGGGCTCAGGGGTCACTGTGGCATTGGGGGTGGAAAGATTCTAAAAGTCATAAGACAAGGAAGTTTTCTATGAGATGTGTCTCCTAGTAGTATCAGAAGCTACACTCATAAAATATTACCAACATAACTGCCTAAATAAGAAATGGACAAAGGTAACAACAATAGACGTGCAAAAGTGGATGGGGGCAGTCCCAGAAGACCTCAACCCTACACAAAGAAATGGTCTTCCCCGTGAAAGAGCACACCAATTAGTCATCCCATAGTGAATGAAAACACACATACAGGTAACATTATGCAGACCGAGCAGGTGTGTATCTTTGTATATACACACACATATGTAAATATGTAACAATGAAAAAAAGAGGCATGATTTTTTTAAAGAATGCAAGGATGGGTATTTAGGAAGGTTTGAAGATTCAAAATGGAAGGGATAAATGAAATAATTTTATTATAGTCTCAAAAAATAGAAATATATTTTTAAACTTGCTTATTAGGACATATGCTGTTAATATAAATATACCAAAAAAAATAAAGTTACATGATTATAATACAATGATTTTTGTCCTGCCTGCAAAGATAGTGAAGGCACAAAATAAATACCACAGTGGAAAGTTCTACCAAAAGTACTTAACAATTCTGTGAGATATATTCCTAAAAATCTGTGTGTCACAGAGGATGCCTATCTGAAACTAAATAAGATAGGGAAATCAAGGGTCCTCCCACTTCTGGAAACAGTTTATAGTTTTGAAGGCTTGAGAGTGACAACCTCAAGCTAACCACTAAGCTAACCACTTCTGTTGGAAATTGCTATCAGGTGCCTCTGATGACTATTCAGAAAGATATGTATGTATTAAAATATGTAGCATCAAATCTGGTTTCAGCATGCCATGCTACTTGCCTGAAGAAAGCACCAGATCTGCAGAATGCAGTCTTTAAAATTTTACCTTGAAGCAAGTAGGATGTCTCAGTGGTTAAGAACCCATATTTCTCTTGCAGAGGACCCGATCTGCTGTATCTCCATCTCCAGGACACCCAGTGTCCTCTTCTGATCCCTGCAGGTTTCCTGCATGTGTGCATACACATGCACAGAGCCACACATATACATGACTAAAAATAATTAAATACGTCTTAAAAAAACATTTACCTGTAGAACAATAATGTGGGAACAATATAAATTGGGGAAAATGTTCATTAAAAAGTGAAAGAGATAGATAACAATATAGCAACTCTAACAAGGAAAAAGGAGCTATCTCTTCATGTATGAAGAGGCATATAAGGACCCAGGCATAGGTCAGTATGAGATCTTTTTCTCCTGTAACTTATGTGATATTAATGGGCAAGTCACCATTTCCCACCAGAAGAAAAGGAAGACATTTCAGGCTAAAGGGCAGGTGAAACGCAATAAGAAAGATTGAGGGAGAAAGATTTTCGTCTTGATGAAACACATCAGAATTTAAAGGGAGCCATTGCCACAAGCATACACCTCTACTAGGGGAACTGAGTGGTGATCCCAGCTGTCACCCTGAGTGTCTCCTCCTATCCAATTTTCTCCTAAGTAACTGAAACATTTTCCTAGCATTCTTTTGACTATTCTCAAAAGTCAGTGATGAACCACTGAAAAATGCTTTTGTGAAACTTACAAAAGTAAATTACATTTACTGGATTTACCATAATTAATTTGGATAATAAATAGTCTGTTCTACAAAGGTATTCCTTGCTTCAGTACTTTTGACTGTTATCCTGTTACACTATTCAACTCCCATTTGTATAGCACTTTTCATTTTCCCAGTCTCCCTTGTTTATGTTCATTTTCTCTATGAGATAAGATAATACGGCTTTTTTCTTTCTTTTTTTTTTTTTTTTTTTTTTTGGTTTAGAAGATGAAGGAAGTGAAGCACAAAAAGATCACACAGCTAAACCTAACTACAGAATACACCTCCTGGTTTCCAGTTCATTATGAAAATAAGCAGCTCTAAGTTTCTGTTTTGACCAAGCTATTGACTTCAACCACAGTACTTAATATGACTTATAATTAAACATTAGTAAGACTTTTAAATTAATGTTACCATCCAATAATAAGTTTTTAAAAAATCTACTTGCGCACCATCATAACTCTCCGCACAAAGCATAGTCTCTGGTGCTTTAGAGACACTCAAGAGATATCAATTGAATGGCAGAAAAATCTTTTTCCATCAAATTGTATCTAATTGTGCTTGGATGATTAATCTGTAACTAATTGTACCTCATATCACTGGCAGCTCGATTTGCTGAGTTGCCTCTAGATTCTTCACAATACATAGCCGTCAAGAACCTAATACAGGAGCTTGGACTAGTAGCTCTCTAACAGTTCACTTGCCTAGGACACAGAAGTCTCAGAATTGGATCTTTAGGACATACAACAGCAACAACCACAAAAAAAAAAATTCAAATTAGTTCATGTCCACACCCTAGGGTAGTACTTTATGAATATTAGAAAAAAATATGGTTTTTCTATACAGAAAAATAAATGGGCTTTTTTTTTTTAGAGAAAAGAATGAGTGGAGACCACCCATGCAATGAGTGCTTAATGGATTTCAGAACATCTGGTCCTATTTCTAAAACATTTTCTAAGTAAGCCAATTTTCACTTAATCAGGACTCATTCAAAGACCATCAAATAACTCATTCAAAGACCATCACCTCACGTTCAGCCTATGTAAGATCTCTACTTCCTTCAGAAGGAGAACCTTCTTAAGCCAGGGTCATGGAGCAAGTAAAGGAAAGAGTGAACATTCATGCTGGTCATTTCAACTCTGGTATTGTTGTCAATCTTGTTAATCTTTCTGTTACCCTCACAGACAGTCCATTCACTCTCTCTCTCCCTATCTCCCCCTTCTCTTTTCCTAGCTCTCTCTACCTCCCTCTCCTTCTCCACTTCTTTCCCTCTCCTTTTCCTTCTCTTCCTCTCCCTTTTCCTTCTTTGCTCCATTTCTTTTCTATTCTCTAGTACTCCTCTTTCCCAATTAATGATTTAAGTACCCTTGCAGGATCAATATGTGCCCTAAGAATTCCTGATTTACCAAAGAATGGTGAATTTCTCTGAGAAACAACAGGTACTCCACTCGGGATGGTTCAGTGGTTCAATGGTTCGAAAATGCTTTTTGCTGCTATCTTGATGACTGGCCATCCTCTTAGGACACACTAGCATAGTAAGTTCCTGCCTATGGGAAAGATGGAGTTTCAGTGAACATCCCTATAAATGACTAAATGTTATCAAGCAGAGGGGAAAGAATTCTTGAAGACACAGTGGTCCCTTCCTGGAAAGATATTAAATAATTCCACTCACTTATCAGTTCATCTGACCCTCCCTACCCTAAGAAAATATGTCGCCACATTTCTTTCATTTGTAAGTAGGATGACCTTGAGAGATTGACTGTAAGCCCCTGCCTTTCACTGAACACTAAAGACTTGTTTGCTCTAATGACCTCTGGTATGGTTTTGAGCTCAACCTAGAAAGTTAAAGAAACAAGATTTGATTTGGTGAGAAATGGGTGACATTACCTGTATGTTAGTTCCTTTTCTCACTGGAGCCACAAAGTATCTGACGAAAGCAACTTAAGTCACAGCTTGCTCAAGCTCACAGTTCAGGAGTGTCATCCATAACGATGAGTAAACCATGGCAGCAGGAACTTGAGGCAAATGATCATATTGCATCCACAGTCAAGAATCAGAGAGTGATGAATGTACGGTGCTCAGCTTGTGTTCTCCTTTTTAATCAGCCTGGGACCTCAGCCCATGGAATGGTTCCTACTATATTTACGGTGGGTCTTTCTACCTCAATTATTATCCTTGTAGAGATGCCCATAGGTTTGTTTCCATGGTGATTCCAAAGCCCACCAAGTTAACCATTTGGATTAACCATCACAGCCTGTAGTTCGGCTCCTTGAGTTCCGGTTTCACGGAAACAGGTGGGCATTGTGGGATTGCTTTCTGTGTTGACATGTCATCAAGGCTCACACTTGAAAGTGAGAAATGTCAGTAGCAAAAGTTCTGACCTAACGTTCTACAGAAGTTATCCCTTGTGAAGCTGAAGGACTGAGCATTTCCAAATGATTCCCCACACCTCCAAAGGAGAAGTGACATTTCCAGTCTCTGCTTCTCAATCAGGAATAAAGTCCTCCCAATATAAGAATCAAAAATAGACATCACTCAGTGACATCGTAAAGGTCAGCAGTATGTGACATAAAACAAAAGTCTGCAAGGAAATCATAGCTGGGAAAGGATAATGCTGTCCTCTCAACCTTCAAACACACTAATTAAAATCATATCTTTTAAAAGAAAAAAGTGCTAAGTCAGATACTCCACAGAATAACAGCCTCATTTCGATGAAATTCCATTTCAGACAGCCAGAGTTCATAAATGTCAAATCCCCATACAAATGATATCAATAGTAATGTAAAGAAAAATAAAAACATCTTATTAGTCATAAGAGTCACATTTTATTCCTGGTCTTTAGTATGAAAGGTTAAACTTTGTCTCCCTCATAAAGAAAAAATAGGGGTCAACCACTCCAATAAATTCCATACAGAACCATGTTCATTTTTATACCTAAAAAATAGCTGTCTGCTCAATTGATTGCAAGTTTTGATTACTTGCTTTGGATCTTTATACTTTTGCTCTCAGAAGTCATCAAAATAAAAAATAAATAAGTAAGTAAATTGCTATAATCGAACCTGTTGCATCTTGATTGAAAACCTGCTGGTGTCAAACTCACTTCACAGCCAAGAATGACCTTAAACTTGTGATCCTTCAACCTTTACCACGTTAGTGCTAGGATTACATTAGTGCTATAAATGTAGGTGGTGTAGATGGTGCTGGGACATGAGCCGAAGGCTTCGTAGAGAGAATTCTGCTACCTGAGCTAAGCCTCAGCTCCTCTGCATGTTTTTAATTTTTTTTAATTTCTCAGGACATTTACCATCTTAACCTTTTATTGTATTATTATTGCTATTGTTGTTGTTGTTATTTTTTTACTGGCATTAAGTATCAACCCTTTTGCTTCACACATGATAAACATCCTACCAGTAAACTACACCTCCAGCCTTCACCTTCGGTTTTGTTACAGTGATGCGTAAGACTTGCTTTTACGTTAGACACAAAAATCACGTAAAATGTAGCCACAGTGCAGAGGGAAAAGTTCAAGGCTAGGCTCTGAGAACACAAAGTGAGGTGACCGCTGCATGAGGCAGCATGCTGAGGGAGATCAAAATATGCCACTCCAAAATAGTCCACTTTGACGTAAGGATTATTTTGAGCTGAAGTGAATTGGAAGCAGCAGGAAGACTTTTCTAGCTCTCCCTTTTGCACCTTAACTCAAGGACATATGTTTCCTTTTATGAAAGAACATAAATCTCTTTTGCCAAGGTGTTCCCATCTCCTGTAACAAGAGGACGCAGTTCTCATTTGTGTAACAAACCAGACTAAATGATCCTTGCCTAGTGCGTATTTCATGCATTCCTACCAGTTACTATTTCTAGGAACTGAAACCCCATTTCCCATTGTCTAATTTCCTCTTTGTAATTTATTGTCCCTTTGTCTAAATGGTATGCCCATGAGTCTAAGTGTGTCTAGGTTGTATCGTTTTCAGGAACACCCAATATACGTGTACATATTAATATCAATAAACCAACATGTGGGCTATATATCAGACGTGAGGCAGAATAAAGGGTTTTTAGCCCCATCCCTGCAAACCTTTTCCTCCATAGGAAAATTTGTGGTCCAAAGGGCTCTCTTTTAGTGCTTTGCTAAGTGGCCTTGGGGGAATTATGAAGAAAATAAACTCAAACTGTCCTGCCTGCTCTTTCGCATGCTGGTGCCTTTCAAGATTGTCAACTCGGTGTTTCTGTGCAGGGCGTTTTATAAGTCATTCTTAAGCATAGAATTGAAGACAAATGCAGTAAAAATAGGGATCTGGAGAAATTCTATCTGTCGTTCCAGGCATCAGTGTTCAGATCCTAACACTGACTTCAGGCCACTCACAACTGTCTGTAACTGCAACTCCAGGGGATCAGACACCATCTTCTAGCCTCCATGAACACACCACACCACACACACACACGCACACACATGCCATACACAGATACATAAAGAAAACTAAACAAATGTTATATTAAATAATAAAATAATTATAAGCAAAGCTGTTTCATGAATATACAATGAGAATGAAGTAAATGATGATAACAATAAAGTTAGGGAAATAAATCTAGTCTATTACAACCATATGAAGTTTTATAGACGTATCCTGATACCCTCAGAGAAAAAAATGACACCAGATACATGTCTTAGTTCATTAGGGAGGAAAGGTTAGATTTCAAGTTTACAGTTCCACACCACAGTCCAGCATCAAAGAAAGTCAGGGTAGGAACTCAATCAAGCAGGACAGGAACTTGGATGCAGAAAATGAATCAGAAGCTATTGAGGGGTACTGTTTTACTGGCTTTTTCAGCCTGCCTTCCGATAGCACCCAAAACCACCAATGCAGAAGTGTTATCACCCCCAGTGATCTGGGCCCTCTCCACATCAATCATCAATTAAGAAAATGACCACAGTCTTGCCCACAGGCCAATGTTGCATGTGTGACTTCTCAATTGAGTTTCCATCTTTCAAAATGACTCTAGTTTTTGTTGAGTTGACACAAAACTAGGCAGTTTTATACATAAAAAAGAATCAGACATGTCGCTACAAAAATTATTTAACAAAATATTAATAAAGACAATAAGTCAGGGAGAGGAGAACAGAACAAAAACCTGTGAAACATGCAGAAAACAATTAAAATAAAAATCGTAAGTCCATAGTCATAAAAAATTACTATAAACATCAGTGGATAATAGTTGGAAGTTACATTTCATAAAGGTTAAGTGGGTTTAAAATATTAGCAGAATGAACCATTTAAACCCAATCAGAAACAAATTTTATATTTAAGAGCACAAACACAGTCAAGCAGTGGTGGTACACACCTTTAACTCCAGTACTCAGGAGGCAGAGGAAGGAGGATCTCTGTGAGTTCAAGGCCAGATTGGTCTACAGAGTGAGTTCCAGGACAGCCAGAGCTACAACAAAGAAAACCTGTGTCAAAAAATACCCTTCAAATATAATGAAGGTAAAGGGATAAAAGGATAGGAAAGAAAATAGTACACGCAAATGGTAGCCAAAAAAGAGCATGGATTACTATACTTCTATCAAACTAAACAGACTTTAACTCAAAAACTACCATAAGATTCAAGGAAGGTCATTAAATATTTGTAAATTGGTTATTTCAAAAGAAATATATAAGTATAAATATATATGCAATCAGTATTAGAGCACCGAAATACATAAATCAAACATTGACATTTCAAAACAGAGAAATAATGGCATATGTCATTATTATGTCATTATGACAAATGTCATAGCAATATGACAATTGTGATTTCAATGATCCAGGTTTATGGCAAAGTATAGTATTGCTTAGGTCTTAAGTAAAGACCCTCTACCCCAGAAATTCCAACAATGGAGATCCAATTCCTGTCCCAATATGCCAATGAAGAAAGTAATTGCAAAGGACAGAAAAACAGAATGTAACCAATGTAACCATGTCAGAGAGACCAGGTAAAGGAATTCAGTGGCCCCAAGTTCAACTGCAGAGTACAGACATGAACTTTAGGTTTACATAGAGAAAGGACTGGGCTAAGAGGCAAGAAGGGAGCATAACTAAGCAGCCTTGGTGAAGCTGTGGTCTGGTGAATCACTTGCTCTCATTCTAAAAGGTAGTTCAAAGATGCCCTTATTGCTTATGGGAACACACCAATTCCATGAGATGAGTGTTCCTGCTTGGAGTGATCTCATCTTTAGGTGATCTGTCTTTGAAGCTCGGCTCTTTCTAGAATCAAATGCGGCTACAGATTCAGGACAATGGCTAAAGATTCTGGGATACTTTTGTTGTTGTTTGTTTGTTTGTTTGTTTGTTTTTGTAGAATAGGACACTTTAAAGCTTTCAGTTAGATACCTCCATTACTTTTCTCTGTCTGTCTTTGCCCTTGAAGGAAGGTGAGATAGGTTAGATGTCACCAGTGTCACACAGACACTATCTGTGTGATTAACATGCCTACATGCAGTTTAAGTAGAAGACTGATAATAGATGCAAATTGAATGCAAGATGCCAGGCTTTTTTCCCCCCTGATTATAGCTACCTTGTGGGTACCAGCGAGGACTACTCAGTATGTTTTACTCTGTTGTTGCTGTGAAAAAGCACTCTGACCAAGCAATTTAGGGGAGTTTGCCCTGGTTCACTGCTCAGGTTACAGTCCAACACAGTGGGGAAATCACAGCATGGGGGAGAGCTTGAGGGGCACAAGCACATCTCAATCAGTCAAGAAGCAAGGAGAAAACAAAAGCAATGTGATAAAACACGATGAACAAAAGCAACTTGGGAAGGAAAGGGTTTACTTCATTTTTACACTTCCAAATCATACTCCATCATTAAAGAATGTTAGGGCAGGAACTCAAGTCAGGAGCCTAAGGGCAAGAATTGAAATAGAAGCCATAGAGGAGTGTTGCTTACTGCCATGCTCCCTGTGGCTTGCTTAGCTTGCTTTCTTATACAACTCAGGACCAGATGTGGGACAGCTCACCCACAGTGAGCTGGGCCTTCCCTCTTCAATTGTTAATCAAGACAATACCCAGCATATTTGCCTACAGTTCAATCTTACAGAAGCATTTTCTTAATTAAGATTCTCTCTTCCCAGGTATGCCCACATTTGTGTTAAGTTGATAATAAAAACCAAGGACCGATATCTCAGGCAACTGTAGATTATTCTGAGTTGACAAATAGTACTAACCATCATACAATGTTTTTTTAGCAAATGAAGCTTTCAGGTATACTTTACAACAGAGGTTACCTCACTGGGGTTGTGCTTATCTATAGACTCACCAAGTTGTGAACATTAACTATATTCATCTCTTTCAATGTCAATCAATAACATGGTTTTCAAAAGAAAAAAAAATGAAAGAAAAATGAAGCATAAGCCTTTCCAGTTAGTAATCTGTCTCCTGTCGGTTTGATTTGCAAGATGCTAGGTACTGAATCTAAAAGGGTGAAGGAAAAACTCTCCTCTCTTGTAGTACTTTTGGGCTCAAGACCTGGAAAAGCTATGAAAACAACATTGACTTCCATGAAGGCATTTTTCAGTGTTACACAGAAGTTTGGAGCTATAGCTGGATGAGAATGGTTAACTGCTCAATTCATCAGTCTGTTACACCTCGTGCAATGTATTCTTCCATCTCTTCCATGTATCAGCATCATAATGGAGATAGGCATTCGTAGGCTTGTCCTTCATGCTAGCAGGATGACTGAAATGGCTTCATATGTTCCATCATTACACAACCTCATCCAAAATGCAGGATGAAAAGGAGGGCATATTTATTTCCTTGTATCCCTAAATAACAGTAGCTAAAACTGTCCCAGAAGTTAGCCAAATGATGTCTGCCATATTTCACTTGCTAGATTCTGTCACATGCCCATGCCATAATGAATCACTTGGCAGGGCAATGGCATTGCTGTAATTGGCTGGGACAAATCAGGCCACCCCGCTAGAATTGGGAAAGAAGCCAAATTCTTCTGATGCTCAGAAACTTTGGGCAAGGTACAAAGAAAGTAGATGCACGCTCACAGGCCTGTGTCCACAGCTAACACAGTTCCCTTTCTACTCAAACATTTCCCCCTCTTCCCTGTTTTCATTACAATCCCACTAAAAGTCCTTGTTCCTTTATTTTTACAACCTCAAGTTTCTATCACCAGCTTGAAGAGTTCCCTCCAGACCTTGTTCTGGCATGTCTTACAAATAGACTAACAATTCAGTTCACAAAAGGAGCACTTACAAGCACATTAAAATATGCAATTGCCCATTAACTTTCTCACTCTTTGAGATCAGCAATATAATTCACTCAAAGTACCTGGGGGGCAGGAAGTAGCCACAAGACACCCATGATTCTATTGCTTCAGATCTTCAGACTCAAAGACTGTGATATAAAGACTGCTTTATAAACTCCTCAAGAGAAAGAATAACACTTTATACAGAGATATGCTGTGTGTGGTTAATAAATATTTATTAGACAAACCAAAGAACTTGTGTTATTCCTTTTGGAACTCTCTTCTATACTCTTGACTAGATGAAGGCTATGTTCCAGAAGTTCATTAAATCTTCCATATCTGTTTATTCCTTTACCTCGGAGAATCTAGATTCATTCTCTGAAAATAACCATTTCAAGGGAGACAACAGTATCCTATTTTAGAGTACCTCTAAGATTTGTATTTTTGCTTGACATACTATACTTGGTGAATATAGTGACAGCTTTGTTTTTTCTAACATTTCAGAGCTCAGACGTTCCACTACAGAACGTTCAAGTACAGCCTAATATGCAATGTCTCTCGTGAGCTGATTTTGCTGCAATACTGACTCACGCTTTTTGCCATCTCCACCAGCACCCTTCCATTCCATCCCCAGCTTGTTTACGTTCTACAAGGTATGACCCTTTCATGCATTGCCTTGTATAACTGCTGCTGCTGTTCTGGAAATGTCCTGGCCTTTTAGTAGGTTCTACCTACTAAGCTTCTCTTGGAAGGTTTCCCCTGGTCAGCTTGCCATCCTGAAGCATATTTAGAAACCTCCTATCTAAGTCCTTTTATCAATGTTTAATCATAGCTTTGGATTGCCTTTTTAAATATATATTATTATTGTTATTATTATTATTATTATTATTATTATCAGCATCATTGTTAGTGTGTCTGTGTGGGTGATGTAGAGGGGAGGTGAATGTGCACACATGTGGAAATCAAAGAACAACTTTGTGGAGTTAGTTCTCTCCTTCTACTTTTACCTGAATTTCAGAGACTGAATGTACGTCAGCACACTTGTATAGAAAGTATAGAAAGTGAACAAACTGGCTATACCCTCTTGCCTGTCCCTGGCTTAAAAAACAAAATAACAACAGCAATAAAACATATTTGTCCCTTATTTAAATCATAGAATTCTTAAATATTTTGTATCTCGCTTTTTAAAAATATTCTATTGTCTGTTTGCACCCTTTTTAAATATAGAAATGTTTCAATAAATATGTTATTTATAATTACATTATTAGTACATATTTTGTTATATTAATTACTATTAATATAATAACAAATAAATAATATTAAATAAATATTTGTTAAACTGTTACACTGAATGTAAATATACACCAAGCAGGGAAATTCTCTCAAAGTATTGGAGGACGACGGCCATGTGAATTTTATCTTCCTTTCAGTCCTTTCTATGTCTTCTCAGCCTCCTTGAAGCAAACATTTGAGAAGAAAACACATTCTTTGGTTAAATCTCACACTTAAAACACAGTTGACAGTTTCTGCAGGCTTAGTATTCACATGAAGGGGAGACTTTAACCAGGGAAGGGGAAGGAAGGGTGACAAAGAAAAAGGTAGAGAAAAGGGATAAATAACACTAAGCATGTTTGGAAAAGAAAAGACATAGGGAGACATTATTTTATGTTTACTTAGAAATACAGATATGATGTACATAACTACATTTTTTTCCCAATGAAGTTATGCCACTTGGGCTGAGGCTTCCGCCAAGAGTCATAGACTATCTAACTAATGTCAGTATTGGAAAGCCTCCTTTGAGATGTTGATAGGAGTGTCTAAGAGATTCCTAAATGATTATAGGCTATCGCCATTGCCCTTGACTACCTACTAAAACTTGAAGGTAAGTCCCTATTGCTGAAGACACCACAAACTTTGGACATAGGACTTCCGGGAATCAAGTTGAAAACAATCTGGAAGCTTCCTTCCTAAGAACTAACACTCATAGTATCCAAAGATGTTACGCAAGATGCCAAGGGAGGAAATCAATCAATAGTCTTCACCAGCTCGAATGCTTATGGACCACTAAAATGGACTAGCCTGCCAATATATCTGCATTGGTGTGATTGTGGCACTTATATCTTGGGATTTTCAAACAGCTGTCTAATTGGATAGAAGGCCTGCTCAATAGGAAAGACTCCATGCCCAGGACTGTAAATAGAGATAACCATCTGTGGCTGGTAAGCCCATGGATCCTGCTTCTGCCACTTTCTTTAATGAGTATAATTTCTAACTGTATTCTAAATCTTTATCCTTATACCCACAGATAAGTATAGCTCTCACCCCTCTTCACAGATACCTCTTCCTCCACGAGATAAAGACTCACACAGAAATCTACAACTGATCAAAATGAAGAAAACAAAAGATTGTAGGGTGCCCAACCCTAACAACACAATCCTACACCTAAGGCCAAGGGCACATCATGGAAGAGGGATCATAAAGATGATAAGAGCTAGAGAACCAGGACATCTGCTGTGTAACAACGTCTCTACATATGACAAGGAAGCTGCACCGAGAACATCTCAAAAATGTCACCTAACCAAGATCTGTGTAATGACAACACCAGTTGACATTCAAATTTACATGGGGGAAATTTCGCAAGGCTCCACACCTCTAGATGAAAAGCTACAGGCAATTAATGGTGGTTGAAAGGAAGAATAAGTCTTCTCTCAGGACAAACCTCCTGATAATTATCCAATCCAAAATGGTCAGCCCTATACACATATACATACGAGCAATATTAAATGGGCTCAGCAGGTTGTATATATGTCTATGTGTACACGCACACATATATGTATGTATGTATATACATGTATATGTACATATCATTATAATGACAATAATAATTAAAGAAGAAATAATAAATTAAATATAAGTGTAAATTAAAACAAAGCAACAAGAAGAAAAGAGTTTTGTTTTAATGAATTTAATATGGATTCGGTATGATGCTGCTCTCAGGCTGTCTAAACACTTCTGACTTTTTTCCCACTTCTTTCTCTCACTTCTTCTCTTTCTCTTTGGTTTCTTTTTGTTTTCTGTCAGGTCACTGTAGATCATTGCAATTAATGAAGGATACAATTATTCAGAAATCATTGTCAATATCCACATCCAAGTTACTTTACTCATTAGTTCAAATGGAATATTAATGACAAATAAGATGATCTCTTTCAAACTCAAACAAACACATTTCCTGCCTACTGTTTTGCTGCAAAAATTAAGGAGTGGCTCGAGTGCTTTGCCATGCTAGGCCATGCCACTGCAACTATAACACTCACTGCGAGGTCTAGAACGTCCTTTATCCCATGCCTCTGCAACTGACACACTCATTGTGAGGTCCAGAGCATCTTTTATCCCAGGCCTCTGCAACTGGCACACTCACTGTGAGCTCCAGAGCATCCTTATGCGGTAGTATACAATAGCATCCTCACATCCTCATACAGTATGGCAAGACCATATTGCTCAAGACAATACATAAACCACTCACTGAATATGGACAAATCAAGCTGGTGCCTACCTAGAGCTATTACCCCTATGGATTAGTGTTTCATGGTACTGGAAAGTATTACGCACACTACCAAAAGAGAAAGATAAATGGTGGCCCAGCTACAAACTCTTCAATCTACAATTGTGTCCTGCCTAAAGTATATGCTGGTACAATAGTAGAACAAAGATTTTAGGAGTAACCAACCATTTGATTTAGGCCCACTCCATGAGATGGGATGCATACCCTACATTGGTCCTGGTTGTGTGGCCAAGAACCAGAGATTAGATAGGCCGTGGATCTAAGGGAAAATCAAATACTACTGTTCTGCTCAAACATAGCAACAAAATGACTTCTAACAACATTCTGCTACACTCATAGATCAATGTCTTGCTCAATCATTATCATAGAAACTTCCTCTTGCAGTAGGTAGAGACAAATGCAGAGGCCCACAGCTGGATAAGTTACAGAGAGAAAGAGACATTGGTACACTTAGCCCTACATGGGATCCATCAAATCCCTCTGCTCATGGCTCAGAGGAGCCTGGAGAAGAGGAGATAAAAACATTCTATATCCAGAAGGGATGAAAAACACCAAAGAAATAAGGTCTTCTAAATACAAACCAAAGAACATATGAACTTAGAGAGACTGAGCCAGCATGAACAAGGCCTACATGAGTCTGAATCAAATGGGATCCTAGAGCTGAAAGAAGTAGACAAATGCCCTTGTCCCTAACTTAGAAGCTATCTCTAATTGGTAGTTTTCTCTAAGGGAGTCACTCTTGGGATAGGCCCCATCCGAACAGTAGATAGACAACAACAACAACAACAAAACAAACAAACAAAAAAACCAAATCAGTGGCATATTTAGAGGTTCTTTCTCTCATAATGTTAGGTCAGGGCATTGTCTGTGTGTGTTTGGGGTTTTATGTGATACCTATGTATGCAAACGTGTCTCTGTGCTTATGAGTTTCTTACGCTTTGGCTTTATCTTGTTCGGTTGTTTTGTCATATTCCAAATGTTTTTGTTTTTTGTTTTTGCAAGACAGGGTTTTCTCTGTTGTAACTCTGGCTGTCCTGGAACTCCCTCTGTAGGCCAGACTGAACACAGAGATCCACCTGCTTCTGTCTCCCAAGTGCTAGGATTAAAAGTGTGCATCACCATCACTGCCAGGCATATTCCTTTTTTGTTTGTTTGTTTGTATTGCATTTTATTTTATTATTCCTTAAATGCTTGTTTGTTTTCTAGTGCGAGGCAGAAAGGGTGTGAATCCAGATGGGAGAGGAAGTTGGGAAGGACTGGGAGGAATAGGGGGAGAGGAACCACAATCAGAAATTATTGTAAGAAAAAAGCTATTTCCAATACAAGAAAAAAAGGAATTTGGTAAAGACTTTAAAAAACACTTATAATCATGTAAAAAAATACAATGCTGAAGAAAGAAGACAACAGATGCTAGAATGAGGGAGAGAGAGAAACAGAGAGAGAGAGAGGGGGGGGAGAAAGGGGGAGAGAGGGAAGGAGAGAAAGAGTCCTGGAAGAAGAGAAGCAACTCAATAATTTTGTGGAGAGGAAGATTTCTTTAAATTCCTAGATGGAATTTTATGGTATGAAATAATCCTCTGGGGAAGTAAAATCCCATCTCTATTTTGACTTGTTTCTACAAATTTATCTCTACTAGTATAAATAAGAGATATTGCAGCTTTATAATACGCAACATTCAATTTGTAGAGAATTCTTAGACTTAAAGATAAAGCCAATTCCAAAGAAATAGGTAACCATGTTAGGAGTCTTCTGCAGGAATGTACTTGTTTCACTCAGTCTCCAGTGGAAATAAACACATTTAGAATATACAAAGAACCATTCATCATTTTGTTAAAAGTATTAAATAACCCACTGGGGGAATATGTGGGGAGAAAAACCCAAGAGCAATATGTGACTTTGGAATACAAAATCAGTTTGGACAAATCATTAGAAAACATACTGTACAAAACAATCCCTGTTGTTCCCCCACAGACTGAGCAAAGTGACACAGGAAGAAATTTGCATTTCTGCCATCAATAGATTGCTCCCCTAGGATAGCAGAATATGAATCCACCTCTCAGAAGGATATTAACCATTTCTTAACCTGCAGCATTCTCAAATGTCTACAGAGTTCTACTCATACTTTTAGACTCTCCAAGTGAATGGGACTTTCAAATGTTTGGATTCCCAGTTGCTACTCCCCTAAAACTACTCATTTATGAGTTAAACCTAGGTAGCACTATCCCAGGCACCTGTCAGATCTCCATCTCAGCTGCTATGCTGGTCCCATTTGGTTAGGGTTTCTGTGTGCACATACACATGGACTTTATAAGTCACATGCTTTTTTCAAGCCCCAAGATTTCTAGTCTTGAATGTTTGTTCCCAAGACTCCTAGAGAAATAATTTGGATCTAATTTTACTGCTTAGGATCTGAATATCCTTGTCATTTTAGTTATAATTTAATATCTTAGAGTCTTTTAATTACCTACATGACCAAGCTCCTATTAAATTCAGGTAATTTAGAGAGCTTGGGCATGAATTGGCCTAGTAGAATCAGAGAAAATAAATCTAGATCCACGCCTTCAACTACAAACTTCATAAAATAGATCTCATTCAAATGCAAAGCACCATGCATTGGCCTTTTATTCCTACAGTGGTAGCATTTATTATTTGTATCATGAACTATTCACTTATATACATTTCTTTTTATAATGTATTTAATAACATCACTATTGGATAAGTATACTCTTATGAAGTGTGCACAATGATTTTTTTCCACTTTGAAGATAATAGCCCTTAAGCAAAAATAGGGTGAATAATTTTCCCAAGTCCCATAAGCTGTGAATAGTGAATCTCAGATTTGAATACAAATTATCTGATATCGCAATGTATGTTCTAGGCTAAGATATGCTCTGACTTTAAACTCCTTAGGTACCATTTTGATTCCAGGGTAGCCCTATCCTCCCTCCCAAAGGAAAGAATAACAGCACCAAACAAAACTAGCCCATTCACTCTGTCTGCTCAAGCCCTTGTAGTCCAACTAATGTCCACCACTGAAGTCATACACTTAGTTTCTCTTCTAGTGAATTTTATCCTTTCAAATAGCCAAAGGCAGGATGTTCCTCCCTGCTCATCATGACCCATGCTTTGCTTCTGTACCTTACACTCTTTTCTTGTGAGGGCTGGAGGTCATGCAGAGCAGCAATGTTTAGTAATTCCTTCCTTAAGTCCTTGTCTAATGGCAAGTCCCCTCTTCTGGTGACAAGGCCCACAGTGTGTTTAAAATTCTTGCTAGCTAACTCAGCTTTTGTGACTGGTCCTCAAGGGCCAGTTTTGCCCTCATGTCATCACTGCTGACTCATAATGTTTTCGCTCTGAATCCTGCTTTGTCCTTCTTCCAATATTGCTCAAGGCAAATCTCAGCAATGATTTAATCTAGGAAAACTTTGAATTGTTTTTATGACCACACAGTTACCACTAGGTTATCACATTTTGCACACAGCAATCTCTCAATTAGAAGGGAAAGAAGAAGAAGAAGGTTAATGGAGACTGAAAGAAACGGGCAAGGAGAAGGAAAACAACAAAGAAGTTATGTTTTAAGGTATTGATTTAAAGGATAAAATTTAAAGCAAATTTCTACACATTTAAAACAGCACTGGTAATTGGTAATTGTGATTTAATCTAGGCTTTGACGTTGTAAAGACAATGTAGCAATTAACCCTTCAATTCTCTCTGTGGACTAACAGATAAAATAGTATAAATACTAGGCTAATGTAAGCATTTCTTCCATAAAAACTTTTATGTAACAACCTTGAACTCCACTTTCAAGCCCAATCTTTAAATAATGATTTATCTTTTATCATTTCGAGAAAAGTTACTCCAGGGGGAAAACGAGACGCAAAAAGATAAATGTTAGCAATTAAACTAGAATCTTCTATCTTACGCTAGATGGTGCATTTATAAAGCCACATAGAAAAATATGAATCATATTTATGACAATTGTTACAAGAATCATTAGTACCAGTCTTACATTAAGTAAGGAAATAAATTGCTTTGCTTAAAATTTAATCCAACTTTCCCTCTACATATTCACAAAAGTGAACATTTTAAATGCTAGAAAGGCAACTAAGGATGCTGAGCTCCTTGCAGCAAACAATTAATATGCTTTATCATCAGAGAACATCTAAGCTTTGACAGTGTAATTAGACTGGATGTAATATAGAGGCTTGTCTGATTGTTTTTGATTGACCTGGCCTGTCAAATCAAGTCAAAACTATCAAATATACTTGACATGGACAAATAATCCTACTCACAAGAATACCATATTGTATAATGCATTGCAGTATGGATTTTTTTCACTGTATTAGCAAGACAATGGCACAAAATAAAGAGACTGAATATACCAGGAGTTATAATCTTCACATAAAAGTTACTACTTTCAGAGTAGTACTACTTGAATGAGAAAACAATGCTAAAACATGATGAAATGGGTGAATCTAATTTCACAACAGAAAGGTTAGAGCTTAGAGTTAAACACGTGAAGTTAAAATGTGGCAAAGGATTGATGATTTAAGATATTCCATGGAATCTAGGAGTTAGAAAATTAAGAGAAAAAGCCAGTGAATTTGAGTATCAAGAACTCATATGCTTCAAATTTCTCAGAAATTATACTCAGGAAAGGCAAAGCATAAGCACAAAAGTAGGGGAAAAGTCACATCACCACAAAATCTGAGACTAAAGTCCTTAAATTGCAGAATCTAACAGGTTATTGTTAATTATAAAGAAATGAATTATCTTAGATACTGTTTATAGCAGGACATTTTGAATACATTTTTTTGTCCTATTCAGCATTTCTTATGATTGGATCTACTTGAACTTCTGGGAACTTTGCTTAGAACATAAAGGCAACAGTGGGCAGTCATCAGTTGGCAGTTGATGGGATGTTTTGTGAGATGCTAGCAGTTCCTGTTCTCCAAGCTAAGGACAGTCAAAAAGAGCAGTGAATATTTCTTCCTTTCTCTCTTTCAAGGTCACCTGCAAGAGCGGTGAAGATTAATTTCTTTCTTTCTATCTTTCTCTTCTGTTTCCTGAGCTAAAGAGTAGAAAAGGCACAGTGGGAATCTGTTACAAGTTAGGAATCTGTTACAGTAGCATTCAGTTACGCTGTTCTATTGCCGTGAAGAGATACCATGACCAAATCAACGCATAAAAGAAAACATTTAATTGGGGGCTTCTGTACAATTTTAGAGGATTAGTCTATTATCATCATGGCAGGGAGCAGGCAGGCCTTCATTGGAGCAGTAGCTAGGAGCTTTGTATCCTGATCTTCAGGTAGCTGGGAGAGAGAGAGACTGGGTCTATCCTGGGCTTTTGAACCTCAAAGCCTACCAAAAGTGACACACCTATTCCAGCAAGGCCACATCTCCTAATCCTTCCCAAACAGTTCCACCAACTGGGGACTAAGAATGCAAACATGATCATGAGTCTACAAGGGCCATTCTCATTCAAACCACCACATAAACACAAAAGGAACAAAATTGCATACAAATCTTGAGAAGCAAATTGTTAACTTTAAATAAAATACCTGGGTTTTAAAACAAAGCTTCTACGTTCCAATAAGTATTGCTTGTTTTCTCTTCTGTGGGTATTCTAAATAATCTGTATAACTGTGTTTTTAGTTTTAAATGTGAGTGTATTAAGTATGAACCAAGCAAAAGTAAAAGATCAAATAACAGATAGCAGACGGACAAAGCAGCTCCATAACAACACATCATCTGACCAGGCACTTACAACATCTGACATAGATGACTGGGGTAGCATGGCTTACCATCTCCAGCAGAAGCCAGCCAGGGAAGCCTTGCAATAGGTTTGCCACAGTGTGTGATTGAAAGACCCAGTCAGAACAGTCCATCCCCACCACAGGGGTTGTTATATCTTGGGTTAAGAAATAGTAAATTCTGTCGGAAGTGGTTCATTTTCTCACTATTCTTAAGGGTAGATGCTTTTATCAGCCTTTGCTGCTTTTTGTTTTCGCTGTCCCCAGCAGGAAGTTAGGTGGCCTGACAATCACCAAACAAAGAACACTGGAGGATATTTTGAGACAAACATACTTAGGTTTGAAATAGTAGCCGGGTCAGGAGAACCTACTCACCTTCCAGAACCAGCTTCTCAGTATGCTTAAACAGCACATGATGATTTATCAATATTCTGTACATTACAGTGTGTGTGTGTGTGTGTGTGTGTATGTGTGTGTGTGTGTGTGTGTGTGTGTGTGTGTGTGTGTGTGTTAATATTGCAATGAAATTCATTTCTTTGCATGCTAGTCAAAAAGAAAAAAAGTTTTCATTTTCTAAGGTCACTTTGTCTCCCTAACATCCTGTTTTTAAAATAATAAGCTATCTCTAATTAATGCACGTTTTTTATTTTTTTCCTCTACTTATATCTATCTTTTGTATATTGTTGCCTTCCACTTTTGTCTTCATTTGAGGATGAATCAGATAAAGGTAGCAAATATTTTTTACCTTTAGATATAATGTTGGTCATGGAGATATTTAGTTCCTTAATACTTTGCTTTTTAAACTTTCAATAGACTATTTTTTAGAATTTCATACATGGGAACCACACCTAACTCACTGCCCAGCCCCTTCCCACAGTTTTCTTAAAGACAAAACCTCTTCATATAACCCAAGATGGCCTTGAATTCCCTACATAACCCAAGGAAGCCTCAAGCTCACTATGATCCTGCCTCTTCCGCTCAAGGACTGGGATCACTGGAAGGTGTCACTAAGCTCAGCCCTTTATATTTGTTTTATAAAAAGATTCTGGTGCATATAATGAAAATCATCAAAACCATCAGATTATTTCAACAGCATGAATAGCAAGTTAGAAACATAGAAAACACCACAATACTTTGAAAAAGTATACATATGTATTAAAACCAACAGAAAGGATAAGATTTTTGCTAAAAATTAAACATTTGAAAACTTAGATGCATGAGATATTTAAGCTTTACACAATACATTATATCCAGAAGCAACACTGGTAACAGTAGGTGAAATACATAAGGAAGGGCTTCCAAAATTTTCTTTTAAAGTTTATGGTTTTATCTTCTACTGAATGACCTCCCCTGTTGTTACTACCCAAAATGAACAGCGTAAGTCCACATCCTGGGCTGTTCTTGTAATCAGTGCAGTTATTATGAACAATGGATTGGCTCCAATCTCACTCTTGTTCTTTTGACCCTTCAAGTGACCCTTAGAGCATATTTTCTAGGGGAATAGAAGTTTGTCTCCCTGAGTGATCATCCTCAGATTGCTTTGAATAAGCTCTTTCCTCTCACACTCATTTTATCGGCCACTTTTTTTTGTCATTGTGGTAATAACTGAGTAAGTCAGCTTAGAGGAAACATTCATTTTGGGAACCAATCTCAGTTCATGGCTTGCTTGCTCCATGGCTGTCATCCTGTGGGGAAACAAGAGTGAATTTCAGAGGAAGCTATTTATCTCACAGCAGCCAGGAAGCAAAGAGACCAAAAAGGAACAAGATCTCCCCTTCAAAAACACACCCCAGTATCCTACTTTTTCTAAGCAAGGCTCGCCTCCTATTGGCCTATTCAGTTGTGAACTCACTGACGTACTTACTAATGCATCAATGAGATTAGTAACTTCCTCACCCATCACCTCTCAACAGTACCACAGGCTGGGGAGCCAAGCCTTCAATGCTCGGATACTCAGTGTACCTCAGCCTCCTTTCTGCTTCTTACATTGATACATCCCTCAAGATCCATGTGATACTTAATCTTGTTTCTCATCTTAACCTGTTTGAAAGAAACCCAGAATACTGGCAAAGTGCACTTCTGTGTGGGTCTTCGAGGCTATTTTTAGTGAAAACTGGTATGTGAGTCAGAGAACCATGTGGAAAAGAGTCTCTTCAATGATCTGGAACCCAGAGGAAGCCTTGGCCTATGTACACAAACTCTTCAGTAGGTGCCTTTTTAAAATTGCTGCTGATGTCATTGAATATTAAACTTCATTGTCTTTAGCCTATGAATATATGACCCTTCAGGCAGCTTCTTGGCCTTCAGTCTTAGATGAGGGCTACATCATGGGGTCCTTTTATCCCAAGGCTTCCAGTTCCTTGGACTGAGTGGCTACCAGTTTTCCCAGGTCCAGTCTAGAGACAGCCTCTGATCTCATATACATAAACCTATCTAATAAATCCATCCTAACTGTATATGATAAGTATGTAAGTTAAATATGTATATTATAGATAAATATGTATATTAAGTTGTATGTATTTAATATGTGCATATGTATTTTATTAGTTTGGTCCTTCTGGTAAACCTTGGCCAATACAACCCAATGTAAATGTTATTTCATTTGTAAAACAACAAACTTAAAGGATGAATGTGCTACTTCTTTCTCTATTCTCCAATCACACATTTCTTCATAACTATTATACCTTGCAACAACTTGTACCACAAATATTGCATACAGTTTCTGCGGTGTTTTATTTGTTACTTTTGTGTTGCTATGATAAGACACCATGACCAAAAGTGACTTACATAAGTCATTTTATTGTGGTTTACACTTCCAGAAGGAAAGTCCACAGTGGCAGGCAAGGCAAGGCATGGCAGCAAGTGACCAGAACATGAAGGTGAGAGATCACATCTTTAACAGTAAACATGAAGCAGAGAGAGTTAGAGGAGAGAGGTTATAAATCCTCAAAGCCAGCAACCCCAGTGATACACATTCTGCAGTAAGGTAGCATTTTCCAAAGGATCCATAGCCTTCCCAAACTGCTCTACCCACTGTGGACCAAGTATTCGAGTATATAAACCTATAGAGGGCATTTCTTACTCAAACTACAGCAAATATATTAATGACAACTTGCTATTTAGATTTATCCTGTTACTTCATACTGTTTTGATGTTAGATTATGTTTAGATGAGAATCCAGTTCATTGTATGGGGTTTGTTGAATGAACTGCATTAAAGAATTTTATATCCCTGTATGATATGGTAGCCTAAGGATATATATTCAAATACATAAATGTTACCTTTAATTGATTTCTTGCAGGGGATGAGTATGTGCATGTGTCATGTCATATTTGCTGAAGTAAGAGGTCAAGTTGAAAGAGTTCATTCTCTCCTTCCACCATGCAGATCCCAGGGATTGAAGTCAGGTCATTAGACTTGGCAGCAGGTGCATTTACTCACTAAGACATCTCACTGACCCAAAATATTTTCATTTTAAATGAAATAAGGAGTGACCAAGATGAGTTCTATTCAAGCTATTATTTATTTACATGCTCAGAGAAAATCTATATAAAGTAAGAATTAAATATAAAATTATATTTCCAATACAGCTTCAGAAATTAGCAATACCTGTCATCATTAATGGTTTCAAAATGAATTATTTTTACAAGTGGAAAGAATAAGTATCAAATTGACAATGCTAATCATTTTAACATATTTTTCTTCATTTTCACATTTTTCAATGTTGTAGCCAGTCCTGTAGTATTTTGCTTCTCAGTGGCTCAGCAAGGATGATAGGGAGGCATATTCATTGGTGGAAGCCCTGTCAGACCTCAGCAGACGGAACCACCATTATTGCCAGTGCCATACTCACAGTGGAACCATGAGCATCTGAGCTCAGGTGTTTTTATTAGTTCAGAACTCCTCAGATATTCTACTAATACCACATGTAGCTCATAAGCAATCAAACACCCCACCTGCAGACAAAACACCTGCAAGACAAAACAAAATGCTAAGACCTAGACAAACTCTCACCCAACAGTGCACAAAACAGTATTTTGTATATAACTAAAAATAAACTTCCACAACACAATCTTTTGTAAACCCTATGAGTTTGAATAAAAGGCAGGACTAAGCTATAAAAACACTAAAATACCTTCCTTGCTTGATTGATACTGTAATTTCAAAGAGAAGTCCAACAGGTGTCCTCTTAAAACAAACCATAAAAGAAGTATAAAAAAGAGGATAAAATAAAAGAGATAAAAAAAAAACTCCACATACCATACCATGAGTAACTAATAAATCAATGAATCTAAAATAAACCTGAGAAAAAATCCAAAATAAGCCATGTGGTGAGTTAAGTAGATTGAGGGGTTATTACTAATGTAGATATTAAGGATATTTACTTCCAGGGATCCAGATTGTAATACAATCTTTGTGCAAATACTTTGCAAATGTCTTCCCTAAGCAGTTTGGGAAATGACTACTCTGATGGGGGAGTATCTAACTCACATATGCAGGATAAATATGGTGTTTTCACATAAATTATCTTTGAATTAAGGGCATATCATTAGCACGGTATCTCAAAATCAATATCTGAAAGCAAAATTTCATCTTTTTTGCAATAATTACCCCCTCACTGGAAAGCTACGGGGACAGATCCTAATCCCTACGAGATCTAGGTAAAAAGCAGCTGAATTCATTTTCTCCAAACACAGGTCTAGACCAGTGGAGCCCAAACATATCTCCACTCCTGATTGCTTCCAGCCCCTATTTGGTAGTTAAACTTTCTGAATTATTCATGATAAAATGTCCTTGCAAGCAGTATCAGTAAGAGGGGAAATGTATGTACACTTTGTACGCGTGTCCTCTCTAGAGAGAGCATTTCAGATTTATGACATGCAAACCATTTAGAGGAGCCCTGTGTTACGATTCCAGATGGCCGCTTAATTTTATCATTAAATTTATTTCAAAAATCTTCAAACATTTACCACTGATAAACTATATTGGCAAAGATATATGCGATTGATTAAAATTGATGTTTATAGCAGGTGGCCAAATTACACAAATCTGCTTTGTGGAGAAGCTGTATTAAAAACACCACACATAAAACTAATCTGCCATTTTAAGGAAGCAGTTGAAGCCAACCCAATAGCTGTTGCTTTTTTAAAATTTGACCATTTAGCTGGCCGTGCCCTACCAATATGCTAATATCCATCTGGGACTGAAGCCATTAAATAATCCCAAAATGCCAAATGGAATCATCACCCAACACTTCTTTTTGCTCCCTGAAAATAGTAGGTTGAAAACATTCTTTGTTTTCAACCTTTACATGTGTGAATGTATGTGTATATGTGGTCATGTATGTGAATATGGTTTGGTTGGATGTCATGGCAGATGTGTAGAGGAAACAGAGGACAGCCTTGGATGATGGGTCTTTCCCTTCAACCTTGTTTGAAACAAAGGCTCTTGTCAGTGCCACTGCATATACCAAGCTAGTTTCTGAGTAATGTCTCAGCTTTCCATGTCACCTTAAAAACACGGGGATTACAGATGGGTGCTATCATGCCCTGCTGTTTGTGGCTTCTAGGAGTTCAGGTCAAGGTCCTCATGTTTGTAAGCAAGTGCTTTACCCACTAAGCTATCTCCTCAGCCCCAGGAAATTTCCTGGAGCTGTATTTTCCTACCCTCTTTTGTGCTTAATTTCATACTTTGTAAGGAATTTGTAAGAAAAATGTCATGTTGACATCCAAGTCCTCTTCATGCTATATTTGGATCCGTTATACACTTGGGTAAGACTGGTGACTACTTGCCCATACGCCATCTGCCCACTGCAGTCTCCAGAACCCAACACTATTTATAAAGTTCGTATCTAGGGGATAGCCAAATCCCACAGACTGTAAGGACTGGAAAATAACTGGCTTGCTTTGTCCATCTCATTTTTGGTAACAATTCTGAGACTGACAGCATAGCATAGACTGACAGGACCAGAGATTGAGATCTGCTATCTGCATCAGGACTATAACATTCTGACAATAGTAATACATATGAGCATAACCAAATTGTGAATTTTGTTTGTTAATTACTGAAAATGAAGTCCATCAAAACAAACAAAATTAAATTGCTTGTATTTTAAACTCAGAGATATTACAGGAAAATTTTATAAGATTTGGGTTTATAACAGAAGCTTCATGAATTAATATTTTATGTTTTCAAAATCCTGTGACCTGGGATGTTTAAGACAAGTTAATTTACATGAATGGACTGTATATAAGTATATATAAGTATATTCACATACATGGATATGTTCATGTATATATGAGTCTCAGATATATTTACATGAATGTATTGTGTGTATATATATACATATATATATATACACACATGCACATACATGTGTAGCTATATATATATGTATACATACACATACATACATACATACACACATACACACATAAAGGTGGTATTTGGAAGGGTTTTTTTGTAAGTTTATATTTGACTTTATACTTTTTTGTTTAGAGATTCACTGGTTTTCTTTTGTTTCTGAAACAATGTAGCTCAGACTAGCCTGGAAATTAGTATTTATGAGGTTGAACTTGAAATTCTGATCCTCTGAGTGCTGGGTTTATAAGTGTGTGTGTGTGTGTGTGTGTGTGTGTGTGTGTGTGTGTGTGTGTGTGTGCCCACTCTCAGTTTTATTCACTACTGAACCTCATACCCGGAGATCCATGAATGCTAGGTGAGCATTCTAACAACTTAGCCATATCCCAAGCCCCTTATATTTTGGTTTATATTTATTCATCTAGCATTTGATATTGACTTGAATTCATTGGTTTAACATAAAGCCTTTAAACATCAGAGAAAGTACGCTATTCGGTTTTGGGAAAGATGGATTGGTAATAATTCACAGGATTTTGAACAATCAAATTTATTTACACGTGCAGAGATCTTGCCATTTCTTTTTCATTTGTTTGACTGACTCATGTGACTGCCTCTGGGAAATTTTACACAAATTTAAACACACATTTTAGGGAGTATTTTCTCTCTGGAGCTGTAAAGTTATTTCTGGTTCCCATCTACCTAAGAACTTGAAATTTAGCTCTGTCTACAAAGGAGTTTCTGATCACATCTACAGTAAACAGCATACTTTCTTGTCATTGACAAGATTAAGACCCTGATCATTTGTTATGTTCTTACTTTATTTTGTTCCTTCCTCTACTTTTCCGCTCTTAACAACTGCATTCATCTCTATTACCCTGGATGACTATTCATACTGAGTCCTATTTAAAATGCTTACTTTATTGTACTTTATTCGATACGTAAGTACTTGCTTGCATGCACACACACTCAGTGTTGTCGTGCTAACCTGTTGATCTCTCTCTCAAAAACACTGTGTGCTTTTCCACACGCTGTTCCTAGTTACACGGAGCCAACTCACAAGCTCAAAATATTTATGAGAAGAGAGCAAACATGTAAGGGTAGAGGCCTTCTACCTCTTATTATTATTATACCTGGTAATCTTATTAAAATTGTCTCAACAGTTTTCAAAAGTGATTCACTGCAAGAAGGAAAATGTGTGATATGAAGGATTACATGATGCTAATGTAATATGCTACATGTGAGATGAAGGATTAAAAGAGGCTAATGCAATATGCTACATGTGTCCCTTAAATGACTGTGTACAACAAACTGTGCTGCTACAATGTATAAATATTCTGAGTTATATGCATCATAATTTCTTGTCTATTTTTTAGGGATTTATTTTATGTGTATGTATGTATGTGCATCACATGCATGCCTTATGCCTGCAGAGGTCAGAAAAGGACACCAGGTCCTTTGGAACTGGAATTATAGATGACTGTGAGCCATCATGTGAGAACAGAGAACTAAACCCAGGTTCTCTGAAAGAGCAAAAAGTGATCTTAACCACTGAGCCATCTCTCTAGCCTCTAATTTCCCTTTAAATCCAAGGTAAATGATGGCTCTAGGAACTGCTAAACACATAGATTCTTTATCAGCATTACTGGGATTACAGTTTGATGAAGAGAGCAAAATATCATTAAAAGCACATTCTTCTCATTCTTTCTTAATGCTATTCAGTATTTTTACAGTTCTGGGTCTCAAGTTCTAAACCTTCTAGCAGTCAAGTCTTTCCTAATATTCCAGCATAAGGAGCAAAATCATCTGGATTAAGACCTCTACATCTCTACAAATTCTGTCAGTCATTAATTGTTCTCTGTGATCAATGGTGATAATGTTATTGTAGCTGGATGCAGAATGTCATGCTTGGAAAGCTGGAATAGCTGGAAGTACGAGGAATGGCCACTCTTTCTCTGAGGCAAGCCCCTCTTTCCAACCTACTCCACCCCAGCACCTGGAGCACACCTTCACCAGTGATCTAGAAATATCCTTTCACTTATCTGCTTGTGTGTGCTTCTGCTTCTTCAGAACAAAAAAAATAAAAATAAAAATGGAACCTGCCAGGAGAGCTCTGTCCTTTCTAAAATAGGAACGCAAAAGATTAAGTAAGGTTTAAAATTGAAACAAGGGCTTAAAATGAAACCATCTAAATGCAACTTTTATATCCTTTTCCTTTTCTCATAAGGAGTGCACCGTGGCTGTTATGGAACAGACAGGGTGGACAGAGAAAACGACAGAGCTGAATTTTTTGGTCCCTATTCTCTTGACTGTTACAGGTACCCATGTTATCAAGAGGACACTCCTTCTCCTAGGTATCTTTCCTCCATGATAGAACAAGGTCTTTATACCAAAGCTACTTACAGCACCAAACATGAGGTTTGCATTTTAATAAAAAGAATACAATGCCTAAAATGTGGGGTAGGCATGAGTAGGTGTTTGTATAATTTGGAGGAAAGCCAAAGTTGTTAAAAGACATCAGACAGTTTAATATTTAAAGTAATGAATGGAAATTCTCTCACATTTCAGTAGGATACTGAAGGACACAAAAGATACTCTGTTTTTCAAAAATCTTGCCGATTAGAGTAGGAAGTCAGGCTCTCAGTTGACCTTAGTGTGGAGGTAGGTAGACAAGAGGAAGACACAGGGATCTAGTCAAACTATGTTTCTTTTCTTCTCCCTCTCTCTGTCTCTCTCTGTCTCTCTCTGTCTCTCTCTGTCTCTCTCTGTCTCTCTCTCTCTGTCTCTCTCTCTCTCCCTCTCTTTCTTTTTATTTCTATTTATTTTTTTGGTTTATTGAGACAGAGTTTCTCTGATATAACTCTGGCTGTCCTGCAGCTCACTCTGTAGACCAGGCTGGCCTCAAACTCACAGAAATCTGCCTGCCTTTGCCTCCTAAGTGCTGGGATTGTACTTCTTAATGAGGATGTTAGTTACACTGCTATATTCCCTTCCTAAAATCTTTTCAACTTTCATTTGTGGTGTACACAGTTTTCCATTTTAAATTACATAGACTTTACAAAGTTTTCTATAAACAACGTTTTGAGATTTTTATGCAAATCATAGAACAAAATCTACTGCCAATATAAAACCCAGCCCTTCTCAGAGCATCCCATGACTCAGGGGCTCCTTGACCTTGACCTCCTTGACCACTTCACCTGCAAGCATGTGAATTTCTTTCGTGTTGAAAACTGGAAAGAAGTGATACAACTACTTGACTACTAGAAAACAAGATTTGTGTTGCTCTCCTCCTACAACAAATAACCATGTAATCTAAGATACTTAATGCATGGTGTTGTAAATTAGTTTATCATGAAGCCACCAGGATGGCATCACAATATCCTAGCATCTTATACTATACTGTCCCCCATGGAACAAATTCACCTTCATATGTTGTACATCTTGCCTTTTCATGGGGGTGACTAATCTCTATGATCCTCTGTAACACTTGTGTTGGTAGATAGAAATAGGAAGGTACAAAAACACAGTTTATGCATCAAGATTCAAATTGGGCAACTTAAGAAGTAACATTTTGTTCTTTCCTCCTAGTAACTTCTACAAAGGGTATTAATAGTAAACTTTCTTTAAAATATATTAGCTTTGCCAGGCAGTGTTGGTACACACCTTTAATCCCAGCATTTGGGAGGCAGAGGCAGGCAGATTTCTGTGAGGCCCAACTTGTCTATAGAGTGAGTTCTAGGACAGCTAGAGTCACAACAGAGAAACCTTGTCTTGAAAAAAAATAGATAGATAGATAGACAGATAGATAGATAGATAGATAGATAGATAGATAGATAGATAGATAAAATATATTAGCTTTGTTTTCAGTAGTGTCCACTACAGTAAGTTACATTTTTAAATAAATTCAACTTATTTTCTAACAAGGAAGAGGATATTTCTTACTTAACTATCAGCATAAAAGAGATGACCCATGGACACTCATCTATGTAGCTTACTATAATTTACTAGCTTGCTGATATCTCTCATCTAACTTCAGTGTTATCAGATGGTAAACTAAGTCAGAAGGGAAATACTGCATAGAATCCTTAGCATTTGAAATGTGTGTGGGCTACAACTCTACTATGTACATGGCAGCACAACAAACATTAGGTTACCTAAGACTGTTTTGAGTAAAATAGAAAAGTGTAAGGCATGAAGTTCTGTGGAAATTAAAGAGGATATTGGATAATCTATAAGCTCAAAATTCAAAACACAAAAGATTATGTGGTTCCAGATGTATCAGTAAGAATTTGGTCTATTTCCTTGTCTTGGCTCTGCTTTTCTCCATGTGACCTTCTGACATTCATTCTAACACTTGCCCCAGAGAGTGGCAAAGTAGCTCCTAACAGCTCTAGGATAAAGTATCAGCCTTCAGCAAGCACAGTAGAAAGAGCTTTTCTTTTTCAAAAGTCAACTGTAGCCCTGCCTCTGCAAAATGTAATGTATTTGTTTCCACTCTAACTATTGCTTTGTGGGCACAGGAATTGAATACTATTGTTTGCATTGGTTGGTTGTCATTTCATACTACAAATCATGGAGTAGTGATCATCAAATTTGCCTGAGACATGAAGGAAAGAATGTTGTAACACACACACACACACACACACACACACACACACACACACACACACATCATTGCTAATGGGGAGTCAGAAATAGTAGATAACCTGTAAATATATTCAAAGAACTATTTCAAAATATAACCTTATTTAGACTAGCTTTTGCTGTGATGAAACAACATGACAAAAAAAAAACCTGAAAAACCTGGGGTTGAGTTATCTCACTCGTGGTTCTATATAACAGTTCATCATCAAAAGCAGTGAGGGTAAGAACTCACAAAGGGTAGAAATCTGAAGGCAGGAGAGTTGATGCAGAGACCATGGAGAGATGCTGCTTACCGGCTTGCTTCTCACGGCTTGCTCAGCCTGCTTTCTTATAGAACCCAGAACTGCCAGTCTGGTGATGGCACCACCCACAATGGGCTGGACTCTCCCACATCGATCACTAATTAAAAAAATACCATACAACTGAATCCTGTGGAAGTATTTTCTCAATTGAGGTTCCCTCCTTTCAGACAACTCTAGGTTATGTCAAGTTGATATAAAACTAGCCAGCATGACTTCCTAAGCAGAACAGAAAGAACATGAATATACCAATTGTGAGTCAGGTAGTGTCAGCTATGCTGTAAGTTCTGAGCCAGTGGGGGTTAATGTTCCCACTTCAGTTTGTCCAGAATGTTCTCTGACAAAGACACTGATCTGCCTCTGCAAAAAGCCATCCCTGGTCCTAATTTGACCTTTGGCATTAACAAATAACTCCCCAAGCCCTTTTATGCATACCCCAAATCCCAAATTCAACTTTAGTTCTACTACCTCTTTATCATCTCCCATTGAGTCTTCAAAACCTTATGGATAGGCAAAGAGTTCTACATGGACTGGAAACGAAAATATAGGTACTGGATCTGAGCACATACTAGTCAAACTCAAGAAAGAAAGTCTATATATCATTTCAAAAGAATAAACTCATTCCCCTCCTCCCAGGAGTCTATTAGAGAAAGTACTACAGAGACATGGTAATAACAGGGGCTGTTGGCACTGTATGGAAGTACTTTGCTAAGAGACTTGGGAAAAGCATAGTCTTTGATAATTTGTCTAAAAATAGCCTAGCAATTAGATGCTTTCCACAATGCTCTGAAAGGGTAGATGGTGGCCTCTCCTTCACAAAAGACTTTTCAAGACCAAGAGAGTGATTCTTTTAGGTAGTCTGAATGCTGTTGGGCAGGAGTCAGGGAAGGAGATACTTTCTAAGCTTTCGTGGTCTATGATTCAGACAGTCAAACTGCTCAGTGATGGGATAATCTACAACCCAATTGTTATATGAGACAGCTGAGGACGGGCTAAGTGAAAAAATAAAAGACAAATTACAGGGTAAACTCTTAGACTGCTAGAAGATGGAGTCTTTTATCCAATTTTACCTGTTGTTTTGCTATTTTACTAGTTGTTATATGGTAGATTTTCTTTGGGGAGAAAAAAAAAGAATAACTTACAGTGTGAACTATTGTGAAAATAAAATGCCCTATAAAATTCATGTGATGGTTTCTTTATTTCTTCAGGGATCCAAACATCCTGAGCTTTTAGGCTTGCCTGTGGTTTTGTAACATCAGCTCTTCCCTTCTAAAGACTTTCTTTCGCCAAGGGATAGATTTTCTTTTTTTCTCCTGAGGGTTAGAATTTTTATGTTTATTTTTTTCTGCCAAATCTGGGTCAATTTCCACCTTTCTTTTTTGAAGCTATAGATGAAGTTGGGAAAAGCCACTTTTGAATGATCTTCTTTTCTGGGACTTAGACTGCAACTGGATTGGGGTTTTCCTTTTAAGTCATTAGAGAACCACACTGATAACTCATCATTTTTGGGTCTCTTCATTTGAAAAGATTTGACAAAATTGTCATTTGGTCATCTTGTCCTTAGGTGATATTTTAGTTCCAACTTCATCTGTATGGGTTACTTTACAGGTTTTACTAAAATTACACAGCTATTATTTTTAATAACTTTATTTCCCAACTGTTCAGTAAATACTTAGAAGTAAACACTATGTGTAACTTCTTTTATGTGCTATAAGCTTGTAGCACAGTGTCAACTACATCATAGTGCATGTTCAATGAACACTCAGCGCCTTAAAGGAATTGAGAAATGAGTGAAGGAACAAAAGAGTTGCGTGTTTGGCATACAGTAATATCAATCATATGTTTATAAAATGAATACAGAATTATGTAGTCTGTATACAGAACTCAGTTATCAGTATATGACATACTGCATAGGAGATACAAGAACAGTGATAAGATGATACATCTATACTTTTTAATTTAAGTAAAACAAAAAAATCCAACCTGAGAAAACCCACAAATCTGGTTTGAATGAAACAATGAAAGTGACCTAAAAGAAAGTAAGTATAAATTGTCAAGTGTTAATTGTCATATTGTTGATAGGATTAATGAGTCAAAAACTTGGCTTGACAGAGATGAGGATGGTTATGAATGTAACAAGAATTATCTCAGAGAAATACTCAAGTGTTCATCTCTGTCTTATATAGGAAATAAAGGATGGCCCAAAGATATGATTTATTCAATTCTAATAGCAGGTACACTCATATTATGCAGCTGGATGCATAATGTTCTTCTCAGATTCTGTTAAACAACATCATCTCTAACTTGGGTTAGAGAAATAGCCTAGTTCTTTATGTGTTTGTTTGCCAAGAAATCATGAGAATCAGAGATCAGTCTCTAGAACTCATGAAGAAACCAGATGTGATGGCAAGCTCAAGAAATGCCAGTACTGGAGAGGCAGAGACATGAGGGTCACTGGGACTTCATGGCCAAACAGTCTATCATAATTCATGATCTCTATTCCCAGTGAAAGACTCTCTTTCATTAAACCAAGTAATAGTTATCCTGATGAACAACACCAAAGGCTGGCTTCTAGCATCCACATCCCACTCACACACATGAACATGCACCTGCACATAAGTGTGCACTAGCGCGCACACACACACACACACACACGTGTGCATGCATACAAATAGGCAAGTATATTTCATCACATAATTCTCCTGTCCCATCAAGTAAGTGTCTTTGTCTCTGGTTCCATGCTAGATTACAGGCACAGAATGAGCTGAAATACCCAAAAATGATAGAATTGAGTTGAAACACTGAGAATATTCCAAAGGTACTATCCAGGGAAAATTGAAAGGAATGTTCAATGGGTGACCATTACTACAAAATAATTACACAAAAGAGAAGAAATAAGAGGGGCTATAGCATGAAACTAGTAAATCAAAATGAGAAGCAGAAAAACCATTTCAGGGAGGAACTGGGTAGACAGACATTCAGATGGTGTCTGTAACCTCTGGTGAAAAGGAAGTACTGATTTGGGGATGGCCATTCCTTGCTTTCCAGCGTTACAAATAAAAAATTAATAATTTCATCATATGCAACCTTGAGAGATCTAATTGTCCCTGCATTCCTTGTGTATTTGGTCAATGTCGAGACATAGGGAATGTCCCGATTTTCCTGTGATGTGGATCCAGAACTGGGAGGGTTCAAGCTATGCCTTAACAAGAGTGAAAGCACTAATGGACAGACTAACTTCCACGTCGACATCCTGCTAGACGTCTGCTATAGTCTGAGTGGGAATGTCCACATCAGCTCATGTGTTTGAACACATGGTCCCCAGATCATGGTATTGTTTCGGGATGTGATGTAACTCTTAGGAAGTGAGACTCAGGTAACAAAAATTGGCTGGTGGGAGAGGATATTGATACAGCCATGCACCCCCCCACCGTGGAACCATCTTCCACAAAGCCTTTCGCACAATGATGGCCTGTATCTCTTCCAATCCTGCCAGGATAAAGGCAGGATTCTTGCTTTAGGTGCTCTTATCAAATATTCAGCCATGGTGAGTAGAAAAGTAATGAATAAAATGTTATGTTTTTCTCCAAACATGAGTTTCTCTGTTATCTCAGATGGGTCACACTTCTTCCATAAAAATATAGACTGTTGTCATTTTAAAGGCTGTTTTCTCTTTATGGAAAAATACATGAACAAGTAGAGTCCTTATAATTCTTTCATTATATTGAGGAGGGGGCCATACACACCATGGAGTATGTGGATCTTTGCATCTTGGGAGCCCTGGTGATCAAACTCGGGTCATCAGAGTTGGCAGCAAACACTCCCACCAACTGAGCCATTTTGCTGGCCATGAAGTCTTGATTAAATGAGAATTGCCAGACTCAGAATACTTCATTGTATTTCCTTCTCATTACTGCCAAGTGTATTATCAACCACTACTAATAAGTATATTAGCAATAAGGTATTACCTGACCACACAACTTCATATTGTCCAGTATTTTACAGCTTTCTGTTGAATTCACTCTGCCCAGTATGCAGCATTACTGGATCACAGCGTCCCAGCTTTCACACATTATGAGTTTTAGAAATCTGACTCCAAGTGGCCAGATGAAGTCAGATGTACAAGGTTAAATTTTATTAACAATAGAAGTGGTTCAGAAGTTCATCATTTTAAATAAAACACTTCCACACACTACCTCTCTTTTTCACCTTAGACAAAGTCTTTGCAATAGGACTGTTATCTTTGGGGAACAAAACTTCATGGCTTAACTTTTTACAGAGCTTAACTGTGTAGTCAAAGTTCCTCTCATACCCAGGAGTGGTATCACCTGCCTATAATCCCAGTACTCAGGAGGAGCAGACAGGAGGATTTCTTTTATGGCAAGACCCTCAATCAGAACAATACTAGGAACAAAATGCTTAGCTTGTATCTGTGAAAATGGAAATCTTAGCTTCCAATGATTTTATTTCAGTTAGTCTGCTAATAAATAATGAGAGGGAATGTAGTCCTAAAAGAGGGTGAGATGGGAAAATTAACACATTATAAGAGGACCCATTTCCTATTTAAACAATTTGTACGTGGAATCCTTTATTTTACTGGAGCTTATGGTTGGGCTGGAGAAAAACTAAAGTTTTTCAAATTAGTCAAAAGTCCAAAAAGTTTCTCAGAGCTGGAAAGTGGTGGCACACCCCTTTTATCCCAGTACTGGGGAGGCAGAGGCAGGTGAGTCTCTGTGAGTTCGAGGTCACCCTGGTCTACAGAGTGAGTTCCAGGACAGCCAGAGTTATAACAGATAAACCCTGTCTAAAAGACACACACACACACACACACACACACACACACACACACATTTATTTGTAAGAAAAAGCTGTTTACTAATCGCAATCCAGAAATCTGTCAACCCAACTCAACCCAATTTAGTCAAAGGAGAAAAATAAATCACAGATTTATTTCCTGTGTTTGAAAGAACTTTTTGATAGAAATACATGAAATAAAATCAATACAAGACATTTAAGCCAGGCGTGGTGGTGCATACCATTAATCGTAGAACTTAGAAGGCAGAGACAGCTGGTTCCTTGTGAGCTCTAGGCCAGCCAGGGCTACAAACTGAGAACCTATCTTTTAAAAGGGAGGTGGGGATATTTAGTAACTAAACATTACTTAAGATTCTTAGATTCTTAGAACAAAATATGTTATATATCACCCCTCAAAAGTATTTCAAGCAATTAAGTCCATAAATTTTTTTGGATTTCTAAGGGTGAAAGGCATGAAGCTGAAGCATCATTAGTATCATACCTGTCATCTCAAAGCATGCTTTGTTCTGATGAGAAAATATTTCCCTGTTACACTGAGGAAGATACTTCAAAGGCAACATTGTGAAGATGAACATCGATTAAAGCGGCTCCGTGCAATATGGTGCTTCTTAAAAGATTTTCAGCAGTGTGACAAGGCTTTCTTAAGTCTATAACATTGTTCTGTTTCCAAAAATACTACATGAACGGAGAGCATAATCCTGATTCCTAAAAAATTACATGCTATTAGATTTGATGCAGAAAACAAAGCAAAGAGACCTCAACTTCAGTTTTAGCTCCGTAATTATGCAGTCACAAACTGTCCAAGATGAAACTGCAACACAAAGAAATCTTATGATCACAAACTCTCCAAAATGAGGTTTTAACATAAAGGAATCTGACTGTATTTTTTCTTTCTGTCCCTGGCTTCGTCTTCAGCAGTCACGTACATGAGGAAGTCAGTCTTTCTACCACTGAGCTCTGTCCCTTGATTCTATAGTATCTAAACAAATGATGTCATCATGAGCCATGTTTAAAATAATTCTATTTCTGCTAGCTGTCACCTCTTCTAATGTCTTAGTATCTTTCTCTCTTGCTGTGATAAAATACTCTGACAAAGCAACTTACGAGAGAAAGAGTTTATTTTATCTCAGGGTATCACAACTTGAAGTAGCTGGTCACCTCAGGTGAAAGAATGCATACATGGCAATGATCAATTGGCTTTCTCCACTCCAGGAAAGTCCAGGATCTCTGCCTAGGGAATGGTGCCACCCATGATGTGTTGAGTCTTCCCACTTCAATTAACATAATGAAAATCATCTCCCATAGACATGCCCAGAGGCTTTTGTCACAGGTGATTTAACTGAGGCTTGGTGAAATTAAGTATTTTTGCCTAGTGTATTGTCAAGACTTTCTGGTTTTAACACATGGCTGCTGCTTGAGAGTTTAAAGCAAAACAATAAAAATCTGAATGTCTTTGAATGTGAGAGGCAGTTCTAGTCATAGTAAATTAAAACAGCCTGTATAATTTCACTTCTTTCAAACACTATGTCCCCTTTAAGTTTTGTATCAATTTTCTGTGTATTAGTTCCTCCCCCCTCCATCTGGCTCTTCCAATGTTTTGATATCTTTCTTTTCAAGATTTACACTTTGTTTTACCTTCTATAGTGCCATATTTTCAAAACCTCATCTCTATCCATTCCAACCTGTCCTTCCTATTTGAACATCCTTCATTCCAAGGTGCCAAACGCCTTCCCACTATAATTTATATACATCATTACTCAGACTTGACCCTACTTGTCACAACTCCCTTTAAATACATTTTTTAAAAGAGGGCACAAATAATATTCACGTCATAGTGGTCTGTCACCAAGATAAAACAGCTATAGTTCAGAACGTCAAGTCTGGTACTCATGGTTTATGTTCCTGCAGTACTGTGTACACATAACTGAAAATCAATGGGAAGTTAATAGAAAACAAATACCACAGGGAGACTCTGGCACTGCCCATAACATTCGAACAGAGCAAGAGAGAAAACATTTTGAGCAAATGGTTGAAAACAAGTCTGGAAAGTTGAAGAAAAATGGATCAGTTGTTTTTATGATGTTTACCTATAAGGAATCTATAACTTGACTTTTGGGTTCAATATGCTTCCACTTCCTCACACTATTAAATATATATATATATATATATATATATATGTATATATATATATATATCCACTTCCTCAACAGATATATATATATATATATATATATATATATATATATATATATATCTCCATATACATATATGGAAAACCTTGAGAAAAGTACCCTGATTAGGACAATTCACTAGGGTATACTAGAAGGTTCATATATCTTTTCGTTCTCTGAGTTATAAGAAATGAGCTCTGAAAGGTCTGGAAATTTCTAAATCATGACTGTAATACACAGTTAAATATAAATAGCTCCACTCACTCGAAGCTGCTCTGGACCCTGACACACCTATAACCAGGAAGGCAGAATAGCTCTTGCCTCTTCAGTACTCCCATTGATCAAAGTGTTTGCTCTTTATAAAACTATGAAATGAGTTTTGATAGAAAATGCAGCCTGACTTGGAGATATAGGCTATAATTCCTGATATCCAAGAGACAGAAGTAGGGAAATTATAAGTTCAAAGTCTGTTGGGGCCACTTAATGAGATGCTGTCTTAAAATGAAAACTAAACAAAAGGTAGGGCTAGAGTTCAGAGCTGGAAAAACATTTGTCTAGCCCTAGTACACTCTTTGGAACTACAAAAAAAAAATCAAGTGTTAATGACAAATGAATTGTTTATAAACATTAATGAGTCTTTCATATGTGCACTAGCTTGCTGTTACATATTTTAATTATTCTCTCAATGACTGACAAGATTATGTATATGGTTATCAGTATCATGGATTCCAGAGTCAGACTTCAAGATGGATAGACAAATAGATAGGTTGATAGATAGGTTTCTGTGCATGCTTCATCTGTGTTACCATAAGTATATAGAATATTTAGTCTTTTAAAGTACTTAGCCCATGGAGTTATGCAATATAAGGAATCTAATGTTTCTCCATGATATATGTATAGGAAGTATCCCTAATCATGCTACCATAACAAATTAGCACACATGTAGAGACTTAAAAAGATTCAAAATTATCATAATTTCAAAGATCTCCAGTTCAAAATGGGCCACTAAGCTAGAAGTCAAGTGACCAGAGGACTGGATGTCTTCACTGAGAGCCCAGAGCAACCCTTGTTCAGGGAGGTCTTATTCAGGCCACCTGTACATAACCACCAGCATCTGCATGGCCAGATAGATCAGCCAGCTTCTATCACAATGACTCACTGACACTGGCCCTCTTGCTGTCTTCTTGCATATATACAGGTATAGCAATTCCATTACACCCATGCCTGATCCAGGAGATTTTCCTTGCTCTAAAGCAGCAGTTCTCAACTTATGGGTCATGACTCATTTCGGGGTAAAATGACCCTTTCACAGGGGTCACCTAAGACTATCCTGTATATCATATTTTATATTATGATTCATGACAGTTATAAAGTAGCAATGAAAATAATTTTATGGTTGGGGGTCACCACAACATAAGGAACTGGGTTAAAGGGTCACAGCATTAGGAAGGTTGAAAACCACTGCTCTAAGGTCAAGTACTTGGCAGTCTTATTTCTGCCTGCCTTCCCATGAAGTTCTGCCAATACAGGTTGTCCAAATAAGAAGGGAAGGAAGCTAGGTTTTGGAGGAAGGGCTATTGTTTACCCTATTATATATCGAGTAGCTGCACAGTGCTATTCATCCTGTTAATGCTAATATTTTAAATTATGCATAGTAAGAAAATAAGTAAATTGATCCATAGGAAGTAGCAACAAAACAAACCCTGCACATTGTTCATTGAGTGAAACAGATTATATTATTATAAACTTTATGGATAAATACTCCCATGAAGAGCAATCAAATCCAACTACAGATTACAGAAATGTAGAAATATATGATGGTGTGTAATTTTTAACAAGATATTTAGGTTTTAATGATCCTAAGGATAAATGGTTTTCCTTAATCATTAGTAAGAACGATTTGGTTTTCCTTTGACATTGAACTCTAGCTCTAAAAACAGGATAATAAAACCACAAAAAAAATCTGATCTGTCAGATGAAACTACTAAAGTAGTTAGTACCAGTGTGAACCAGTTCACATCTAACTATATTACTCCTTCAATCTATTTCCAAAATGGGATCCAAAATGAGCTAGAATTTCCCAGAAGAGCAGGAATTTTGAACAGTGCTATCTAAAAATTTTATCTTATTGTTTTCTTTTAAAACCAATAAGCACTCCAAAATCTTTTCTCAACTTAATCCTATTTGTCAGAGATAATTTGGTATGCACATTTTTGAGTTTTCACTAATCCCTGGAAGCCCATGAAATAGCTCCAAGTTTCCATGCTCTTTAGAAGACCTAACTAAGACATCTCCTCCTCTGCCCAAGGCACAGGGAACATCATGAAGAAGAGACAAGAAGAATTAAGAGCAAGAGGACTGAGATCAGTGCTGTATAATGCTGTCTTCTGGACATCACATGGCTGTTGCATCCATGAAGCTTGCAAGTATGGTACCTACACGAGATCATGGTCAACAAGATCAGTCAGCCTTCCAACAGGCAACACTAATTGGTCTCAGTGGGTTATTAACAAAAAAAAAAAAAAAAAAAAGGAGGGAAGAGAACACAAATGTGTTCTGGGTGCCTGGGAGGAGGGGAGTTGAGAAGAGGAGTTAGGGTACATATGATCAAGAAGTATTGTTTACATGTATGAAATTGTCAAACAAAAAAATATATTCTACTAAGAATAGCCAGGAGTAGTGGCACATGCCTTTAATTCCAGCACTTGGGAGACAGAAGCAGGCTGACCTCAGAGTTTACGGCAATCCTGGTCTACGGAGTGTGTTCTAGAACAGCTGGGGCTACACAAAGAAATTTTGTCTCAAAAAAACAAAAATAGATAGAAAGATGATAGATAGATAGATAGATAGATAGATAGATAGATAGATGATAGATATACAGATAGATAGAGGGTAGATAGATAGATAGATAGATGATAGATAGATGATAGATAGATGATAGATAGATGATAGATAGATATACAGATAGATAGAGGGTAGATAGATAGTTGGTAGATAGATAGTTGGTAGATAGATGATAGATTAAAAACTCTCTCTTCTGTTCTCTAAAGATATAAATAAATGGATAAGGAAAAAATAGAGTACTAAGGTTAAAACATTAGCTAGAAATGGCCATGCCTTCCTGTTAGACCAGTACATAACTTGTGTTCAAAACTCTTGGGTTTCCTACCTTTGTTTTCCCCTTCTGTGCCTGAAGGCTTGGAACTATAAGAAGTGAAAAGAAAAAAGTCCACTTTGACATGGTGCGAGGAAATGTATAAACCACCACCACTTGCCTGACATGGAAAGCCTCCCCCTTAGAATAGGAGGCTTCTTAGCATAGTCCTTTACATTCAAGGCACCCGTCCACCTAGTCAGGCAGTGCATATGTTTAAGTCACAAGTCTAACACATATCTCAAAAAGAAAATTAGTGTTGAAGGCATCGAAGAGAATTCAGAAACTGAAATCCACACTTTTATATTTCTGCTTCTTTTGTTACAAGTAATTATGAAGTGATTTTTTAAAAATAAAAACCCACATACCCCAGGAACAAGCCTGACAGGTTTAAATATGCAGGCTAACGCTTTGTTCTCTTTCTCAAAGGCCATACCTTCTGCCTGAAACCTTGTCAACGATCTCCATCTTAGACCTTACTAGCTCTGCTTCAATCTCATCACAGAAACAATGAAATAAATAAATGTGCAGTTAATACAAGAAATGCTATGGGTGAGCCAAGAGATGGAGGAGGAGTCAAAAAGGAAAGGACTACTTGTTGGATTTTCAATTTCACATTAAACTATTTCAACACCTCCTAAGCCTTCTCCCTTCTCTTTTTCTAAATTTTTATTAATTTATTTTAGCTTACTTTCCCACACTAATGCACAATATATAATGTTTAGATGTGTGCATATATTATATAGTATATGAATCATGTTAATCATATCTCCTAGACTCTATTAGTGATTCTTCCAGGAAAATCTCAAAATCCTTTCTAGCTTTTTAATAAAAAATTTTTAACATATTTACTGTATGTGCACACATACACATTTGTACATGTTTGTGCATCTGTACACAGCATACATATGGAGGCCAGAGTGGGAGCTTCTGGGAGTCAATACCCTCCTTCTACCATGTGGGTCCCAGGAATCAAACTCAGCTCCTCAGACTTGGTGGTAAGTATCCCCACCCTCTGAGCCATCTCATCAGCCCTAAAGAGCAAGAGCTACTTCTTTTCTGTGAATGAATCTCCTGTTATCATTACCCCTGCAGTCACAGATACACACCAGGGTGTGTCCAGTTCTTGATACGTCTTTACAGAAACCCCAAGCAAGCTGCTTGTTTTCTCTAAGCCTACCCTGACTTCCATCATTTCTTCATAGATCGAGACTGGCTAGGAATCTACTGTTGTCATCATTTTGGCATTAAGGGGCAATCCAAGTCTAAGTTTATATGCTGTCAATGCATTACTCAGGAAGAAACAAGAGAATATCTAGTAAGGGTCCTGTGTACTCAGAAGCATCTCCCTGGAAGCTGACTAGGGACAGATGTTTTGGTCCTAGCTACAAGCCTGTGGTTAAGGCATTCCAGGATTCTGCATAGCCAAGGATAAAGTCACCCTGGATGGACAACACATGACTCTTATGTCATCTGTGACTACAATATCATCAAGCTTCCTCATACCCCGAACCTACAAGCATGTGGCTGCAATCTGACCAAGACTTTCGCTGCTATAGTGTAGCAGTACTCCCCTGTGTGTTCAGCAAGGATAAGGAGGCATTTTCACAGGTGCAAGCCCTGCCACACCTCAGCAGAGGGAACCACCACCTTGGCAAGCACCACCCTGGACAGTAGAACTGCCAGCCTCTCAGCTCAGGTGTTTTTACTCTTTCAGAACACCTGAGGTATTTTACTGATAGCACATGCAGATCATTACCAATTAAACAACTCCCACAGAAACCCAACACCTGTAAACAATACAGAACTCCCTAGACTTAGGATAACCCCTCACCCAACAGTGCATAGAACAATTTCAAACATAACTAAAAATAAACTTCTCCAATATTTCCCCTTTTCTGTATAAACCAATCAAAAAATCACTTTTTATCACTACAACAAAATTTAACACTACACCAGCCAAACCATTGACAAGAGGAACAATTATGAGGCTTCTAATGCACGGGACCAAATGAAACCAAACATTAATCAGTTTTTCAAAATGTCTTTGGGCAGCAGAAAAATATCATCAGAGTCTCACTGTTTGGAATTCAGTCATGATTTTTCTGGACTCCTCCAAAACGCTTGGGTCACTTCTCTGCTCTGCCCTCTGCAGCACATGTGGTTTGTCTTCCAGGCTCTGGCTGGTTGTACTCCACTTCTGCTGCTGCTCTTGGTAGTCATCCCATGGCACTGGCATCTTCAGAATGCTAGGATCCCTTGCTGTAACTGGACTGCACCTTCACTAGTAACCTCTCCTGGGCTCTCTTCATGGTGCCAAGCCTCAACTTCTCTGCATGACCCCTTCCATCTGGGCCTTCAATTGCTACTTTGGCTGCATCTTCACTAATGGCCTCTCCTGGCCTCCTACAGTGCCAAGCCTCAGCTGTTCTCCAAAGACCCCTTCATGCCTTCAAAACCAGCAAACCCTGGGTGACTCTAACAGTACAAAGTTCGGCTGCTATTCACAAGATACAGACTTGACCAATTCTGGAAGAAGTTTCCATGCGCTAACTCTTAGGAAGCACTTTCCAGATTTTAAGATGGAGTCTGGTTTGCAGGAAAAACAACTGGTCACTTTGTCTTCAGGAAGGGTTCCCTCGTCGGGTGGAATTCTCATCACCATAGCAGATGTGTCTTGTCAAGATGGCCTCCCTGGTAACTGGACAGATTTGCAGAAAACAAAGGAAAATAAAACAAAACAGACTGGGAAGCCTGGATTTTTTTTTTCTTGTTCTTCCTTGTGTCCATGTTGGATGAGCTGGTGTGATGTCAGTGTCCCACACTGGTATGCCATTTGTAGCAGTACTCCCCTGTGTGTTCAGCAAGGATGACAAAGAGGCATTTTCATAGGTGCAAGCCCTGCCAGTACTCAGCAGAGGGAAACACCACCATGGCAAGCACCACCCTGGAGAGTAGAACCTTGAGACTCTCAGCTCAGGTGTTTTTTTTTTCTTTCAGAACACCTCAGGCATTTTACTGATAGCACGTGCAGATCGTTAGCAATTAAACAACCCCCACAGAAATCCATCACCTGCAAACAATACAGAATGCTCTAGACTTAGAATAGCCCCTCACCCAATAGTTCATGAAACAATTTCAAATACAACTAAAAATAAAGTTTCCCAACACTATAGATTTATCTTTTGCTTTTAGCTCAGGACCACTGCAGCCAGCCACAGGTAATGATTCCTGGGGTAAAACCTGAATTGACTTGGGTTTGGATCTTTCTCCGGCACCAGGACTATTGCAGAGGTTCTACCTATAGGCAAGCCTAGAACTGGGGGCCATGAAGATCTCCTGAAGGCTAAGTTCTAGCATCCTACAGCTAAGACACAGACAACCCTTGTTCCTACTTACTCTCTTATCTTATATCTAGCAAATGGGTTCTCACAGGACACCCTGATGCCAGAAGTGGGGCGTGTTGCTGAGGTCAGTCTCTTGGTTCATATTAAAGGTGACTGTGCCTAAGTCTCTCGAATGCAAGACACTGCACAGCCCACATTCCCAGTAAGAGGACAGGAGAGACCCAGGCTCACTCCAAGACTAGAAATTAAACAGGCTCAAATTTGAGTGAGTTCGGAAGGCAGACAAGTCTCTGCTTAATGCTGCGTCTGGCCTAGAGGCTCTATTTGTGTGCAGGACCCTTCAGTTTTTACCAAGAGCTAGTGTTGTTATTAAAACTGCAGTGCTATACTTTAGGACAAAGGCTTTTGCGAGCTCTTGTGCCTGGACTCCCCAGTGGCTGAAGTCCTGCTCCCAGCTCTGCAGCACAAGAGACAGTGGTGATAACCAGCACCTTCCCAGGAGCTCAGCCCTTCCTGGCAATAAAGCCAGTGGGGCTTTGCCCAGAGCATGGATCCATTGGTTGTACCTGACACTAGCTTTCAAATCTAAAGCCTGAGTTTAATTCCCCACCTCTCCCACAAGGAGGGGGTATCTCTCAGTGTGCTGGGATGCTTAGAAGTGGGGAGAGGTAACACCTGTTTTTTTCTTCCTTCTACAATAGCCTTTCCATTTTGCTATGTTAAAAAGCAAGTGCTCTTGTCTATCACCCAGCTTTCTTAGCTCTTACGAAGACAGTCTTGTGTAACTGTTCACTCTGGTGTCTCTATGAATAACACGTAGTCATGGTTCGACTGTCCATCATCATCTTTCACTGCCTCTCCCAACTGAAATCAGGTGTTTTATAACAAGATGGAAATATGAGAGACAGGATAGCACTTCAATATATCTGGAAATATAAAATATTTGAAAATCCAGTAAAAATATAACAACGTCTTTTTTGGTTTTTTGGATTAAAGAGTAACTCATGAATATGAACTGAAGTGGAGAAAGAACGAGTGTAAAGATTAATGGTTTTCACTACTTAAGAATTTAAATCTTATAGATAATCAAATATAACTAAAGTAAGAAAGTCAAGACCAAGTGAGAAAAATATTGGCAGATAAATGATATTCAAAAAATTTTGAGATATAAAAGAACTCATACGAATAAGACAGAAAATAGGAGGAATATGTTCAGAAGTTCTTAAATCGCAATTATTGAAGTCATAAGTTTTACAAAGAAATTCATCTCTGAAAGTAAAAATTATTTTTAAGAAAATCAAAATACACTCATTCAACTATTCAATTACGAGAATAACTCATGTGACAATCAGTATTTGTGAATAAAGAGTTTTGGAAACTTCAATTCACATGACTAATTAGCAAAGATTATAATGTGAGTAAGAATAAGAAAGCTGAGCAGTTCTGGCTAAAGGAAGAGTTTATAAAAGAAACACACGTCAGCATGTGCAAGGACAAAGGGTCCCATGAGGGACAGGTACTCAGAGAGTGCCTACCAGTGTCCAGGGGAGAAGAATCCAAGCCAGCTGATCAGAACTTTCTTGCTCACGTGAGTAATTTTGACAATGGGAGGTGACCTTACTGACAGGTATCACCATGTGCCATTTTCCTGGTGAGGTCGCTCTCTGGGGATGAAATGAACAGCCTCTAATGGCAGTCCTCATCTGTCGATCACATAGATGGTCCTGGTTAAATTAAATAGTTCATGCAATAAAACCAAATGTCATAAGTCTGGGAAAGGTACAGATATGGAAGACAGGAGGTTGACAGTGATGACAGGGAGGCTGGGGTAGAAATTAAACAGAAAGCATTGTACACATAAGTGCAATTGTCAAAAAACTTGCACACAACAACAAAGAGAACAAGCCAGGAGCAGTGAAGGAGGGAGCAGAAGAGTCACAGAGTTCTCTCAGAACCAAGTACAGGTCCACTTCTCAACAGTCAGAGTAGAAAGCAAGGTTTTGGAAAGAATACGAATATACACACTACATGTGAAAAAAAATTAGCTGCCAGGTCCTTACATAACAAAGATTAAATGTAAGACCCAGAATAACCAATCTGTTTTGAGGGAACTTTACTATGTTTGTTCAGAACAAATCTCAGAAACATTTATACTAATACAAAAACATTCAGCACCAACGAGACAAATTTCACAAAATCTGCTCTAGGGACAGAAAAAGAGCAAGGAAAGAAGACTCAGAATGAGTAGAAACATACATCCAAACTGGCTCTCGAATTGCAAAGATGAAGGAATGTGTAAATAAAGACAATATACCAGTTAATACAAAGCCAGACAAAATATGAAAGATTTGAAATAGAGACACGATGCAAAAAGACCTAAGTAAACTGGAGATGGACAACAATGCAGAAGCCTCAAAGCCTTCCTCGAGTCCAACATGACAGCTATTGTGAATGAAAACAATCACAGCCATGGGGCTAGAGAGAAGGTTCAGCAATTAAGACCATTGGCTGCTCTCCTAGAAGTCACAGGTTCAGTTCCCAGGCCCCATGTGGTGCCTCACAATTATCTATAACTCCAGTTCCAAGGGAATCCAATGCCTTCTTGCGGCCTTCACAGGCATTAGCTTCATGTTGTGCACAAGCAAACATGCAGGCGAAACATTCATACACATTTTTTTAAATAAATATTATTTTTAAATCTTTTAAAAATTACAGCATAAGCATAAAATTTTTAAATTTCTAAAATAAAGCATAGGAGACAATCTGTGGCTTTGGCACACCATTTTCATTGTTTTGATTAATGTTTCTACACAACACATAGCAATTATGAACTAAGAAGAAAAATAAATAAATAAATCATTGTCCTGATGTCTGGGGACCTGCACATTTGGGCACGGCCCAACTTCAGATTGAACTTGGTCATGCTTAATCTCAGGCTTATGTGGGGCAGGTAAAAGTCCATGATCAGAGTGTCCTGCTGCCTCTCAAAAGCATGGAGATGCCTGTGATCCATGGCCCCCACCAAACAGGCTGGACTTCATTTTATATTATCTTATTCTTGTGGGCACAGGGTGGGAGAGTAGACCAGGAAAGAATGGGAAGAAGATGTGATAGAGGGTGTAATTAATAAACATATGAAAAAAAAAAAGATTGAAATGATTGCTCTTTGAAAAAACTGTGCTTTATAGAACAAAAAGAAAAAATAAAATAAAACAGCTGTGGACCAGGATTCAGCATTCATAATAGACATATTTGACAAAAATAAAGCTTAAGTTTTTATATCACCAAAAATAAATAGATAGCATTGTATACTCAATACAGATACGAAAAATAGAAAGATCGTCAACCAATATAAAAAATAAAGTTCATACCACTAAACACCTAGTAAAATTATTAACAACTTATGAGTCTGACAAGACAAAAGGGTGACAAGACTATGAAGCAATGGGATCTTGTACACTGCTGATGGGACTGGAAAGTCCATCCATCATTTGAAAAATCTTTTCCAACTTCCTTGTAATGTGAAATGCACACTTAGTGTTTGAAGCTGTTATTCTAGTTTTAAGTTTAATTTGGAGAATCAACAACAAAATAATGCCAGGATGATGACCGGACAACGAGCTGCCGAATGCCTATATACTGGAATGTTCTGTCAAAAGTGTGAAGGTCACTCACATTAAGTATATGTTCATTAAGGCCAAGAACATTAAGTATATGTTCATCAAACACATTAAATTATAGAATTAAAATGGATACAATTCTGAATATGAATTAAATATCAAATTTCTGTTACTTAAGAGTGTATACACTAGTGACACTCAACCTTCCTAATGCTGTGACCCTTTAATATAGCTCCTCATGTTGTGGCAACCCCCAACCATAAAATTATTTTTGTTGCTACATCATAACTGTAATTTTGCTGCTCTTATGAATCATAAGGCAAATGTCTGATATGGAGATGGTCTTAGGCAACCCCTGTGAAAGGGTTTTTCAACCCCTCAAAAGAGTTTCCATCCACAGGCTAAAAACCACTGGTATAGAGCATCTCAACAACAAACTAAACTGGCATGTTAGTCACTTTTCATTGCTGTGATTAAAAACAACAGGAAAAAAAATGAAGCAGCAAACATTCATTAGGGGTTCTTGGTTGCCAAGGTTTTGGCTATGTTCCCAGGCTCCATTTTAGGGGGGCCTGTGATGAAGCATAACATCATAGACCGCAGACTGTAGGGGGCAGAGCTTCTCATTTCAGTAGTCAAAAAAAAAAACAAAAACAGAATGAGCAAGAAGAGTCCAGAGGCCTTTCTTTAAATAGCATATCTTATGATCTGATGAGGTCCTACTTCCTCAGTGTCTGCACTGCAGCAATAGATACATCAATAGACTTACAGATACGTATAATAATACTAATAGATACATTAGTAGACTTAAGACCCAGTCGCCTCTCGATAGTGCTGCCAGATGTGCACCAAGCCTTCGACACACAAACCTTTGGGGAGATGATTCACATCCCAACCACAAATACAACTGAGTTAGTCCTAGTGGTGTGCACTAACATGGAGAATTCTAAAGTCTCACATAGGTTTGACATCAGTTTCCCTTCTTCGTGACCAAAGTAGAATATGAGACCATGGGCACAATTTGAACTGACACAAAAATTCAGACTTTCACACCAGAAGTCTGTACTGACAATTACATCCCTTACTTCATCTTAGAAGTGGGAGGAGCTTAGGATTAAGTGAATAAAGGAAAACAAGTCAATTCTGGTTTACAGATACATCCAACAAGTTTGCACTAGCCTATAACATTCAGTCCCCAAATGTAATAGCCTTTAAGGAAGACAGAGGAAAAAATCTTCTTTGCAGTCAGAACTGTTACTTCTATTTGGTTTTGTTTTTGTTTTTTGTTTTTTTTTTGTAAAAGAGAGCTCCATGATAAATAATGGATAATAGCTGTACCATGTCTCAGGATTTAGAGCAAAACAGCATAAAGGATTGATAATACGAAGTAATGAACAAATGCAAATAGGGAAAGAGTTTGAAATCATGCTTCACGTTTCTGCTCATGAGCAGGTATCACCTGCAGAGCATTTTCCCGATACTAAAGCAGAGGTCATGCTCCCATAGATGCTATGCACCCCTCTTCTGTAGCCACTCTAGCTTGACCAATGGGCTCCTGAGCAAAACAGTCAAGGCATCCAGTAGAGAGGCTGCATATCTTGCTAAAAACACAGCTTTCCCTTCAACAAGTCTATTCTTGCTACCACAATTGCTAGCTACCTAACACACTGATTCAATGTCTTGGCTCCATTCCCCAAGGAATCTGCAAACTAAGTTAACTATTTCCATCATAGGAACAGGAACAACATGTTTCACCAAAGCAAACACAAATAGAAATGGCCTTCCCTGGGTGCTCTACTTTTATCTTAACCATTAGCTGTGGGATAAAGGAATGTGTTCTTTTCTCTGGTGATAGCCACACAACTTCACTTGCAGCCAAAATACACATGTGCCATCCAGGAATGAGAGAAAGCCTCACACCCATGTAATTTATTGGTCTTATCGTATACCACATCAGCTCTAGTTGGCTTGCCTGAGACAGCAGTAGAGTACTGTATGAAAGACCTCATTGCAGTGCTGGCTAACAAACAGAGTAACAACATCTCATTTTGGATGTACTGTCCTGCAAGGTTTTATATATCTTATGAAACAGCATCCAGTAGGATACTATCGTTTTGTCATATCCAGAGTACATGGAACAAAAGATGGAGAGGAGAATGGTTCCCGCCTCTCTCTTCCCCCACCCCACCCCCTCTCACCCTTAAGGAGCCAATCACAAAAATTTTGATTCTTTTTTCCCATGTTTTAACTCTGTAGGTTTAGATGTTTTGTTTCTGAAAACTAAAAGGAATTTGCAGTTTAAACTACACCATGCTTGGAGCTAGAGAGATGTCTCAGCAGTTAATAACACTGGCTGCTCTTCCAGAGGACCGGCATTCAATTCCCAGCACCCACATGGCAGCTCACAACTGTCTGTAACTCCAGTTTCAGAGGATCTGACACCCTCACACAGACATACATGCAAGCAAAACACCAATGCATATGAATTTTAAATTTTAATTAAAAAAAACACTATAAATGAAAAAACTATACTGTGCAACTTTAAGTTCTTTAACCATCAAACCACCAGGAAAAGAAAGATTTTCTGTAATAACTTCAGGCATAATAGTGATTATTAAAACAAAAAAAAAAACCACTAGTACCTGAGAAAGGTGGAATTCAAGGAACTTTTTAAATTGCCTCAGTATTCACGTATCCAGTGTCGAGGGCTAATAAAGGTGTAGTCAACCCAATAAAGTCAAGGCTTTTATTCCTCTGGCCTTTAAAAATTAAGTTTTACATTACCTCATGAGGGAAAGAATCAAGACCAGACAAGGAAAATGCTTGTTGAAGAGGAAAGGAATGAATAGTAAGAGGAAGAAACTAAAGATACTAATTATGGCATCTTATTCACTGGCAGAAATAAAGCCTATGGATGCTAAGTTTATTTCTTGTCACTATTTATTATCTTGTATCGATTATGAAATGTGTTAGTCAAGATGAGCCTTATACTTATGCTTCAGTCTGTAAGCTGTAAGATATCAAAGAATTGGAAATGACATGAGGAAAGAATAGACACCACCCAGGAACAGTGACTCACCGAACTGCACATCCACTCCTGTAGAGAGGTGATGAACTGAACAAGGTTGGACAAGACACAGTTATATCACATCACACTGCTTCTCAACATGGTGGAAGGATGTGTGTGGGGGCTGAGTTGACTTTGGATAATGCCAGGTTGATGCTTAGATTAACATTATTACTGTAATTGTTATTATTACGTTTTATCTTTTTGTCTGTTTCCGAGGAAGGATAACTGAAATCCCATCATCAAGAATCCCTTTACATGGATGACTACAGATTGGACTGAATATGGCAATCTAGTATGAAAATACAGAAGGTATCAAAGCAGAAAAGGCATTATTTTCCAGAAACCACCGAGTAAATGCACAGGCAGATATTGGATAACTGATAACTACATCTTAGAGATCCTTTTGAGCTAAAAAAGCTTCCTGATGATCTTTTAAGAATCCCTTCTACGAGCTGGAGAGATGGCTCAGTGGTTACAAGCATGTACTGCCTTGGTTTTCAGCACCAACATCCAGTGGCTCAAACAGCCTGTAATCCAGCTCCACAGGATCTAAAACCCTCCTCTAGCCTCTACAAACACCTACCTCCACGTTAATACACATACACATCATACACATACACACGCATGTCAAAAACCCATACACATTGCATACATATCCTCATGCACATACATATCACATACATACACATACCCATACACATCATACACATATTCATACATGTACACATACGTATCACACACACACACTTTAAAAAGAATCCTTTCTAGGTCACTTGACCACTGGCAAATGCAGGTAGGGCTTTTCTGACTGCCAATCCCAGCCCAAGCAATGATTACACTTACAATTTCAGCAGTAAAATCCTTCTTCTTGAAATAAACAGAGTGGCTTCTGATTTCTTGACTGAACTCTACCAATATGGATGGGAAAACTTCCTAAGTTGGAAAAGGTAAAAAAGTGATTGGAAAAAAGTCATAAGCTCTATCAGCATCATTCTGCAGAAGTCTTAGGTCAGGATTCCTGCTGAACAAGTCTTCCTAAGGTTCTATGTATATGGACAACAAAAGAGCTCTTGTTTAACCTGAAGAAATTAATTTAAAATATTATTCTTCTCTAACTAATTGATGGAAAAGCACTCCACCACCTGGATATGAATTCAAAGCTCTAATGAAATGAATGACCTTTTTCATGGTCTTTGCGGTCTTGTCTCTTGTCAAGGATAACCCCCCACACTCATCTTTCTCTTGAAATTCACAATTAATCTCTGAAATTTCATTATTGATGATCTCTAATTACTATATTTAATCTTCCAGATTCAATTTCCTTCCAACAAAATTGGAATATTTTGTAAATTACCCGTCATCTTAGAATACTGAAAATTTCTCATTTACTCTCAGACATGAGGTGATATTAGGTTATGGCTGGGTTAGTGGAAAAAGAAAACAAATTCTGATTTCCCTGGTTAAGAAGCGCTTCATACAAGTAACTATAATTTAGCTTTTTATTTCAAAGCTAATCATAAAATTAATTCTCATTTATAGGTGATTCCTATTCAAGCAATGATTAAGGAAAATATATCTATGGGCAACCTGAAGAAAAGCTCATTTCTAAGTATTAAAAGCTAAAAATGAAAACTCTCTATGTTTGTGATTTTACATGTAGCTTTAAAAGATGACTCCCACTTAATGGGAAATTCTCATGAGTATCAAAAAGAAGCGTCACGGTCCATTAATGCTCCTAAGAACAGAATTTAAATATTGCATTGTTCCAGGGAGCCCATCATTCAAATCGCTGAATATTTATTCCCTTTGCATGTGTTAAAAACAAGACTAAATTAAAGCAGCTTTTCATTAAAGATCTATTTAGCCTATAAGAAGTAAATGAAGCTTTTCAAACTAAAAATAACCCTGGCCTCTTGCTACATTTTTAGCATGCTAGCAATGACATTCTGATAACACGAAGAGTTAGACAGCTATAGTGAACTCAGTGTGTCTTTTGGCAAAGAGTCAAACAATGTTCTGTTCTATCAGGCAGCACTACTGTCTGCAGTATAACATGACACCTAAATCTACCCGCTACATCATATTCAGCTTCCAGATAAGTTTCACTGTTGACATGTTCTTCTTAGCATCAAGTGACAAGAGAAAGTGTCCAGTAAAGTGTTTGGAACTGCAAGTACTCCAGAGGCATGACAACCTAATCTATGTTCCATTGTGAATTTCGGTCATCTTGTAAAAATATAACCAGTGGCAACAAGCTGTGGGAGGTGATTCTAAGGTGGATTCTCAGAGGACACAGCACCTCAGATGGCTCCAGAACAAGTCACAATCTAGTATGAAACAACACATCAGTGAGGGAAAAAAGCCAAGGATGGATCATAGCAGATCCACTCTGGCTGGGAGAGGTGGAGTCAAGGAGAAATAACATGTTTGAGAATTCTGTAGGGGTTACCAGCAGTACCTTGTATGAAGGAAGTATTTTCTAAAGGACAGATTTCAGAACACAAAAAACCAATGGGGTATATTTTATTCAGTAGTATTTAGCTCTTTGAAAAGAAAGTAGTTATATGGGAAACTACTAGGCCTGATGATTTGGCTCCATTGGTGGAGTAATTGACTAGCCTGAACGAAGCCCTGGGTTTGATTTGCTGCACAACACAAACTGCATATACCTATTACCCTAGTACTTGGTAGACAGAGGTAGGAGGATCAGAAATCCAAGGTCAGTCTCTTATACATGTTAGGTTGGAAGCCAGCCCACAATTCATGAGACCCTGTATAAAAATAGTGATAATGATACCAATTGCCATCTGTTAAAACCTATGATATACCAGGCATTCTGTATTCTTAGGCATTCTATTTAGTCATCTTATTTAATTCTTCAGGCAGGGTTTTAAGGTAGTCATTATTATCCTTATTTCACAAATGAACAACTAAGGTTTAAAGGTAAGTGAATGGTCTAAGATCACATAGCCAGCAAGAGGAGTAAACATTTGATCCCAAATCTAAGTCCAACTGCCCTTCCCTTCAAACCTTTGTGAACCTTGTATTATAACTAATGCACAAAAACATACACAAACACATGCGTACACAGACTGTTCATCCACATACTCCAGGGCATGTTGAGAACTGCCCTTAGTACTGTGGGGTAAAAACCTCTGTGGACTATTGCTATACTCAGCTCATGTGCCACTTCGCTCTGAAAAGCTGAGAAAGCATAAACTCAGGAGGGGAATTGGAGACATGTTTAAGAGAAAAGCAGTATAGGATGGGTTCAGACAATGCAAGATGTGTGAGGAACTTATCTTGGATTTTTGTAGTACTGAAATAGTCTGAAATAGTCTTTGTAGCAAATGTAGATGGTAAATACAGTGGTTACGAACTATAAAGAAAAGTATAAGTATTTCTTAAAATGAAAAGGTATCAATATTTGGGGAAACTGTGGATATCACAGAGAATTTTAAAACTATCTCGGAATTCTTTACCATAAAATAGCCCCCTGTAGGTGTGTGCTGAAAAGATAGAGTAAACACATATAGCAATTGGCCAAATATTCCACAACACGTAGTTTGATTTTTCAGAGAAAGGGCTGGAATATGCCATTGTGTTCAACACAAAAAGCACTTGGTAGATTTTGCCACTGAGTTTTTACCTCAAGCTTGCAAGTAAGGATGGGAGGGTTCTTCCTTGTAGCTGAAACTGATCATGCAAACACAAATTACCACTTTTGCTTACCTTGGACCACTTCCTTTTTAAGGATTCTTTCTGTTCTCTGTTTTAGTAAATACAGGAGGGGGTTCAGACAATCTGGAATGAATCTCTCTGGTGGCTGAAGACAGAAAGCTGGGTGAATAAAGGCATCTGTGCTTATATGTAGTCTGAGAATACAGCAAGACATTTTTCAACTAGCTTCGCAGACCAGTAAGTCAGTAGCCTTACTCGCATCTCAATGTCTTCTGCTATTAAATACAGGAACCGAATTAAAGAGCATCTAAAAATTCATCAGCTCTCCTATGATTTTGTACATCATGCTGTTAACCGTGGCTGATTCCATGGAGTAGATATTTATGGAAATGACCTCTTCTCCATTTTATTTATTTTGTTTTACTATGAGCTTATATTATTTTTGTGAACATAAATTTCAATATCAGTTTAATTCATTACCTCACGATAACTAACTGACATGACAGAATTTTGTTACCTCTGGTGCCTATAATGGCAAATATTCATCAAGCATTTCCTAAAATAATCCCTTGTGCATACATTTTAAATACCTGGCAGAGTAGCCTGCTTTCTTTCTCTCTCAGAAAGGATCACTTTCATTGGTCCCTTTAGTAAATAGATACCTCATTCTTTTCTATCTTTTCTTTCCTTTCTCAACTTTATTTTATAGACTCCAAGAAACGATTTGGCACGGCCCCTCACACTATCTGACCAAACTCAGCTGAAAAGAAAACTTTTGCATTTCCCTTTTGATCATGTGAAGAGTATGTCAATCTCTTTCTTGTTCTAGCAAGAATAAGGCTGGCCCACTGCTGCCAAGTCATTATCAAGTTTCTCTTGCTTTTGTGATAAGCGGTTGGGATTGCAACCCACGGTGGGAGGACTCCCTGAGACTGTCGCTGCAGCTGGATTCCCTGGATGATCTTCATCTGCCCCACATCTGAGTGCATCAATGGAGCTGTGGCTTGACAGCCAGACTATAATGTTGCCTTTGTGTAATGGGAAACGTTTCCCATTTGTCTGTCTGTCAGATGTAAATTCGCTGAGACTGGCACCCGCAGGGAGTTCTGGGGAAAGATTGTTTGCGAGATGTTCTCTTTGGGTTTTAAAGCAGTAGGATTTGTTTTTCATATATATATTTCAAACTAGTAACAACATATGCCAGGCTTTAAAAAAAAAAAAAAGAATTCTTCTTCAGTACAGAAAATTAAGGCAAACAACTTTCTTTATAACAATTTACATGTTCATCAACCATAACATGTATCCTACTTACCCAACACAACTTTAGAGTATAACTCAAAATGTAGGCAAATAAAATGGAGATCCAGCTACAGCTCCCATGAAATATTGTAACCAAAAGTCTTCATCTTGAGACTACAAAATGGCTCATTAATTAGACCAGTAGTTCTCAACCTTCCCGATGCTGCGACCCTTTAATACAGTTCCTCATGTTGTGGTGACCTCTGAGCACAAAATTATTTTCATTGCCACTTCATTACTGTAATTATGCTACCGTTATGAATCATAATGAATCTGATATGCAGACGGCCTTAGGCAATCCTGTGAAAGGGTCACTCAACCAGCAAAGGGGTGGCAACCCATAGGTTGATAACTGCTCAGTTAAGGCACTTTGTGCTCTTCTAGATAACTCAGATTGGGTTCTAGCACCCACACCTGGCTATTCACAACTGTCTGGAACTCCAAGGAATCTAACATTCTCTTCTGAGCTTGTGGGCGCCCACGCACATGTGTATGACACATACTCATAGATGGAAATAAAATAAATCGTTCTTTAAAGCTTTCTCCCATCCTGGTGGTCTGATGTGTTGACAAGAGACTACAATGCTCAGAAAGGAAGCCCCACTGTGCTCATCTTCATTCTTCAATGCTATTATACCAGAACTGTTAAGGTTACCCTATACTCCCAATACCAACTACCACTGCCCACCTGCTTTTCCAACCTTAATTTTCCTCTCACACTGTACAGCATACTACGGGGAATCATGGCCTCTCAACTTGCTGGAAAAATGATGTTTTCCAATTCATGTGTTATATTAGTGACTGTATTCATTTCCTATACTAGGACAACAAACTACCCAAAAATGGACAGCTTCAAACAGCCAGACTTCATTCCCCTACAGTTCTCAAAGTCGGGAGTATGGAACCAAGATGTAACAAAACTGCACATCACGCCCTTAGGTGCTAGTATTTTTCCACATTTCTTCCACTTCTGACAGCATGAAGCATTTCTCACCAATCTCTGCTCTCATCTTCACATTGCCTCTTCCTCCATCTCATCCTCCACTCGTCTGTGTTGCGTCTCCCTCTGCTTCTACCATGTAAGGACACAGACCTTTGGATTTTTAGCAGAAACAATTTGCTGTTACCGTTTCTGAAGAGTTGATGCCAGCCATACCCATGTCCAATCATACCATATCACTGTGTGTTTCATTTACTTTTACTTATTAACCTGAAATATTTACCAAGATAGCGCTTCTGTTTGGAATAGCCTTTTTTTTTCCCTTCCTCAGAGTGGTCATTCTATTGCTTTTATGTCTTATTCATTTCCTACCTGTTCTCTGAAAAACTGCACATATTCTTTTGACTAATAGAAATATTATACATGTACATGTGAAAGTATTCTTTTCTTAATCAAATATTTTTTAAATTCATGTAAGTTTCCAAGGTCTCTGAGAGAAGCTCAGAGGAATTCCTTGGCTCCTCACTTCTAATTAGCTTTGAAGTCCTATGGATGTCTAAGTAAGGTATTCTTATAGTCTCTGTTGCCCTAGAAGTCCTTCATATAGACAGCAACTGTGTAATAAGATGTAGTAAAACCACCAATGGATAACATATGCTAGATCTTTTGACCCCCAAATTTTAAGTTCCTCTGGAAACACTCAGATTACAGGAAGTCATCAGAGAGCACCTTCAATAACTCATGAAGCCTGCAAAGAGTCAGTGAGCAACTCCTGACACAACCAAGTAACTTAGCTTCAAACTGAACATCAGTTCCTGACACAGAAGAGTAGCTTGGCTTCAAATGGAGCATCTCTTCACACTCAGTAGCCAGCTATAGAGGAGACTGGACTCCTAAGAGGGAGAGAGACAAGAGATTTAAGTCTAGAAGGAAATGTCTCTAGCTATGAAGAGCCAAAAACTAACAGGAATTTTCTGATGGACAGGGTTCCTACTGGCAATTTTTACTATTGCTATTATTATCTATTTCTATCATGTGTTTTGCCTGTGTGTGTGTCTGTGCTCCATGTGTATACCTGGTGTCCACGGAAGTCAGAAAATGGCGTGGAATTTTTGTAACTGGAGCTACAGAAAGCTATGAGCCCCATGTGGGTGTTGGGAATTGAACCCACATCCTCTGAAAGAGCAACAAGTGCTCCTAACTACTGAGGCATCTCCCCAAATCAACTACAGTCAAACTTATTGGAAAGGGAGCCATGAAAAGAAAACCTTTCTGTAGATAAGATAGGAATAACATTGAGCCGGGGGGGGGGGGGGGGACACATTTTCTAACTATAATTCTATTATTTATTTGTTTATTGTAGAAAATTAGAAAGTACACTTTAAAATACTGAAATTATTCCTAAGTCCCATCACCAGATCGAACCACAGTTAATATTTTGCCACATTTCCTGTCTTCTCATAAAACGATGTTTGATACTTATTGTAACATAGAAGTTACATCATTTTGCAACGTATTACATAGAGATGGATTTCCTCCTCTATTAGGCATTCTCTGTAAACATGAATTCAGTGAATATACACTATTCTGTTATGTAACTTTACCTAACTTTCTTTAGTTATGTGTATATATGAATTTCTGTATCTGTGAGTGCTGGTCCCCAAGAACTGCGGGTTGAGTACCACACTAAGGTCCTCTCCTAAAGGAGTCAGTATGCATTCTTAACTGCTGAGCCATCTCTCCAGTACATATCTAACCATTCTTTATCATTGGCTATTTTTTCAAATTTTATGTTACAGAAATGACAAAATAAATATGTTATTACACAATATGTTATAAAGATGAATAACTGTTACTATAAGTTCATATATATAGGAATATGCTCAAGAAAATTAACACTTCTAAAAGATTCCCAGTACATCATAAATGGTTGCTATTGAATTAATGTAAATAACAATATAGTTTGGGATATATAGAAAGTATTCAGTTAATGGTAGTTAAGTCTCAGAAATTTGCTTGCTTTCTTTTTTTCTTTCTTTTTCTTTTCTTTTTGGTTTTTTGAGACAGGGTTTCTCTGTTATAACTCTGGCTGTCCTGGAACTCCCTCTGCAGACCAGGCTGGCCTCAAGTGCACAGAGATCTGCCTGCCTCTGCCTCCTGAGTGCTGGGATTAAAGGAGTGCACCCCTATTCCTTTATCCAGGTGGCTGCAATTTTTTATTTTAAAATATATACCAGTTAAATTCGTATTGCCATATCGTTTTGAATGCCAATTTGTCCAAATCATTTCTCTGAATAATTTTTGAACTTTGGGAATGTGTCCCAAGTTCTGACCATTTCCTCAAACCAACTTCCAAGTTCTATGCTGGCTTGAGGTAAGGTGGTGGTTGTATACCAATTTCTCTGGACTGAACAGAAGTGTTCCATGTTGCAACAACCCGTTTCTAAACCTGATCCATTAGGAACATAAGACAAAGCTCACATTTTTCCAAATATAAAAGTGAGATAGAAAAACTGATTCTCTGGAATAAACGGGTAGCTCATACATACACATCAAAATGAGACTTGCTCTAATCATTTGATATTCTGTAAGAAGTAACTCTTCATTTTATCTGAGTTTTGCCCACTGAAAAAATTGCTGGGGTTAATTTTTTATCCCAAAGCATTCAGCACCTTGAAGCTGGAAGCACTTGCTTCTCCCTCCCACATTTTGAAAGACATTTGATTTAATACCTGGATTTGTGTTGTAGTTGCCTTGCACTAGACTATAAGGATGATTTATAAGGACCTCTTACAGGTATTTGCTGTGCAATCTAAAAAGCCTGACCTTTGGTCAGTATTAAAATTGGGAAGAAATTAGCTCATTAAAAGGCAATATCATATTCCTTATTCTGCTGTCATGAAGTTCAGCTTGAAATAAAATATATTTTAAGCCTATGTTTGTACTCTTTCCAAGTCTGAGTTTAATATCATACTTTATACCATTACAATTATAGTTAAGTGCAATTCTGTAAGATCTCACTGTTATGTTGTTTGTAACAGTGAAGATTCATTTAGCCTGCAAGAAAAATTGTTCCCTGCATTTGAAATGTCATATGAATTTCTCTTGTTTCATCTGTAGGCGTACGTGTGGCCTTTTATCCAAGTCTCAACACCACCGTTATAAGTGAACTCCACTTTGTAACATCATTAGGTACACACAATACATTGATTAGAACATTCATTTCAGGTTAAAGGTCATGATTAGGATTCAGGTCCCAAGCACATAATTTTCTATAGCAAAAGCTATCCGATTCATAGTTGAGATTGTGAATAACAAAAGGATCACAGATGGGTATTTGAGGTATACTTATTAGGTAAAGACAAATATTAACCTATGATCTTGAAGTACACTATGTAGGTGGTGAAAACACATCTTATTCATCACAAAAAGTGCTTCAAACACAGTGTTTGACAGAGGCTGTTTTTATGAGAGGCTAGAAATGAAAAAAGGAAAGAGGGGAGTAAAAAGAAAAAGAATAGGGACAGGGGAAGAGAAAATGGAGGAAGAGAGGGAGGGAGGGAGGAGAAAGAAGCTAGGGAGGATGGCAGTTGTTGGGTCCATGATCTGTAGTCCCAATTATTTTCCTTGGTCTTCTGTTTAGAAGAATTTCTGTTTTATTTTTCTAGATTCTTCTCTGTGAACCATTGATTTTGTTTGGGATTTTCTGGACTGGACCTTGATTAAACTTGCCATTTAAGCAGAAAGAACCAAATTCCCTTGTGCTAAATATTAACCTCACAGTAATTGCAGCTGCACAGGTTTTCCAAAGAATCTATACTCAGCCTTCCCTAGAGCTCTACATCTTAACCTCTCTGAAGGTAATTATAAATACCTTTAGCACTTTTTGATAGCAGCCGGTATGACTCAAAAAATATCTCAATGTTCACTCTTGGAAGGACTTTCATATGTGCACAATTAGATTAAAGGTAGACTATCATGAAGTATAAACTATACATAAAGAAAAGCTAAGACTGCAGCAAGAAAGTTTGAAGTTTTCTTAGACTCAAGTAATATATTGCTAATAATGGCAAAAAGACTGGAACCTTATACGTCAAACCTATGTTCTTACACTTACAATTGCAACACATTATTATACGTTACTTCAGAAATAGATATATTTTTAAATGATACTGAGGTACACTCATTGTCAGCAATCAAATGTAAATAAAATAATCAAAGTCACCTATAACCTACTACCCAGAAATATACAAAAACAATTTTAGTAAGTCCCTGTTTTCAATGTGAGTTTTTGGTGGTCTGTGACCCCTTTCTTGAGCTTTATGTTTAAAACCATATATATATATATATATATATATATATATATATATATATATATATATATATATATACACACACATTACATGTGAAATTTATTTTTAATTTACCAATAACTAGTATGTGCTTATACCATCAAATAATAACATACTTATTAATTTTTCATTGCTTTTTTGCATTGTAGCATATGAATATACAGTTGGTTTAATTGTTAGTTTTGAGCCTTTGGATTATTGAAGCTTAACTGCTTAATTTCTTGGTATCTCATTTCTTCAGCCATATAAAAATAACAAATAGAAAAAGCAAACTCAAGGGGCCATTGTGAAACTCAAGGATCCAGTACAGTGCTGCTATCTCCTAAGTATTAAGTACCAATTAGGCTGACTTTCTCTTTGTCTCTCCTTACCTCCCATAGTCTTATACTTTCCCAGGACCTAAAAATATTAAGAATAAGTAGACAATCTATTAAGTACTTAAGGTGCTGAAAATCTGTGTAAATAAACACGGAAGTAGTTTTATCACCAAGAATTTCATTTTATCATCAAAAATTATGAGCTGGGTTTAATTAAATCAATATCTGAACCTAAAATTGTGAAATTATTTTATAATACACTTAGAGGAAAGCAAAATTTTGGGCTGTATCTCAGAAGCAAGACATAATTTAGAGTATTCAGTTATTCCTAAAGATAAATGAAAGAACTACGCACAAAAATAAAACTTTCTAACATTAAGTTTTTAATTTTTCAAATTTAAAATAAATTAGTACTATCAATGCATCAGTGGATGTAGGGACATATTGTTCTTATTTGTTTGTTGTTGGTTGAACAGGTCTTCCTGTCCTAGGCTGACCTTGATCTCACTATCCTCCTGCCTCTGGCTCCCAAATGCTAGAATCACAGGCCTATACCACCACCACCTAGTAAATATATTATTTTTAGCACACGTATTTAATAGGTTCTTGTAATGTGCTATTTTAAAGTTGTTTGACGATTGATTTAAAGCTTTGATATAGACACCCTAATTTCTCTGGTTCTTCAAGAACAGTTAGGATCAACGCATCTGAGGCTATGGTATTAATTTTTGAAACTCTTATCTCCTTGGAATTTGGAATTTCATGGAAATAATTTACATGTCCTTCAATTATAATCCACTAAATAATTAACTTAAATCTGAAGTTCTCCTTGTGAATATTGGAAGTTGGAGTGAATTAGTAGCAAAGAAGAAAAAAAAATTAGGTTTTGAACATTCTAGACTTCATTTATCTTATAGAGACCATTGTGGAAGCTGAGGGTTCTCTAACAAGACTTGGAACCACTTGGCTGAGAAACAAGGATCAGATCAACTAGAGGGAAGAGCGAAGTCACAGGGATCTCATAAAGACATTGAAAAGCATTGAGGTACATCTTAAGTGCCTCTGCCTTCCCTTTAGCTCAATAAAAACACCTAAACAGCATCTCACAAAAGACCACATTCTGGGGTTCTGAGAGTCCTGGATCCACAAGCCCACAGACCTAAATGTTATAAGATGGGCTCTAAAGAGCAAAGGAAAACTATTCAGTGGTGCAGAGTGAACAAAAGTCAAATATCAAAATGAACCAAGTGATTAAAAGCACAGAGATAGACAGCCTTGAAGCTGTAATGAAATTCATTTCCATAAGTGAACTAAGCACTTCCTGCTCTGGACATGGCCATTCTGCATCCCAATATTAAGCAGCAAGTGAGTCAAAAGAAAATCATGAGTGAGGTGGATCAGCCCAGGAAGATGCTGGCTACCAGGCCCGAGTTCAGGGTCATAAATTCTTACAGGTTGTCTTTTGCCCTCTACACATGCAACATGGCAAGTACATGTCCACTCTAAGCTCCACAATAAACAACAAAAAAAAAATGTACTTTTCTAAAAAGAAAACAGCAGGACTGGAGAAATGGCTCAGTATTTTAAAAGCATTTACTATTCTTACAGACGATCCATGTGCAGTTCCCAGCACCCACATCCATCCAAAGGCTCACAGCTTCTTGTAACTCCATCTCGAGAGGAACTAATGTCTTCTTTTAGCCTACACACACACACACACACACACACACACACACACCACAGAATTCACTCATAAAAATATGCTTACACAAAAAATAAATATTTTTAAAAGAAAATATGATAAGTAGACAATTGTGCCAAGAATGAAGAAATGTGAAGAAATCTCCCCAAGTGGAGAGACATAATACTTCCAGTTTTGTTTCCATCAATACATTGCTGTTGAAGAGTCTTTAGGCAAAGTGGTATAATATAATATAATATAATATATATAATATAATATAATATAATATAATATAATATAATATAATATAATATAATATATAATATATACATGTGTGTATGTGTATGTATATGTATATGTGTATATATATACATATATAATGCGTCTCTCTCTCATCTATCTATCATGTATGTTAAAAAATTTTTGTTTTCCCACCTTTCCTCTCTGAAATTTAATAAATTACATAACAATCAATTATCCCATCGCTTATCTGTCATCTACCTGACATGATCTAAAAAGATAGAATACAGACCCAGACGAGAAACTGTGCCATGAAAGAAGTTACAAGCAGCGTGGCCAATGAGAATAAATGCATAAATAAATAAACAAACAAGTAAATAAACAAACAAACAAACAAACAAACAAACAAATCTCATATCTCACAAAGTGGAAAGTGAGATACTTTTGTACCAGAGGAAGGAAAGACTGCATGCGGTGGATAAGATCGAGAAAAGGTTCCATCACAAAGTGACATTTCCAAATACCCTAAAAACAGGAAAGATTTTAGTCAGGTAGAGCTGCAGAAGAGTTATAGATAACCTCAGGTAGAGCTGAAAAAGGGTTATAGATAATAACAGTTAGTGATTATTTTTGCACAGAGCTGTATGTAAGAAACATGTCACCATCAAGACCAAGGATGGACAATCAAGGTCGGAGGAACTGCCTCGTGTCTCCAGCAACTGTGTTTCATTTCAAAGAGCCATTTTGAAACACTTCCTAATACTATTTGATTTCTTCACAGCAACCTGCTGCTGTACCACTTTTCCTGAGAAGGGAAAAAGCATCTATTGACCTCAGGTAGCACAGTGACAACAGACCAAAGACACCATTGTGCACAAGGCTCTCCTGAGGAGCCAGAGAGGAATTTATTCACATTAATTATGGATTATGGAGAAGGGGTAAATTATAAGATCATGGATGATACTGGCAGCTGACTCAGGAAAAACCCCATTGCATTGTGGGTGATGATTCACAAAAGTTGCACCCCTGGTGTGCCCTTCCTGACTTATAGGCAGGTCAGCTGATGGAGGACCTCTCCCCTACAATCATTATTGTGTATGCACTTTGGGGAAGGGCCTGGTGAATGTGTGAATTTCGGGGCTTCCTGATACTTCCTAAGCCTTCTAAGTTTTGTTCACTTCCTCTGTCTTAATGATCTTCCTTTCTTCTTTTAGGACAGTGGTTCTCAACCTTCCTAATGCCGTGAACCTTTGATATAATCTCTCCTCTTGTGGTGACCCCAAACCATAAGATTATTTCTGTGGCTACTTCATAACTGTAAATTTGCTATTGTCTGGGTCTTGTCTGTATCCTTTGGTTGACAACAGATCAAAGAAATAAAAACACATCTCTCATTCAGAAATATACTGATTTAGAAATTCCTACATTTGTTTATCAATGGGAAAGATGCTACCAAGAAATTTTGTATCATGCAGAAATGAAATAAGAAATTTTACCTCTAATAAAACCTAGTCACCCTCTTTTCAGGTGCTGTTTCCATAAGAAATATAACTCATGCCTGTTACAGGAAGCAGGAAGTTCCTAGGAACCACCTCATCCTTTCCTAAGTCAAAATATTATTTCCAAGGTCACTTTTTTACCCGAGCTGCTCTCTCCTTTCTCTTCTCATCTTAGCCTTGGCATCCTGACATGTATATATGTGTGTGTGTGTGTGTGTGTGTGTGTGTGTGTGTGTATACATATATATATATATATGTATGTATATATGTGTGTGTGTGTGTGTGTGTGTGTATACAAACACACACACACACATATATACATATATATATCCATCCTATGGCTATTTTGAGCTTTTTGTGGTTACTTTACTTTGAAGTAGAAGTTGACCTATTGTTTAGAATCATACTGTTAGGTATTAAAGGAAAGTCAGATTTCTCCTCTTTCCTGTTTCTGTTGTCACCTGTTCAAACTGCGCTTCCATGGTTTACATAAATTATTTTTATTACTTTATTTCCTATATTTTTAAATATTTATTATTTATTTTATTCATATTAGCATTTATATATTCATATTTATATAAATACATTTATATATACTTATATAAATGTTTATTTTATTTATGTGAGTGCTCTATTTACATTTACACCTGCATACCAGAAGAGGTCATCTGATCCCAATGTAGATGGCTGTGAGTCACCATGTGGTTGCTGGGAATTGAACTCATGACCTCTGAAAGAGCAGTCAGTGCTCTCAACCACAGAGCCATCTGCCCATTCCTATTTCCTATATTTAAAAGATCCCATAGTTGTCATCTGTCTTCCACTCAAGTGTTCTTGTGTGTGTGTGTGTGTGTGTGTGTGTGTGTGTGTTTGAATCTGTGTGTGTGTACATGCACATACACAAAATAAATTGTAATTGTTTTAAGAAGTTAAAGTGGAAAACTGAATCAGAAAGAACATTTTTCCTATGAGAATATACACACACACACACACACACACACACACACACACACACGTGTGTGTGTGTGCGTGTATTATTTGCTCCTTAACATAGATCAGCCCAGAACTCTTCTTCATAAGGGATACTATAAGGTTTGGAGGGGTTGTTATTATAATTTTAAAGTTAAATTATCCTCCACATTTATCCAAAGCTAATGTTAAAGTGTACCTATAGTCCATGCATTATGAACCCAGAGCTATTGATGCTATTCTAGAAAATAACATTGTAAGTCTGTGTAGTATAAAATCTAATAAGTGGAATACAAGTAACATCTGAAAAGATCAAAAGAGATTTGGGTCCCATTATGTCATTGCAAATACATAGATTTACTAAATCAACAGCTGGCTGAAATGACAGGAAAGGGATACAAGGAGCAGGCATATGCTGTCTTTCTTCCTCTCCCCCACCCCCTTGTCATTTTCAATGCAAAAGATCCTGCAACATTAAGAAAAATAAGTGAAGTGAAAGAATAATCCTTATCAGACTTGGTTTGGTATGGGCTTTACATATCAAAAGTAATCCTGTAGACTTATCCATTGGGACTGCGCTCTACAACTCTGTATATTGATTGGTTGTGCTTCTCTGTCATCAGAAGCTCTACCAGTAAAGTCTTACCAACATGACCTCAAATATTAGCTGAACAAGGTGGACACCAAAGAACATGCCAAGCTGATGGCAGAAAGCCCACCAGTACCTAAACTCAACAAAGAACTATAGGCAACTGAGTAAAGCTCGGGGCAGGAGAGATGCTCTCCCTGAGGGAAGAGCACACTAATTAGTTGTCCAGAGCCAAATGGTCAGCCCTGAAAACATACATACAAGAAACACTATATAGACTCAATAGGTTATATTTAGGAATATATGTATAATATATGATATGTATTACATATCATTACAATTATACATAAATATTACATATATTAATGCAAATACATATACGCATGCAGTAACAACTGAGAAAGAGCCAATGAATTTGAAGGAGAATGAGGAGAGTTATGCAGGAGGATTTGGAGGGAGGAAAGGGAAGGGAGACTGTTATAATTAAAATATAAACAACAACAAAAAGAAAAATTTTATCTTAACAGCAAAACACTAAAATGCTGGCTGTGGCCACAGATGATGTTGCAGTGCCCAAGTTAAGTGACACTTGTAAGTCTTCATCACACTTGGTCAAGTCATCTACCTCGATGTGATTTCCTGTATCTCCTAAGATTCTATATCATCTTCACTCCTGCTTCCATAACTCCTAGTTCCAGGCTCTTTTATAATTCCTCTTCCTCTTCATTTGTGTAAAGAGATCTTCTCAAGTTTTCCTCAACTGAACTTATCTAATTCCCCTTAATTCTCTGTCCTGGGACATCTTAGCCAAAACCTGTGACTTTTATTACTTTTAGTTCAGCAAGAGTTTTCAAATCTAATTTTATGGATTTGTTTTTTACTGATTTCTAACCAACACAGCAATGTGCCTATTACACACCCTTCATCTGTAAATCAATAGATTCCCCAACTGAACTCACTATCATCCCTAGTTTTTCTCTGGACCAACCCATTCAAAATACTGTGAAGTGGTCAGCCATCTCCACAGAAGGCTAAGCCAGAAACAGGGCGATAGACAATAACCATTCTGTCTTTTTCATTCCCCATTCAATCATTCACCAAGTCCTATTGATCCAAACTCTTCAGTATTTCTTACACCAATGCCATTTCTCCAGCTCCTGCCACTACCTCTTCAGTTCAGGCATTAATCATTCCTTCCTGCAGTACACAATAGCATTCTAACCAATCTCCCAAGTCCATTCTCAAACTTCTCTCTTCTCATTCTACCATGACCCTATATTTCAACTGAGTGACTGTAAAGAAATGAAAGTGATCTCTCTGAACTGCTGAGGGAAGAGTAGGTTTCGGGTAGGGAGACTTTTTTAATTAAGCAAAACTTGGTCACTATAGTGCAATTGGGGAAATCCTACTAGAAGCTTTAATTGCTTTATTCTTGGTAAAAAAAAAAAAAATTTGTTTTAAACTTCAAAGGGTGTTTTGAAAAATATCCACATACTTTTTACATGTGTTGAAAGGCAGTAAGTGCTATAAGAAACCAGAGAGAGGAAGCAAGAGGGAAGTGGAAAGGGAGAAGACTAGGAAGCAGTTCTATGTAGACTCTCCTAAGGTTCTACATTATTTCTAGAATAAAGGGCCACTTGTTAAATGTCCTTTTAAGGGTTGTTGTTTTTTTTTAATGATAGTGCATCTATCTGTCTCTCCCATGGTGTCAACAATGATTACTAAACATAAATGCTGTACAGAACCACAAAGAAGAAAGTCCTGTTTTAATGAACTTTACATGCTTTGCCAGATACAACCTACCCCCCCAAATATGTCCCACTATCTATCTCTACCACATATGCACACAGTCACAAACACACATTTGCCTCTGGTGATGCCTTTTTCTTCAAAACACTCCTTAAATAGACCTTAGACTCTTGTTTTGACAGCAAAGTAAATTTTGACATTAAATAGTCTGCTTCTTTATTATTTGTGCTTTTTAATTTTTTTATTTATATTCATGCGCACATATAGAAAGTTTATAAAATAAAAGTCCCTTCAGACTTTTTAAATACCCTTAACATCCATTATCTCTCTCCTCACCTTCTCCTCCTCAACTTCCCATCCTTCACCACCTAAACCTACCTGCCTATCACAGAAGCTATGAGTTGACAACTAAGAAGCCCGGTGCCAGATGTGAGATCCCTCCCCTGAGTTGTTGGCCAGGGGTGTCTCAGAGACCTCCACAACAATATAGGCTATGGCCATTGTTCTTTGTTGTCCAACAGAGCCTAATGATAAGACTCTATTGCTCAAGACACGAGACACTTTGATCAAAGAACAGAGAGAATCAAGCTGACACTCACATGGAAACTTCCTCAGTACCAGATGGTTTTCCCAGCGCTGGAAGGGTCTATGCAGACTGCTGATGGAGCTTTGGGGATGTCATCAATAATCTTACCCAGTTATGAACCCTGCAAGCCACAAGAAGGATGCGTCTGGTAAGATATGACCATGAGTGCACTGATGGCATGAATGTTGTGGGTGTAACCATCTGCTGTCTGATTGGATCTAAGGTTCACTCCACAATAATAAATGCATACCTGATACTGTAAAACTAACAAACAACCCATGGTTGGGGAGCTCATAGACCCCAGAAATGAACCAACTGCTGTTAGTTTGCTAACTGTACATAGTATCACATTGCCCTCTAAAGATTTATATCTTTGATTTTAGATTAACAAAGCTGTCAGTCTTCATCATAGTCCTCATCTTTTACAACTGACAGCAATTACCTCAGAAACTTACAGTGGATCAGAATACAGAATCATGTGTCGGTAGAGTTATCATCCATAAATGGACCATTCATATCACATATCCTTCCATAAGCCTCAGAGAACATCACTGAAAAGGTGCAAGAAAACTGGAAGAACCAGAAGTCAGGGAAAACCAGGCCAAAAATTTTTATAGGCATTGCAGGACCAATGCACTCTTGAACTCACCACAGATATGGTTATCTGCATAAGACCTGTATAAGATCATCCCAATCAACATTCCAGAATGCGGCAGAGTAAGGCTTATGAGCCCCGCTGAGGAGTGACTGACAGTTGCTACTAGGGTAGTGAGAGTCGGTTTTCTTTAGGGATGTCGTTTCTTGTACATCAATCATACTTCAGGGATTGCCCCATAGCTATGCATATATGGGCAGCATAAACTCAGTGGTCTATAAAAAAATGACATGAAGTTTGGAGTAAGGTGTGGAAGTTGGAGGTAGACCTGAGAGAATTTAAGGAGAGAAAGGAGTGAATATGATCATCTACAGACCTCTTGAGAATAAAAATCACATTTTTCTTTTCTATATCCTCAGCATCTAGCCTACTATTTTCATAAATGTTTTCTAAATACTATTAGATAGCTTTTGGCATTTTAGTGAATTAGAAGTAAAAACAAATTTCTCAATGCATGTTTGTGTTGATATTTTTACATTTGGTATTCTCAGAGGGTTTTACAGTCTATCAGGTAACACTTCTGTCATATTCAGAAGATAATTATGGATCCCTAAGCCTACATTAAACCTATTCAACAGGGCTGTGTAGGGTTAAGGTACCATAAGAACGTCATTAAAGGAGACACAAAATTCCATGTATTTTTATTCTGCAAAAGCAACTAGTCAATTAATTAGCCTGAGTTAATTTGATAATTTTTTTCTTCAATTGGTCTTAAAATTCAAATTTACAAGCCAATAAGAAAAGAAGACAAATTGCTTCTTGTAGACAGTATACAAATGTGAATACATTACATTACAAATTGCTCTAGAAAAACTATTAAGAAAGTTTAAAATGCTATCACTAGATAAGAGGGTATTTCATTGTCCTTATTAAGTGTATTAATTATTATACAGCCAACTAGTTCCACAGGTGTGTTTGTGTTTGTTTGCATTTCACATATACTTAAAAATACCATAGATTTTGAAAATTATGATAATGTTACATTTATAATCACTGTGGAAATATGCTTAGAATGTTAGTGGCCTGCCAACATCTCTTTCATTAAAGAATTACACTGGGAGTTTGAGAAATGAAAGCAGCCTTTGTTTATTACTCTTCTGGTCTGTTTCATAATCACTGTACATACAGCCTGTAATCTGAACCCAGAGTGAGATAACAGCCTGCCACCAACACAATCAAAGCAAAAAGTAACCTTCAAGACTTGCAGCACTTCCTATCACTGGGTAATATATGGACACTCAGGACCACTGATATCCAACAGGCTATCACTCAGGACAGAGAGCAGAGAATCTTCCATCTGTGTTTCCATGTCACAGCTTCTAAATCTCTATGGAATCCTGGAATTGATTTATCAACATATCTGGTAGATTCAGTAGTCATCCATTCGACTTCTCTTTCATTTACTTGCAAAGAATTCCTTAATTTGTTTTTTTCCAAAAACTGGATTACATACCCATTTTAAGCAAGCCCTGGGTCTAATGCACAGGGAATAGAGAATTCGAGATGAGAATGGCAAGTGATGCCCTTGCCTTTACAAATTTTATAGGTTTTGTTTGAAGGAAGATAGGAATTATTGAACAACTCACTTAACTGCACATAATTGTACATTTTTCAATAAGGGAAAATATGTAGGGTGGTACAGACGTAATAAAGAAGCGAGAAAGAAAAATGCCTCATTACATTTTTCTCTCCTGGGTCCTTTTAGTTCTCTTTCTCTGCAGTTACTCCTAAACCAAAGTTTTATTTCTCAAACACCTCAAGACTCTACATACGACAGCTCTGACCATTTAACCACCAGTAAGAACTGTCATGAGAATAACTGTCTTATTCTCACACAGTGCTCCGATGTATCTGAATGTTTTTAATATTTATATACAAGTTTTAATTATTAATATATTTCAGTGTGTGCAATAATATTGGAGTGGTAATACCAGAAGGTTGTCGTCCATTTTATAAATATGAAAAAGAGAACTTTTGGGTCATTGAATGTCCTTAAAGGAGGCTGTTGGACCTAATCCAAATGCTAAAGCTATGATGGAATTGGGCTAAAGATAAAGAGACATAAAATTTTTGTGAAGACTCTTTTGGTGAGAATTTGTAATCCCAGCTATATGGGAAAGAAATATAAGAGTTATTTTTAAAGTCTCATGGTTTTCCCAAGGGATGGTAATAAAGTTGTCTGGTGGCAGATAATTACCATGGACTGAAAGTGGCCTAGCGCTCACTGATATCACCACATTTCTATGCCAAGTTAAGATTCAGCCACATCAGCACGATATTTAAAGCATTAAACCAAGTGTCCACTGTTGAAAACGTGAGGCTGACTGGTTTTGCATATGAAGCAAGTTCTGTATAAATATTAATTTGACAACTGTCAGCTCCACATATTCAGAGTTAGTGTTACATAAACTGTCAGCCCACAGGCAGGTCGGAGAGGGGGTGGGCATACTCTGGGGAAGCCATCTCACCACTCTGCCTCACAGTGTTTCTTAAGGAAGAGCTGGCAGAGTCAAGTGCAAAGCAAGGAGAGAGAGGTGCAGAATTTATGAGTCTTCTGAACTCAGGATTGTACTGCTGAAGAGCAGAGGCAGCCCCAGATGGAAATGTCTACTTTGCTAGCACACATTCAGGCACCTGGAATGATTTTACTAGTAAAAATAAAAGCAAGTAACAGGTTTTAATTCAGAACACAGACCTTTTCCACTAGGTGACTACGGAATTATTATTATTATTATTATTATTATTATTATTATTATCATTATTATTATTATTGCAGGTTACCGACCAGTCTTCACCCACAATACAGTTCCATTAACTATCCACAGAAGGGGATGGATCACTGAAGGAAAATTAAGAGAGATTAAGAAAAATGAACACAGTAGTTCATTTTTCTAGTGGGACAATATATGATGCACTTATAGTGCTTTTAAGACTCACATAGAACACAGCTTATGTATGATAAAGAGTTTATTTTAATAATAAAAATTAAAGAAATTAAAACTTAGAAAAATTAAGAATTAGAGAAAGCAAAATAACAATGTGCATATTGGGGAAAAAATTACAAGGCTTCCCTCTCTCACAAAGATTTTGCTCTAACTAACTTAGCAAAAAACTTCAGGCTGCTTATGTCAAGCAATCATCAAAAAAGGAACAAATACAAGAGTGTTCATCCCCTCCCAGCTGCAGGCCTCTGATCTTCAAGGTTAATTTTAGTGAGCAATCTTAACACAATAGTTTTACTAATGAATAGCCGATCTTTGGTCTGCATACTTACTATTAAAGGAGGCAGAATTATCTATTTGTTTTCTCAAGCTTGCTAACCTACTGTCTAGACTCTTCATTTCTGATCACAACTATGGCTCGGTTTCCATGGGAAGGTCAGAGTAACCGAGAGTAAGTTTTTATGATATGTCTACAGAAAGCATGAATAGTTCTCACGTACCAAAACTTGAAGGTTAGTTTACAATTACTTAGAGCTGAGATGGTGGTGTCCCTCTCCAGCCACCCCAGGAATTTATTTGAGTTTAACTATTAGACCAAATAGACAATACTATTGATGAGAAGCTTTTGTCACCATACAGTAAAGATGAGAAAGGGGTAAAGCAGTTGGTGGGCTTCAGATTCCCAGCAAAGGTAAAAACCAGGATCTTTGTCAAGCTGATAACAACCACTGCTTGGGAATCATCGGCCCTCCACATATTATTATTATTTATTATCTCCAAGTATGAGGGTTTTCCCAAACGTTTTGAAACTTTTAAAGTCACCAATACCACCCCAGAGGGAAGCAAGAAAGGCAAAGAATAGAGCAGCATTTAGCCAGAAAGAACTGAGGTCAGATCCATACTCACAAAACCACACATTCAGGGAGCCCAGCTATGCCTGCCTCTGCTGTGCCTGTCTGCTCTACTTGACATATTGTCAGTTGAAGTCTTCCAGATAAAATGCCTGCCTTGTATCTTCCTGGATCCTTGATCTAGGCCCACTGCAGCTTCTCAGCCCCTGGCAAGAGGCTAGGTCAGCTCTTAGCTGGAACTCAGGTGCCTCTGGCTACTCACCTTTCCCTCAATGACTCACGCTGGTCCCGCCCACCAGAAGTAACTAGTTCCAGCTTTAAAAGAGCACAAATAAACTTACAGTGAAGGTTTTCTGCACAGCCTTAGCCTGATTGTGCAGCTCCACTTCATTCTTGCTTAGAACAGCTGAAAACTTTTGCTGCAGGAAGACTCCAAACCTGGGCCTTCTACCCAGTCCTTCTGCCAAGGTCAACAGTATCTTACTAAACTGCATCGTTTGTTTTCCACACCAAGTCCTAGTGAAGGTTTTCTACCTCGATACCATAAAACACCCGACAAGACTCCCAAAACAGTTAACTATCTATGCACATCCTACATAACCAAGTTATACTGCGATACTGTCTTTTACTTGCCAAAAGGTTGTGAGACTGTGTTCATATTAATTGTGGTGAGACGGCGATTAAAATAGCGTGGCACACTTAGCAGAGGTAGCTTGCTAAGTCACATACAGCGTTAGAAAGTTCCATACTGTCCACTCCAGAGTTGCTTTCCTGTACTAGTGGCTATTTGTGAAGCTGATTTACAATGTGGCAAATAAGAAAATAGGAAGATATACAGTTGCAGAGAATCTCTGTACAGGCACTGTTCTCAAGTGCTGGGTGCCATAAATTCTCATAAGATAAAGTGGGGAGCGCAGGAAGCAGTGGGCCATTTTTTTTATTCTCCTTCGCTTCTGCCAGAATTCTAAAATCAAAATAGGAGTGGATGACCAGGAGTCACCAAGGGCAGGTCTGTGATGAGCTCTGTCAGAGCATACATGACCTTGGATGAAGCCCATCACAGTCCCAGTTGCTTTTCATTGCTTACTGTGTTTTTGAGAGACAACAAATATCATAGTTAATAGTCTATAATTGTCAAATATTAATAAAAATATAGACACTTGTGTAGTAAAATTGCACCATTTGGGATGTGATAAAATATATATATATATAGATAGATCATAAATGAAGTACAGTGGTTGCATATTTTTATATTAAATGCTAGATATGTACAAGGCTGGTATGATACTAGTTCCTGATACTATCAGTACTCCAACTGCATGAGAGTTCCAATATTCATGTACAGCTATTCATAATCTTTCTCATTTGCTATAAAACAAACAAACATTTTCTTTGCTATTGTTTGGTGTGAGACAGGATTCATCCTATAGCCAAGGCTATCCTCAAAGTCTTGATCTGCCTACCCCAATTTCCTGATGTTGGCCTTACAGTTTCCTCTCCACACCAGGTTTAAGAGAGGAAATTATTTTCAAGTATCGTTTTACACATGTGCTATTGAGAGGATTTTCAATACTAGTCATTTGACAGGCATCATAAGACACAGTGAGAATCAGAGCAATCAGAGCAATCAGTAGTAGGATTTCTTGGTCAAGGGCTTCCTGGGCTACTCTTACAAATTGAAGTGCAGCCTGGGTTACAAATTGAGATGATCTCAAAAGACAAAAGAAGAAAGCAAGCATTTGAAAGTAGGTCTGAAAGCAGTTAATGTATATAAAACCATGGAAATGTACAGCATCTGAAAACCTTGAGTCAATTGATTCTTGGGTAGATGGCCCTGAAATGATCTTTTAAAAATGTATACTAAAGTAATTCATACCTGTGTGTGCGTGTGTGTGTTTAAGATGTAGTGAAATGGCTCAGTGGGTAAAAAGCTTACCATACAAGCCTGGGGTCCTGAGTTCAGATCTTCAAATCCCAGAAACCCACATAAAAAATCAGATTCAGTAGCACACCATCTTCAATTCCAACATTCCTTCTGTGAGATGGGAGGAAGAAATAGGAGAATTGCCTGAAGATTCACAGGCCAGCTGGCCTGGAGCACACAGGAAAGAGGCAGAACAAGTGAGACCTTGACTCACCACGGTGGAAGGCAAGAATCAGCTCCAGCTCCTCAGAGTTATTCTCTGACCTCCATGTGTGCACCCTTTCTCCCTCCCTCCCTCTCCCTTTCTCTATCTCTATTTTACAAACACATCATACACATATGCACATCATGCATGCACATTTACATGCATAACACACACGCATACACACACACATACACACATCTCTATGGTAACATAGATGTTATTAATACCAAAGATGACAGAGCAATAAAGTAAGAAATACAACCAGGTGCAGTTATAAATTACACCAGAATTTCATTAAAGTCAGTGAAACTTGACACGTGAAAAGTATATCTGCAAACAATTCACATGGAAGAGTCCCACACTGTAGTCAACAAGACCTAAATGTCTGAGATAGCTGGAGGAAATGCTATGCATGTGAGATACATTAATTGAACTTCCTCTCCTTCCCAAACTTATACCAGAAGGGAATATACAAATTCAGAAGATAACTAAGAGAGTTAAATAAGTGCTTACAAGTACACAAGGTACTGCTGAGTGGTCACAATGATGTAGGATCACTATAACGAAAATGAAGTTTAAAGGAGGTAATACTAGGGACTACAATCACTTGAGACTTCTAATTCAGGGGACAGATATTATACTGTAAAGAGAAAGTACAGAGCGGGCTCCAGCAGGGAGACTGAGCAGTGGACACAGGGGTTTTTCAATTCAGACAGTGCTTGAGGTTTTGATTCAGCAACACTCTATCAGAGACTCAAAACCACAGCAAACAAGGCCCATGGTCTTGTGTGTCCATTTATGGTGTTATAATTTCAAAAAATTTAGCAAGTACCAGGCAGAGGAGAGAAACTTCCTGGATGCCAAGCCTAACTCTATTCACATCTTTTTAGCACAGGATTCTGAAGTTAATACATTCAGTATAGTTGCACCTATTAAGGCAGAAACAGGTTTTTCTCCTAATGGTAAGCTATGTGCCATTTTTTACCTTAATTAACATACAAGGGTGAAATAAAATTTTAAGACTGAATTTTTTTTAATACTAAAGGCTCTTCATGTGAGGGGTTTGAGGTGACCTGTGAAAATGGTTTAGCACTTGCTTGACCTAGGAAACCCTACAAAATCATACAAATCAAGAGACTCAGATCTTGGGGTTAGATAAATGATTCAGGGGCTGAGTGCACTGGCTGCTCCTCTCGAGGAACCAATTTCAATTCCCAGCACTTAGTTGACAGCTACGTTTTGTAACTGTAGTTCCATGGGGATCCACGGCAACAGGGATGCATGTGGTGTACATATATATCTATGCAGGCAAAATATCCATACACATAAAATAAAATTAATTAATTAGTTTAAAAAAGAGAGACTCAAATCGTCATGTTTACTTTAAGAACATCAATGAAACTACCCAGGCCATCAAGAGTATATATATGCACAACCCAAAGCCACCAAGTTCTGATAAATGTCACTTTAAAGAAGCAATATGGAGGGCTGGAGAAATGGCTCCGTGGTTAAAAGCACTGACTGCTCTTCCAGAGGTACTGAGTTCAATTCCCAGCAACCACATGGTGGCTCACAACCAACTATAATAGGATTGTATGCCCTTCTGATATGCAGGTATGCACAAGGACAGAGCACTCATATAAATAAAAATTAATAAATAAGAAGCAATATGGAGGGGAGTACTGCAGAAATACAGTGCTCGTGTATAAAATTCTCAAAAAATATGAGCTACATTTTTTTAAAAAGTAGAAGTAATATGTGAATTCTGGTGGCTTTATCATACTGTCTGTAGGTGTACCCAAGATGAACAGTGGGAGGGGAAACAGAGTAATGGTGAACTTAAGGAGTTTCATGTAGGTTGTCTAGTCATTGGCATTGGTCCAGTTGAACCAAGCAGCCAGGATGAACCACTTAATTTACAGAGCACCTGGAACATTAACCCATGAACTCTGCCACACTGAGATGAGCTTCAGTGCAAAGAAAAAAATCTACTAAGTCATAAGAGGAAGATGCACAGAAGAAAAAGTTATTTCAGAATAAACTGAAGAAACAAAAACTCATGGCATGAGAATAGATTCAGAATAAAATAATGCCAATAAATGTTTTAAAATAAACTTCAAAGAAACTGTAATCCAAGAATATATCTCATAACACATGTATAAGCACAGATTCTAAGGATGGCATAATTTTACTCATATCTGAGTTAAGCTGCAATCAAAAGGTTTTAGGGAAGGGTTTTGCAAAATATGTCCTAGTCCAGCCATTAAATGGCTCTTTGTTCTAAAATTACTTAATCCTTTCGAGTCTCAGTAGCTTCATTTATAAAATAGAGTTAATGCCTCCTTCATAGAGTCCAACTGTGAAATGTTAATACTCTCCTAATCTGTTTTCTGCTGTTATTGTAGGTGTAGATGTATGTGTTGATTTATTAATTATTCTCATGGGTTCATGGCAGAGGACAATTTATTCTTTGCTAATTCAATCCCCAGTATTAATGGGTTTCAGCCTTCAGACAATCTAATCTTAAATCTAGACCTAGAAAACTGCAACCTCCATATAATCTAATCTGCAAACCTAAACCTAGTATGTTTCAGCCTCCCAGACTTACTGCTGACTCAGCTCACTCTGACTAGCTGTTTTCTGAACTCTGAACTGTAAATAGTAAACCATCTGCTTCTAACTCTCTGCTTTCTCTCTTAGCTTATTCTGGACTGGCTCCGCTCTTCTCGCCTTCTCCTTCTGAACTGAACTGTCGGTGAGCTGACTGCACTCAAACTGCCTGACTGAGCTAAGTTACTGCTTTGCTACTCGTCTGTTTCCACCTCTGCTTCTACCTTGCCTCTTTCTCTGAGCTCTGCTGCTTGCTTCCACCTTGCTTCTATACTTTGCCTCTACTTTCTGAGCTCTGCTTGCTGTCTCTGCTTCTTCCTCTGCTTCTACTTGCTTCTGTCTTGGGATTAAAGGCATGTGCTTCCACTTCCTTCTGGTTTGGGATTAAAAGCATGTGCTATGCTGCCTTCATCACAGAAATCTCTTTCACCTAGCATTAACGCAGACAGGACAGGATTGGACTAACATTTTTTCTGCATTCCATTTGGATCATATAGGCTTCTGAATGTGATCCCTTCCTAGCCATAATACAAGGCTTTCAATGTGATCTTTTGCTAGAGCAGCCATGCTGCTGGATTAGAAGATTAAATGTTCCTCTACATATTATAATTGAACAACATTGACTGGGTAATTTTTAAAGAAAAGACATTTATTGAGCGAGTTCAGAAGGCTGGAGAGTCAAGGAGCATGGGAGCAAATTCTGGTGAGAGTTCTTTTGCTATTGTTACACAGCAAAAGGCATCACAAGGCAAGGTGTCAAGTTTCCTGGGTCAGTTCTCTTTTTCTCATGATCTCACTTAATCCTATTTCCCAAAGCCCCACTTTTACACATGATTAATATGTGCCTTTGGGGATGAAGTTTCCAACAGCTGACTCCGAGAAACACTCAAACTGTTACAATTGCGAAGTGGAGTAGAGTACTCTATTTTGACTCTTAGCCTAAAGGACCAAGGAAGGAAGGAAGAGGGAGTGAAGGAGGGAAGGAGAGAGAGAGGGAAAAAAGAATAGAAAATCTCTCTCCCTCTCCCTCTGCTCCTTCTCTCTCTCCAATTCAGAGTCAGTAAAAGAAGATGTCATTTGGCAGTAAGAAGCTATGAGTAAAAACAAGTGTGAATTTTAGCCAAGTTGGGAGGGCTTTGAAGATTGGGTAGACAATCTCTGCCTCTGGTCTAGTAACAAAGCACTTGTTTAATAGAAATTGAATTAAGTAAGATGAAAACAATCACTAAGCTGAATACCTGAAATGAATGTATGAATGAAGTAAAAATGAACAAAAAATACCCATTTCATAGAGTCTCCATACTTCTACATAAGTTATTTTGGATGCTTTTTTTTTTTTTAATATCAGAGGCTTTCAATTCTGGTTGCATAATGGGTAACATTTAAAATCCCTATATGTGAGAAAGAGCATTATAGTTTTTGAAAATATCTTAATTTCTTTTGCGCTGCTATGATGTAATGCCACCGCTGAGTAGTTTATAAACAATGTAACTGTATTGGGCTCATAATTATGAAGGCTGAGAAGCCTCAGACTAAGGGACATATCTTGTGAGATCTTTCTTATTGCCTCATCCCAGGGAAGAAAGCCAAAGAGCAGAAAAGCATAACACCAGAGCAGCAAACCAGGATTATGAAAATATACACTTATTATAAGGAACCTGCTTCTGTGACTACCAGCCCTTTCCCTCGAGAAACAGAATTAATTCATCAGATGAGGAGAGAGCCCTTATAAACTAAGCATGTCTTCAAATTCTACCTTTCTACACTGTAGCACTGAAAATTAAGTTTTCAAGATAAGAATTTTTAAGGAATACACTAATACCATTACACCAGGTTTTTCCAATATACAGTCAAAGATGACCAAGATTAGAGGTTCAACTGTTCTGTAGTCTGTGTAGACTTCTTACACACCTGAGAACAAATATCTCACACTACACTTAACGTATGACTTATCACTCTTTTATGTACCTGTTAATTTGCTTGAGAATTTGGGTGAGAATTAAATAAGACAGTCCTGTATAGCTCTTGTCACATAGTCATTTGTACTAGAAAAAAAATTTAGATAGATTTGGATTGCCTTACTAAGTCTTACTGAGCAATAGAACGCCTGGTTTCTCTGTCAATTCTTCTGTCTCTGAAATCCAATCATTACTTCTGGATCATGGAATCAGAATCCCACTTTCTGGAACTCAGGCTCCAGAGTCCTTTTGTAAGTCTAGAAAAATATTGGCAAGGCATAAACTATTCACTTTCTGTATGTACATAGGTGGCTATAGGCCCTGATCTTTCAGGCAACTTGTTTTAAGAGTCAATAGAGAAGGCAATCCAGAGTAATGACATCCTCACTTGGATATAGTCCAGTGACTCCTTTTGAAAATCACAATCCACCAGCCATCAGTGTGGTTTAGGGTAACATCTCATTAATACTTAAATTTATGTTTCCCTAACTCTTAGCAAATTTGATCAACATTCCTTGTAATTTTTTCTTTTTTTTTTGAAATTTGAAAGGGACGTGTAAATTTTTACCATTTAAAAAAGAAAAACCACTTTAGCTTTCTTTGGAATAAATGACTTTTATTATTTTAAGATTTTTCCTATCTTTCTAATTATGAGCTTTATGAGAAATTCCTAGTATATATTTTTGATGATATTTTAATCCTCTATTGGTAGAGAACTTGTTTATGCTGTTTAAATATATTTTATGTTAAATATTATACTAAATTCTGCTGACAGACTTCCTGATAACACATAATCATTTCTAAAATAAAAAATTTTATCATAGTGTATTAGTATATAACTGTTTGATAGATTATAAACTATTTTACCATCTAGTTTATAATTTTATATATATACATATATATTAAATGTAAGTACTTTCTCTAATAAAGAGATACAAAATGTACTTACAGTGGTGTGTGAGTGTGTATTTGTGTGTGTTTTATTCAAAACAACTTTTAAAAGTTTTTCTCTTCTAGACCTATATCAAACTGAAAATGATATTGTAAAATTTTCTAATAAATATGAATTCTAATATTCTTCAACTTTATTTCTAATATTTTTATTTATATACTTAGTTCTGTATTTGGTACATAAAAGTTTTATAAGTATATTTACTCATTGGTAGTAATTTATTATTGTATAATTTTTTCCTTTATCCTGATTACAATGCTTATACTTAAAATTCAGCTTCTCTGATATTTAAATTACTACATTGGCTTTCTTGTGTGTTTACTTTTATCACATGTCCCCTGAACCATCTCTTTGATGCTGAGTGATGCTGAGTGTTCCCCATGAAGGCCACACACAGCATGATTTCTCCTGCAACCTGGGGATCTGTCTCATGAAGGGAGAGTTAATTTCTTCAATTAATGCTTCCTATAAAGAGGAATATAATTTCTTATGTTTTTTTGTTATCTTTATCACATACTGTACTAGTTTTAAAAATGAATTTGTTTTAATGTAGACGATAAATTTGTAAAAATTTGAACATGAAACAAATTTTATATGCTAATGAATGATTGAATTTCAAAAAGAACTGAACAAAAGCTGAGAAACAGCACCAACTGAGAGCTGCTTCATCAGATTAACAGACTACCCCCCACCCCACTTTCCGGGAGCTGGGCAATTATGATGTTGTAAATGTCAGAGACCTTGAATAGCACCAACCACAATACCCTATCCTATGCATGCATATATATGTGTATATCTCATCAAATGTTATTTACAAAGTAGGTACAGTGAGATGTTAGCAATAATAACTAATGATATAGTAGTTATTAGCACATGATTTATTGTAATCTATTGCCTACTGTTCTGGAAATGTGTCATTAAACAATTTCATCATGCAAACATTATAAAGTACACCAAGACAAGCCAAGGTGGTATACTCTTTTACATACTTCAGATATATACTATATAGGGGATACCCTGTTGTTCTGGAGCCACGATGAAAACAACAACACTGTGCTTAGGATTTAAATTCTCTCTTCTGATGCAGTCCCGAGACACAGTAAACAAGGTATGTGAGACTACCTCAGCAAAGCAAGACATACTGTCTATAGTGAACTCTTTTATAAACAGAAGGAAGACTCTCTAATATAAAGATAAAAGCACAGTGTAGCAAATACACAAACCATAACATACACAATTACTATCATTATCAAGAGAATAAAAGTTTACTATGCTTGTTTACCCCAACATCATCAAAAATGTATGAATAATTCCGTTTTGTGATGTCACAATGAACATAGTATCAACAGTGGAATATTTTTCACTTCATTATAATCTTATGAGAATATTTTATAAGTATAGTCCATTGTTGACTAGAATATTTTTCTGCAGTACATGACTCTGCTAGAATAAAATTAGCTACTTGAACTTTGAAGATATTATTAAGTAACATAATATTATTAAGTAACATAATAATTGCTTGCATACAGGTCAAGTATACCCCTGTGGTGATACTTCATAGCTGTTGTTGTCACTAAGTGGCTAAAGTAAGTAGCATGTACACTGTGGTACTAAGAAATGATTTAGATCCTAAGCAGAACAAAGTCAGGGAGAAATTTGTTTTTTTATTCTGAGAATTATATGCATTTTTAAACACATCAATTGTTTGTTTATGGAATTTTCCATGTAATAGCTTTGGATCCACAGTCAAGGGAAACCACAAAAAGTGAAACCAGAGATAATATAACTTACTAAGAAAGATTCAAAAGTGAAAATATTAAGAACAGATTTTTAAATTTATTTATTTCTACTTTTATATACATTGATATTTTGCCTGCATGTGTATCTTGTACGAGGGTGTCAGATCCCTGGGACAGGAGTTATAGACAGTTGTGAGATTTCACATGGGTTCTGGAAATTTAACCTCTTCCAGGTCCTCTGGCAGAGCAGCCAGTGATCTTAACCACTGAGCCATCTCTCCAGCCTCCTAGAGAAAGTTTTATCACATAAATAAGAAAACAAAAGTGAACAAGAGTAGCTAATTTCATATCAGTCAAGTAAAATAAACTTTATGTCAAAAAACTAAAATAACAAATAGAATCACTATGTAATGATAATTGCCTCATTTTCATGCAAAGAAGTAATAATTAAATATATGCAACCCGTTGTGTTGCAATCATTTGTTTAAATCCAGTAATATTAGATCTGAAAGGAGAGATATGTGGCATACAATGGTCACTAGGGACTTTGATACCCTAAATTCATTAATAGATATGTCATCCAGACTCCACCCCGAAGTCTACAAATAAACATCATATTTAACTATGCCACAGACCAAATAGATGCAACAGACATTTCCAGAATATTTACTCCTATAACCATGAAACACACATTTTCTCTAATTATCACATGAAGCATTCTCCAGGATAGACCACGTGTCAGACTATGACCATTCAACAAATCAAAATAAACCCTGGGGCTGGAGAAATTGCTCAGTGGTTAAGAGCACTGGTTGCTCTTCTAGAGGACCCAGGTTCAATTCCCAGCATCCACATGGCAGCTTACAACTGTCTGTAACTCCAGTTCCAGTGATTCTGACACCCTCACACAGACAAGCAGGCAAAATATCAATGTGTATAAAATTTACATATAGACAGATGATAGATAGATAGATAGATAGATAGATAGATAGATAGATAGATAGATAGATATAGACAGATGGATGGATGGATCAAAGTATGTGTCTTCTCCCACTATATTGAAATAAAACTATAAAACAATTTTAAAACTGATATTAATCTAATCAAAGGATTTTATAGATGTATTAAAATATAGAATGGCATATATATATAATTGCTATCAATTAAGAATAAAGTCATATTTTTGAAGATTCCAGGTTTTTAATCTTTCTGTGTGTGTGTGTGTGTGTGTGTGTGTGTGTGTGTGTGTGTGTGCACGCTCATCTACAGAAATCAGACAACACTGCCTTTGCTGTTGGTCCTTACTTCTATCTTTCATCCTTTGTTTCTGGCTGTGTAGCCCAGGCTAGTTGTTCTGAAAGCTGAAGAGAATGTCTCTCTGCCTCCTATCTCACCCTTAGATCATTGGTATTACAGAGATATACTATTGAATCTGGTTTTATGTGGATTCAGAGGACTTGAACTCAGGCCCTCACTTTTGCATAGCAAACACCTCATCCTAGAAGCCACATCCCCAGCCCAAAAGGTTGCAAACTGTGATGAGCCTTATTCCATCACTTCATAATAGCTATCAGCCAAAATCTTTTCAATGTGCATTAAAAGGGAACTGAAGGCTTTCAGAGGTTAAGGTGCCTTGCTTATTATACTGTTTATTATTCTGTTTATCATCAACATCGTTATTATATTTGTTTAATAAAATGTGTTTATTATATTTATTGTATTTATTATGTACTATTATATGTTTACTATTTATTATATTGTATATACATACATATATAAATACATATTAGAATCATTTAACACATAAAATTGTTGTGCCACTTTTATAAGGTACCTATCTTTTAAATGTCAGACTCAGCTTTAATGGTGCACTTTTGATGCCATTTCCTGTTTACTCTCCACCCTGCTTGCATTGCATACATTTTTCTGAGGACAGTCTCTCTTATAAACAGGTATGCTGTACTAGTGACTAGATTTTACATTATCTTTTCCTTTTATTTTTATGGTTTATTTTATTTCTGATTAGGTTTTGAGGATTTTATCATTTCGCTCACATTAATTGGCTAATTTTATGCCTTTCTTATTTCAATGGTCATACAAATGAAGGTCTTTATCAGACACTCTTTCTCATCTCCCTAGTATTTAAAAATCATCTGGGGACTGGAAATGTAGCTAGTTGGTAGGGTGCATACAGGAATCTCTGGATTCAATCTCCCTGTAATCCCAGCAGTTGGGAAATGGAGGCTAGAGGATCAGAAGCTCAAGATCATCCCTGATTAGCAAGCAAATTTGAGACCAGCTCGGGCCATATCAGACCATAACAAAAAAACGAAAATTACATTTAAAAATGAGATAATAATCCTAGGCAAGATGCTATAACTTTACCCTGATTCTTTCTTTCTCACCCCTACTCTCAACTGCACACACACAAAGGGATACATGAACCATACTAGGAACTTGTGTTTAGTTCCCCTTCTTCTCTGTGTCCCAGACAAAACTATCTGAATACTTCACTTCTCTCCAATCTACTCCAACATCTTAGGTTTCCCTACACAATACTTAGTGCTTTTATTTGTATACTGAAATTCATTTCTAGCATATTCCTACAGTTGCAAGACTCAAACTTAGCACTAATGTATGAGTAAAGACAGTCAGACATAGCTATGCAGTTATTTATCATCATCTTCTAGCTTAGTGCTACCTTTATTTTGATTAGATTTGATAATTTCTAATTTACTGCCTTTCAAGGTAGTATTGTGATGGTTAATCTTGGTTGTCAACTTCATTGGATCTAGGATCCACTAAGAAAGATGCTTCAGAGAGATCTATGAGGCTATTTCCTGAAATGCTTCACTGAAGGGCTACCACCACCACCAGAGTAGGCAACACCTGCTTGCAGCAGCACAGATATAAAAAGGTCTGAGGAAAAGGAGTGCTGTTTGTCTGCCTTGCCTTTGTTCTCTGCTTGTAAGTACATCTGTCTATTCTAGTGCTGTCACCATGGCTGCTGCTCTTCTAACATTGTAACTCAGCTTCTTTGTCCTTCCAATATGACTCTCCAGGAATTCCCAAGGCCTTCAGTACTGAAATGTTGCAGGCCCAGAGGCTAAGTGCCTTATTTTGGGTTAGTTCTAACTCTCCATGTCTATCTTTGTCTCAGAACTAGCATCTTGTGACTAATATATAGAAACCTCTTGAAATCTATTAACTTTTTCAGACCACTATCTTCCACCAAAAGCTAAGAATGCTTATAATGATAGCATCTTGGGTCTATTAAAAAAAAAAAAAAAAAAAAAGCTTCCTCCCTATTGCTGTATCTGGCTCTCTGATGTACCTATCAATGTATTTTAAACTTGCCTTGATGTATGACTTTCTTTGTCCTGTAAAACTATAAAATTTCACAAAACTGCTTCCACTTTGGGACATGGAATTTGGGCTAACCTGAATCTATGTTATTGGGCCTTCAAAATGGCTCCAGAATAAATTATCCCTTTAAGATGAGATCTATGGTTTTTGTATCAACATATTCATATTGGTAAGTAGCTATGACTCTTTGTAACTAATATTAATTGTATGACCAGGACCTGTGCTTTCTTTTCTCTTTCTCAAACACCGTAAAATGATTTTTAAAATTTTCCAACATACCATTTTCACCATTGATTTCCAAAACAAATATATGAAACATCAGATTAAACTTCTTGCTTATAAATAATTTTTAATCTAATGGTAAAATATTTTTAAATGCTTCTCTATAACAATAATATTCTTCCACTGGATTTTAGTAACCAAAACTTCTGAGATCTACTTCTACCTATTACTTAATAGAATAATCCTGAATAACAAGGTCATTTTCTATTTTCTAATGTTTTAAAAATTGCTTATAATTAAATTAGCTTGAAAAAATATCTTATTTGCCCTGAAACAAAGGAAAATGCTTAGAAAGAACTAAAAGAGTTATTAGTCTTGACTTGAACAACAATTATTCTTTCCCTCATTGCAGAATCTGTTCTACCTTTCAAACCAGGGTTTGACCATTTATGGGGAAAAGAGAATTAATGAAAGGATTTCTAAGAAACTATCCCTTTCTATCTAATTCAGAGCTTCATATTGAAAGGCCAAATGACAATTGTATTAATTATTGGATAAACTTTCTAACAGCCAGTTCTCTTGATTTTCTCAGGAAGCTTACCATTATAGAATTACCTTTCAGATCACAGACTGTTATTATTCAATCTTACTAAAATACCACTGCTATGGGTGTTCATTTGTGCAAACCACCATTTCATTTGACATTGATAAATATATTATAAATTTATTATAAATAAATTATAAACTTCAGAACCACATCTACATTTGAAAACTGGTCTGATATCGATCAATCTTTACTCTGAGAAGAAGAAATTCTTATGCTTATGATACTGGGTAAATATATGACTTCATGTACCTAATATGCTTCCTAAAAAAGAGAACACCTTGTACCAAAATAAAATCCAGTCATTTATACTTATGAAAACTACGCTATTTTTCTGAACTCTCTCCCTTAGAAAATGATGAGTGGAAAATTCTAGGAAGAAGGTAGTATAGAAAGAACAAAGAGTTATCTTCTCACTTAGACAACTACAGCCCTGGCTGAACCTGTCTGGTAAGAAGAGAAGAGAAACTTGACTGAACACACACAAGGTATTACTCTTGTGTTTCTTCTCAGGAATTTTGGAGGCAGAAAGCAGTATGCTCATATATTTTAAATGTTTTTAAAAATTATAAAGCCAATAAAGAAAATGGTAGTGCCTGGGCACTTGGAGAAGAAGCAGTAGAAAAATATTGTTTAATGTGTATCATGTTTCCATTTTTCAAATTGAGAAGACTTGTGTAGGTAAACAAGACTTGTGTTGGTGTGGCATTATGAATTTATTTAATTATTTAATACTACTGTGCTAGTTACTTAGAATAGTTAAAGGGCATCTGTCTGAGTCAATAAAATGCTTGTCACCCAAACATGAAGACCTGATTTGGATCTTCAGCACCATGTAAAAGCTGGACAGAGTAGAATATCCCTGTAATCTCAGCAGTGAAGCACTGGCAGAGATGGTAGGATCCTTGGAAGTTATTAGTCTTGCCAAGTCAATAAATTTCAGTTTCAGTGACAGACCCTGTCTCAAAATATAAGTAGGACATTCAAAATCATCTTCCAGTCTACACCCAACTATACAAAATGCATCTGTGCACATACAGGAAGATATGTTGTCCTAGAGACCAAAACCAACTTGGGGAGAAAAGGGCTTATTTACCCTATAACTTATAGTCCTCATTCAGGGAATATAACACAGGAGCCCAAAACCTGTAAGTAGGAACTAAAGCAGAGACCTTGGAGAAACAAAACTTTCTTATACAACATGAGACCATCTACCCAATGGTAGTACCACCCACCGTGAGCTTCTAGGCCCCCCGCTAAGAAAAAAAAACTGCCCACAGACTTGCCCCCCATTCACCAATATGATGGTGGTAATAACTCAGTTGAGGTGTTTACCTCTTTCCAGGTGACTACAAATTGACAAAAATTAAATAATATATTGGTATGCATGCATTAATACACACACAAACACAAAAAGATTACCTGGAAAAATTTAGGTTGTATAGTAGAGGAATATTCAATCTTTTAATCCAGCAACATGGCTGTTCTGGGAAAGGTTCATGTCCAAGACCTGTGTGATCCAGCTGGAATACAGCACATGTCTTTCAGTAATCCCAGTTCAGAAGGCAATGTTGACACACACCTTTACTCCCAGCTCTCAGGATATAAAAGAAAACAGTCAGTTCAAAAGTAGGTCATAGTTCTCAGTTCATGGCTCTCAGTTCATGTTTCTCGGTTCAGAGTTCACAGTCAGTTCAGAAGAGAGAAGCAGTAGAAATTGAGAGAATGGAAGGATATGGGATTATAATATGCTAGTCAACTGAGAAGTGGAAAGTCAGAGGCAGCATGAAGTACAGAGTGAGTAAACCCTTTAATTCCAAGTCTGAGAGCAAATCAGGATAAAGACTTGGCAGAGTGACACCTGAGATCAATCAGAGTAAGGAGCAGGCAAAGTGACAAATCAGAGGAAGAGTTAGAAGAGTGAGTCAGCATGAGGAAATGCCCAACTCTCATAATATAAAAGCAGGCTCTCTGGTCAGAGAGTAAGGCAGTCAGTTAGAGAATCAGTCATATAAGACACAGAGGCAGTTCAGCAGAAGGAGAGTGAGTTTGGAGAAAGATACAGCTAACAGTGAGAATCAGGTTAAAGCCAAGCAGAGCAGTTCAGTCAGAGAAGTTGCAGGAGACAACCAGAGTCAACCAGAGTCAGAAGAGTTCAGTCAGAAACAGTCAGCCAGCTCGGAATGTCATTTTGAACCAGCAGTTTGGAGAAGAGTTTGAGCCAGAACAGTGAGTGAGTTGAATCAGTCAATATGGAGAGTCAGTAGAATTCAGTACAACTCTGAGTTCAGAAGGAGCTAGTCAGAGTGAGTCAGTCAGCAGTAGGGCTAAGAAGTTGAAACATTCTCAGTTTAGGTTTGAAGATTAGATTGTATGGAGGATGAAGCTTTCCAGTTCTAGGCTTAAGATTAGATTGTACAGATGTTGAAACTCTAAGACTGGGGATTGAATTAGCGAAGAATAAACTGTCCTCTGCCATGAACCCAGGAGAATGAATAAATAAGTAAATCCACACATCTATGCCTATATTGTACATAGCATATCTCAATTTAAAAATTTGGCAGGCAGTTCCTGGGGCAAAATTAATTGAGAAAAAAAAATATACACTAAAATTTGGGGTTGTGGGGCTTAGAGAAATGGCTCAGCAGTTAAGAGCATTGGCTACTATTTAAGAGGACCTAGGTTCCCAAAACTCATATGGTGACTTACAACCATCTGTAACTCTAGTTCCTGAAGATGCAGTACCCTTTCCTGACCTGCACAGGCATGTGTACATATGGTGTATATATGCACAGGCAAAACCACATATACACTAAGTAAATAAATAAGAAGGTTTTGTAAATCAACAACTTTGGGGACTAATACTAGGAATGCTAGGACAAATGAATGCCATAGCTTTGTGGAGATACAGAATATCCAAGACCATTATAGTCTAATAGTATAACTTAAAATGTTAGTGGTTTAACATTGCTTATTTCTCACCTTTGCAATGGTCCTGTGCATGAATGGCTGTTTGGGTAGAACTTTTACAAGCAATAAATGAGAGATATGGGGTACATTTTTCCAATAGCTCTCCCATCTTTAAAGAATGACTTCTGAGATTTCTTTTAGAGCAATCTTTTCATATAGTTCTTCATGTTGTGATGAACCCCAACCGTAAAATTATTTTTGTTGCTATTTTATAATTATAATTTTGCTACTGTTAAGAACTATAATATCAATATCTGATATGCAGATGGTCTTAGACAACCCCCATGAAAGGGTCATTTGACCCCAAAAGGGGTCAAGACCCACAGGTTCAGAATTGTTGCTGCTTTAGAGCGTTCTATAAACTGGCCATTTAAAACTAGAAAACACTATAGAGGATCACAACTAGGAGAAACTCATTATGGCTGTGCCAAACAACTTGGGCTGAGAAATCTTTTGGGTTATATGTCAAAAGGAAAAGTTAATTTAGTATTCTGCAACACAGTCTGCACAAATAGAATAGACTTATAGGAAATTTCACAGAAGCATTAATTCCTCCATTGACTATAAATGATCTATTTTCCAAGTGGAAGATCCATGGTAAAAAAAAAAAAATAAAAAATAAAAAATAAAGCACTCAGTGAAGTAATAGCTTATCTAAAGGTAGAAAATACATGAAATACTGAGGAGCAGTCTGGGGCATGCAAGGAAGAGTGGCTGTTCGTGTAACTAGAACATCGAAATATGAGCTGAATAACTAAAGCAACTATTTAAATAAATCTTTAGGATTTGAAATGACACTACTTTCTGTTCAGTAGAAATCAGGAGAAAGAAATTATATCACTTTGATTAAGAAAAAAATATTCAAGGTGCTATGAAGGGGAAAGGGATAATGAGGAGGAAGGTTTAAGTGGGAAGTAGAATGAGAAGGTAGAACAGAAATGGGGATGGAGGGATAACTAACACTAAAAAAAATTTATGCTTGAAAAACTCACATCGGGTAACCTATTGTTTTATGAATTTCATATATATATATAACTTTGGTTAGAGTTTCCTACATGGAATTATGCTCATCCCAGAATCCACAGATTGTCAAATAAAAGGCCCAGTGCCAAGTGTGCATCAACAGCTCCCTAGAGCTTTTGGTCAGAGGTGCCCAAGAGATTCACAAAACAATTCAAGTTAATGCCATCCTTCCTAGTTGCCCAAGAGTTTTTGATGGTAAGACTCTATTGCTAAAGATACCAGATACTCTGGTCACCGAACATGGAGAAATTAAACTGGTACTGACATAGAAGCTTCCCCCTGCTGGCTAGCTTTCCTCATGTTAGAAGTATTATGCAGGCTTCTGTTGGGTCATCATCAACAGCCTTACCCAGTTATGAACCCTAAAAGCTACAGTAAGGACAAATCTACTAAGATACGTCCATTGGTGCATAATAGCACCAATGTTAAGGAGTTACCTATCTGCTTTCTGATTAGATTTAGGACCCATTCCAAAGAAGGAAATATATGCCTGATACTCTTTGGGAGCTCACAAGCCCATAGGTAAATGAGCTACTATTTTCCTGTTAAATGGGCATAATATCAAATTGTCTTCTGAATTCATATTTCACTACCAGCAGTTCAGTGCAGAGCACAGACCTCAGCAGAGAAGTTTCTTTGTGCAGTAGATGGTGGTTAACACAGAAATTCACAACTGGTCCAAGTGGCAAGCATAAATGGTTGAGGAGCACTCAGCCACAGATGGGACATCTATATCATTCTTATTTCAGAAGGTATGGGACCACTTGAAAAAGGGGACAAAATAGTGTAAGAGGCAGATTTCAGGGAGTATTGGAGCAAAGCGATGTCTTCTGGACATGGGAGGACCATGAACGGATGCACTCACAGCCACTGTGGTTAGTTGCACAAGATCAAGTCAGTCAACATTCTTGCATGGAGTGGGAAGGATTGGGTGAGTCCCAAACCCTAACTGAGGAGCAAGGGACAGATAACAACCTCTGGGGGAGGGAGTCAGTTTTCTTTATGGGTGTGGCTCTTGGTAAGTAGACCATGTTCCAGTGGATGGCTACACACTTGGGAGCACACAAATATCAGAAACTGGAGTTGATAGGTTAAACTTAAAAATAGACGAGGACATGAAGTTGAGGTAGGTGGGGAAGTGCAAGCAATCTGGGAAGAGCTGGAGGCATGAGTTGGGGGTGACATACTCAAAATACATTGCAGAAGACTCTCAAAGAATTAATTAAAATGTTTTAAAAAGTAAAAATTTCAAACACTCAAAGCATAATTAAGAATAAAAATTAATGGAGCTTTGTCTGGAAATAAAGACATATCAGTTGGTGATAAGGAAAAGTACAAAATAACTTCCAGGGTTCTTCTAACACTGAATGAACTGGAGAACAATATAAGAATAGAAATCCGTCTAAAGAGAGGTAGGCTCAATTACTAAGTTTGATTTAAATTTTTTTCAGAGCTCCAGTAATTTATATAATATTCATCTCAAGACTAGCAAGTCATAAAATTCTCCTGCACAGGGGTAAAAATCTTGCTGAGTCAGTCTCACTGTCAATAAAGGCCATCAATTATTCACTATTTTGCAGAAATTCTCACTCAGACCTCTTCCTATTGAGTCAATAAAAACACACTTTTATTCTGCAATTTGGGAGAAGAAAAAAAAAGAGCAAAGGACCTTCCCATGAGTCTTCTTTCAGTTATCACATTAGACAAGTTTGATGTTTCTAAAACAATGGAAAGGCTTCCTCAACTCTGCCTCATCACAAGGATGACGCCACCCATGATGTACTCACTGACAAAGTGAATAGGCCATTTTCACTCAGTCTCATACACTTCTTTAGGAATACGACACTTTGAGCATTTCCCTCTGATTAACCCCATCTCCTGCTTTCACCTCGGAAAGAATGCCTTCTCTTCTTGTTGTTGACTGTATCTTGATTTCCTTCAGGTTTCCTTCCTTTCTCACTGTCCCTTCGATCACTACCCCTTTCCTTGTGCTTTACATAGTAACTTCCTCTGTTTCTACAGTTCACCATGACCTCAATTGTGCTTGATTAGTTGCACTGCTCAAAGGCTTCCAAAATGGAGAAAGGAAGCCCAAAGAAATGGGGAACCAATGCACGTATGCCAACCTGTGCGAGGAGGTAGTGGGTTCTCAGTTCTTTCGATATTTGCCGTATGAAAACATAAAACACAGCTTCAGGATCACTTCATTAACTGAAGGAAGATATTTTTGAACGAGTATGTCATGATAGTAAAGTTGTCCATTTGATGTCAAATTCTGCAAAGGAAGAAAGCATACACAAACCGCTCTCCAGTGTGAGCATTTTTGTGATCTCTGACATTTGCAAATGACTTTTGCCAATTTTTCTCCTATCCTGAATATGTTCTTATGTGCAGAATAGAATTTCAAACCATCGAAGAGATCTCCATTCTGTCGTCGTACAGGCACCTCAAGTCCAATATAGTCAACACTGAGACATATGGACTCTGGAAAATCCGGTTTCTCCTCTCCCTGCAATCTGCTTCAGGACATACTTGAAATCTTTCATGTCGTTACCCTCATTTTCATGTCTGTGATAAGATTAAAAGATAATAGTAGAGCTAAATTCAGATCTCTGGATGACTTGTATGCAATCAGGTCGTTTCAGTGTGGAATGCCGTAGACGTTGTAGTAGTAGTTGCTGCAGGATAATAATAGTCCGTGTCTACTCTTTTTATTACTGCATTAAGCCATGTAGGGAGACTTTACATAAATTAACATAAAGAATTCACACAACCATAAAAGTACTATCATTATCTCCAACCCATAGAGGAGGAAACAGAACACTAGACAGCCTATGAAGTAATCTAAGCAATAAATTGATGCAGATAGGATTCAATTAAGATATGACTAACTGCAGAGCCTTGTAAACTGTGCTCAGCATCCATCTAACCTATGTGGGATTGTGGATGTTGAAACTGATGTTGAAGATGTTTGAAGTAGATTTAACAAGAGTGCTGTCATCAATAATTCATCCCCTTCCAGAATTGTTCTGTTAAAAAAAAAAAATCATGTTTAGATCCAGGAAGGTAGTTTACTCTGTGCTTATGGGGACTTGGAGCAGGTGTGTAACTAGCATCTCTGCCTCTTCTCCTTTGGGGCATTGCTGCCAGAGTTGATGGTTAGGTGGGCAAACGGAGGACTTCCCCCATTGCCTATCTCACTACAGGACAGGACTGTAACCACAATCACAGGAGCAGAAGTGGCTATCACTTTGTTAATTGTACAGAGTACGGTTGTACTTAGAGTTTGGGGTGTGTACAGTGAGAATTGGAAAGTTCCAGCCAAACCTTCAGCTAGGAAAGATGAATAAAAATTTTTAAGATCTACTGAGTGGCATGATGATTCTAGTTAATAACATAGTATCTAATATTTAAGGCTTACCCGATAAAGATTTAAATGTTCTCACCATAAGAATGAGTGTCTAAGATAATGAATTATTTAGCTTGTTTAATTATTATATATTACATTATATTAATTATATTATATTTACATAAAGATCACACTGTACTTCAAAATATACACAGTTTTTATTTGAGGGTTGATTTGTTTTTAGTGTGGGTTAAGAATGTCAGGTCCTATTTCAGAGATCTGAAGTTCAGAGATCAAAGAATGATACAGTATGAAACAGTTTATCTATAAAGATGGCAAAGCTTCTCCCTACAACCACATTGAAAAAAACCCTTTGAGAATTAAAATGAACACAGACCAAAAAGAACATGACTGGTGAAGAAGGAAAAATATTTCAGATGGTGTTATTTGACTCAACCTTTTTAGCCAAGCTGCATAGAAGAAAACCCTCCAATTTTTACTTGAAATGGTACATGTTTAGTTTTTCAACTAATTCAGACTGGATTTTGTCCCTTGCAGCTGAGAAGTGCCTCTCAGAAAATGGGTTGTCTTGCAATACGCATCTTGTGGACTGACATTTTTTATTATTGTACAATGAGTCAATCATAGGTGATCACCAAGTATTGCTAATGGTCCATGTCACTATTGAAAGCATTACAGGGCATATTGCTTGAAGTGAGTTTCATGTCAGGTGATCCCCTGCCCAGATTGTTTACTGTATGAAACTACATGTACATGTGTGTGAGGAATATATATATTTAAAGGCACAAAACTAGTCATAAAAATTAAATATCTGTGTGTGTGTGTGTGTGTGTGTGTGTGTGCGTTTGTATGTAATAGTAGATATTAAGTGCCCTAGAACTATCCTTGGTTGGTTGGATTCCAGAGGAAAGGAATACAGAGCAGAGTACCAACCTGCCTGCAAAGGTAGGGGCTCTGAGCAAGATACAAACCCAGGTTGCTTTGCATTACTAAAGTTTAGGGGCTGCTTGCTACTAGAGATGTCATAGCTTGTCCTGGCTAAAACAAAATGGGGAGACTTTCAGCAGCCTACTATGATGATGAGAATTCAAATCACACACTTACATACTTTTAGCAGCAGGATAAATTGGGTAAAGCTTTTTGGAGAATATTCTGGCAGGATGTCCAAGCACATTATTAAATTGTTTATTTTTCTCCTGGCAGTAGATCCCAGACAAAAGCAATAAAGAAATAAAAGAATGAAATGTCAGAATTGACAACCAAAGTCCTGTTTTCTAAGAAATGTGGTAGCAAATTTGTTTAATAAAATTGTAATGCACTTTAGACTTCCATTCCGATTCCAGGTCCTTCATGATGATTCTGATCGCTGTCTCTTACTGATTGTCATTGGTTATCTTTACTGAACTTCAGATTTCTCATCTAAAAAGTGGGCCAGTAAGCTTGGAATCTATCTCAGTTAGAAAAACATTTGCCTAACATACACAAAGCCCTTGATTCAATCCCAGCAAATAAACCAAGCACTGTAGCTCATTCATACTTGAAATCCTAGCCCTGACGAGGTGAAGACAGGAAAACCAGTTTAAAGTCATCCTTGGCTCAATAACGTGTTCACAGCCAGCCAGGGTATGTGAAATCTATTTCTTTTTCCTTTTTATTTTTTAATTAAAAGGGATAGAGATATGGCTCAGTGGTTTTGGGGTACTTGCTGCATTTCCAAAGGACCCAAATTCAGTTCCTAGCACGCATATTGAACAACTCACATCTTCCTAAAACTCCAGTTCCAAAGGATCCAATGCTCTCTTTTGATTTCTGTGGGCAACTGCACTAATATGCACATGCCCTCATAGTGGACATGCATACTCATAATTATAAAAAATAAATACAAATCTTTATAAATAAATTAATTAATTCAATTAAAAATAGGCAAAAATGTAAATTGACCATAATATTACCAAAATTGAATGAATTGGAATAAACAATAGTATTGACCATTGGCGTGACCTTAGGGGTCAGATGCATTTTATTACCTACCTTGCCCAAATTGACATGTTGTGTCATAATGTATGTAACCTTTTTATTTATTGATGTATTATTATACATTTCTTTTAATTTTTTTATTATGGAATAGAGCAGAAATTTCTGAAGGTGTTTTCAAACAAAATATCCTCTCCTTCAGGTTCAAACTTTGGAGCAGACAACTTATACATATTCCCTTTATTGCTAACAAAGGACAGAGGACTATGACTCAGATACTGTACACAATGAGCTTTTTATGCCATCACCCTTGCAAGTGGAAAACATTGCACCTTTGCAGGTCATTGTGATAACCAGCAAGCTGCTGGCCTCCTGCTACCCTGGAGCCTGGTCTTTCTTAAATGGCAAAGACTATTGTATTATATTATATTATATTATATTATATTATATTATATTATAGTATATTATATTAATTATTATACAAAGACCAGTATATTAATATACTTCCCTTCCTGACAGATTACAGAAAAGAAGAGGGAATGGTTTCATTGATTATATTTAACACTCAAAATGAGATAATTTTCTCCCTCTCCCAAGATAAGGTGGGTACAAGGACTAGGGAGAGAGAGGCTTACAATGAGTCCTGTGTGTAAGTTCCTAGACACTGACATTTCAATTCTGTAAGAAGCACCTCATGATTGGTTGGAGTTCCTCCCAAAGCTGTAATATCTGTTTGCTTTTGTTTATTATTAGAATGAATGTGGTTTCTTATTCACAAAGATAAATCTCCGACCTTCAAAGATGTTTGGTGATAATTAAGGCATGAATCTGTAATACCAATTTCTGAAATACCTTTCTTTTCTTCCCAACCCTGTGTAGAGCTCTTCTGTTTTCAAGCTTTCCAGATCTAATTCATTTTCCACATTTTCTTTATCCCTAATTTCTCAATGTCTTTTCATGCTATTTCTCTAGACTTGATCATTTGGATTTTTTTGTTTTGTTTTGTTTTGTTTTGTTTTAAAACATATTCCTTAGATTTCCAGGCTCACCACAGGAAGCCAATTAGAGCTATATACTCAAAATAACGCCCAGTTGTTCACCTAGATTAGAAAATTCCACTAGAATGAACCCAAAACTGCAGCCTGAAGGTAGTAGTATTAGTATTCTAAAACCCATTCTTCCCCAAAGGCTGGGGATGATAGGAGAGGATACTAGCACAGTCCCTAAACTGCCTGCATTTCCAGCCTTCCCTCTTCTTTATCAAAGGTTTAATCCAAATGAGAGTGGGAGCCTTGGAGGAAAGAGAGCAGTTTTTAAATGGATTTGTTTGGGCCTTGGAGCAGCAGCATTTCATCAGCTTTGCACATGTGGGCAACGTGATGAGAAGTACCCTAGATAAGTGCATTAACTTATCTGATGTGCATTCCAGACACGTGACAGAATTAGCAATGCTGCAAGCTTTGGTGTTTTGTGGTTTTTATTTGATTCTCCTGGAGACATTTATCATTTGTTTGTAAAGCCCAGAGCATTTAGATTTCAAGAACAATAAAAGAAACTCTGCGGTTATTAGAATAGTTCACATTGATTTTTTTTTTTCTTCCAGGAGCAAAAATAGTAAATTGTCTTGATTCACTAAAATCAGGTGGCAATCTTATTATGTTAATGTCTATTTTGAACATCAGAAATGTTTCATAATAAATACAGTGATCAAATTTTTAACATTTCAAGGTTGGGCCCAAGCAAGCATGAAAATAGTGATGTCACTGGGAAAGTCAGGGTTCCCTTTGGGGTTGTTAGTCTCTTTAACAAAAGATTTTAGAAACAGAATCAGAAGGAAGCTTGAGGGCAATTTTATTAGAGTTTGAGAGGAAATACAACAGGGCAGGAAAGCTGTAAGTTTGACAGCTGCTCAAAGGAGGGAGCTGGAGGGATGAGGGAACGCTGTGGCTCTTTGAGTTTCCCTTCTAGGAATTGCTGCTACCCTGCTTTTCTGTAATAAGGCTAGACAATAAATATGAAGGCCACAAATATAAATGTTCTACGTGGATCAACTTGTTCCTTTCTTTAAATTGAAGAATCAAAAAATATAATAGAGACTTTTTTAATTATCCGTCTCTTCACAATGCTTCAAGTTGATAGAATACCCCAATGGCTCCAAAGGAGGGTCTCAAATGTGACTGTGTAGGTGGCTTGCTTTTATATCTATACTTCCTATATTTCCATCGGCACCACCACACAGAAACCAGAGCCGGAAACCCACAGGTAATGCTTGCTGTGTGTCCTAGTAACAATTCTTAGCAGCTAATTGCATAGCACCACCCACTTAAACACATTGCAAACAGTATCATTACTCTGAGTCTGAGGAATGTTTCCTTGGCATAGATTTTAGAGCTTTTGTTTATTTATTTGGTCATATAAGGGATGCCAAGTTTGTGGCTTCACCCAGTGCAACTGAGAAACAGGATGTGGTTCACCAGTTATGGGGGGTTGAAGTGAATCAGTGATAAAAACAGATGTTTCCACGGTGACCTTCCCTACTCATTCAGTGGGAAGATACCCTCTATCCCACAAGTGTTAATGACAGGGCATTAATGCTGATAATCATAATGAAGAGAGCTGCCTGAGAGTGGGACAAGCCAACCCTGAGATTTGGGATGAAACAGGGAGAAATCTAGCCAATGTGTTGAAGAAGAAAATATTGAAGAACAGCAAAATGAAATCCATTACTTCTATCTGCTGCTGGTTGACTGCTGTGGACTCTGCTCTGGAAACACTCTCACGTGGGACTGAGTGGTCACGAAAAATGTGACCCAAAAGAAGAACATGACTGAAGAAGAACCAGGTTGACTGAGGATGGGCAGTACCCAGGCTTAGACTCTATTCTGTTGGTTTATTTTTTGTTAGTTAGTTAGTTAGTTAGTTAGTTAGTTAGTTAGTTAGTTAGTTAGTTAGTTTTAAATGTCTCTTAAGAAATCTGTTTATAGCTCTGTGGAATCACTTTGGTCCTTTCCCAGGAAAATGCACGCTTTCACAATGCACTAAGCAACATTTTATTCTGGTGTCAGAGATGGAGCACATTGTACAGCTGATAGAGTGAAACCTGAAGAGCCTGAAATCTGACTCAGATGCCAGTCTTGGGAAAATTATAGACACAAAGAAAGACTACTACACCTTCCTGGAACAGGGTACAGGTACCCCTGGGCTCACAAGGAATTAAGCTGGTCATTTAGCTAGCTGCTAGCATGGTGATCTTCTACATTAAATTTCAAGATTCCATGGAACAGAAACTTCAATTTATTCATCAGTGCCCTTGCCACTAACAAATAGTTCACCACTAACATGCACATACAAATATCCAGGCAAGAATATGCACAAAACAGTTATATATATATAAACACTGAGCTGGTATCCCAATTCATATGTCACACACAACATTACTACATGTCTACTGACTGAGTAGATCTATTCTAAGCAGTAAAGCCTTCCATGAGGCAATTAAGCACTTGTATATAACGTTTAGAAATCCACAGTCCAGTTGTAATGGTAATACTGTTTTTGCTCTTTTAAATGTTCAGACAAGTGGACTTGACACAAATACAATAAAGCCTGAGAGGCAGTAGATGAAAAAATGTTTTTAAAAAAATCAAGTGACTTTCAAAACAGCTGGACTATTCATACTGATTAAACGATGCCTGGTGAATGCTGATGGCTGCTGGTACCATACGTAGCATTTCTTAATCTGTCAGATATTTATTGAACATCTACCTGAACAGTCATGTACTCCACACAGAGTACCATCCTTACTGCTTATGCAGGTTAACTTATTTAATCTCCTCAAAGAAATAAAGACTGTTATTAAAAATGTCTGTTTTTCAGACAAATAAACCAAAGTAAAAGTCGTTGAATATCTCTCACGCAGATGGTGGGGGGGTGGAACTGTAAATTGAGCCAAGCAGTCTAAGACCAGATCACAAGCTCCTAAGCACTGTGAGAGAACAGTGCCAGTCTCTAGCTGGGAAGTGGGGAGATGACAGTTCCCCGGGTTATCGTCATCATATTTATCTTCTGTGTCCCTAAGACTGGGAGTATGCAAGGGAGATATGCTGAAAACCACCTGCCATCACCTGTAACAAGTTCTGGAAGAGCTAGGAAAGAACTCTAGTGACAGATGAACACAAACCTTGAGGCTAGTCAAAATGTGGAAGAGATAAGGACAGCAAAGAGGGGGGTGCGACTATCCCACCGACCTTCTTTCTTGATGGCCTTTGGTAATGAGGGAGGAAGGGCTAATCAAGGTACACTGAGTCATTCTCAGGAGGAAGCTTTTCAAAGTAATTCCTAACAACTTAGAAAGACATACCTCTGGTAGGTGTGTTCCGGGTCACAAAGTTAGTGTTGACTACTCAGAAAACGCCAACTAGCCAGAACTCGTCAACTTGGAGTTTGGAAGAGACAGTGCTTCCATTGAGCCAAATGTGTAGCCATGGACCTTTTAGAGACCAGGGCTGTCAATAGAGGACACTGGTGAGGTCTGCACAGATGAGAGTGAGTACCCAAGACATAGCAAACTGTAGGAAGCTGATGCATGCCAAGAACATCCCTTTAAACATCATTGCAAACTTTAGCCATTCATTAAACTTTTATAATTGATCAGTCACAGTGTTCAGTATATATAGAGGACTTTCTATGCACCAAGTTCTATCGTAAGTTTGGAGGTGAGGTCATATTAGTATTATTGTATAAGGAAACTCAAGTGTTTCTTCTGTAAGTTAATAAAGCTATAACAAATTTATTTTCACAGTTAGGTTTGATGAAGCATAAGCATCTGTATGGAAATATGACTCAAAAATAATATGATCTTATAGTAATGTATGAAGTGAACATCCAGTAAGTCCTAGCTATTCAGCTTCTTCTTGGCCCCTCTCTATAAACCCCATTCCTTGCAGGTGTGGGCAAGACCCATTCTGCAATGGTAGTCTTATGACTTTCAGTAAAATGGGTGTTTTAAGTTTGCTTTTCTACTTCTATGATTATCAAAAGTAACTTGGTAAGGAAAGGATTTATTTCATCTTATACTTCTAGGTCATAGACTACAATTGAAGGAAGTCAGGGCAGAAACCCAGGCAAGAACTAAAACAGAAACCCACAGAGATCTGCTTACTGCCTTGTTCCCTGGCTTACTTCTCTGCTAGTTTTCTTCTATAGCCCAGGCCAAGCCTGCCTAGAGAGGATGCCATCCACAATGCATTTGGCCTTCACAAATCATCAATCAAGGCAATGTCTTATGGACATGGTCATAGGCCAATATGATCGAGGCAAATTCTCTATTGAATCTCTTTCCAGGTGACTTTGGGTTGGTGACAATAAAATCTAACCAGTACAATGAGACAGGTCAGAGAAATATTTCTGACTAGTTTCTTAGCCAAAAAAGGCAGGGGGAATTTAGAGTTAATATTTTCAGAGTTTATAGCTGGCTCTAGGAAAAAGTAGTAGTGGTTTCTATAATCTCCCATTGGGAAGGGAGATCTAATTTCTTTGGCTTACCTCAAAAGAGAAAAAGGAGCAAGAAACAGGAGGACAGGAGGTAGGGCAAAGACTTTGCTTCTGGCTTTGGGAGCATAGTTTTCTAAGCCCCAGTGTTCCTCTACTGACTATACTTATGACAAGGCAGAGAAAGGCCTGGATCTCAGCCAAATCATCCCAAAGCCAGTACTTATACAGTAACTGTGGTTTATCTCCAAAATGCTTGCAGGTGTTTGCATAGGAGGCAAAGTTAATACCAGTTCACAGAAGGAACTAATGACTCATTGAATCTGAATGCAGAGCTTGGCCTTGGACTTTGTACAATCCTTGGAGGGGGAAAAAAAAAATGTGTCACTGAATGTCACTGTTGTGTCTGTGAGAGTCAAACCTTCAGGGAAACACTGGCAGGGGTGGAGGCGAGGGCAGAAGATTTTTTTCTCTCACGTCTAAGTTTTTATGAATCTCAAGTACAGGCTGGTTGGCTTCTTTCATTCAACTTTAATCATGGCAAGGTGGATACAGGCAGGTAAAAGGAGGAGAAAAGCTAAACCTGGGACAAACTATGTATTTTAATACTAGAGAAATGAGTAAACAGAAGACTCAGAAGGACAGCAGAGTGCCTGCTTGGCATGCACAAAGCAGCGGTTTGGTCCCCAGAATTGCACAAATAAGCACAGTGTAATAGCCTTTTAATGGAACAGACTAACAATCTGTCTGACCATCGAAAAACAACTCCAAGGTGACTGAGAGCACAGCACGGTGGCACAGCACTTGGCTGGCAGTCACAAGATCATGGGGGTGGGGAGGGAGAAGAGGAGAGAAGAGGGAAGAGAGAGGGGGAGATACAGAGAGCAGGATTGAGAGAGAGAAAGGGAGAGAGAGAGGGAGGGAAAGAGAGAATGAATGAGAGAGCACTTTGAAGGCCTGGCAGTTGCTTGAGCAAGGGGAAAGCAAAAAATGCAGTCAGAATGCAAGTCCTCAGAAACTGTCCGGACAGCCAAGGATATGCAGAGAAAGGAAAGAGGACAAGGCAAGACATGTCTGACCCACAGCAGGACTGCTCCTGCCCAGCTTCCTGCATTCCCTC